>OY776298.1:4930210-6130210 GCA_963675345.1 Trididemnum clinides
ATCAGATGAATTGAAACAAATTATACTTTCAACAAAATCATGTTTAGACCTATCGCCAACGTGAGCGTAAAGGCATTTATGTTTGCTTATACATCTAAAGCTAATAACAAATAGCATAATTGATGCTCCTCCACGCAACGAAAAAAAGTATAGCGTCTGCAAGTTTGGTATCATCTTGTAGCAACAATGTAGCCATGCGGCCCGCGGAAAAATATTAGTTGTTGCGACCCTTTTAGTGCTTGGAGCCATGCAGAGCGATGTTGTGCCATCGATTGCCAGCTTTATGCTTTCGCTTCTGGAAAAGACAATCTTGAATCGACACGTCGTTTTTGTTTTCATAGTAAGACGTCACAACTATTTCAAGCAAAAACGAAGTCATGAAGTTGGCAATGGAAACGCACCAAATGTTTACCGACGGCACGAAACTTTACAATTGCTTTAAAAAATCTATTACGCCAACGTTTAAGATATGAGTAGCGTTATGGCATTAAACAAAAAACAGCTCCGTTTAAAATGAATTTCTATTCAAAATCTCATGTAAGCACCAGCTATCAATATAAACATTTAAATCACCTACCCCATTGTTGCCATTGATAATTCAATTGATACCAATTGGGAATTATTCTTCAAATAATACTCGTCTCTCTCGTCATCTAGCGGTTCAACAGGCTCTGAAAAATCATCTGGAAAATCTGGATGTGAAGAGCCATGCAGCGATTGGTTGGTGAAACCTGTAACAAAGCCGCATGAAACCGTCAACAAAAAAAGCTTGTACCAGTTGGCGTTACCTTTAGTTGACTTGATCACAAAGCATTTACAAGATTGAAATACCACTTTAGCACACTTTAACTATAGGTCATGGTAAAAAGGGGTCTGGTTCTTGACAAAGTCGCGAGGACAAAATTTATTCGATTCTATTGCTTTAAACAAACTTGATGTAAAAACGACATACGTAAGCTTTGAATTTGCGACCTTATTCTATCAACCAAGTCTTAAAAAAACAATTTTATTGTGCATTGTATACCAAAGTTACTGAACGATAATATTACGACTATAATTTAAAATACAGGCGTTTAGTAAAATTAAAAATAACCATTTCGCAAAGAGATATGAACAGACAAACAACATATGACATGAAACTCTTCACATATCCTATCAATGTACAATCCGGTGTATCGAACATACAGCTTCTTCTCAATCTCCTACAAGTCATCCTAACTCATTTCGTCGTCTTCTTATGAACGAGCCTTTCGTCTGCCAACCTCCTTTCCTATTTCAGGTGTAGTCAGACTTGGAGTGAAACCAAGACTCCACAGATTCTCCTGGAGAGCTTTTGCATTCAACCATTCGCTCATACTTCCTCCTACTCCTAGGAAAGTTCTCTCTGCTTGCCCTCAGTCTCCTCCTTGGAACCCGATTTTTCTCCACTGTGGTGCTGTTTCTTTCCTCCCCATGCTCCCGCTCTGACTCGTTTTTCTCGCCAACCTTGACTCTCTTCCATCTCACGATGTGGTGATCTGGACTGATGGCGCTTTGCCAACTGCTCACTTTAAGGCGTTGAGGCCAACATTTCCTTTTCGGCAGACAAAGTTTTTTTAAGTTTCTCTGCTGACGCCTGCGCCATTCTGCAAGCTCTTTGCTGGTCTCGAAAGCATCAACCAATCTGCCATTTCTATTCTCTTCTCCTCCTCTCAGATTCTCGTTCTTTCCTCGTCTCTTCGCCGTCTTTCTTTTTACCTCAAACTCTCTGGCAACAACTGTCTTCAGAACACAACCGTTGCCAGGACACCACTCATCTCATTCTGCACTGTCTAGCTACCAACTCTTAAACTAATTTTTCTCTCTCTACAACCTGTGGTCCAGGCCCCAGGGAGTTGTCTAAATTCTGGAGATCCATGGTCTCCCAACATGCCCCTATCCCTCGGAACAAGTAGGGTAACAACAACAATAACAAATATGAACATTGATGAAAAAGCAGTTAAGTTGAAAATTTTACTGTTATACGACAACAAGAATACTTAACCCACAAAGAATTTAAATTGAAAAATTTGCTAGAACATTAATTTCTACAGTAAAAAAGTGAAATTTTGTCTGTGCGTATCCTTGTTAACTCCTCTAAAAACTGCAGGGTATAAAACATGAAATTTGAAGCGCTGGATTACCACTTTTGGATGAGTGTCACAAGGGTGCTTGTGACTTCATGATGAAGTCACAACAAAGAAAGTTTTTTAAAACTTTTGACTTAGAAAAGCGCTTTGTTGCACAAACAACAGCCATCACAGATGAGAGCGTCACGAAAAGTAAATGGCAAAACAGCTGTTTTTAAAGCTATATTAAAGTTCTGTAGCACCACCAGATTTTTGATGAGTAATTCAGTAACGTCTTACTTATTGTGATCGTTTGCACTCGAGTGATTGTTGTTTCTTTATGTTTAGAAACGAGGGTTCGAAGAAAAGTACACCACGAGAACCCCAATAGTGTAAAATCAAGTTCATTTGTTATCGTATATTGAAGAATTTAATCACAATTTCAGTTTTCCATTTATTAAATTTATTATTCCACCAATCCAACTGTTACTTTATTGCAACTTTTCTATTCGACATTGCATCATTAAAGATCTAATATATAGGCTAATATATCATTCGGTATTGCAAGTCATCAAACTTCACAATTTACCCTTGTTTTCAAGATAACAAAGGACTGCTGCGGCTTTTGATATAATTGAGCCAAACAACACTGGAACGCAGCCATGCAATAAAAATTCGCTTGTTGCGTGGCCAAAAAAGCTCACATGGTTGTAGGGGGTCATTGATCCAAATTAGCTTTTTGTTATATTACGTAAAAGTTTCAACCGCATTTCTAGATTCAGTATTTTTTAAGAAAATGAAGAAAACAAATTCTACAATTTATTGTTTATTGTTACAACACTTAATTATCGCACCCTTTAAAATGAGCCTGCGCAGAACAAAATGTTAAAGTGCCACATTAAACTAACAGTTTTTGCGGGCCGCATAGGTCTCTTGAACTTTTGGTCTCGAAAAAAACAAAATGACCTTTTTTAAAGGTTGCTTTTAAAGAGCTTTTTGCATCTATTTTTGACTCGATGACCTTTTCTTTCTTTTATTTTTGTAAAGGCCAATTTGGGCTGAAAAATAGGCAGTCCGTGTGTAGCGAAGGCTTGTTTTAAATGGTAAAATTTTTGCAAGGTGGCAAGTCTGGTGTTGACTTTCTTTAGAGCAAACAAGTAGTAGTCAAGAAATGAAGTTTTATATTAGTTACACAGTTAATTTAGTTATATAATTTCAAACACTACACGTCAGGAAAAAAATAAAACAACAGCTGTTTTGCCAAGCGGCTCATCAGGTGGCAACTGAAATAAAAATAAAATATAAAAATATAAAACTTAACATGTGACATAAAAGCCTCAACACTGCATAACTGCCGATGATACTCTGGTAATTAAAACGATGCATCCAGATACAAGTCAGATGGTAATTACAAGCTGCTCGAAAAGTGAGGTCTTAACAGGGTAGAATAAAAGGCTAACTACAGGCGGTCGTAAACAATTTACCATTTGATGAGCCGCTTGGCGAAACAGCTGTTATGGTTTTATTTTTAACCGGCCTGTAGTGTTTACAATTATATACGTAAAGCTCTAACCTTGGTTGTTATCGAGCACTGTGCCAGCAACGTAAGACTTTCTCTTCCTGATGGTTAATTTAGTTACGTTGCATTAACTTCTATTTAGGAATTCTTGTTTGGTTTGTTAGTTAATAGTCAAGTGATGAGACTTAAAAAAAATGATCTTCACTTGTGACGTCATGAGCACCGGTGTGACGCTCACCCAGAAGCTTTACGCTAGAACACCACGTAGTTTCCTAGCAGTTTGCGCAGACAGACATAATTGCGCTTTGTACTATACTATTAACATATGCTTTTATAGCAAAAATTTTAAATTTTAGCCGCAATGCGTGAAGTATTTCCGTTGTCGTATAACACTAAAGTTTAAACACGTGATCAACAATTCACATATCTGCCTCATGGTTGAAAGGTAATTTTCAAACAAAAATGTGATTTCGATACACCCAGAAGTACAGTGCCAGCCAAGAAAGCTGTAAATGCCAAATTTATTCGGTCGAGGGTTTGGCGGGAATTTGGGGTAGAACTGCAAACGTATCGGCTGCGAAGTATGTACTCTAGTCTACTTACCGAAAGACTTTACTTTACAGAATTTGGGTTTGGGAGGAATGTCAGGCTTGCTTTTAGAGCTTCTGCAAAAATACTTTCAAGGTGAAGTCATACAAAAAGCAAGTTATGCAATGGGAGCGAACTGCAGATAGTAAGACCGTGCTTCAGACCTAACAGGTCCCAACAAAGCCACAAAAGTAAAGTTCCAGGCCACGCTCTATTTTAAGGGCCTTTAGTCGCTAATCGAACACCAACTGCGTGTCACTGTATGCAGTTCACTTCTAAGCTATATATACCCTCGATGCTGTTTCAACTCGCGTCTATTGAAAATCGTGGTCGCATGCGTTAGAGCAACGTCGCATATCTGTAATAATCGCACAGTTGTCAATGCAAATCGCATTATAGCCGTGTTCTTGAAAATGGCTCTTCACAGCAATACCCAAGCTTGGTTGCACCAGCTGTAGTAACTTACGTTGCCTTTGGTATTGGAAACTCTAAAGCAGGTTTGAATACAATTTGATCTATCCTTCGAACATTTTCCCAGCCCAGCACAAGTCTACAGCTATCAAATCAAGCAGTATGTGGTCGTCATAAAAAAAATGAAGATGTTTCAAACCTGGTTGAGCTGACAGATTGCAATGCTGCCGTAAGCTGCTGAGTGGTGATACCGTTGTCTTGCGACTGAAAAGAAAACCAGGAAATAATTGTCAACTAGGTAAGTACACAGACGAACTGCAAGACCACAGGACGGAAACTCGAGGCTCCACATGGCTTGGAAATACGTATAAAATGAGGTGTTTTTTTGTGCGAGTATAGGTGTGTTTGCTTGGACTCCTCCTAAACAACTAGATGTGCAAGCATGAAATTGGGTACAGTTGGTTATTGCACAGGGGCGAGTATCACAAGGGGATCCGCAAATCTTCGAAGACGAGCTCGGATTTGCAAATTCTGGGCATAGCGGGTCAAAAGCAGAAGTCTCATTATTCAGATAAAACGAAAGTTTATACAAATATTTCCCAAATAATTATTTTTCATCGTTTAGTGACAAAGTGCTCTGTGCTAAATTTAATTTTAAAATTCAGTCAAGGCTCTGCTATGCATTTCAAAAGCCTAAAGACGATATAAGGATTGCGATTTATGGTACTTTTTGTTTGTTATATAGATAATTTAAATTCAGCTTTACAAGTCATTTAAAAAAAAAACCTTGAATATTGTTTGCCTTTCGAGAATTTAAAACGTGTTTACTACATAAATAAAATTTAATTTTTTCTGCAGCATTTCATAGATCTTGTAAACAACTCACTATAGTACTTCATACAAAACGTAAAAATAATTCAAAACAATATGTGCACGTGCAGTGTTATCTTACTCTAGATGTCAAGTAATATCGCCGGCACCTATTATTTTCCTTTCGGTGGAAACCAGGTGCAAATGGTTCCAGATTGCCGACCACAGTACTAGAATCTCAACAATTCAAATTGCGCCAACATTTTCAAGTAATCACGTTGTTTGGGTCCACCCGATCAATCAACTGATGCAAGCGATTTTAAGTGAGAGAAATTAAATTTTCGCAGCAGTAATGTCATTCGACTTTTCGTTTGGAAGGTTAGCATGTTTATCAGTACATAGCATAAAAGTTATTCATTGGGCAAACGATTCAAACTCACAGTCGACGTTGAAGGTACGTCTCTGTTGAATTTCTGTCGCTTCGGTGAATCTAAAAATATAATTGTGGAATCACGGAGGCCAATAATCAACTAAATTACACTGTAGTAATTTGATTCTGTTAATGCCATTTTGGTGGGATGAAGCATGGAGCTATAGGAGCAGGGCGACTCCAACAGCCTGGACAAAAAGCCATATGAAGAGTTGCCGAAGAGAATGTGATACAAGAGTTCGTGGTAACAGATTAAAATAAAATAAGTTGACAGTCACGTGATTATAAGCATCAAATGCTTGCCGGGGGTACCTTTTTAGTTAAAAACAAATGGGCTTGTTATATTTTATGACGTCATTGGTGCTGAATCATACGAATAGACAAAGGAAACGAATAATCTGTAATAAGCTCAACTACTACTACCTAAAACGAGATCTACATAATTTCATCTTCCGGTTATGGAAAAACCCTTTCGTTATACAAAGAACAACATGAGTGTAGACGTGCTTCGGAGTTACCAGTACACCTAGAACAGAGAATTTCAATCAGAACCATTGCAACCAAGTAGAAAAAAATAGTCGATGATGTCTTCCTCGGCAATAATAAGCTAAAACCCATGCAGCGCAGAATTCAAAGTCGTTTGACTGAAGGATAGCGCATTATCGCGACGGCTTATCCTCATTCGTTACCTTTCGAGCAATGAGCGATGCTGTCCCCAGTCGCACAAGCAAAATCATCAACCGCCGCCGCATGTTTATTCGCATTGCTTCCATGAGATTTACTAGGAGACCAATCATACACTTTTGATTCTGCAAAAACATGCCATGCAGTGTATTCTAGAGCAACTTGTGCTCAGACCCCATTTGCATATTTAGCAAGTGTTCCCTTAAGTTAAAGTAAGTTGCTAAGATAAACAATTACAATGAAATCGCTGCCAGGTATACCAAAACAAACTTTCATAAATAACAGATGGCTTTGAAAACAAAGATTTTAAAACAATAGTTAACATGAAGGAATAACAGAAATCGCAGATGGGACATTAGCGAGTCAACTGAAGAAATGAAAGCGACTGCGTTTCCCTCTACTTTCCACAGCGAGTTAGTTCTATCAAGTATCGCTGCAGCGAAAACAATGGCTCAAAAAAAGACTATTGGTCTGAGTCAGATTTGTGTTGTGCAATCTCAAATATCGAGCCTAGCATTGAGTTCAAAAAACAGTGCAAAAGTTGTATCAGCGCTGTTGCATCAAACTTCACTATTTTACATTTTGTGTTAAAAGTTCTGTTTGTTGTATTACTATTCTTTGAAGCGGTCTGAACTAGAAAAATCATTAAATTCGAAAATAAGGTTGTAGGAAATAGAGACTTGGTAAAAGTCAAAAGTGGGTAATGAAGAAAAAAAGTTAAAAAAACCCTGCTCTAAACTACAGTTGGTAGGCGAAATTGGCCAAACAAACTACAAAACAAGAGATGAAGTAGCCATGTAAACTATAGCAATTTCTCTGAAGTTTTTATAAAAAAAATAAAACTGCAGATATTATAGCAACCATTTGTATTTTAATCAATCGCGATAACCCTATGTACTCGTGAAAAGATGACACTAGTTGATTTCGAGATAAAGAAAAGCAGTTGACAATATAATAAAGTCGTACGTCTTTTTGAAATGCGCATTCGCGTCTCGGGCAAGATAAAAAAAATCTGCAAGATTCCCAAACAGTAAAACGTTTGCTGCAGGGTTAGTGGTCTTGTCTTAAATGAAAAAAAGGTATTTATATTCTTTTTTTAGTTGTTTAGTAGTATTAAGTAGGGAGAATTTTTCGCCAAGGCGACCATAAACCCACTAAAACAGATTTAAGACAACTTTGGCCGACACGATAGATCCCTGAGCCTGACCCAATGGCCCATTAACAAAGTAACCCTAAAATGGAATATAGCCCTCAAAACATAATTATTCAACTATCCAGGTGATTTTTACAAACAGACGTTTTTATACGACTAACACCTAATTTTGTTTTTCAAAATTTAATATGATTCTCAAATTATTCGTGTTATCTACTCACCACTCCAATATACGTTATCCGAAGGAGTGAAAATTGTTTGCACTGAAGTAGTAGAACTGCTTACAGGAGGCGTCTAAAATAGAAAGTATTGAAAGAAACAGCACCACTGCCAACAAAGCAACACGGCTACCTGTGACCGAGCTGCAGTTGTCCTAGCAGAAGAGCGCAAGCAGTTATCTGAGTGAGACATTCTCATGTGTGATGTTCCTTGTACGCTAGTTAGCGTTGGTGTAGTTTTTCGGGGGGACCTTGCCGAGTTGATTTGAGTAGTCGCATTAGCAACAGTATCGGATAGCTCAGCCAGTTGATCCTGAAACAAAATTACACTAAGATCCATGAATAAATGTAGCAAAATTGAGCAGTTTTCGACTTCTGGGTACTCATTTAATCTATTTACATAATCCAGTTTGAACGCGGGCTTGACGCTGGTAGAGTTGAATGTTGTAGGCTTCAAGCATTCATGCTACAAATTATTTCAATTACATTTCGTAAGCTGAGCACACTTTTAAACCCGCGAGTTAACCTTTGTTTAAAGTGAGACATCAAAGTATTCTGCAAACGTTATACCAAGCTAGATTTTTCGTTTGTTTTGCTTTTACTGTACATGCTTTTATACAGGCAAACTGGTTCAAGTGTGTGTCAGGGGGCATTTTAGCATCGCCACGTTTACTTAAACAAAACACAACACTTAAAATTTTCCGATGTGCTTTCAAACGAATACCAGTACTGTTTCCAACGAAGTTTTGAACTTTGATCTAATATTGTAGTTTTTCGGGGGGTACCAGCTACCACTAGCCCCCGTGGTGTAGTGGTATTGTTTCGGGCTCCAGAGCAAAAGGTCTGGAGTTCAAAACTCTATAGAAACACCACTGGTATTCGTCAGAAAAGCTTCCGGAATTTAAAGTGCTACGTTGCTCGAGTACAAAGTCTGGTTCAAAAGCGGGTGTGTAGTGGTAGACATACATTGAATCAGCACGTCTGAGCTCGCGAAACGCGGGAAAAATGACGTAAAACCGACTACCACTTAAGCAAGGGCGTCTCTGGTCTACATTTTCTTTTAAAAACCATTCAGATTGTGCTCACTTGCTCGAAAGCAGATGATTAGTAGCAGAGAATTACAGCATCTTGTTTACAATTTAATCACAGCTTCTTCATCGAACAAAAGATCTCTAGGTTCAAAAGATAAATTTCCGCAAGGTTGAACGACCCAGCTTATTCCACAAGCCTACTACCAACCTGAAGATGTTTAAAAGCGGACAAGGTTCCCTGTGAATCACGAACCCATTTCCGCCTGTCTCCGCTGTCAGGCCGACCTATAAACAAAAAACTGTCCTTAGCCAAATGCAAAGCTTCTGTTTCAAAGGCAATCCCTTGGAAACGAATTGATCCAATAATTAGTTGCTATAGCATTTAACATTTGGCCGGAAAAGCTTTTACGGTTAACCCCCAGAACTTGTGATGAGATTTACTATGAAGTTACAGCAATACTGGCACATTGCATTTTTACCAGACACAGTGCGACTGAGAGAATAAATTGTCATAAGGGCACAAAAACGCAAGATTTGTCCTGCGGCCACACGTTCGCAAGCCAACACCTTTAGATACAAAGCAATTACTGCCATGACTGCGACCAACAATCAAACTCCTCTAAAGTAAAATGAATACAAACAAATTACCATTAAGCCTTCTTTCACCCAGCCTAGTTCGGTCTTCTGCCCACTGAGCTACTGATAAGTCCTTGGCCGAGTCGACCGACTCCGCTTCTGATGAAAATAATGACGAACCAGTAGAAAGGAATGACGAACCGGAGGACATCATTGAAGACTGCGATAAAGCAACCGTTTGTGTCGTTGCTTTCGAAGACTCCGTCATCAGCTGTTAATTACACAGAAAAAAATCAATTTCATGCCGCATGGTAAGGGCAAATGCATCAAGTACACCAATAAATAATACACATTGGATGATGATTCTGCATTAGGATGGATTTACCCCACTCATTGAGTAAGAAGAGAATGAAAAGTCCCACCATCCAGTCCAAATCACATATCTAACCTTGTACGTAACTGAATAAAATCAATAGAACAAGTAAAAAGTGCAATCAGCCCCGCTAGTTTTCTTCTGGTATTTTCTTCCTAATTATTTGCAATGTTGATGATAGACATGATACTGTGCCAGGACATTGCTGATTCCGTGTCCTATGTGCAAAGGGCCAGTCAATATGCAATGAAACTTTTTTAATATTTCAAGTATGTGTTGCCGGGCATTCAAAAAATGCTTTTTTTAAATTCAACATAGTTTCGTTCCTTTGCGAAGTCCTAGTTCGAACCTGCTAGTATATTTTTTATTTCTTTGGTGTAGAATTCCATGGGCTGGACCTGAGCCAGTTGCTCAAAGTAGCCTTTGCTTCTTTATCAGTCTGGAAGTGAACTCCTCTCATACTCCCCTTAAGTGGACCGAAGACGTGAAAATCAGATGTGGCAAAATCTGGGCTGTAGGGAAGGTGTGTGAGAGGTTTCCATTCTAATCTTCCATTTTGGCCAGAGCTCTTCCTGGTGTGTGGGGCCTAGCATTGTCCTGAAGAAGAATCACATCTCTCGACTGTAATCTCCCGTTTGTTCTAAATGTCTTTTTCACCGGAGTTAGCTGCTCAAAATAGTTTTCTGAGTTCACAGCGTTGCCTTTCTCCGAGAAAATAACAGTGATTAAACCATTTCTGTCCCAGAACACAGTGAGCAAGACTTTCCCAAAACCTTTCTTCACGAAGGAAGAAACATGCTTCCACTTCAACAATTGTTGTTTTGATTCGGTTCAAAATGAAAGATGCAAGTCTCATAAATTATTATTTTTGACAGAAAAGCATTTTCCTCCTTTCCGTATATCCGACGTGATCCTCTGGAAGCCATTGGACGTTGCATTTTGTGATCATTAGTTAACATCTTGGGAATCCAAGGGCAGCTGACTTTTGCAAAATGTAACTTCTTATGCACGATTGCGTACACCAGTGGTTCAAAAACTGAGCTTCGTTATAATTTTTCGAAGGCGTCCTGGTACAATTTGGTTTTGCGCCAATAATTCTCGATCTATTTCGTCAAGAGTTCTGGACGTACACTGCCTACTTATTTTCTTCTAACATGCATATTCAAGTGTATGTTTACAAAGTACTGTTTATGCACTGTTTTGTTTATAAAGAATCAAGTTGCACATTTTTTATCTTAAAATGGCGAGAAATAAATAAGGGCTAAGGCAGTCAGTTACAACATGGACAAAAAACGAGTAGTTGCAATCTCAGAAGACCATAATTTTGCGATTGAAGCTGAGTGACCTAAAACGAACTCTTCAGAGTAAAACGAAGGGTATTTCAAATTTTGTTTCACCCTCATCTTGCAGAAAGGCGATCCATATTTCAGAATACTGTCTGAAACGTCGCAAATCCACAAAGGTTTTTCAAATGTGTCGCATCGAAAAAAATTTGAGAACTAATGACGTACACTGTGCCGTGAAATATGTCCAAGTTGGTGGCAACTCCATTTAGAGTGGCTTTTCTATCAGATCTAATTATGTTTATAACTGCCTGTACTGCTTCTGGGGTAAAGACATCCACAGGTCTTGCACTTCTCGAGTCATCAGTCATACTTTTCATCCATCTCTGAATGATTGGACCCATTTATAAAAGTTTGCCACAGACATACAGGAAGAACCACACTGTCTTGTCATCACGGAGAAACTCGCATGATTTTACATCCTCAGCCAATAGAAATCTTATTAACTTCTCTTTGTTTCAAGGACGAGTAGTTTGCTAATTTAGCTCTTATTTCAATTCACCCTCACACCTACAGTAATCTGAAAATATCAAGATTTGTTTGTAAATGAGATGATAACTCCATTCATAATCATCTTGTAAAATTTCAGTCCCACAGCTATAAAAACACCAAAGAAATTGTGAAAGTCTCATTACTTATTGGCTGACCTTCGTACTAACATAAAACATTTTTCAATATTTGGAAAATTAAAATGTGCGCCAAAGCTCAATCGCCTGTTTTTATATTCCAACCGAAAGCTAAAGAAATCTTACCTCTTTGGATATATCAAGAAACTGCAGCAGACCTTTTGTGTAAGCAGTTGTAACCAATCTAAATTATGAAACATTATTAACATCGATATTTTGTCTGCTTATACATAGGCTAAGCATCGTTTCAAGGTGAACACTTGCTGAAGGCACCGCAAAATCTAAACAAGGGGATTAAATGATTTACAGTGATATAACTGAGTGACAGACAACTACCTGACTATCTTGTCCCTTTTTCCCGCTGAGCAGGCTTAAACGTGCAAGTTGTTGTTGTTACCCGACCCCTTCGGAGGAATGGGGGCATGGCGGAAGACCATGGAGCTCCAGAAGCCGGGCAAATCCTCAGAGTCTGGACCAGAAATCGTAGAGAGACAAAGAGTTGCCAAAGAACGAGCAGCGCAAACACTCCGTAGTTGGACAGTGCAGAATGAGATGAGAGGTGACCTAGGACGAATGTCCGCAGGTGCTGCAGGAAGGATTCTCGATTCTACCGATCCTAGAGATAAGAACTTAACAGCAGGCTGTGTCCGTTGCAGCGCAGATGAGAGAGGACACAGCGAGGGTGACGAGGGAGCACAAATTCCTCCGTGAAAATCGAGGGAACCTGTGTATCGAAGAATTTAGATGAGACAGTACGCCTCCAGTCCGAGAAAAGACAAGAGTGGATACGAGAGAGAGACTACAAGGGATTGCAGAGGGCGCAAGTAGCGCTCCCCTTCTGGCTAGCTCATCAGCTGTGTCGTTCCCCGGGAGAAACGAGTGTCCGGGAACCCATTGTAGTCTGATAGAATAGGAAGAGAAAGAAGGCAGTTTCTGACAGATCGGCCACAGAGTTTGAGGTAACAAGAAAGATGGAGAGGAGGACAGGGTGGCGAAGACAGAACGAAAGTCAGAGAGTAGGAGAAGAGAAGTGGCAGACTTGTTGGTGCTGCCGAGACCAGCAAGGAGCGTGCAGAATGGCGCAGGCTTCGGCGGAAAAACTTGAACATACTGGGCCTGCTGAAAAGGAAAGAGTGGCCTTAGTGCCACACAGTGAGCAGTCTGTCCAGAGTACCAGATCACGAGTGGGGAGAGAGTCAAAGTGAGCGAGAGCTGCACCTTGGCGGGTGAGAGGGGGATCAAAGCGAAAGCATGAGAAGGAAAGAGTGGACTCCACAGTGAAGGAAGGCAGGTTCCAAGGAGGAAAGGGAGGGCAAGCAACAAGAGCCTCCCAAGGAAAAGTAGAAGGAAGCATGGGCTGGTGAGTGGACGCAAAAGCTCTCCAGGACGATCTGCAGAGTCTTGGTTTCACTCCAAGTCTGGTCAACCTGAAATGGGAAAGGAGGTTGGGAGACGAAGAGCCCGCTCATAAGACGAAAGAGTGAAATAAGTCAGAGTGACTCGCAGGGGAGGTAGAGAAGCCTCGGAGAAAAGCAGACGGATAGGGGAGGACGAGAGGCAGCCGCAAATAGCGCGACTAGCCGCTCGGTTAGGCGTTCCAATTTGGGGAAATTGGTAATGTTTAAGAAAGGAAACCATCCAGGTGAAGCATAAGTGAGAAGGGGCCGAAGAAAAGATTTATACAGAACAGAGAGGAACTACTTAGAGGGGCCCCATGAGGAAGCAGAGATACAGCGTAAGGCCTTGAGACGTGGGAAGAACTTGGCCTTCTTTGAAGATGCATGTTTGGAAAAGGAAAGAGTGCGGTCGAAGGTGACCTCAAGAAAAGTTGAAGTGGGATTGAAACGGAGGCAGGAGCAGAGTAAAAGGTTAGCTTGGTGGGGATCCACTGAAAGAGAGGCCTCATATTTGTTCGGATTGAGAGGAAGACACCAGTACTCGGAACAGTGCTCCAATTGCTCCTTGTGTGGCCTCCACCGCATTAGGGATCGAGGGGGAGGAGGACCGAATGGCCAGATCGTCAGCGTAAAGAGTGCAGCTGACGGAAGGAGGCAGAGAACACGGAAGATCATTGCTGAAGAGAAAGAAAAGTACAGGGCCAAGAACGGATCCTTGTGGAACACCTCGATGGACTTGAACGGAACGACTTTTGTGATTTTGATAAACCACACAAGCGAGCCTATCAGAAAGAAAAGATCGAGTCCAACGAGCAGAGCAAGGAAGGAGGCCAGCCAAAATAGGTTTATGGAAAAGGGCAGGATGTCAGGCAGAGTCGAAAGCTTTTGAGGAATCAATAGTAGACAGGATCGTCTGAGAGCCCGGCCTGGGTTTGTTAAACCCATCCGAAATGGACCGAGAAAGGAACAAAATTTGATCTAGAGTAGACCGTCCTGGCGGGGAGAGAGAATGGAATTAAATTCCAGAAAGAAGAGTAGACGGGATAGAATGATGCGTTCAAACAGCTTTGATACGCAGGAGGTGAGAGAGATAGGCCGGAAGAAAGCAGGAAAGTCGAGAGGTTTTCCCATCTTGTGGATGGGAATAATAGAAGATATCTTCCAGATGGAAGGAAAGGAATGCGAAGACTAGGAAAGATTGAAAATGAGAAAAAGAAAATCCATGCCAGAGCGAGGAAGATGCTTTAGCATTGGATATGCAACTTTGTCTGGGCCAGTGGCAGTGGAGGGAGAAAGGTTGGACGCAGCCGCAAGAAATTCAGTGGAGGAGAAAGAAGAGGCAGAAGGACGAGTGAGACTCCTCAGGGCACGTGGCACGGCGGAGCTCAGAGAGGTAGCCTCTGGCTCTGCTATGCAGGGCCTTTGGCTGAGAAATGGAAAAGTGGGATCTCAGGTAAGCGGCACAGACCGATGCCGATTCCCTGGGAGAACAGTTAGGGAAATTAGCAGAGAAGGAAGACGAGAAAGAAGAGCTAGCGACAGAGCAAAGAACAGAGTACACAGATTTCGGGTTTGATTTGGGTGAAAGAGAAGAGCAAGTCGTCTGCCATGTCTCAGCCTTAACCTTGGCGATGACTGATGAGGCGCGTCGAGAGGCGGAGATATAAGCCTGGCAATCTTCATCACTTCTGTGAGCGGCAGCAAAAGCCTTGCGTCTTTCACTAACCGCACTTTCCACCTCAGCAGACCACCAGGCTTTAGGAGGGCGTTTGATGCGGCCGAAGGAATAGAAAATTTGGCCGCATTTAGTGCCAGAGAGGTGAAAAGAGCAGCAGCAGAGGAAAGAGAAAGAGACGAGTATTCCTCTGCAGAAGAAAAGTGAGAGTCAAAGTACAAGGTAAAGTCATCCCAGCGAGCTTTCGGAAAATAAAAGGAAGAGAGACGCTTGTTGGGGCAAAAGATCAAAGAGAGAGGGATAGAAGAATTGGTAGATGATCAGAACCCAGGTTCTTAAGCACCTCCCAGGTGCAGGAAAGGGCGAGAGAGGAGGGAGCACAGGAAATGATAGGGGAGGAGTGACTGTCATATGAGCAATGGAGAAGGGTAGGTATGTCAGGGTCATTGAGGGGGAGGAGGTAAGAGTTGACCCAGTCGAATACTTCTTTCCTACAGGGTCGGATGTACTTCTTGAGTTCCAGAGGGGTGATGGCAATTGAAGTCCCCCAAAATGAAGAGATTTCTGGAGAAGGGAAGAATGGAGGGAGAAAAGGAGTCGGTTCTGCCATCCGTCGGAAAAGAGCGAATAAGGGGAGTGTACACATTAAGAAATGAGAGCGAGGAGGAGTTGTTTAGAGAAATGCTGACCCCTACATAATCAGAGTAGGGATTGAGCGAAGAGACGAGGTAAAAAGTTCAGAGAAAGATAAACCCTGCCTGACGAAAATGACGACAGCGCCATTAGCGAGCGTGGCATCAGGAGAAACAATGCCAGACCGGGAGTGGGTGCAATCAGAACGCAGAGCAGAGAATCCAGGAATCCGAAAAGAGGAAGATGAGTTAAGATTGAATTCCTGGATACAGATAAAGGTCAACGGGATGGGACGAAAGAAAGTGCAGCAGTTCGGTGCTCCTGGCTCAGAGACCTCCAGCATTCCATTGAAAAACCCTAAGGAAGTTAGGAGAAGAAGAGGAAGCAGGAGGCGTAGAAGGCAGCCAGAAGCAAGAAACGGCGGTGAGGGGGTAGAGGGAGAAGATACAAAATGCACAAAAGGGGGATAAGAGGTTGAAGACGAGGGTGTGGCCGGAGTGCAGCATTAGCAGAGAGGGCTAGATTGCACAGTGGAGGTATACAGGTCGGAGGAGTCCGAGGAGAGAGTCACAGTGTTACGAGTAGGAGCGCAGCAGAGGGAGAAAAAACGGAAAGATGGGACCAGGGTTGGGATGGACGTTACCGCTCATTAAGAGAAGGAGAAGAATGAGGAGACGAAAACTGGCAAGAGAAAGACAGGCAAAGAGAAAAAACAGGCAACCGATTTTAAAGAAGTTGTGTGCTGCTCTTCTGCGGTCGTTCAGGGGGAAGCACAGCCAAAAAGTGGAGGAGAGTGGCCGGGGTATCTGAGACCCTCGGGAAGGCCAACAGTCATTTTGACCCAACCCAAACGAGATCGGGGACCGCACCACCACTTTGAGGCGGCTGTTGATTGGTGCAGGTTAGTGCAGGTTCGGTATGTGTCTCTCACTATTCGCTCACTCTCTGACCTGGCTTTTTACTGAAGCAACCCACCACTTCAAACTACAAATGCTCTTTCTGACAAGGACACCAGTGGTGTTTTATTAAGGTAATGAACTCCACCCTTGTGCTCCAAGCCTCCCGGGCCAGGAGAAATTATAACCATGCAACGGCGTCAAATAAGAATGAAACTGCTGATGATGGCTGGCACATCATGTCGCTTGTTATCTACTTGACTAAATACGCTGGTTTAGCGACTGCACATTATACTGGTTGAGTTATATACAGAACCGTTACGTAAATAGGGTTGGCGAGAAAAGAAACCCACATTAATTGCCGTCTTTACTGAACAAAGAGAAAACTAGGTGTGCAGCTATACTGATGAGGGATATAACTATTCATGCTAAGCATTATGATAACAGTTTACTCACTTTTTCTTCTTCTTAACAGTTCGAAAAGGTGTCAGATTTCTTACAGACTGCAAAAAATAGCAACAGCACTAAAAAAATGCTGATTACCCATTCTTAAAGACTCAAAAATAAAACGGAACGTAAATCTTTATAATGCAAATCCAAGTAAGATGATAAAGCTGAATAGGTTAAACTACAGGAAAGCAGCAGAATTTCAAACTGATGATGAATGCAGAGAGGCAGCCGCACCACGAAAGGCAATTCGGCTTGGTGATGAGCCAATAAAGTCAAGCAGCCTTTACCAACATAGTCACAAGACATTTACAATGATACGTGAAGGATAAGAGTTTGCTGATAAGCACTCGTTTTTGCTTCATAGTATGGTTAATAAGCAAACTGGGTAACTCTAGTTGTCTTTTCTGACAATTACCGATGGTGCCTCTTACGTGATGTTGATTGTTGATTGCGCAGCTTGAACTTTAGAAATCTCCCGGGACCGATTCTATGATAGTGACAGGAAATGGTGTTCACATGCTGCCATTTGTAACAATTGGCATGTTAAGAAAACTTCCAGCATGGTCTAGCAAAAACCTTGGCACTTTTGCAACGATTACTGTAGTGATACAGAAACTAGGTAGATCAAATGCAAAGAACGGAAAACCATTTTTGCACCATCGCAATATAAGCTACGACTGATGAAGCATACTTTTATAAAAAGCATTATTATCATAAACATCTCAGACCTTTGGCTTTGGAATCTTTTTGTTGGAATGGCCCAATGATCTCCTATGAACTGGTTCCCGTGCCGTATCAAGACTTAAACCAGCCAATAAGCTTAAAGTAGGAAAGTCGGCGGCATCATCATTACTGTAAATAGGAAACTTGATAAAAAGCTCATATTTAATAAAAATTGCAACATCTTCATTTAAAAAAAATTGCAACATCTATTTTTTTGGCGATAACTTATCTAGAAGAGAAAGAAGAGTTTGGAAGAATACGAAATCATCTTACAGCCTTTAAGTCAGCATGCAACCAAACAACTGCCGTTAATTGCTTTTCTAAAACAAACAACAAAGCAGGAATTGAAATGAGAATCTGAAAATAACAAGACAGCGCTATATCACGATGAGCGGCATTGTCAGAAATTATACAAAAACTTTATCGCACACCCTAGATCTATTTGACGCGATTCCCAACTAACGAGTGCAATAAGAAAAGCTTTTGCCAGTTTTATTAAATCTTGATGAAGTAAATGAACAAAATTATACATTACACCAGCTGCCAAACCAAAGAGAGCAAGATATTGAGCACAATGACTGTAGCACTCACCCTGAAGTAGGGATGAGTCTTTGTTCATCAGAATTCGAATCAGTTTGTGAATTTCGAAGAGTATTTTCAACGTCATTGTCTCCAGACCTGCAGGTGTAACACATACAAGATAATCATTCTTCCCACAATATATACAGGAGTTCATGACATAAAGTGGTACTGATGCATTGCATGTCCACAACTGATAGCCTTTTTCCAAACTTAACCGGATTAGAAATGTGAATATGTTCACTAAGCAATGTCCCATTAAACGCAAATCCAGTGCGAATTTGCGAAGTTGCACCTACAATTCAACGCGGCGTAAAAAAAGTCTGGCGGTTTTCGGAAACTTTTTAATGAGCTAAAATTTTTGCAATTTTGCTAGCAAAATCTTCAACAAACTCCTAACAGCAATGAAGGCAGTGCAAAGGAATTACTTTTGGGCCTACGCTTTTTTGCGGCAGTGCAACGTCTCACGTAAACATCACGTGGCTATGACGCAACAACGAGTAACAGCGACTTTAAGAATCGCGCACGCCGTTACCACACTTGTTTCGTTAAACAAATTATCTCTCAAATAATTACCATAAAGCAAAATCAAAAATTTTTTCTTTTCGCAGCAAATATCAGTTATAGCCAAAGAGCAATGATAGCAAGCAGCTCTCAAACTTCAGTTCATTTAACACCAGACATCATTCTTTGAAGGAAGCTCGAAACGAGAACGGGTTTAAATCTGTATTTTTTCTTTAGATTTCAACGATAATTTTAGCCACGCTTGTTACGGTAAAAAAGCATATAGCTCTCGGTGTCAGTTTAGCACAAACACCACCAATTTTTGCGGAAATGGTTGTCGTTTTCAAATTTCAGTAGACTTCCCGCACTTGCCAGCTATGAAAACTACGAGTAAACAAACAATATGATTTCTCACCTATTCTAGTTTCGAGTCTTCTCGGAAACAAGGTTATGTTTAAAAATAAAACGTAGGTGAAAGCTATGTGCTGTAACAGCTTACCTGTCATAATTAAACTAAGCCTTGAAATGTGAAAAAAATGTGGACTCTAGTTTTGTTTTTTTAAAAACGTTTTATGTTAAAATGCAGCCTTTTTTATGTTAATTGCTTGAAAGGTATTTAATGATACTGAAGAATGGCTTGTAACCACATCTCTAGGATATTGTAAAAAATTGCCGTTCGTTATGTACAGTTACATAGCGGTCTTTTGATTTAACATGAAGGCGTATAGTCTAATCAGATTTACCAGTGTAAAAAAAACACCTAATTGTAAAAACTCACAAAAATATGGGTCCTTACGTATTATCGGGAGGACCTTTGATTTTTACTTTTTCTTTTTTTTGACAGGTTTAGGTTAGGTTAGGGTTAGGGTTAGGGTTAGGGTTAAGGTTAGGGTTAGGGTTAGGGTTAGTTTTATTGTTTTAACCGTTTCAATAAATAATTTACTTCAATTTTTGAGTCGTGTTTTTAAAGGTCCTCCCGTTAATACGTAAGTACCAAAATATGTGCATTGAACAAAAAAACCTTTGCTGAAAGTGTAATTGTGCGCACGGCTATTGCAGTCTTCTACATCTGCCTGTATGCAATGGCGCCCGGTACAGTAGGCCGGGTCACCCAAAATTTTTTTCACGGAGGGCAGCCTCCTTACATGTGCAGTTAAACTTACGTAGTTTTAACGAAGAATAGGCCTCACTATTTTTTGCAGTAAGCGCCTCTAAGTGAGAACCTGTAGTTTTCGCATGAAATTACAAACTTTTGGCATCTTAAATTTTTTACTCGATTGAAAAGCTGCTACCAAACTCGCAAATATTCCAGTTCTCGAACTTCTTTTTTTCCTTTACTTCGATCGATTTTTGTATGCTTTTTATGAAGAAAATTCACCTAGCATATATTTGCGATCTCTTTTCGCGCATTTGGTAAATGGTCAAGAGCGAAAAAATATTTAGCTACCCATGTTAACGCGACTACTATTGAGGATTCCATATAAACAAGCTTCAAAACTGTCTCAAACACCATTTTCGCTACAATAGCTAGCCAGGGAAAGAAGTTACGCTGTTTTTTCGCATCTGGGACACAACTTTTCAAAAAATAATTCATTTATTTTTGTGCTTGGTATTGAAATTAATCGACAAGACTCCGGTGATATGTATTATCGCTCATTAATAACATTGCTGTCTGAGATACATTTAAGGAAAAAAGACGCACATAATATGACCTCTACATCGTAAAAAAATTTTAATTTTTTCGTTTCAAGTTACCCGGCTTGGGCCATCAATACTTTCCGCTTTTAGATTAAAAGTTTCCTTGCCATTGCAAAGCCCTGTTGTTTAATTAACTACGACAGAGAAATGTAACTTGTTTAGTTATCCATCATAATCAAGCGACAATTGAAGTTGTTGTTTTTGGTTTACGCTTCCTCTTCCTTGGGATGGAAGTAGGAAGCAAACAGCAATCCAGGTTCACGCCATCAACCTAATTAAGTTAGGCTAGGGGAAAAGTGGCAGCCCATTTCGAACCAGTCGTGGATGCAAATTGTCGACTGGTAGCCCCACCACAAACAAGGTGGACTGCCATTGGTGGGTACCCAAAAGTCGCCTCTTACGATATGCTGGGTGAGCAGCTTCACTATTCTCACCCGGTGAAGCACGGGAAACAATTGAAGTTCGCGACAAATGTTTGTTTTTGACTCATAGTTGTTGTACCCTACCAAATATTCCATTATTTTTTCATAAAAGTCAAAGCCGGGCGTTGGCGTACAAATTACTGTTGCAAAAGTCCTAGAGTTCGAAGGACTAAATTTGAACTTTCATCAACATATTAAACTGGTCTTTCCCCACTCTAGCCAGGTCTTTCTCCACCGCTTTCGATTAGTAACCGGTAGGCTACTTGCTTGCGAACTCGCTAAGGACTGACATTACCACGCGAGTTATTACGGCACCGAAACGCAACGTCAGTGTTTTGCATTATTTCTTTCCCACGAAAATTTTGAAAACTCGGCGCATACGCCCCATACAGTTGTTGTTCGGGCTCGCTTTTAATTCATCTTCGAAAATCTTTGACGTGCAGTTAACTCGAGTATCTGCTGCGAAAGATGTAGCGAACGCTGTTGCGTAACTGTCAAGTGATGTTTACGTGAGACGTTTAGCTGCTTTTAAAAAAATTGTGGACGAAGTTTGAATTGGGGTATACGACATCTTTTCTTTACTTAACGTATACACAGAAAAAAGCAGTAGGTTACCAAAAATATCCTTTCTACAACTTCAAAATATGTTTTTTGGGCTGGTGTAACGGTTTGTTCAGCAATATCCACCAAAATTCGTCCGTTGGTTTTGTGCATTTGCAAGCAATATCGCCCTTGCGCCGACGGTTTACGCTTCTACAAAATCTTGGAGGGAACACAGTCAATTAGCAGGTAATACGAAGCGTTTTCTGGATGCCCACCAATCGCAAATGAATAGATGATGTTAGGCTGCAATGTTATTCATCACTAGTTCACAGTGGACTGTCGCTTTTTTCTCGCCTAATTGCTGCTGCTCAGTGAAAATGCTTCTTCACCGTGTTTCGGTCTCGCGAAGAAGGGCAACTAACTGTTTGCTTTTGCGTCAAATCACATAGCCTCTTAAACACCAACAACGGCGCATGCAAACCTTAGACAATTTTTAGGCAAACCTCACATTGTTTCTTGATCAACGTCGTTTTCTTCATATATCAATGGATTAAAAGCTGTGTTCACAACATAAGATGGTTGAGGGTCGGTGTGATCTGAGTGGTTGACCTCGTCGACGTCATCATGGCTGTCGTCATCATCGCCATTGCCGAGATCATCGTCACCATTATCAATGGCGTCGTCGTCATCTTCGACATCATCATCGCCATCAACTTCGTCATCATCTCCATTAACAACGTCACCAACCGTTTCTATCTCTTCCTCTAACTCCCATTCGCTAAGATCTAAAATAGCTGAGCAATTGATATACTTAAATTCTTCGGCAGCAAGAGAAACTACCGTTTTATTAAGTGAAGTATATAAAATAAATTATTAGATAGTTTTGTCTCAACCACGGTATTCAGACCTATGTAGAAGTTGCCAATGCAGGAACCAAAGAGAAATCGACGTAGTGTCTTAGCAGAACACAGAAGCTGTTCAGGTATTTGATATTGATTATAATTGTAGATACCAGGGTTACAATTCTTCACACGAAATGATTTTCAGTGCATTACAAGATTAGACTAGTGAAGCAGCTAAGCCTGAATGCCGTCAGAGAACACTATTAGCTATTCACCAATGGCAGTCCGTCTTGTCGGTGATCGGGCTACAGCTCTTGAATTTGTATCCATGATTGATTCAAAATGGACTATTATTGTTCCCTAGCCCAGCGGTTTTTCAACTTTTAGATCAATGGCTCACTTGTAAACTCATAATAGCACGCGGCTACTGAAGATTAATAGACATTTCCAGCAAAGGGTACCATTTTACTTCACTTTGAGTGTGTCTCTTAAATAGCAAGTCATTCACTTCAACTCAAGAGCATCTCAAAAAGTCTTTCGACCAATTTGTTTCTCCTTTACACATTAGTTTCTGAAAATTTGGGAGAAACCTACGCTTTTAGAATCTGACTAAACTGATGTAGTTTCATGGACTACAGCTGGAAAATAATTTCCCACGCCAAATCTTGCCGTGCTTGTTTTAACAGGGAGGATTGGATTAGTAAAACCAAAAAAAGATAAAAGCAATCATTGTCGTCTACTTGCTGCTATGAGCTAGGTCACGTCAGATGACCTCTCTGCTATGAGCTAGATCACGTCATATGACCCCTTGTATAATTTTACAGCCAAACACATTCCTTACCTCGTTCAGAAACATCTGTGTCTTCACCTCCGATATTTTCTTGATTCAGTGTAGGATCAGATGGCATAATTTGTCCTAGACTTCCTGTTTCAGAATCGTTATCACTTTCAACACTGCCGGCATTCGCCTGAGAATACGTGATATTGTTTGACTAACATGTTTGTGAAAAATTAAATGCGAATTACACTGTTTCTACCAAATGTTAACTCAGAAAACGTATAAAACTTAACAAATAGTCCGCATCTCTTGATAACCGGGTGCGTGAAAATATGATCAAAAAGTTAACCTTAACAGTAAGCGTTCTTTAAAAATGTACATATATGTTTCAGATATGCTTTTACTAGACAGATGAAGCTTGTTATTTGAACCCGATCCTTTCTGCAGGATGAGAACCTGGCCGAAGACCACGCAGCTCCGAAATCAAGACAACTCCCCATTGCCTCTCATATTAATAAAAAGGAAAACCAAGCGTGGCATTAAGCGTTTGTAGCAGAAGATGATGAGATATTTCCAAAGCCTGGTGACAGGACGCGCTGCACGAATTATTCCCAGATCAGCCAATTCTGGTTTGATATGCGTTTAAAAAAAGGCTGCTGCCTTTGCAGCGAAACCGAGAAAGGAGAGACCATAACCATAAGAAACAAAAAAGTGCAAGGTTTCAGTAGAGATTGAGACCAGTAGTTTGTTTGAGGAGACCGCATGGCTTTGTTGCAAGAAGAGATTGCAAAAAACTGTAGATAGCTGAAGCACCGCACCCCATCAGGTTAATTCCTTTACAGTATCGTTGTCCGGAAGAAAAGAATGATCGGGGATTAATCACTGCACCTTGATAATAGCGAAAGAACGGAGAGTTCTCGCTAAATACAGCCAGAAAGCGTGGTAGTGCATCCTACTAGTACAGTAGTCACCACCGCCTTTGTAATGGCATAGTAAAACTCAGTTTTGCTCTAGAAGTAAAAGTTTTGCAGCTTTGTAGTAAAATAATTGAAATGTAAAACAAAAAAAGAGCTTGCTTTTGTTGTAAGCCGCCAGTTTTTTGTCCTTCTGCAAATGGAAAAACGAGTATTTTAGGAAAAAAGTTTTTGGATATTTTTAGATGGTAGCATGGTGCGGTTCATTGACTGAAGCGTAAAACAAGGTATAAGTTTTTGTTGAAACAACATATTTATTTTTAAAACTACGATAAAAAATTCATTAGAACAAAACTAGGAAACCCCACCAATTGTTGTGTATGCGTGCTTTTTATCCTTCGGTTAGAGGCACAGTCTGCATTATTTTCCAAGTTCACACCCCAAACCAAACCAAGGTCAAGCGAAAGAAAAAGCAGAAGTCCATTTCGAACCGGTTACAAATACAAATTACAGAGATCCATTTGCAGATGCCCATAAGTAGTCCCTAATGACAGGCCAGGTATGAAGCTTTGCTACTTCAACGCATGATTGGCTTGATACATTTGTTTTAGCTTTTTTACATTTGCAGCAAAGAGGTTTAAAATGAAAAGAAAAAATTCAAAGTTTTAATGCGAAAACTGAAATTTCGACGCTTTTTTCACCATATTGAAAAAGATTTGATTGGTACAGAATACCAGCGAGGTCTAGCCACTGAGAGGCTGCTTTGTGGTAGCAATACAGGCGAGGTTGTATCGTTGGGAAAAATCTTTCTGATATTGGTATCCCCGAAGTGGATCTGAGCGTAAGCTGTTCAATATACAACAAAACGAATTTCAAAATTTGAAAAAAAATTGAAAAATGCAATGTCCTACAGAATCGATTATTGATAATAATTTCTTACTGTTTCGTCATGACGAACAGCTTCGCCATCAGCACTGACATTTTGAAGAAGTTCATTTACGTGTTCAGATGAATGCTGGTTTTCGACCACATCATGTTCAGTTGATAAATATGAGGTCGACACAAGCTCACCGAGCATGTTCTGCGTAAAATGAAGTATTTTTAAACGAATTTTGGCAGACGGTCAGAAAGTAATCCCGCACTTCAACAGAGTTTACAAACGGTTTTTTTAACAAAGCTTCCAACTCTGGCTGTTGGTTTTAAATTCTGGAAAAGTTATCACACATCATAGCAGCCGCCCCTTTCATATCTACAATGAAAACAATATCACGTCGAAATAACGTACAGCACTGACAAAAGATTGCTTTGTTATTCTGCTTTTGCAAAGGCAACAGTAGGCTTAGACTTAGGCTTTTCTGACTTTTCAATCCGCAGTTCACTAGCTACCTTTAAAATTTTAAGTGACTCACAGTGCATTGTTAATTGCAGATGTGACACTTTCAAGGAGAAAATTGAAATGGCTTCACCCAATTTTGAGAGTGTTTCCAAAAGTCATTTACCCTTACTCCTAATTTGAGAGGTAAACGGTCTATTTAAAGTCTGAGTTTGAAAGTGGGATTTTTAGTTACTTAAAATTTACCAAGAGTATAAAAGTTTTTACCAAATTTTGCGGCGACCCTTTGTCAACCTCATATAAGTTATTGCAACGATTGGAGCGCTCAGCTTCGATCGCTATTCTGTCTTTCAGATTTCGTATTTGTTCCACTTGCTGGCTGTTCTGCTGATCAAGATGGTTGATATACCACTGCTGGTCACGACATTTCTGGTAGAATGTTGGGGCACGTACCTGAGAAATTGTTCATTAATAAAACACTATGTTTAAAGATCAAAGGCTAGTAAAACATGTCAGCATTACAGTGTAACCCTAGTTTTTTCGTGAAAAATTTGTTTGCCAACTTCGCGAATAAATTGGGCACACGCCAGCTTCATGCCAAGGCACATGCTTTCAACGCAACAGAAAGTTGCCTTTCCGACAACATACCCTTTCTGGCTCACTGTTATAAAAGGCACCAAATATTGTACTTTGACAAAATCGAATTTTTTTTCTCGGTAAATGTGCTAGCGAAGATTGTAAGTAGCCTGACTACAAAAAATTGAAGGAAACATTGAATGGAATCGTAGAGTATATTTTACCAAGATGCAAAACGTAACGTGAACGTCTGCATAGAATATAACTTAGTATATAATCGCCGATGTAGCAAAAGATTCGAAAACCACGAAGTTCAATAGCGTCGGCCCCTAAAACATGACTCACAAAAGCGAAATGAAGTGGCTTGCAGGGGACTTTAAATTGCCAGAATCAAGTACGTAATTAAGACGAGGTATAGCGCAACGTTCACAGTCACCTCTTTTTGGAGGTTTAACATGGCAAAACAAGTTGAAAAACTGGGATTATGAAGTTCAGTAGAATAGGCTAGCAGGCGTTATAACATTTGGTTGAAGAAAAATCTTTTGGATTTTTCTAAACTAATCTCCACATGAAGAATATGCATTGTCTTTCACACAGAAACGACTCCAACATTAAGAGAGCATCATGCCACGACGTTCTCTTTCCTGTGTCGCTGGTTCCAAGCTACAAACAGAGCTGGCCAGCTTTTAATGTTCCATGCTGATCAAAAGCAAATGGAAAACTTACTTGAAATTTCAACACAAGAATGTCGGCAGCTGGATCTAAGTAACCTTCCTGTGTGAGCAGGTCCAGTCGGAAAAAGCGATTATAACCCCTGAAATATCAAGAAATATTGAACCATTGACTAATGAACAATCAGTTGAAAAGTGATAAACTGCACAAAAGCATTGTTTTTAGTTATTTTACAAGTCTATGGCTGAGGTATACAATACTGCAGCGACGTACGTCTAATGCCGGTAGCCATCGGCCACACTTGGGTTTCAACCCTAAGACCCTAAATGTTTTTTTTGTGTAAACACCGATGATGGCGACTACGTGACGTTGCACAATAGACAATCTCAAAAGTAGAACAAACCTATTGATCAAAACGAAAAACTGTTATATTACTTACCAGCACTCTCCGACGTCGAATTCACTGGCAAATTCTCGTACGATATTCCGAGACGCATCGTTGTTGGCGAGATGAACCATTTCAATGCGGTATTCGTACTTAGATGTTTCGCTCAGTCCCGCGGATAGCTCGAGAAACACCGACAGGTAATTGCCACGCACCACACCATTTCCATCAGGATAAATCTTCAATCGCCAGCTGAGACCAGAAACATTGAGTGGCTTCGAATAGACTGGGTCAGCACTTTGCTGAAGTTGACTGAATAGTTATGATGTTAATAAGAAACAGAAATTCACACAACCTGACAAGCCTGTCTGCATGCATTGAAATTACACAAGTACAACGGTTATCGTGTGCTCACGCTGTTGAAACCATTATAAACTGAAGTCGTCAACGCGCTACACCCTGAATAAATGTATTACACAAGATCCACATAAAACCAGCTTTAGCAACAATTATGCAAGAGACTATGAGTTAGCAATGAACTAATCTGGCATGATCAAAGCAGCGAATGAAGATTAAAGTCTGGCAAAGTGCTAAAAAAATGAGATTAAGTCTTTTGTGCGTTTCACGTAAGAAGTCAGTCAACACATCCAGTTGTGTAATGAAGTTGCATTTAAAAGAAGTCAAGGAAGCTTAAACTTCAGACTTCAGGCAATGAGTGTAAACAGGTGACATGAAACCACATCTTATACATCACTCAAAACAAAGTCTCCTTCTCAATAACAAAATCTCAGACTTCATGAGAAAACAGAATACATTGCAATATACAATCGATCATATTTACTTCATTTTTTCAAAATCACGCAGAACAATTTGTAACGCCATTACGTGGAATGCTAAGAACTTAGCTGACAGTTTATACAACAAGCCATAAAATCAAATTTAAAATGTTACATATCATTAAAAAGATTTCGAATTTGTCCTTTTCTTCAACAGTGAAAAAAGTTTCGCATTTATCAATTTAAAAGGCGTTACCTGAACCGAGTCAGCGTGAAGGTTGTGGAATCATATGGTGGTACCAACTCGCTTGTGAAGTCAGGCGGAACAGAAGCGGACACAAATGACGTCATTGGCTTCTTGTGAATCTCTTGAAACATTTCTAGAAGTTCACTAGAGCATCCAATCATTTCTTTCTTACTGCAGTTCGCTCTCTGTAAAATTGCTATGCATTTAAGATGATAGACTGCCGAGAAAAGCGATGGAGTGGGCCATGAAAAAGAAGGGTTTATCAGAAGTAATGGTTCGGGTAGTTATGAGCTTGTATGATGGTGCAAAGACAAAAGTGGGGATGGGATCTGCGTATTCAGAGGAATTCGAAGCAAAAGTTGGTGTGCATTAAGGATCTGTGCTGTCGCCACTATTCTTTGCAATAATTGTGGCAGCTATTACAGAAAATTGCCAGAAGGGGTGTGGTTTATGAATTACTGTATGCAGATGACCTTGTTCTCATGAGCGAAACCATGAAATGCTTTAAGGAAAAATTTTGGAACTGAAAAGATGCGCTAGAAAGCAAGAGTTTAAAGGTCAACACTGGTAAAACTAAAGTGACGGTAAGTGGGTCGGTATGAAAACTGTTCACAAGATATATATATCCATGTGGAGTTTGGCCAATTCAATGTTGTACAAGAAATGTGGACACTGGGTTCATGATAGACGTGCAAAAATAAAAAGAGTTACCGCTAGGTTGGCAACGCGTTTTGCTTGCTCGAGATGTAAAGGAATAATAGAAGGAATGGTGGATTTGATCGAGAAGCTTTGCGATGAAGTGGAGACAGTGAATGGATTTTGTTATTTGGAAGACAGACTAAATTCTATTGGTGGTTGTGAAGCGACAGTCACAGAAAGAGTAAGAATTGGTTTGGTAAGATTCAGGGAATGTGGAGAGTTATTGCTCGGAAATAGGTTTCCTGTGAGGATTAACGGTAGTTTATCGTTGTAGCATAAGATCAGCAATACTGAATGGAAGCGAGGCATGGTGTTTAAAAGAAAATGGAAAAGAAATTTTAAGGAGAACGGAGAAAGCTATAGTAAAAGCCATGTGCAGTCGGAAAGTTGTAGGCAGAAAGACGACAGAACAGATGGAAATCCTGGGGTTGAAGGAAAGTATAGCCCGGTTAGCAACAGCGAATGAAGTTAGATGGTATGGACATGTGCTGAGGAATGATGATAGTGTTTTGAGGGTTGCTCTGGATCTTGAAGTGAGTGGCAGAAAACAGCGAGGACGACCGTAGAAGACCTGGAAGAAGGGAAAAAAAGTTGGTTTGAAGGAGGATACCCTGAATCTAGCAAAGTGGAGAAATGGAGTGCAAGCAATTGCAGAAGGACTGGGGTAAATCCGGCTATCTCCGACAAGGGCACAATACTGGATAAAACTCTACTACTACTACTGCTACTTAAGTTTTCCGAGGTTATTGGTACACAAATCCTTTCTCTGAATCTGTTTTCTTGGACTTCATTATGTGTAAAACCTACAACTTGACAAAAGCGTACCGCTTTCTCCACTTCTTTTAAAACAGTTTCAAGCATTTCAGTTTCTTGAGTCAGTTGGTTCTTCTGACCCATCAATGTCATTAACTTGCTTTTAAGCTGGCCATCCAATCTGCGAAAAGCATTCATAATTTGAAAACTTGTTCATGATTCCAGGGAAGGTCACTAGTCTAATGCTTGCAGCTGGGCCATTTCACGACAATGTTGGCAACTATATTTTTGAACGACAAGTCCATTGTAGCCACAGCTACTGTCAACGGATCATTGAAAATCCTGCACTATTATCCATAAAACAACTTGCGCTCAAATTAACAGATTGATTTTGAATTCATCAGCACTGAAGACGCAGATCATTTTTACCACGAATACCGAAAGCATTCCACTCCAGCCGCCATAAAGAACTTTTAAGGTCAAAAGAGCAACCATGCGCGGAACGCCTCATTTGGGTGAGTTACGTTACATAAGTAAATCCAGGTTCGACTGGTATCCACTCTGCACCTTGCAATCATCATTTCCACTGCATTTCTTATCTCACGAACTCTCTCGTCTTTGGCAGATCGCACGCTTTCAACGTTACGTTCAACATCCTGTAGCAAAAGCGCAAAAAAATTAAAACAAATTGCTGAATAATAAAGTTATACTTTTACTGAAATGCAATACTTACTATTTAAGTGAAGTGCTGTCGCTAACACAGCACGTTTCACGCCTTATATCTAAACTATTGCTCACTCTGCAGAATATCAATCTAGACGAAGGAAAGAAATGGTAACATACGTAAAAACATATTTCAAATCACATGTAAAACCACCGTCCGCACTGACGTAATACCTAATGTGGGTATGGAAGATGGTTTATAATACAGAAACGCTAAAATCAAGAATATTGGTTGTCCACCTTACCATCGAAATGTACTGACTACGTGGTGTAATGACTAAAATTGCCTACTACCGTGTAATAAACCCTAGTTTAAAATGTATTAAATCTGACAAGAAAACAATTTGACCTGGAAAGCAATCACACACAACTGGATAATTTCAGCTAATACTAGAAGATATTTTTGAGTGAGTTCCATAAGAGTGAAAAAGTGCTGAGATTCGCTGATACGATTGAATAATTCTGTACAGAGTAGTTCGATTTCGCTCTTTCACATACAATTAATGTGATTATTCAGCTGACTGATTTCCCTGATATTTTTTGGTGATTGACGAAATTTCTAAAATCAATTGCGAAAAATTCTACGTTATGTTCAACAAAATCTCAAAAACTTTTAAGATGAGCTAATGGTTGAAAATCTATTCACAAACCCTATTTCAAAAAGTAGTTCAGGTAAATAAGTAAATACGTAAAAACTGGTAAATAAGTAAATAAGGTAAAAACAGACCTGAACTAAGGATATCAATTCCACGAGTCTTCCTCTCGTCACATTTTCTCCTTCGACCACTCTTGCAATATGTTGTTCATAAACATCATTTAGTGGTTTGAAAGTGTGTCCATTGTGCTGAAGGATAAACACAATAATTAGGACAGCAACATATTTTACAGCTTTATCAAAACAAAACTTAGTGCTTGCCGAAGTCTTTTAGATGCTCAACCACCACGCAAATGCAGCATTATTATTCCAGGGGTCTCACACTCATAGGATGTCTCGCCGGATGACATATAGTATTCCTACAATGGCCTAACAGTAGATTATAATCTCATTATGACGCCATGGCTGGAAGAAAACCACTCACATCTGTTTCGTTTACAAGCTATTAATTTGGACTTATGTACCATAGTCATCGATCCCACGCCCATGTTTGGTTTTTGGACAAAATCGAAGAAACAGATATACAGAGTTGCTGACTAGTATGACACCTCACGCAAGAACCAAAAATGAAACTATAACACAATAAATTTTTCCGTGCTCAGTGAGAAACAACGCCGAGCTTTCAATCGAGGAACAGACAATCATGGAAATATCGCAAATTGTGACAAGTGAACAGCTTTAGCCGGTGCCGAAATTAAACAACATTCAAAGTACGTGGAACTTTAGTTTTTCAAAATTCAAACCCAAAGTTTGTTTGGTGACTAGTTTTGATCAATGGCAAGTGGCACTGCCCACAAAACCTTAAACTCCTTGACTGCACATCATGAAGCTTCAAAACAGCAGAAAACTTTGCTTTTAAGTACTGATACTAAAAAATATAAAAATAATTGCTCATAAACATTCTTACAGTTCCACCCCATAAAGCACATTGATGACATATGCAGAGGTCACAAGTCCAACAGAAAACGCTTAATTTTTCTTCATGAACTTCACATCTGCAATGCAGCAGTTTCATAGATAACATAACTATAATTTTTAATATCGTAATAAATTGTGATATATATACATAAACAAAATCGTTTCACAGATTCTAGGGTAAAAAACACCAAAGAAAATTTATTGCCCTTTGATTCGCTTCGTGTAATGACAAAATTCAAGTACAGATGTAAAATAAAAGGCAATAAAATCGACACACCACACACGATAAAGAGTTTGGGGATTGATGAACTACTATAAAGTCATCTATATTTGTCGTTGTAATGAGCGCAAGCAGAGATTGAACCCGAAGCTTAGGCTTGACAGTTACAACAAAGCGAATAACTTGCCACATGCCGCATATACTCAAAATACTGAATTCAGTTTAATGAGACACGCAGTCGACACACATACTATTTATGTGGTAAGTCTTAAAAAAGATAAACTTATGTTAGTTGGACCATAAAATTAAGGAGGCTATTGTACCGTCGACGGATCAATGAGAAACGACCAAGAGTCACATATTTAATATTGCTAGCTCCAAGTGGTTACGATCGATAGAGCGTCGCATAAGCCAGAAGCAAAACAACAAAGCGAGTACTGAAGGCGCGAGGCTTCCGAAGGAAGCAATGCTATTGAGAGATGTTTACAAGTTTTACAAAGTCATCCCTGGACGCGTTTCGTTCTTTTGGACTTATCAGCAGGGTTTGCTAAGGACCAAGAGATCCCCCCAATATCATTAACGTTGACTTTTATAAAACAATTTAACATAAAATACAACACGTACGTGCCGTTTACTTTTGAACGAGGTTTGTTTTGACGTTACTGCTAGCCGCTCAACTATGGACTAAAACTGGTTTCCATATGTAAAGCTGATCTCACAAGCAGTGATTAGGCATAAAAAGATCTTCCAAAGGTTACAAACTAAATGCGGTGCTTTAACGCATGGCTGGCAGCATGCGGTGCATGTCTGCAAATCTCGGCACACGAGGAGACCAGCTCCAAAGACGCGAGTTCGAATTCCACAGACGCGTTGCATTAACGCTGGCGTCTAAGAATACCATGTATGCGTAACGTTAAAAGGGCGCTTAACAGATTTCGGTGGGTCCCAAATGGCTGCACCGCGGCTTACATAATGCACGGCCGCCAAAAGGTCAACCACTTCGCCTATTCCACTCCGAGCATTGCTACCGATTCCGGCGACTAGCACACCACACGGGTAATGACTAGCGTGTTACATAGCGTGGCCCGATAGACGACGTAACTAGCGCCAGATACCACTTAATAATCACACGTGGAAATTCCCCCACACAGTTCTTCGGTAGGGTTTGCGTAATCAAAGTGCTCGAGCTACTAACAGGGCCCCCACACCACAGGAGCACACCAGAACGGGCGTTTCACTAAACGATAAACTTGTTAACATAAACGGTCCCATATGTCATTAAAATTGACAAATCACTAATGACTGACATCAAAATAGCCTCCAAGAGTAAAATGCCGTTGACGGCAAAATAGCCACGGCCTAAAAGTAAACTATACTGTGCTTATAAAGGAAGAACGCCAACAAAGTTAAAAGCATACACGTCTTGATTAAAGGTGGGTGATGACTTGGTGGAAGATTTTGAAGTTGGAGCTCGCAGCGTATCTAATTGTTGAGTGAGTTCTTCAGCCCAACGGCAATTTACAAGATCAGAAACTTGCAATGACGCTCTAAAACATGTTGATTAAATAACATAAACATCGCACATAACTTCTCCAATCCGTGAAAAGCAACAATGACGTATCGAATGGTAAAAGCAACAACAAAGAGGATATAGCGAAAAGCTACTTGGCATCACACATCAAAATAAACAGCTTGACAATAATCAATAATGGCCAGTCTGTACTACTGTATAATAGCTGAAGTTGGATTGCTTTGTTACAACAAATAAATTGGTTTGTGAAAACAATCTAAACTATGTCATAATGACAACGCAATATGGCCTCAATAACAACCATGTAAATCAACAGGAATTCAAATGCATTTAAAAACCTAGGCAAATAACATTACGAACTAAATGATGGCAACATAAACAGTTGGTTTTAAGTCGATGTTTATCCAATCTAACACCCTAAATAGATTTAAAAATAGCGTAACCTCTCTTGAAGTTGGCCTACCATGAAAGTCAAAATTATTTTTGATTTTTTTACAAAAACATGGTTGGAATACTCATATGAATTATCAACGCTGATCATAGTTTGGAGCGCTTTTTGTTCGGCTAAAGAAAGTCATTTTACAATGCTCTTTCGCTCCGTTGTTATCACAAATTGAAATTAGGATTTGATGTCCCAACGCTTATACTACAATTTTATTCCCTATCTGAAACATTCAAAAAGCACTTAATGATATGGATGTAGAGTAGCCAACTTTCCTACAGCTGACAGTAGATAGGGTATTATAAAGTCAAAGCTTAAATACGTTGAATTTAATTTAGAGCATAAAATCTGTTGTAATTTAGGTGACCGAAAAAGTTGTTACAAAATATCTTAGATAAACGTGCTGAGGAATGTCAGCCACTTTTTCACACCTTTGCACATACGTAACAGTATTCATACACAACGTAAATTATCCAATTTGCTTGCTGACACACCAGGAATCAATAAAAATTTACCTTCAAGATATTTTTCTCGGGTAAAAGCGACATTAAAAATTTGGAAGCACTAAATCTCCACTGCACAGAGGTTCAAGCTCAGAAGTAGAAGTCACACACACTTATTCAAGATCAAGTTAATGTGCCCTCATTTCCTTCACTTCTCCCCACAAAAACTATTGTCAATATTTCTGCTTATGTAGAAATTTTACACTCTATGACATCAGAGGCATCAGAATATTTCAAAGAAAAGTATCCTTGCTGTTGAATGCAAACTATGCCTATATAAATCCAAGATCGGAAAACAATATGTCGCAGAAAACTATTAGATTATGAATTTATAACCTTAAAATTTAAATCGCTACTAAACAAAACAGCTAACAGAGTGTTACGAGAATGGACTTGTGTTGAAGAAGTTGACAAATATATTGGGGGACATCGACTACAGTAGTTGGGGCATCTTGAGCAAAAAATGTGGAGTGTTTTGCGAGAAGAGTGCTTGAAAAAACAATTACGGGCAATGTGAAAAGAGGAAGGCCAAAAAAAACGTGGAAGGAGACAGGAAAGAATGACAAGAAATGAAGGAATTTGACACTTGAAGACGCTCACAACAGAGGCAAATGGAGGCGTTGCTACCAAATGGTCGACCCTAATAACTATGGACAATGGTCAGACTACAAAATGGCAAAAGAAAATGAAATGAAAAAGCATTTAATTCACCTGCAGTGAGGGCATTGCTGTCTCTGTTCGGTAAGCCACCTCTGCAAAGAAAAGGCGCGTGAAAACAATTAGCAAAAACCACAATAGCAAATTGATATGAATAGCTCCAACAAGTTATGATGTACTTACTGTTATACAAAGATAGCAGCACAATTTAGAGCAGTGAGGGCATAACCGTGCATCACGGACCTTGCTCATGCATATAAAACAACGAAACACCTCTGCCATTTTCTGCAAATAAAAAGAACTACGTATTGGCAAGGAATAGTATTAACTAACATGTGGATCTAGTCTGGAATGGACACAAAGCTTTTAACTCCAAATGGCCTAGATTAATCATCTCAAGAAGCCATAATCTGCCCTTCAGTGGAAAACAGAAACTTTATTTTAGAGGACCCAAAGTAAAATAAAAATTAAATGTGCAATCCTGACCTTAGACATTCACTTTGTTTTGTATAGAAGGAAGCTGAAAGCCTTTTTTATTTCAAATCAAAGTATAGCACCTTTCTTTATAGATCAAGCTTTCCAGGGTGACTTTTTGCTATTTTTCACCATAAACAATGGTAAAAAATTTTGTTATATTTTATAGATCAACTTTTTGGAAGCGAATATTTTCAAAATTTTTGGGATAGGGCCCAAAACATTCTGATATTTCCTTCATTAATAAAAAACTACACAGTTTATTTGGGGTCATAACTATAGCGTGGGGACCATGAAGCTACACCATATCGCTTAGCACACAACCAGAAAAAAGAGTAACAAATAGACTTGTTACATTATTGCAGTCAGCTCACATAAGAAACAATAAATGCTTAATTATTTTTAATCTTGTAACTGAAGTATCAAACCACTCCCACAATTTTACCTCAACTTGACTGCCATTCATATTCATTCTTTTTATAGTGAAATCCACCATTAAAACAACCAAGTACTAAATTAACATCTTTTGAGGTATTGGTTAATTTCTTGAATTTTAAAAACAAAACCAATGCTTTAAACCTATCCTGGAAGCGAAGATGAGTAAATCTAAAAATGTAAGCAAATTGCAATATCAGTACCGGTAAATAAAATGCCCTTTGGTACAATCCTGCTCTGACTAGAAAATGAAGCAAGAAGGAAAAGAAATAAAGGCTTGGTTTTTCAGGTGGTACAACAAGAAATAGTAATTATCAATAATATTCGCTAACTGAAGAGCTAAGATGAGTGCAACAACCTAAATTTATTGGAGCTGGCAACCAGTCATAATGTCAATGTGGTAGTTATAAGCTAGTTTGAACAATAGCTTTCTTATAGCATATTTTTTTGGCAAATTGGTTATTTATTTGGAGGCAAGCCAACCTTATGCCACAAAATATATTTCAATAGCTTGCCTGTAATCTCACGACAAAAAGATCTATTTTAAAAAATAAATCTCCTTTGTGTAGGCTCACAAGAACTGTGTTTGTTTATTGATTTTGTCATACTTGCAACTTCTTTAAATAAACGGATTTTTATTTTGGCCAAAAATTACAAATGTGCAACGGAAAAACCTAACGAGTTTTGCTAAATGTGTTTTTTGGGTAAGGCACTTAACAACATGCCTCTATCTTCAAGTGCCATTCAGGTGGCCGAGTTACACAGTCTACCCATTGCAGTGGCATAATCTATTAAAGACTAGCAAACATAGTATGAGCGAAATAAAATGGAAGTAGCTCCTGCAGAAACAATGATGTTGAGGTCGAGAGAAAACTTTTTGTCATATATACTAGAGCTTTTTTGTGTTTAGCCCATTTTGAAATATCAATGACTTATGGTACAGCCTATCTCCACCACTAACAGTGCAATTAAGCAATGAAAATTGCCATAAAAGAGTTCTACTAAATGTTAAATGTTTACAATGTCTGTGAATGAGCATGATCTCTTGCGATGTTAGTTATCCTTAAACCTACACCAAAACCAAACCCTAATTTGGTATACAGCAGACATGTGTTAATTAGAACTATCACCATAAAGTGTCTTTTTCAAAACCCAACAGAAAGCTATCATGAGGCTTGAACACACAATCATATCCAGCTCTACCATAAACAAAGCTCTAACCCACAGTATCATAATGCTAACAAAATTTCACTTCAAAAACCCAAATTTTAGGGGAAAAGCAAGATTGTAATCATTGTTTATTTGAAGCAGTCTCTCATAGCCATGTTCTAGTTCAGGGATGTCCAACCTGTGGCCTGCGGGCTGCATTGTGGCCCACTCAATGTTTGGATGCGGCCCACTATCGACTCATTAAACAAAATTTTTTTTAGCAAATTTATTAAGTAGTGAGCACAAGAGTCTTCATGTAATTTAATCAAAATGCTTTATATTTAATAAATAAAGTAATTAACATAAACAATTTAAAAAACAATATAATTAAGATCAAATTTACGATTGAGCATGCATACTAAGTTTATAATATTGTTAATTCCTTAGTTCTGTGATTACGATCCCAAAATATAATACACACAATGGATAAATATCACTCTGAAGGCTATCTTGTTAAAACGAAATTAACATTATTGGATTAATTATTAATTAATTATATTAATGGATTTTTAAATTTTTTTTGTTGCTGAAATAAATGCACTTTCAGTAAACTACAGCTCAGTATACCTATTAATGGTTAATTTCTTTTTCAGAGAACTACAATCTTAAATATTGAAAATTTTATATTCTTATGGCCATGGAATCTACTACTAAAAAAAGAAAGATAGCAGAAGAGGAAATTTAATATCCAATGGACGGAAAAATATTTTGTGTCCGAGTTATTTGGCATTACAATATGTCTTATATGTAATGATAAGATTAGCGTATGCAAGGAATACAATATCAAATGTCATTATGCTTCGAAACATGAGTCAGAATATCAGATATTTAATGAAGAAAGAAGAAAAACGAAAATTGAAGAACTGATGAAGGCAATTAGGTCACAACAAGCTAGTCTTCAAAAACGTGTTGTTAAAACTGGAAAATGTACAAAAGTTAGTTACCTTATAGCTGAGAAATTAGCTAAGAAAGGAAAACCACTTGTTGATGGAGAATTAATAAAAGATTGCATTGATTTTGCTTTTAATGAGTACTGTCCAGACAAGGTGAATTTAGTAAAGGAAACATGTCTATCACATCAGACAATTGGTAAAGAATTGATGACTTGGGTCATAATATTGAAAGCACACTGAAGGACAAATTATCTGCATGCGTTCTTTGCAGTTTAGCATTGGATGAAAGTACTGATCAAAGTGATACTGCACAATTAGTTATTTTCATAAGAGGAATTGATGAAAATTTCCATATTATTGAAGAAATGTTTGACTTGTGTCACATAAAGAGCACAACAACAGGCAAGGACATATATGAGTTGGTTAATTTGTCATTAGATAAATTCAATATTGATAGGAAAAACATTTATTCAATTACAACTGATGGTGCTCCTACCCTGACTGGTAAACACAATGGTTTTATTACTTTATTCAAAGAATCTGTTGATAAAGAGATTCTCAATTACCATTGCTTGATACATCAACAACAATTATGTGTTCAAAAGCTAAATATGAAACATTTGATGACTGATCTTGTCAAGGCTGTTAATTTCATCAGATCACGGGGTTTAAATCATCGCAAATTTAAAGCATTCTTGGACGAAGTTGGCAGTGGATATGAAGACGTAGTACATTTCTCAAAAGTTAGATGGCTCAGTAAAGCAGCAACTTTCAAAAGATTTCATTTATTGTTGCCTGAAATAAAAGTGGTCTTGGAAGAAAAGAAGCAAAATGTGGATTTTTTAGAAAATGAAGAATGGTTGAATGATTCATCTTTCTGTGTAGACAGCACCGAAGTATTAACTGAACTTAATTTGCATTTACAAGGAAAGGACCAGTTATGTTCCTCAATGTTTAAGCGTATAACTTGTTTCACAAAGAAATTGGAACTTTTTATAGCACAGCTAAAAGCTGGTAAAGTTGTACACTTTCGTAGTCTATCTGAAAGAGTGAAAGTTTTCTGTAAACTATGAAAAATATGCTAAATTATGTGAAGATTTGCTTGGAGAGTTTACAATCAGATTTTGTGACTTTAGAAAGATTGAAATTGAGTTAAAATTGTTTAACGATCTATTTTCATTTGAATATGATAAAGCACCAATGGAGTACCAACTTGAACTGATTAAGCTGCAAAGTTGGGAAAGTTTAAAAACTTTCCATAGGGAGAACACACTTCCTTTATTCCATACGAAATTGCATTCTCTCAAAAATGAATTCAATCAAAATCTAAATTTATCCAGAAAATTATTATGCATGTGGGGAAGTACATACTCTTGCGAGCAGTTTTTTTCAAGCATGAAAAATATTAAAACTGCAGAAAAAAATTTGTTGACTGACAGACATTTAGCAAACATTCTTAGAATTAAGAATGCATCCTTCAATGCAAATATTGTAAACATTATGGCTGGAAGACAAAGTCAAAAGTCTTATTGAATTAACATTGGTTAATTAACTTTAATGCTTTTTTATGTATAACTACATATAAACATTATAATATTTACAATGTTGTAATAATATAAATAAACTGTATTCACATGGTTTTGTTTTTATATTGCAATTTTTCCATTAAATTGTATAAGATATTCCGGTGGTTTTGCAGTCCAGTTAAATATTTAAGTTTGCAATGCGGCCCATTGAATTAAAAGGTTGGACATCCCTGTTCTAGTTGAATCATTCAGGAGACAGAGGTTATTCATCCCAATTGGGGGCCTGTAAATAATACAGTTGTTGATAATGTGATTGGCGGTTTGTCCTGGTTTGCCACAAAAACAAGCAGTAGAAGTTTTTGTTCTCCATTGTCATACCAGCATTGAAACAATCAGTTTTAGCTGAAAAGCAGTTGAAGATAGCCAATTCTCTTGATAGGCTACATTTTGATAGGATTGAAAGGCAGGAGGTATATCATGTAGGACCAGGTAAAGGATTAGACTGCAATCAGTATTTGATCAATCCAGGGATCCATGATGTTTAAGCGGGTGAGTTGGAGCTTTGCTACATTCCTGATGAGTGAGCATCTTGATAGCAGATATTCTTTCCTGATTGAGTCCAAGTTGTTGATGTGATTATGCAGGAGATAGTTTGGACCACCAGCCGTTTAGCCCATAAACGAGACAATATGTGCCTCCTTCTATCAGTGAGCTGGGAAGATTACTGAAAGAATTGACAGATAATGAAGTAATGTGAAAAACCTGAAGAAAAGAGAGCAAGAATCACAATTAGCAAAGTTGTAGAAAATCTAAAGGAAGTATTCATATGAACATAAAGCACGATTAAAACGCAAAAACATTTTATCTTGATTAAGTCACATGAAACAACGTCTTCCCGAGTGTTCAACCAGCAAACTGCTAACTGCAAGTTTGAAAAGACTATTGTGGTAAAGCTTAAGACCAATGCATACTGTCCTCTTTGTTGCATTGCAAGCTGCAAAGACAAAATAACAACCCGTATTGGAGACGGCCAATGCACACCAGACTTTTGACAGCGATTATGACCAATCACGCAAGATCTAATGATGGGAGAAGTAAAGTTTAACCTAGCAACAAAGTGGAAACGCATTTTACTTTATCAACGTTGTAAGAATGTCATTTGGAAATGAAAGTCAGTTCAGTTGTCAAACAGGTGTTTGATGGTTAGTAAAAAGTATTCTGTTGAGTTTCGGTATACTGAAGTATACATTTAGGCTAAATAATCTAGTCTAGTTCTGTCATTCCAAGCTATAATTTGCACTTGTTTTGATGTTAATTTTGTTGCTGAGTAGGTTTGGATAATGAAATATACAAGCTAGGTCATTTGTGGCAACTTTGAAGTAGGTGGCAGATCATTAAACAGCATAACATGCAACCATCAGAAAAAAAATCTTATTCCAGCTACAGATAGTATGTGAAAAGTATCAGCTTTTTGCAATGCTTTCTAGTGAAGGGTATATAGACTTAGGCTACAAAAAGAACTGCTTGATAAGTAACCAATGATCTAACGGAAACAAACAAGAATAGCCCTGCACTTTTTTCTTTGGATGCATGGAGAGATTATAGTGTACCGGTATAGTTAGGCTGCCCAATTGTACATTCTTTGTCAGATAAAGGGTAAAATCGAATATCACTTTTTAATTTATATACAATATTTTGCATAGGTTTGAGGCTCTGCATGCTGCTGCTGCATACACTGATTTAGTTATTGTTAAAATTGTAAAATATCACTTAACTGCAACTTTTATGGAAAAGTTCCAAATGATCCTTCACTACTTTTAGCTGCAGTAAGTTGCAAAAAATTCAAAACTGAGCTAGCCTTATGGTTATTTGCAAGATAACACATTGACTGCCCAAAAAAAATTTTAACACGTTGACTGCCCATCACATGATAACTTAATTATCTTGTCATTTTGAATGCAAAAGTAGTACTTGGCTCCTGGCACAGGAACTGGAAAATATGCTGGCAACAAAAAACCTACTTTTTCAATATGAAATGTATTGAAAATTTAGATCTCACAAATGAATATATATGATTGTCAAATGACAGTTAGTAATTAGATGACGGTAGGGTCGATTTTAAAGCAATCAACAACATACAAAAACAGCTGATCTTTACAAACAGAAGTACTTTGTTTACTGACACACTTTGTTTTTGGGCAAACTCTACATGTTGTAGAATATCATACTTTCTTCTCTGGTGGTGAAAGTTCTTTCAGATAATGCAAAGTTGGGCCATCGCTTTTTGGTCTTCTAGAGCGATTTGGTAATTTTTTAGAAGAAAAATATTTCACAAACTTCTCTTTTTTGAGAGCAAGCTATTTATCGGCCAAGTTTGCATGACTTTGCAAGACGTTAGCATTGTGGATCACCTCTTCAAAGAGGTGAAGAGCAACTTTTTTGGCAAGCATATTGTCCTCCTAAGAGCAGTGTCATTAGACAACATTTGATTGAAACAATCAACTTCTGAATTTTCATTGTTGTAATCTATGACAATGCTTGGCTTTGTTGATACTTTCCTATTTCTGCTTCCTACTTTCCCCATCTCCACTTAGTGCGTGTTGGGTACTGTAAGCTCATCTCGCTTATCCTCCACTTATAAATTGTCACATGGTCCGTCCTCTTTTCAATCTTTTTTCAAAACTCCCTGTGAGTTTCTTCTTATGTTGCTTTTTAGTTTGCCACAAACATACATTTGCTTTGAAGATAATTGTGCAGTGAGAGCAACTGTATTGTAAAAAATGGTCCAAGTTCAGGTTGCACACTTTGCAAAATAATCACCCATCAAATGAGGGCCAACACCAGTTCTGTGTCCTTTATCATTTTGTACAATCTTTTCCTTTTAGCAGTGAATCTATGTCTTGATTGTTATCAAGCTATTTTACTCACCCAGATTATACAGCTTGACAACATACTTATACTTCTTTTTTTTATGTACTGCTGAAAAGAAAGTTTTCCTTGTCATAAAATCATTGACACATCAATGCAAACATGTTTTAATATAGCTTTGAAAAAAGCTGTTTGAGCCATAAGCTTTTTGTGACGCTTTCATCAGTGGCGGTATTGCATCAAAAGAGAAGATCTAGAGTGAATAAGTGTTTTATATGAATAATTTGGACATAAAGCAATCAAGACAAACCAATGATAGCGCTAGTATTGTAAAGCACACCAAAGAAAGATTTTTCAATAGCAAAATGTCAAAGAAAACACACCAAGAGGCCAAATAAGGACGCAGCAATTATCAAAAGAGTTTGAGAGTGTAAACAAACTCTTTCTGTCTGCATAACACCAGGCACTGGGTCTTGATATAAGCAGCCTCTAAGAGATTAAGACGGAAAGAGCTCTGTGCTGCAGCAAGGATTGAAAACCACTTATTATCATAGTTTAATGCACATTTATCATTATCTAAAAGATGCTGACCAATGGCAGAGTCACAATCCGGTTTGGTGTCAGATCGTTTGCACGATCTGTGAGGTTGAGATTGACGTGGATGGGCCAATTGCTGTCTTAACCATTGCAGGACATGTGGCTTGATGTGATCCTGTAGTCATTGAGATGTTCACCCTACATCCTGCTGCATTTTCTTTGACATTTTGCTATTGCAAAATCTTTCTTTGGCACACTTTACAATACTAGCGCTTACATTGGCTTGTCTTGATTGCCTAACATTCAAATTATTCATATAAAACACTTATTCATTCTAGATCTTCTCTTTTGATGCAATACCACCACTGATGGGAGTGTCACGAAAAGCTTATGGCTCCAACAGCTTTTTTCAAAGCTATATAAAAATTCTGCACCACCAACAAGATTTTTGCAAACATGTTTACAGGGTATGTATTTGTCTTTCATCGTAGCTGTGAAATTACTCAAGATAAGGCATTTTTTGAACAGTTTGTCATAACTATTTCATGAATCAGGAAGATGAAAAAATGTTGCAACAATTGAAATCTGTTTCAATACATCATGCAAGACTATAAGGGAACTTCAATAAAGAATATCCATGCTTCAGTATGAATCCAAGGAAAGCATTGTAAATGGCCTAATGTGCACAAGAAGTCCCAAAAAAAGCTTTATCTCTTCAATGTTTTTTGGGATCAAAGTCTTTATCATGCTGCTTCTTCTCACTGGTCCATTTTGGCTGATCATCTTGGAAGCATACATATTTGTTTGAACCATGAGCATTTGCAAAAACTCTTCCAAGAAAAAGATATCTACAAAATCTCAAACAGTTGAGCAATTTGTGTTCAAACCAAAATATGTCCAAAAAATAAGTTCGGTGAATTGGAATGAAATCTATCGGTCAAATCATTTTCATAATAGGTCAATGAATTTGCTGCCAGAGAATCAATACAAGAGCAAGGAGCTACTGTAACTTGAATGGTGTCCATGTTACTTTATTATCAGAGCTAAACTGGAAATCTCATGAAGGGGAGTAATGGCTCTGTCTTTATCAAATATAAAAAAATCATTTTAATCTAAATTTTCTTTGCTCTCAATCAGGCAGCAGTCAATCTCACTTTTTTTAAAAATCTTTTACAAGCCCTCTTAGATTTCAGCAACAACAAACCAGGGCTGAAAACGAACATTTGTTGATTACTTACAGTTTATAATAATTGAAGTGATAATACAAGTTTAAATAGCTGAACCACTATGAACTAAATAAACCTGCTAGACCAACCAGAATAATCAAAAATTATGCTCTAGATTCAATTATTTAAAACTCAACTTATAAGCCTATTTAATCCAAGATACGATAAGTCCTATGACTGTGGTCGTGCTGCATTATGTTGAAAGGGAACCACCAGCATGAAACGCATTACATAACTGAAAGTCATAGAGCAATTTCCTATTTTTCTTGCAACCTTCAGTAGAAGGTTTTGCAAAACCATTTGCTGACCAAGGCTCTACATGACTTTGTAAGTAATACAATACTAAAGATATGCTGCTGAAAGCAATAAAACAATAAAAGCTTTGCATAGATCTAATAGCTTGATAAAGAAATGTAATATGGTGAAATCCAGCCTATTAAAAATTAAACAAAGCATTTGCCAGAGATTGTACAGCAAAGGTTACTAAAAATTGGTGGCATGGGAAAAGCCAATTTATGCTGGGAATTATAGGATTGCTTCAACAAGTTATCTTGTGCTTAACATATTTGAATGAAATACTGTCTGTCATTTTTGTGCACATGTTTTGGTTACTATGGGCTGAAAACACTATGTATAAAGCTTTTAAACAATCAAAAGAAAGCACAAAACACATCTCTGCCTTTTAGTGCGTCTGCTTTCAGATTCTTTCTGTAGTCATAGTATATGTGGTAGAGATGCATGGATGTGTCATACAGATTGTGAGTACACAGCTGATTACCCCTATTTCATCTTAACAGCTTAAACTTGATTGAAAACTAGTAGTGCAACTGTTGATCAAATAGCAAATTAGCTTATTGCTGGTATAGAGTTATGACACAAACATGATAAAGTTCATTAAACAGTTACGTTAATAACCAAACACTCAGTTGTGAAAAACAACAACCAAAAATATCAAATAAAATAGGAAACGCTAATACAAGAAAGTGGCTATTTTGGCGTAACCATATGTGCTAAGAATCTACAATGATGCTGTTGTGTGGGAATAGTGCAGCTCCCTTAAAATGCAATTGTTATCATTTGGAATCTTGGCTGAAAGTGTACTATGAACGAAGAGCAGAGTACACTGAAGGAGGCCTGGTATGTGAATGCATGAGGTAAAATACACTGAAAGGGAGTGTAGACTGGGGCTGCAAATTTTTTAAATTGACCAATCAGAAATGACCAAAGTCACATGTCAAATACATTAATAAAATTGACCAATCACAAATGTTTCATGGCAAAAAGGCATCCAAGAATAAAATGCTGTTGGCAACAAAAGCCACTGCCCTAATAAAACACATGTTTTCTCTGATTAATAATATAAAAAAAAGGCAGTGGCTATTTTGCCGTCGATGGCAAATTACCCTCAGAGACTATTTTGCCGTGAGTTATTTGTGATTGGTCAATCTAAATGACGTACTAAACATGTGACATTTGGTCGTTTCTGACTGGTTAATTTTAAAAACCAATTAAAAAAATTTTGCACCCCCAGGTCTCTATTCCCCACCTTGTACACTCCCTTCCAGTGTACACTGCCTTGTATGTTTACATACCAGGCCTGCCCCTACAGTGTACACTGCCTTTCTTTTAATGCTCTGCCAGCTGAGATTCGAACCCACAACCATGGTATCTCAAGACCAGCGCACTATCCACTACACAACAGTGTCACTGGTGTAATGATAGCAAATACGACTATATAAACACATGTGAATGACTATGGCAAAATAGATTCCATGGGCAAATTGCCGTCGACAGCGAAATAGCCACTGCCTAAAAAAAATGAGAGTACATAATATGACTATAACTAACTCTATTTATCAAACACTGGAAGACAAGGAGTTTAAGAGACTGCACACATTATAAACAGCTTAAAGCTGACATTTAGTTTCCAACTTTAAAGAGCTCTATTATTCAAGTGTGTAAAAGTGTTTTGCATCGCTTGCAGCAGGGGTTGTGACTAGTGAGGTAGCAGACACAAAATTTTGTATCTGCTGCCTGCATACTTTTTTCTATGTCACACTGTACCACATCACATCTGCAAAGATTTAGCCACAGCTTAAACCACACTGCATTGCAGCACAAATAAATCACAGTAAATCTATACCATCCTTGGAAAACAATAAAATATGGAAGCACAAAACAACCACTACCACAACTATAAAACTTTTTAAAATACAAAAAGCCTAAATAAATGGCTAGTCTTTTAATCAACTTAGTTGTTTATAACATTTCTGTGTTTGCCATGCTTAATTTGGTAGTTTTCCTCATGTCCATAATTTTTAATGAGTTTTTGTAATTTATTATGGTAAATTACCAATTACACTGTTACAAATTTTCATCATTTAATATTTCTATATTTTATCATAAATTTCTGTGATTCAATAATTCAATATTTATATGAATTTCCATGATCAAGTAATTCCATATTACAGTAGGCCTATGCATTTTTGTACATATGTGTTGCCCATACTGCTTAACGAGGTATGTATCAGTGTATTACTTTTCTTCCAAAAATAAAGAATAAGCAAGCCTATGGTATTGGCCAGGCTGACCAAAAATTATCACACAAGCACCAATCTTAAAATAAGCATAAGTTTCTAAATAGAAGTTTTGCCAGATATTTAAAAAATAAATTTCACAAATCGGTTTACCCAAACACAATATGGCAGAGCCTGATATCTCAAAAAGGAAAATTTAAGTGTCAAAGTAGTTGACCAAGGTGCCTAGCCATTCACTGCTTTTGCATTATGCAGGGGCAACTTACTTGAAGAACTTTTAAATCTTACCAAAACTTTGCCTCGCTAATTTTAATCTTAAGAGTTCATTATCTTGAACACTAAGTCTATTGCTTGCTCTAGTTTGTAATCAGGTTGGCATGCAATACCACCTTGAATACATAGGCAAAAAGTCATCCCACATTGTTTACATACTGAACTATGCAGTTTTTGTCTTCCTAATTAGTTTGAGTTCAAAAAGCAACAGTGCTATATTCCAAAACTTGAAACTAATGTAGTAGTAAAGGATCAAACAATCCTGCATATATCACCACGTTAATAATTGGCCATCTTTTGGACTTTAACAGCAAATTGTATTTGCCAAGTAAGTTGCGTGTTCAGTCATGGAAACAACCATGTTATCCCAGCTCACACAAGCACCCCAAGAAAGAGATTTAAACTCCGGGACTATATAAGAATCAACCCTCGCCAAGGAAACCGAGAAAACCATCCAGCTGATAGCGCTGAAGAGTATTACCGACGGTCCATATACTTTTGAAACTTAGACGTTTGTTTGGAGCAGGGGTTCTCAACCGACGGTAAATTCACCCTTTCTTTTAGGGGTAAACTTTGTTAGAAAAAATTCACACTTTTACCTACTACAATAGGCATTTGTAGAAGTGAAAATGTGTAAAAAAAATTTGGGGGATAAATTTTACTTTTGAAATTTATCAAGGGGTAAATGAAAGAATAAAGATTGAGAACCCCTGGTTTAGAGCAACTACGCGAGAGGTTCACTGCGCATTCTGCAACTGTTTATGGCCTAAGCAGCTTGCTACCTTTTTCGTCATCGACGTTGATATAAGCAACTTGAGAGCCACAGCTGAGGTGTGCGAATGTTTTCTCTCGGAAGGCACCGAGAGCTTCGAAGACGAGCTCATGCGATGGAAAGCTTACTGGGCTCGACAGCCATCAAATTGTCGTCCGGGAAATGTCCTTAACGCTCTTAAAACTGCAAGACAAGTTGGGATGTAATTGATGGTTGTGTAGAAAATAGGTTCTTTGAGCAAGAGCGTGCTGACCGAACCCCAATTGCTGGGAACTATGGCAGTCATAAGAAAGAAAGCACGACAGTAATATTTTATTCCATCAATTCACGCAGATGTGGCAGATAATCAAAAATTACGTCTTTCTGCCACGACGATCAACAACGAAAGAGAAATGACAGACAACCAAACACGTCCGTCCGCCACGGCGATCGACGAAAAAAGAGAGCACAAAATCTCCGACCACATGGTCGGTCACAAAATACTGCTCGCGTCGCCACGAACTAGGTTGCTGCACACGTCTATGTAACCAGGACACTGCACACGTCACATGAACGGAAACAACGGATAAACAACCTAATGGCGGGAAGGGCAAGCCGACCGACGAGCTACCATGAGAGGACAAAAACATAAACATATTTAGCCCTAATAATAAAGGAAAAATAAATGTGTGTAATTTTAGACACAAGCAATGATAATAAACAAATACGCGTTGCAATATTACGGCTAGATTTCCGGAAAGCCATGCAGACTTAGATTCCTGGCGTCAGGTTACATCGCCAGGCGTGCGGACTATAGGACCACAATATACTTTAAACGGCGATAGCGGAGCGGCTACAGACCTGACGGTAGATACTTCGTTAGTTAATATTACTTCATCAAACAAATTGTAGGATAAAGCAGCAACGGTGCACGAGCTGGGCGTCAAGCTGGGGACGCATGAAGTTGCAAACTAGCAAACGCAGCTCTTACAGTAAACAACTAGAATCACACACATCAGCGGGAGCAAGGTGCTAATCCGCCGAAAGCAAACTAACAAAAAATATAAAAAAAAAGGCAGTAAGGTGTTTGGCATGGTAGCTCGATGAGGTGCGAGGCGCGACACGCTACAGCTGAAACATTGTAGCAAATTTTTGCAACGTTGCCATTTATAACGGCAACGGGCAAACGGTCATTTAGCGTCCTAAAGCTGATCAAAACATACTTAAGTACGAGCATGCAACAAATTGGTTCGATGTATTGGCTCTTTTGTATATAAACAACGATTTTAAACTTGATTATAGTCAAGTGATTGACCAATTTGCGAAAGAGAGCCGTCGCCTAAATTTAAAATAACTTGACTTTGTTTTATGCTTGATTTTCATTTTACGATATTATTCTTCTAATAAGTCTCGTAAAAGGATTATTCTAAAACTTGCTTTTAGAATGCACGAAAATGCGTATTTTTAAGTGCAATTTTGCAAAATTCTTCCGGGGCGTGTCCCCGGACCACCCTAGAATGGTCGTGCCTTTGGTACTCCCCAAAAAGTTGATTTGCTACGTCACACAACTGTGACGAAACTTTGGCCACCCTTTGAAAACTTTCTGCGTACGCCACTGGTCATAGAGTTGAGGTATCATAAACATTGGATGTCACAGACGTTGGGTGTTACATCGGGTGTCACAGATCTCATCTTTCAAAACCCAAGTTAGCAATCTTTCATAAATGAAATAGAAAATGTGCAGTAGGCTAACAATAGTCCAAGGTGTATGGCGACAGGGTTTATTTGCCTGAGACACAACGGAGCTATCTCTTAGCAGTCGTTGCTTCCAAGTCACTCTTGGACAAGGTGTAGCACCTGCTAGCCTCCCCTGTTAGGGTAACAACATGACAGTATTTTATTTTTAATGTATTTTGCGATACCTTTTACATACCGTACTGTGCATGCTCTTCTTCGTGTGTGTTTTCATTTGGCTGCTACCTTACGGATGGGATGGCCATGCCACTATTTTCAAATTTAAATCAAATTCTTTTCATGTGCATGCATTACGGTACATCGTTTTGCCATCGTCTCTTCTTTTTTGTCCACTGCTGTCAAATTTTAGTTTCTTTGAATGCTGATTTGGGCAAAAATAAAATGAATGATTAATTGATTGAACATTTCACATCAAAATTAATGAAATGGAAACAATAAACTATAGTAGCATACTGGAAAAGATTACACTCGTTAGAATTATTCTTTCTTTAAAGAAAAAAAGAAAAACGCGTCATTCTTTACACTGACAAAACCATTTATGGACGTCTTTCAAATCCAGAACTGCAATGATACAATGTTTTTCGATCGATTAAGTCTCTGTTGCAATCGATTCAGTCTATGAGGAAAATATCGGAAGTCATGAATACTATGTATTAAAAATAAAATTATAATGAATATTAATTACTGTATTACATTATAAAGCTGAATTCAAAGAATTTTTTGTTTGAAAATTATTTATACAGTAAAATTTGTCAGTACAGTACATATGCAGTAGTTTGCAGTATAGTACTGTATGCAGTAATGGGTGATCAAAAATTTGTAGCCACACATGATGTTTAATTTTTAGCTGACCAATTATTCAGTAGACCTCAGAAACATGCAATTTAGGGGTGTATGCAGAAATTTGTTGAGAGGGGGTGCGACAAAAATGCCTGTTTGCAAATTTCACGAGACAGTCAGGGTGAAGAGTTTTTTTTAATCAAGATTTTTAGACTTATATCAGGGAACTTACACTACTGTATTTGTTACCGTTACCAGCATAATGGCTCAAAACGATTTTTGGGTCAAAATCAATTTGAAATCAAAATGAACCATACAGTGTAATCAAAATGAACCATAAAACTAACTTTGTCAAACAATTTCATGAGTGGCGTACAAAGAGGGGGCTCCTATACGCGTGCACCTCCTCAAGTCCTCCTCAGAAAAACGTAAAATGTCTTTTTGAGCTATTATGCTGGTAACGGTAACAAATACAGTAGTGTAAGTTCCCTGATATAAGTCTAAAAATCTTGATTAAAAAAAACTCTTCACCCTGACTGTCTCGTGAAATTTGCAAACAGGCATTTTTGTCGCACCCCCTCTCAACAAATTTCTGCATACGCCCCTAAATTGCATGTTTCTGAGGTCTACTGAATAATTGGTCAGCTAAAAATTAAACATCATGTGTGGCTACAAATTTTTGATCACCCATTACTGCATACAGTACTATACTGTAAACTACTGCATATGTACTGTACTGACAAATTTTACTGTATAAATAATTTTCAAACAAAAAATTCTTTGAATTCAGCTTTATAATGTAATACAGTAATTAATATTCATTATAATTTTATTTTTAATACATAGTATTCATGACTTCCGATATTTTCCTCATAGACTGAATCGATTGCAACAGAGACTTAATTGAGTGCAACAGAGACTTAATCGATCGAAAAACACTGCATGTCAACTCGCTAAAAGGCTGAATGACTAATAAGCAGTTATCAACTGACACATCGTCACAATATTTTTCAAATAATGCTGCAGAATTACATGACTGCTCATCCAAGAGACTTAGCGATTTAAATACAGCCACCAGTCAAGTAAAATATGCACAGAATAAGTTTCGCAATCAAATATCTGACCGACTAAGACTTCCTGTCTGCGTATGCCCAGTTTACACCACAAACAAAACTCCAGCGAAAAAACAAATAAAAGAAACTGTGTAACTTAATCTGAAAACTGATATGATATTTCAGAAACACAAGTTATCCCTTGGATAATTTTTATTTTTAAGCATCTTCTTCAAAATAAGTTGTGCTTAATCATTAGTATTTGTGTTACTGTGCAACTTCTTGCCATACAACTATTGTAGCGCCCTCCTTTGCAGTAGACTAAGGTATTATTATAATGTAGCCTAATAAATATTGCAGGGTAAACGTTACCTGAAATTATATTTATCAACAATGTGCTGCTGTTGAGCTACGGATAGACCCACGATTTGCACTTTAGTTGCCACTATAAATTATTCAATTACTTCATAATGCACAACATTTTAGTTTTTTTCCAGATCATATTACCCGTACATCATTTAGAGATTTTAGTATACAGGCAAATTTTGAGCCACTTTTTGACCCAAGGCCGTTTTTGTAAAAACCAACGTTCTGAAAGCGAATTTTCTATCTATTTTTCGGAGAAGTACAATTGCAAATCCGGGCCCTTTAAAAAACCCCGGGTTCGTAGCTGCCACTGTACTACCTCTTAACGAAACTGAAAAGAGCTACATGTACTTTGTGCGACTTATCACGTGAAACACTAATAATAATAGATTATAGACCTATAAGATAAAATATCAAAATTAATCCATTTTCTTGCCAAATATCAAGGATTTCAAAAAAGATTAGCTCGCCTCTCCACAATTTTTTTTGTTATGCCGATGTTCTCTGTACAAAGAAAACTCTGTTCACGATGCGAAGAAAAATTTTGAAGATATTTGGTAAAAAGACAAATTGAAGTGAAAATTGTATTTACAATGATGTCATTTGTTGAAAAGTAAATTTGGAGGGGCGCTTTTGCACTTTTTATAGTGACCTTTTTTGGAGAATAATTTTTGGCGGTAGCCCGTCAATGGTCGTCCCTGAGCGCTATTTAATTTCGCCCTTGTGTCAGGGTAAATAAGCAGGGGACCATTACACAAAGCTCTTTTTTTTCTTAATTACGGCAGTGCTTATGCATGCTCCCTACATATCAAGATCCTCATTCAAATTTGTAATGTAGGCAGTAGGCCAATAGCCCCACCTATCGGATTGAAGTGTTACTTGAAAATACTGGTTGTGACAAAACCAAGTATTGCAGGTGTGTAAGCATGAAAAACTGGTCATGTCTGTGAATGAATATTGTATATAGTTAACTCTGCATCTGGTCTAATTTAATTAAGGTTAACAGACGCTACAAAATTGATCTTCTTTTTGTCTTTTGTTTACAAAAACCCAAGCTCGCTATTTTTGTATCAAGTGCACAATCAGTGGCTTATCTAGGGTATGGCAGGCATGGTTCGTGTCATGGATGCCGCTTGGGGCATTGGGGGGCAAAAAAAGCTCGGCAAAAATAAAAATTCGTGCCTTTGTAAAATTTTGTCAGTTTGGCCAGTGCTGTTTGATGAAATCATTAACGAATTTCCTTCCATAAAGGCCCGAAAAGCATTGTTTTAGCATGTTGTTATTGAAAAAAAAAGGCTGGATGCATTGATGTTTACTGTGGTGTGTTTGTTGTTCTTCACAATAAATGGATTTTGAAGTATGTTGTGGTCGTTTTGGATAACCTAAAATTTTATTTCTGTAAAGTTTAAAGCAAAAATAACCATAAAATCACTGTTTTAAAACCTTCATTTCGTGGTTTAGTTTTTGTAAAAATTGTGCCTACATTATAATATTATGTAGATTAAATATATCTAATCTATAAGTTGTTTAGGGGTGCACATTCAAACTTTGCCATGGGGGCCATTTTACATAGATACTCCACTATGTGCAATAAAGTGTACAGAAATAACACGGAAACGTTTTCACAGATTATTCATGACTGGCGTTTCCACTCATAAGCGGAAAGTGATTGCAGCGCAAAAAAAGAAACTGCCGACTACATTGCTCTAAGCAGTAGCGTGCGAAGCAAAGCTTATCTTATGCAATAAACGGGATAAAACAATAACCTTGCAATTCTGGACGATAACATACGGGTATGACTCAGCAATATATCTTCTCACGTCTGAGTCAATGATCAATTTCGACGCGATTTGAAAACAAGATATTGAAAATGGGTGAAGCACATGGCTTTGACAGAGTCACGCAAAAATAACTCAAATAGTAAGCCTAAGCCATGACACTTGTCAATTTTAATTTAGTTTAATTTAATTTAGCCTATTTAACGAAAACAATAGGCGAATCATAAAACACGCTTACGAACACCAAAAACAAAGTAAGAAATAGCATCAATTGCACAATTGCATCAATCATCAAAATACACATCAATTGAAAAAGATTAAGTGAGTGTTTGTAATTAAGAGACAGCAAAACATTGTTTGATCACCTGGTCTAGCTGCCTCAGATTCTGATTTATTAGACGAAAACTATTTTCTAAGATCATATTTGACATTTATGGAACACGAAAGCTCAAAGCAAAGAAGCTGAACTTAGCGGTATAAAGAACTGAACTACACTGAATTAACTCAAGCACCAGAAAAGAAGTCAAATAGTAGGCCTATGCATGGGCGGCGCCAGCCTAAAATAAGTGGGAAAATAGTAGTAGAGATAACTTCAGAGAAAACTTTGATGGGACGCAGTCGCACAAAACGACCAGGAACATTGCTACAACCTCAGGTTTTCTCAGTACGATATAATATACAGTATAGCTTGACTTGATTCATTTATTTTCAAGGACTTTAAGATTGCATTGAATGCTTGAGTCAAGAATCGAGTTGATTTGAATTTTTATAGACTGCTAGGCGGCTAAGGCCCTTTAAGGGTCTGGGGGAGGGGAGGTTTCCCCCGAAAATTTAAAATGAGTGAAATGGATTTGGTGCATTCTCGCGTATATCTTGTGGGAAATTTTCTGCCAAAATGGCGACAAAATTAATGCAATAGGCGCCGCTTATTGTGACCACGGATAATATGACCAGCCGTTTATTGTGACTAATTTGGTACGGTCCGGAATTTCTCCATTTAAAATTCTCCGTTTTATATGACCAAATTTCGGATAATGTGACCAACATATTATCCGAAATTTGGTCAACATATTATCCGTCAATGGAAGAGTTCGATACTTGCGCTGGACAAATTTGTGATTTTTTGCGAAAAAATCTTGTTCAGCGGAACATTACCGAGTTTTTTTGCACCTAAAACTAACTAACGTAGGTGCGTGACATTTTGAATTTGTTTTGCGGTGCTTTGATATGTTACTTTGATTAAACGCTACTTGAACTGTTATTTGCTTTGTTGTACTGCACCACCGCTTGTACATATTGTTACAGTACTGTACTTAGTTTTACTGCCAACGTCACTCTGTTACTTCGGTTAAACGATGAACTTGACGGTGTTTGAACTTTTTGCGGCTTACGGCGTCGATTCAGGTGCGGTTATGGCGGTTTCGGTTTTTATGACCATTTGGATATTATGACCAAAATGGTCTGGTCCCAAGGTGGTCATATTAGGCGGCGTCTACTATATGTAAAACTAGGACAATCGAGCTTATTGTTCAGAAATTTACTTTCGCCTAAAATTAAAATAGCGTAGTTTCGTCCATTGGTATCAGTTATCTTTTGAAGGCAAGAAGTTTGTGGCATTTTTAACTTTTTTTCAGCCACCAAATCTACTGCTCAGTTTTATAAAAACTAAAAAAGAATTTTAATGCTTTCTGCACCATCGGTATCACAATGTATATTTGATAAGAATAAAACATATTTTCTAATTAAAACAGTTTCAAACTATAAATCATCAGAACTGCGGCATCCAGAGAAACAACTCAGGTTGATTCAACTTAGTAAAATAAGCGATGTATCTGCAGAATCATCGTAAAATCAAATCAAAAATTGAGCAAGTCAGTGAAAGTATCAAATTATTAACTAACGGTATATCTATGGCTTTATCCTTTGCTGGCTGATCAATTCTCGACTTTGATGTTGTTGATACTACCGCGCACAAACTTCAACTAATCTGAACAAGATCTTCGAGTTGTTCTGATGGCATGGCAGATCGCAAGTAATTAGCGAGTCGCTGTAAGTTCATAAGATGCCACGCTAACTGGCAAGGTAGCAACAGTGGGAATAACTCGCAACAAATTGTTGTACAAGTGGCAATTGTTTTCTCCAAACAACTTTACGAGTGTAGCAAGCTGATCCACGGAATAACCTTATGTTTTTCATTTTTGATCAATTTGTTTCAATGTTTTTATAATTCCTGCTTTCAAATTTGACACTTGTTCAACCGTAAAAATAGGAGATATAGTTCTTCAACTTGATTTAAATCAAGTTTTGCGAGGTTTTCAACTTTCGGCACATTTGATGACAATATGTGTCGCGTGGATGAAAGGCTGCTGCATTTGACATCAGTTCACAGCATCTATGAACTGCTTTTTGAGTTCAATCAGCATTCTGTCAAAAAATGGAAAATAAAGTTTTCTTCTAAAGCGATTTGCATCTGATTCACCCTTCGGATATTCCCAAAGGAGACTGTTGAAACCATATTGATCATAAGATTCCAATTGATAAAATTTGAAACAATCCATAATTGTTGGTAACAATGAGAAAATAATGAATTTCAGAAAAGTGGTTGTTATATCATAATGGCATAACAATTAACAATTGTGGGACGTATATGACCCAGAATCCGTCAAAGGGTTAAGATAGTTTGAATATCGTCGAAACGGTTCGAGAAGTAAAATCGACGCTTAAGCAGTGTGAGGTGCGCAGCCACGAGGTTTTGAACTCGATCCATAGAAAAGGATGTATCCGAAATCAGTTTATTTAACTCCTTCTTCGAGCGCAGTGACTCAAATGTTGCTGACCGGTTTTTAACAGCTGCAGCTGCAGTGCTAAGATTCTTTTCTTTGTTCCGTAAATGCTCTGAAACATTTCCGCTCAATAGAAAGCATTTATGAATAACAAGACAAGCTGCGACGAATTTAAACTGTTCAATGCGAACCAGCAAACCACCAACCACGCCGTTTTTGCTTTTCTTGAACATCTGCTAAACACTGACAGCAGCGCTGGGCAAAAGTTAAGTATACAATCCAACTTATCCGAACCACAACACCATCTTGTATCAAACAGTGAGTGCAAAGCAGTCTTCTCTGAAGTAATTTCCTTTGCATTCAGATGCTTTTTATATACGCTTTATTTCTTGGGGGACTTTCCATAAAACAGTAGATGTCACCAATGATTACAAAAACTGATTTTACTGTTGGTATGTTTTCCACTCTGTACTCAAGAACTAGGTTTAATCGGAGTGCAAAGTGGTAGAAACATACCGGAAATTCAGCAACGGCTGCGATGAAGATGTTGCTGTTCACCTTAATCTTTGCCTAACGTGTTAGCGGCTCCATCAAAACCTTCACCGATTAGGTTTTTTAACGAAAGTTTGCGATCGCTCAGTTCTACTAGTATGACATCAAATCAAAGATTTGTTCATCAAAATCGATTTTTGCGCAAGCTCAATGCACCGTTGATCTACATTAAAATCAGAAATGCAACACAAAATAATAGATATAAAGGCTTTTTGTGTGACGTCACCTCAACGCATTGAATCGCAAAGTATATAGCAGCACGTACTTTATAGCAAATATCGTCAATTATAGGGTTACTTAGAAGAGCAAACATTTCGTTTTGATTTGCGTGAGAAAAGTACAAAACATTTTGGGGCTTTCATCCACTCTTGCAATAACGCGTGGCATTTAGATATGAACTGAAGCACCTCGAGAAAGTTTCCTTTGTTTTTACACGGCGGTACATCGTCATGCTCACGAAAAGTAACGTTCTGCTTAGCTAAGTGTTAAATGACATCTAATATAACTTCGACACAGTGGCGATTTCCTTGCCTTTCCCTCTCTTGTCTTTTCCTTATTTCGCGAGCTGTTTCATTTAACTGGATATAAATTGGCGCTCTTGACTTAAAATTTTGCATTGGCTCAAAGGAAAGTAAATGCATTTTTGATTTAGCATATTTTACAAGTTTTCCACCCCATCAGAAGCATTTTTCCGGTTGCTGAAGCCAGATATTGTAAATGTGTCATCCGAACATTCAAGAGAACAAAATGACATAGGCGTAACATTTTCAAAATGATAAGCCAAAACAGCAATGAAAAAATAATTGTAGCACTAAATTGCATCATAAATCTCATTATTATTTTGGCCTACTAGCTTTTGTGATCTATTTAAAGTCTAGAGCCATGGTTTAGACCAGGGATGGGCGACCATTTTGCAGGCGTGGGCGGAATGCCATGTCGACATTGCTAAGGCGGGCCGCCATGACGTTCATGCAATAAAACAAAAGCAGGCGTATTTAAATTCAAGTTTCTGAAATATTTTATATTTGACGTGAAACTCGTATTAGGGTTGCTCAGATTTTGGAAAACATTCAAATTCAACGAGATCGCAGTTTTTCCCATTGCTTGGACCAAAAACAACAACGTCTATAAAAAAAGTTCGAATTTGCTCTTTTTCAACCAGCACAACACCCTTAAAATTTTTTGCTTCAAAAGCGCGAGGATTTTCTTTTATGCCAGTACGCTTTATTTGTTAATTTTTCGCAATTTTTTGTCATTTTAATAGCAAATCAAATAAAATACTCGCATAAATCAACTGAACTATACTTCAGCGACAGTATTGCATCAATACAAATGTAAGTATTTATGCAGACTTTGACATTGTAAAACAACTTAGCGCATTTTACTGATCTGTTGTCAAGTTTGTTATTAGGGTGTATGGAACTGAGTATATACAATATTGCATCGCGGCAATGTCACGTAAGCCATTGACAAAATTTTCCCGTATTAATGATTCGTAGCTGCTCGCTAAATAAATTTTGCAATATAAGCTATTTTTTGTTACAACCTATTCGCTAAGTAGAGAAGCGTCATCCGTTATTATCGTTTTTATGACATTCTCACTTTAAAAACTGTTATGCTGTAGTGGTATTGTAGCGGACTTCAGGGCAAAAGTTCTGGATTTCCAAACTCTATAGAAACACTGCTGGTATTTGTCAGGAAGGGTATCGGGAATTCAAAATGCTATGTTGCTCCAGCACAAAGTCTGGTTCGAAAGCGAGTGTAGTGGTAGAAATACATTGAATCAGCACGTCTGAGCCTGCAAAACCCGGGAAAAATTACGTAGTGGTGGCGTAGTGGTTAGAGCGTCCGCTTCGCAGTCGGTAGACGTGATGGCGTAGTGGTTAGAGCGTCCGCTTCGCAGTCGGTAGACCTGGGCTTTATTCACCTTGTCGAGTCATACCAAAAGACTTTAAAAAATGGCATCCGCAGCTTCCTTGCTTGGCGCTCGGCATTTAGGGGAGGTTGTGGAGAACAAGCCGGCAAGTTCGCTTGTTGTGTCCTTGGGCAAGGCACTTAACGGGACGCCCCACCTTTATGTGGAAGACAGGTGGCCCATAAACCTCGAAAAAGGCAACTCCCAAGCGAGTGCGGACTTCCCGTCCAAAAGTATAGCGATACAATTCGCTTTCTCGTGAATGGAGGATAAATATGGCAAATAAAACAAAACAAAAACAAATAAACCCAACTTTCTTTCAATGATAAAAATTTAGTGTGCTTTGTTTAGCGTTAGAGTTTGCGGTCATTGGCAAGAAGAAAGAGCTACTCGGTGTTTCTACAAAATTCTTGAAGACATACTAATATAAAATAATATACAGTTGATAATGTTTCTGCGCCTTTAGGTGTTGCCTTAATTCTATTGGTAATGGTAACAATAGTTTGTCTGCAATATGGCAAATTGAGATACCCTGACAGTAAAAAAAGGAATTAAAACCATATCAACAAACACTGACCACTACTTTCGTTGGGAAAATCAGAGGAAGTTATGCCTCACAATGAACTTCCGACGGTTATCGATTTATTGAGTTATAAAGGTAATCTACGCGTAATCTACGTAATCTTTTATGCATGTTCACACGAATGACGTGGTTATTTCACAAAGTAATAGCATTGCAAATAATAAAAGCCTCCCTCCCATAATTTGACAAGACCATCCCTGGACGTGTTTCGTCCTTGTTTCGTCCCTGGACGGGTTTCGTCCTTATGGTGATCTCGTGCTATGTTCATTGAGGTAAGGGTTTTAAATAGATCTCGCTTACTATAGACTCTTTGAGTGGTACACTGCATCTTCCCACGGTTAGTAACGATTTTAGGTTTCTACTATACATGAAAAAGATGAGAGAGGCATGGGAGAAGCAAGTAAAAAATAGCACCATAAACAGCCATATTAATGCTGCAGTGAATGAAGTCTTGTTAATTTAGGCAAAAGGCAGGTATAAAAACAAAAACGGAATGAAATGCGCAGTACCGGCTAAAGAAAGTGTGGACGAGTTCGATGAACATTCGTAAGCCAAATCGAAACAATGCTCCCTTAGAAAAAAACGGAAGACTGTTTCAAAGTAGTTTAGATATACTCTGGGATATAGAAGCAAGTGATGCCATTGAAACGATACAAAAAAATCGTTTACTCGCGCCAAAAGCAAAACAAGAAGATATAAAATTTTATATTGATCAACAGAAAAAAGAAAAAAATGCTACAATGACTGGTATAGACAAAATATTTCAACCAGCAACACGAAGACGCAAAAGCGTCTTAAAGGTGAACACACCTTACAAGCGGAAATTAAGGCACCGTTGTTAGTTTCTGTTTCCCACGCTGAAAGTTTAAGCACTTAAGAAAATTCTCACATATCTAAAGAATCTTACTGAATCAGTTTCTCAATACGAACAAGAAACTTCTGTTGCCAGTACATCCAATTGCAGTGACTATGTTGAATTAAATGCACCGCGAAACTGAATGAATCATCAACAAATTATTAGCATTAGCAACAGAGTAAAAATTACTAATAATGCTTCTACCATGATTGTGTCATTATTCATCTAAGCCTGCGAAGATCTGGACAAGCTTTGTTTATCAAGTTTTACAACATACAGGAATCGAATTGATAATTGATTAAAAACGTCCAAAACTGTAATAAATAAATTTATGAAAAATCCACCAATTTACATTGCTAGTTATTGGGATCGTAAACTAAACGTAGAAAGATTAGGAGAAAGTTGTGAAAACTTTGCACAATGATGTCTAGATTTCCTGGTTACGCAGATGGAATGCTCCTGGGTGTGCAAAAATTACAGCATGTAACCGGTAAACTCAAGCAGAAGGAGCCTGTAATGTACTTAAAGTGTGGTACAGCAACCACGTTGGTAAAAGATGCAGTAACCACATTGGTTTTTGATACCACGGCAAACAACAGCGGTTGCGAGGGAAATAGCTAAGCTGTTGGAAGGACTGATTGATACAAAGCTATTTTGTCATGTATGTCGTCACCACATATGAAACGATTGTCAAAACAGTGTTCAAAGATATATTTTGAATGGAAATGACAGATCAAGTATATATTCATTTTAAGAAATTTAAAGCAACTTGTAGATATTGATAAATCTCAGGACATTAAAACATTCACCTTCAAATCAAACTCCTGGTTACAGCAAAAAGCAGCCAAAGTGTATGAAGATCTTCGAGATATTTTGGATCGTGATAAAGAGCACAGCAAGTCACTTTTGGTTCGAGATGATCACAAAGAATGCGCCGAAAATTTTCCCTTTTTAATGGTCATTTAAAAAAAGATAAGCCTGCTAAAATACGGACTCTTAGTGCTGTCCACGCGACAAGATGGATGAGCCCAATGCTATACTGCCAAACAATGTACTTTCGGCCAGACCGAATAGCATATAAAGGAAGAAATTTCTTCAACAATTAAAACGAATAAATATATTTTGACATTGTTTGTTCCTAAATGGCTGCATTTAAGCATTGCATCGGATGCCGCTGTAAATGAATTTCTGTTTCTGGAAGACATGTCCAAATACAAAGAGTGTTGATGCACAAGTGGCTGGAAATGCTTTGAATAACCTCGCTAAGCACAGATAGTGCTTGCAACAAGAAACTGATATTTACTGTTTGTTCAGTGACCACTCAGCCATTACAGACGGAGATAAATACAAAAGTGCTCGAAAACATGTGGATATGGATATACCTTGGCCGGAGGGTTTCTTATACAGGATTGCCAGTTTCAAACAAACTGTTGGGTTCAAAAACGAAACTGATGGATCTTCTTGGTCCCAGAAGCGTGGTTTATATTTTACGCGCTTGATATGAGTTACCACTGACTCATTGAGACATCGCCGCTCCGACCAAACTTCATGTAAGTAATACCACTAAGGCTGTGAACGATGCAGCTAAATGAAACGTACAACTATACACTTATTATTCAGCTATTTTAGCAGATGATTTGGTAGAACGTGCGCGCATTTTGCAGGGTGTGGAAAAAAATTGAAGAGACTATCCTGAAATAATACAAAAGGCCAGCGATGCACTTTGAGCGAGCTGCAGACACTGACACTGTTTCGACCTATCAGGTCTTTTTAGGGCAATTTGGTGATTGGTCGCCAACTGCACTGAAGAGACCTGATAAGTCAAAACAGTGTCACTGCCTGCAGTTCACTCAAAGACTACCCTTAATTTTGCAAGATCTTGCACAAGTGATGTCAGCAAAATTACTGCTTGTTATTGACAAATCTGTCTCATTAGTTACAAGAGAAAAGAGGAAAGGCCAGACCGTATGACCTTCAAATTTTATGCTTCCATCTTACCGATTTTGAATGACATAAGTATTCCGCAAGATAAAGAAAAGTTTATAGATTATCTCCCCTCGGTCAGAAATTTAATGGCCAAAAGGGGAGGGCAATCGGGGGCGGGAGAAAATCTGTAAATTCATATTTCACTGTCTAGTGTGTGAATCAGGCGATATTGATCGTGAATCCTGAAGTAAATATGCAATTGACTAACTGCGCATTGCCTACTAAAATATAGTGATCTTCAAATTCTTCATCCGGGCTAAAGGCTTAACATGTGATCTAATCAATCAAGATTTTTGTTTCTAGCTTTTGGTTGTCATCTGTGACTGATTGTATAAAAAAATTTCGAGTTTGTTACGTAATTATTGCAGCAGATTTACAAAAATAATATGTAAATTATACTATAAGCTGCACGACAGCCTACTGCTTGATCATTACTTGCATTTCAGTTCAAACATACATTTGTCATGTTATAAAATTTTTTACATCATAAAGCATATTACAGAGTACACCTGTTAAATGGAGATACCTAGAAATTTTTTGGTTTTTAAACATTACTGAATTGCGTTTGCAGGTTGCAAAAATGCATATCGATTCTTTAACTCAACAGAGGCAATAAAACAATTTCGTATCATTACAAACATTGAAAATGATTTATCGTACTAAAAAATGCTGACGTTACTATAAATACTTACACTTGTGTTGATACAATACTAGCGCTGAAATGTAATACAGTTGATTTTTGCAATCATTTGATCAAATTTGCAATTAAAGTGACAAAAAATTTCGAAAATCAACAAATAAAGCATTAAGCATAAAGGGAAACCTGGCCACTTCTAAAATTTTTACAAAAAATTTTAAGCGTGCTATGCAAGTTGAAAAAGAGCAAATTCAAACTTTTTTACGGGTGTTGTTGTTTTTGGTCCGACTAATAAGAAAAACTACCGCTTCGTAGAATTTAAATTTTTTTCAAAATCTGAGCAATCCCATCGTTACATATCGCAATCCACAAGTATCATAATTGCATTTTCGTAGTCTTGCAACACATGACAACTAAAGCTTGCATTAACTCAACCAATTACCATTTCCTAAAAACGAGACCCAGTCCAAACCTAAACTAACACAACCTGAACGTGGAAAATATAATCATAGCAATTCAAGGAAAAAATGTTTTTATCCGTGTCGCAAATAAGTTACCGGTAATGGATTGATCTGTGAAAAGTTGATGTTGTTTTTTGAAATTACAACTGAACCAAAGTAAAGCAAACCTCTCAACATTGGGTGACAAATTTTTGATGCTTGCAGCAATATGTTGTTTAAGTGTGCGTCTGTCAATTTTTGACTTCAAGTGATTTTTAATGTGTTTTATTCTTAAAAATAACTGCTCACATAAGTATGTGCTGCTAAATAGTGATGCCATGTTTTTTACGTGCTCCACCTAGTTTGGCAATTTTTCAGATGGAAGAAGTATTTCTTGTGAAAATCAATTAGAGACAAATCATCTGCATCAAATTTTCTTTTTAACGGATCGTTGCGCTGAATCTCAATGACTTCCATTTGCAAATAACCTGAAACACTTTCAATGTCCGCATTAAAAGGAGTCCCAAATAAGCTGAAGTCGCCTGCATACAAACGAAAGTCAGCAAAACGTGACACAAACTCAGCTTTCAGTTCACGAATAACTCTCATGAAAGTAAACGGATAGGCTGGTTGGCTTCTTTGAAGATTCGGAAAATGGACATAGTTACAGTTTTGAAGCTGGTATTGCCACAGCGAAGTCTCCGTTCAAAAACTGTAATGTGCCTATACATCTCATTGCTCAACTAATTTTTCCCTTAAAGTGGCAAGTTCAAGTCGTTCAGGTGCTAGGTAATGTCTAGCAAAAATCCCAAACCTGAAACCCAAAGTGGGTCGCGAAAATGTGAAACTTCTTCATTTCTGCTTTCCAGGAACATGGCAATCTCTTCACGCAAAGCATACGCTCTGGGTACCATCTTTCCACAACCAAGCCATTGAAAGTCCCAAAAGTACGTTAGGTATCCTAATTCAGCTTGCGTCTCCAATAAAAATTCCCGAAATTGACAATGAGTTAGTCCAGGAGCTAAAATCAGATTTACTTTTTTTACTATTCCGTCCATTGCTTTCTTTCATTGCATAGATTTCGCGCACAGTACCACTTGATAAAAAATGCAGTTGATATTTGATTTTGTGGCAAATTCCACGGTCTTTCAACCGTCTTCTCATGAGGGAAACGACACCTTTTTCTGTCCGACCATTGGGACCTATTGGGGCACCAACTGTAGTAAAACGATGAAGTTTTGTGTCTGATATTACTGTCTGCAAGACTTTCAAAATATCTTCTCCTGTAATCGTAACCTTTATTGGAATTAACTGGAAAAATTCTTCTACAGATCTAAACTAGGCATTATTCCTCGCACAAAGACTGCAATCTGAGTAGTGTCCTTCAAATGTTCAAATGTGTCAATAGGGTTGCCAACCGTCCCGGAATGGCCGGGACAGTCCCGGAATTGACGTCTTTTGTCCCGTGTCCCGGGCTGGGTTACTTTTGTCCCGGAAGTTACTGATAGTTCTTTGTTTTAGCGAGAGTTCATAGATTACTATATTTCCGTAAATTAAGATTGATATGTCTTTAAAAATTTGTTGTGATTTTGTTGGAGAAATAAATCTACTTCGTACAAATTGTTTATTTTCACTATTTTAGTAGTTTTTTCATTTTATGCCTTAAAGATTCACCATTTCACAAGTTTCTTCTATTATGATAAAATTAATTAGGGCCTTAGAGGTTGTTAGGATAATGCTGCAAAATCAATCACTACAACGCGCAGTACGCGCTGTTGCTTTTGATGTTTATCGTGTTTCGTAAGCTTTTGTTGCATCAATCTTGGAATTCTTGGTAATTAAGGTGTCCCGGAATGGCGAAATTGAAAGTTGGTAACCCTATGTGTCAAATGTGTCAAGAGCTACAAAAAAATATTCAAATTTGGTACAGATGTAAGCTCTCGCTCACATCTGCTGACATATCCACAATTCGTCTTGTAAGTGTCCCTCAAGTAAGATTAATGGCTAAAAATAACGGCTTTTTTAAGGGGTACACAATGTCTACAACTGCCATAAAATTTTTCTACAAAAAGCTTTATCTTTTCTGCTATCAGCTTTGCTACTGCGTAGCTCGCGTGGCATTTTTTTCTGTTTCTGCGCTTTTCTTTGTAAAAAATGAAGGCTGCTGCTGCAAAGATTTCGTGAGTTTACAAACTTTATCTTTTCTGGTCAGCCCATTCAGCTCCTTAAATCCTGCACGGTTAATTTTGTTATGCCGCTTGACGTTGTACTCTTTGCTCACACCAATGCTGTCATAGCAAATGAAGCAAACAGACTTCTCGAAATTCTGCTTAAAGAAGCAGTTTAAAGAACAAGATTCCTAAAAGCTTTGACATTCAGCATCAGTCTTTCGGGTATAACCGCCATTATGCACAATTATTTATTAACTACTTGCTTATTTAAAATTTAATCTTAAACAGAATTGCCCAGGCAACTAAAAATCAGAACTAAGCAGTCTGCAAACTTTAACGCTCCTCTATGACGTAGCTCCTCTGAGCTCGCACTCACATTAATTTTGGCGCCATACGTAACAATGCTTTTTTCAAATTCAATAGACCAATTAGTGGTTGATCCAAAACCTCCTGCTGTGGTCTAAGTCGGCTAGACACTGAAGCATATAGGTGCATACAAGATGCAAACAACATACCGGGGAAATTGCATCCTTCAAGCCTGGAAACATCAAAAATTTATAATGCGGTCGCAGGCCGGGTTAATAAGGACAATTTTGAATGTGGTAAAGGGCCAGATAAAATAGAGTGGCTGGCCGTAGACGCCCATCCCTGGGTTAGACCTATGTGACAGTCTGTTCGGACCTCTACTGTTCGACGAAATTGGTCGCTCCTCAGTCCTCGGTCGCGCAAAAGGAGCCTTGAAATCAAATAGGCTACACTAGGCCTTAATTAAAAAGGTAAATTCAAAACTAACCTACTGACCCAAAACATTTGCAAATGAAGCAGAATGCAAAATTTTTAGATGTGGAATATTCGATTCCATTGTTTTGCTCATACCACATTTTTTTAAATCTATATTTTTTCTATAAGCATTACCTGTTTTGCCGTCAACGACATTTTACCCTTGGGGTTTTTTTGCAGGTTGACATTCGTGATTGGCCAATTTCAATGACCTATTAAACATGTGACTTTTGATAGTTTCTTATTGGTCAGTTTCAACGACAAATAAAAAAAGTTGCACCACCAGTGTACACTCCTCCACACTGTACACTCTCCCCCCAGTGTACATTCACAAACCATGTCTCCCACTCCAGTGCACGCTGCCTTTGTCACAGTACCCTGCCAGTGACATTCAATCCTATATCCTTTGCACCTCAAGGCAAGCGCACTATCCACTACACCACAGAATTACAACCAGATAATTAGCAAATATGCATATTTCAACACACATGAATGATGACGGTAAAAAGCCTCCAAGGGTAAAATGCCACCGACGGCAAAATAGTTACTTCATTTTCTTTACTTGATTGGACTGTAAAAATCTATTATACGTCTAGCTTGATTAGATTTAACCACTAACTCTCTATTGTCATTACGCACCATCTCGAATGTCGGATTCCAGCATCGGACCTCCTATGTTTACTGCATAAAAGAGAGATAACTTCCAAAAATTCTTATCTACCCTAAGCTAAACCATAGTAGCGAATCTACTGCAAAACCGCTATTATTACGTATATTGTGGGATTGGTGACGAAATAACGCAATAAATATTTGAAAATTGTGATTGATTTGTTCACGAAACGCAGAACCGGCTCTGAACTTTCATGACAAATTACAAGTCCATAAGCTCATGTATTTGCTCGGATCATTCCGACCGCATAACACTTTGAACCAATGAGATTTAAAAAAAAATTTTTTGTGCCAAAAAAAGGGATTAGTTGAAGCCTTGGGGTCTACCATCCCTCTCCAAAAAATCAATAGATCTGCACGATTTACAAAAATGGCCCGACACGAAAGTAGGGGGCTCAGGGTAAGACCAACAGCCGCATGGTACTCATGCAGTAACTATGGTACTTATGGCAACTTTTTCTGTTTGATTGCAAACAGATAGTATGCAAGAGCTCAAACTCTCCGAATGCGTAAAACTATTAAAGATATCAGCACTTTCGAGCGCCCAAAAAGCTTTCTTGCCAGTAAAACTCACCTCCATTAGAGCGGTTGCAGGCTTGTGATCGAAACGTACTGTGCCAGCAGGTCACGAATAATAATTTGTAGAATCTTTAAAGATCCATTTTGATATTTACTAAGTTTTATTTAGCGAAATATGTTTACCAGATTTTGATTTTGCGTAACTTGTTTACCACAATTTGGTTTGAGGAAAGTAATTTAGAAAACTTGGATTGTGATTGTCACGTAAAAGTGAGAATGGTAAAATTCGCAATGTCAAACTTATGATACCATGATGATTTTCAAACGATGTATATCTGGAATCTTTTAGAAAAAAAATGTTAATTGTTGACGTGTAGATCACCCAAAATCTGCAGATAATGAGAAAGCGAAATTTATAGGTTGTACTGATGTGTACTAGCATATGTTTATTCGTAAAATAATTGTAGTTGTTGGAAGCTGCGAAATTCTAGATTCGGCTATCACGTGGGCAAGTTTCTTCAATAAAGTCAATTTTATGGTAGATTTGAGTTGCCTGTTTTTTTGTGCTGTTTGTAAGGGTTCTGGGTAAATAGATTAGGTTTCATATTTTTAGTATTTTAAAATCCACACTGTTGATATAGCAAGTAACTTTAATAAATTAAAAATCATTTTAATTCGTATAACATCTTAAATTCGAACGTTTTCGACTTTCATAAAGCCCTTTTCAAGAATTATATCTGTAAATGTGACGTAATAAATTAAAATAATCAACGATAATTTCAAATAATACACATTATGAAGATATAGTACTTCTAATGGCTGTAAAAACGTAGCCAACTTTAAAATAAATAACAGCTGGGAGAGATTGGATGCAAAAACTTTTAAGCTCATCAAAACCAGGATCAAAGTCTTCCAGAAATGGCAAGATTCCCAAAATTATGCGAAAATCCAATATGGAATGTCATGTTACGATTACGTGCAGTAAGTAAAGTTGTTGTGAAATTCTGCTAATATATGTTTAGCAAAAAAGAAGCTCCACTTGCATAGCATTGTTTATTAAGGCTAGGGCTATGCCGTTTTATAAGCAAAGCTTCATGAATTTTTGCTTCATAATCTGAGTTACATTTTTTCAATATAGTGAAAGAATTAATATTATATTGTAGATTAGAGCAAGTGGGGCATGACAAAATGTAGTCCTTAATTGCGCTTTTTCTTGAATCTGCTAAATTCAGATGCACCTTCACTCTGGTGATCAAATGTCGGGAAAACATACCAATGTATGTTAAGTTCGTATCACACGAACAAGTAAATTTATAAACGACATTTGAGCATAGAGGCAAAGGCGTCTCTGATTTCAATTGAAAATACTGTCCTACTTTATTTGTGCGATAGAGAGGAAGCAGCCTTACATCAAAATGTTTTGAACATAATCGAGAGAGAGCTTTCACAAAACGGATTGACGCTTCACCAACATACGGAACAAAAATAGGACATAATTCCACGTTATTTACTACACTTAATTCATCAACAGGTATATCGTTAAGTTTGGCTTTAAATTTGTTGTAAATTTTATCAAAAAACCAAGTCGGATAGTTATTATCATAAAATAAGCGCTTCAACTTTCCAATCTCGACTTCAAATAAATGCTGGCTGGAACAAATAGATTTAGCTCGATTAAGTAAGCACAGTACAAGGCTCGACTTCCAAACATTTGGACATATTGCATTAAAGTTCAATAAAATGCCAGTATTAGTCTCTTTTCGCCACACACTTAAATCTAATTCATTTTCTCGAATTTGAACATGAACATCCAGAAACGGGAGTGCCTGCATTGATTTTTCCATGGTAAAATGCATGTTTGAATGCTGTTTATTTAACAGATTCAAAAATTTTTTTATCGATAGATTGTCATCGAAAATTGCAAAAACATCATCTACATATCGTAAATATAATTTAGGGTAAAAGCCATTTGTTTCATTGAGAAGCTTATTTTCTGAATTTGCTAAGAAAAAGTTTGCTAATGTCGGTCCAAGAGGTGACCCCATTGCTACTCCGTCAATCTGTTTAAATAGTTCACCATTGTATAGAAACATTCCCTGAGTTGCCAATTTCATGAGCTTGATGAAAGCATGCTTTTCCATTGGTGGTGTGTTCGGATTGTCTTTGTCAAATAGTGAGGAAAAATCACCAGAGTGAAGGTGCATCTGAATTTAGCAGATTCAAGAAAAAGCGCAATTAAGGACTACATTTTGTCATGCCCCACTTGCTCTAATCTACAATATAATATTAATTCTTTCACTATATTGAAAAAATGTAACTCAGATTATGAAGCAAAAATTCATGAAGCTTTGCTTATAAAACGGCATAGCCCTAGCCTTAATAAACAATGCTATGCAAGTGGAGCTTCTTTTTTGCTAAACATATATTAGCAGAATTTCACAACAACTTTACTTACTGCACGTAATCGTAACATGACATTCCATATTGGATTTTCGCATAATTTTGGGAATCTTGCCATTTCTGGAAGACTTTGATCCTGGTTTTGATGAGCTTAAAAGTTTTTGCATCCAATCTCTCCCAGCTGTTATTTATTTTAAAGTTGGCTACGTTTTTACAGCCATTAGAAGTACTATATCTTCATAATGTGTATTATTTGAAATTATCGTTGATTATTTTAATTTATTACGTCACATTTACAGATATAATTCTTGAAAAGGGCTTTATGAAAGTCGAAAACGTTCGAATTTAAGATGTTATACGAATTAAAATGATTTTTAATTTATTAAAGTTACTTGCTATATCAACAGTGTGGATTTTAAAATGCTTTACCTCTCTGCCAAAGTTATATTTTTATTAGGTTAACAAAAGTCAATTTTTCACCTTTAGATCAACTTTTTTGGGTATTACAATCAATTTTTTGTAGTTAAGGCTATTGGTCAAATTGCTTCTTTTGTATTGCTGAGAACAACTGACAACTGAAAAAAAACTTGATCAACTTTTTGTTTTTTGACTTGCAACGTTTGAATTTTTCGTAGGGTAGTATAGATTACGACTTCTTCTCAAAATTAAACGATTGCGGTGCAATAATCACGGCAAGACCTAATTATTTGCAACTGTGTCTGACTGCCACTCGTAGGATTTTGGTCAACTGTTGGGAATAGATGATCCCAGGGATTTCTTCATAAATTGCAATAAAATGTAGAGATTTTCCAGTATTGTCAGTTTACGCCCCAAAACGCTCAGTTTCTTTTTGGCTGAACTGCAAATATAGTTGCCAATTTTTCGAATTTATCCCAAGGTTGCATATCGACCTCTGAAAAAAGAGATCAACGTGTGTTGCTGGCGGACAAAAGTTGCCTGAAGTGTAGACATCACAACCTCACAGCGGTTGAATTCCTAAAAAAAAGGTCTTCATGTTGCTCTCGGAATATGAAATGTCAGAGCCTTCAAAAATCTGGGGATTATACAACGCCAAAGCTTTGAATTTGGTAAAGCCAGTAGTGGCAACAATGCTTTGGAGCCTTGAGATTTTGTTTACCATTTCTATGTCAATAGAAACAGTGTAGGGACATGTAGGGATTTCTGACCTTTTGCAGCAGGAGTTTTTGGAAATTTTGAGTGGCAGCACTGAAATGTGTTGCAATTTCATAGTTTTGACTATTAGGAGGCACAACACCGTACATTTGTTTGGTAAAAACATTAGCAGTATAGCGAAGAGGCGTGCATCTACGTTGCTAGTTTAGACAATCTTTTCCTTATTTAAAGTAAATTAAGAAAGGGTGAATAGTTTATTTATGCAGGTGCAGTGTGCAAGCTCACTAACAAATGGTGTTTTACTATTCTACTGTTGAAATCAACTGTCTAAAAGGTAACATGACATATTTATTTAGATTTTGCTTTGTTTATTGATTGAAATTCGTAAATGATGCCAAAAGTTTAAGCTGCCAAAACATCTACACTTCAATTCGTACTTCAAGACTTTCCTAAAGAATTCGTCAAAAGTCTCAACAATAAATTACATTGAAATTTGTACAATTATACGGTTTTTTGCAACAAACACTTTCTCGTTGAAAGTCGTCGAAATACATCCAAACACCAAAATGCGTTAGGCAGCACATATGAACTGTTAATCCCACACACTTCGCAAACATTTTTGAGAAGCAATAACATCGATTTTAGAATACAAACTCAACAAGCATCAATTTATTCAGTCACAATTCTGTTAGATCAATAAAGTCAATTTTAAAAAAATTTTAAGTCAACTTTTTTAGTTTTTGAATCAGTAAATACTTGTCTTATCTATCTCCAAATGCCCACATTAAAGCTCGTGATGCCGTTTAGCTAATGACCATATCATTATTTGATTTGAAAAAGGATCTAAACTCAATTTTTAATCAAGAGCAGGCAATTCTTGATTGAATTTCATAAATTTGGCAGCGATTGTAAAGACAAAGTCATCGCTTTGTCCCACATATGGAATTGTTTATTCACAGTAAAATTTGGTATCTGACCCAAAGTATTTTCTCATTAGTCCAGGTGCCAACTGAACGGGTAATTGAGATGTAAGTCACAAGTTGTTCTGGTAATAACGACGCACTAGTAAGTGACGAAAAAATGCAGACAACCATTTTGGATTTTTTTCAAATGGGTCAAATCAAAATTATTATGGAAATTTCAAATAAAATTTTAATCAATCAAGTGAAGCACAACGTGCAGGCAGTGTCGCCTGACGATCACATCTCCAGTCACGATACGAAATATCTTAAAGTGGTGTAATTGAGAAGAAATGCTTGGCATTTACCTGAAAGTTATAAGCGATGATTACAAACCCTTTGCATGCCAAGTATTTTAAAATGGAACAAAATAATTTACTAAAAATTTTTAAGTAGATTAATTTCACTTGGAGAAAATAATGTCACGAAAAAAAAACCCGTAAATTTAACAGGTGTTTTCCAAAAATCTGTAATAAAATACACAACTGAACTTCAGGTGATATCACGTAAAACTATTTATTGAGTAAAAAATCGATCCAAGCGGACAAGTGGACAAGCGGACGAGCGGACCTTCATCAAAACTGGTTCTAATCTTAAATGCACAGCTGATTATTTTCCAATGAATAAATAGTCTCTTTTTTATTACAGGTCCTGTCAGTGATGGATTAAAATGTGGAGGTTTAGAACGAAGCAGGCACCTTGACACGGAATAAAAATGACCCTTGAAATTGGGATAAATTTTTTTTCTTCTTAAGAGAACACTTTATGGTTTGGAAAAATTGTTGGGTGCAGTTAGCCTATAGGGTACTTTGCAGTATAAGTGCATTTGGACACCAGCTTAACCCAATTCAGCTTTGGTATTGGACACTAAAATGGTTCAGAATTTGAAACGAATTTCAAATTCCACGAGGTAACAATTTTTCTCGTTACTTGGACCGAAAAAAATAATATCTGTAAAACAAAAATTTCAAAATTCACTCCTTTTTAACCACCACGACGCGCATAAATTTTTGTTAAAATTTCAGAAAAGCCTTAATGCTAATAAGCTATTTTCGTCAGCTTTTGGCAATTTAGCGTCATTTTAGTACCAAATTAGATCAAAAATTAGCGCAAATCAATAGATTATATAGTTTACTGATGGTACTGCATCAATCAGGAGCGTAGGCAAAAATTTTTTCAGTGAGGGCGAAAATGACTTTTTAGAAATTGCACGAATCATTTGAAGTTTGTGACCCATGTTGTTTCCTGCGTTCATGCAAAATCGCGGTGAAGACCTTTGTTTTTAGATCAACTTTTCAGAGCTATTTCAAGTGATATGTTGTTACCGTTTCAAACATGTTGCATGAAAATGACATTTGACGTTTTCCTGAGGGGCCTCGCTTAGGATCCTCCCCATGCGTACATCATTGGTATCAATGCAAATGTAAATATTTAGGCTGACGTCAGCGTTTTTCACTACAGTGAATCATTTTCGATGTTTGTATTGATATTTTCGAAATAATGATTACTGCAGTTAAGTTTGAAGATCGATTGACATATACATTTCTGCGATCGGCAAACACGTCTCAGTAATGTTTAAAAACCGAAATAGTCAAGGTGTCTCCTTTCAGCAAGTATGCTGCGTATTCTGTTTACGACTTGAAGAATTTTTTGACATGACAAATACATGTGTTCAAAATTGAATGCTGGTAGTTATTTAAGCAGTAGCCTATCATGCTCCATACAGTTCAATTTACATATTATTTTTGTAAACCTGCTGCAGCAATTGCGTAACGAATATAATCTCCTTTATACGATCAGTCACAAAATACAGACAAAAGACTAATAGTAACAATCTTGGTTGATTTAATTACATGTTCAGCCTTTAGAAGAAGATTATGAAGATCACTACATTATAGTAGGCAATGCACGACTAGTTAATTACACATTGCACACAATTTTATTTCAAGTATCATGCACTAGCCATTGAAATATGAACGCCATTTTGTCACAAAATTACTGGGGGACGGTGGAGGAGAACCTGTAAATTTTTCTGCATTCGACCTTAAGCTTATGTCATTGAAAACTAGTATGATACAAACATAAAATTTGAGAATCATACGGTCTGGTATATCCCTTTTTCTCGTGTAACTACGAGACAGATTTGATGACAGCGAATAGTGATTTCGCAAACATTACTTGTGCGGCATCATTTTGCGAAATTCAGGATAGTCTCTTCGATTTTTTTCCACACCCTGCAAAATGCGTGCACGTTCTACCAAATTATCTGTTAAAATAGCTGAATAATAAGTGTGTAGTTATATGTTTCATTTAGTTGCATCGTTCACAGCCTTAGTGGTATTACTTACATGAAGTTTGGTCGGAGCGGCGATGTCTCAATGAGTCAGTGGTAACTCACATCAAGCGCGTAAAATATAAACCACGCTTCTGGGACCAAGAAGATCCATCAGTTTCGTTTTTGAACCCAACAGTTTGTTTGAAACTGGCAATCGTGTATGAAAAATCCTCCGGCCAAGGAACATCCATATCCAAACGTTTTTAAGCCAAGAGTTTCCTGTCGCAAATACTATCGGTGTTTAGCAAGATTTTTGGAAGCAGTTTTAGCCAGTAGCGCATAAACACTCTTTGTACTTGGACACGTTTTTCGGAAAAAGAAAACCATTTACAGCGGCATCCGCGACAGGGCTTGAATGCAGTGATGTAAAAACATAAAACAAAGCTAAAAATATATTTATTCGTTTTAATTGTTGAAGAAATTTCTCACTGTATGCTATTTGGCGTGACCAAAAGTATCTTTTTTGGCAGTATAGCATTTGGCTCATCCATCTTGCCGCGTAGACAGCATCAAATTTTTGTTCTTTAGCAAGCTTGCCCTGAATTATTATTTAAAAATAGAGAATTTTCGAGGTTTCTTTGTAATCATTATGAATCAAAAGTGACGTACTGCCCTTGTAGGCACGAACCAAAGCACAATATCTTGAAGATCTTCTCACACTTTGGCTGCTTTTTGCTGTAACCAGGAGTGTTGTGATGTCATGAGATTTATCAATATCTATAAAAATCGTTTTAAATTTCTTAAAACGAACATATTCTGGTTCTATCATTCAACTCAAAATATAGCTTTATGCATTGCTCTGGCAATCAGCTAATATATTTGGTGACGACGTGCAAAATAACATAGCTTTGCCCCAATCACTTCTTCCAACAGCTTGGCTGCCCTATTTCCAGCCGCTGTTGCTTGCAATGGTATCACTTGCTTGAGCTTTACATGCGGTAATTTTTGCGGCGCTATATTCAGAAACTGATTCAAGTGAAACAGAAATATCGCGAGTGGAACTTTTAGCGAGTGAAACACAAACAAAATACGGTATTGGTAACGCAATTTCAGTTTCAGGGGCGTGTTCACGTTCGAGACGCATCTGCTCCTTCTTGCTGGCTTGTTCAAATATTTTTTCTTTACCAGTCCGTATACTATTTCCTTCTGTTGATCAACATGAAATTGTATATCTACATCTACGCAATAGCGTAGTGGTTAGAGCGTCCGCTTCGCAGTCGGTAGACCTGGGCTTCATTCACCTTGTCGAGTCATACCAAAAGACTTTAAAAAATGGTATCAACAGCTTCTTTGCTTGGCGCTCGGCATTTAAGAAAGGTTGTGAAGAAAAAGCCGGCAAGTTCGCTGGATGTGTCCTTGGGCAAGGCACTTAACGGGACGCCCTCGCCTTTAAGTGGAAGACAGGTGGCCCAGACAGCTTTAAAATGGCAATTCCCAAGCGAATGCGGACGTTCCATCCAAAATATAGCGATACAATTCGCTTTCTCGTGAATGGAGGATGAATATGGCAATAATAATAATAATAATGATAATCTTTGTTCTTTCGCTTCTAGCGTGAGTAAACGATTGTTTTGTATCATTGCAATTGCATCAACTGCTCCTATATCCTAGATTTTGTCTGAACTAGCCTACTTTGTAACAGTTTCCGATTATTTTTTTTGGAAACATTATTTTAAGTATACTAATGGTTATTCCACAGGCCCACACATTCTTCAGCTAGTACAGCACTTTTCTTTTTGAAATTGTTTTAATTCCTACCTGCCTTTGCCCAGGTCATCAAGACTTCTTAATACGACTATTTATTAAGTATGGAGGGTGCTAGTTGCTGGTTAGAAAATTTCAGACAATCTTCTACTTAAAGGGATCAGCCTCCAGCATCAAATTAGGGTAAAATAGACTTATGGCTCAAAAAAAATTATCAACATTATACTTTACAATCTAACAATTCATTACATTCTGTCAATTACTTGCCACCAGTTTCGACCTCATCGCGCCTCTTCAGGCGATTGTCAAAACACAATAATAAAAATGCTGATAGGTTACGTAGGCTGATAGATTTTCTATGTTGTGCAAGAAAATGATGCAATGCGAAACAATGCAATACTGTAATACCTATATCAAGGGTTTCAATTAAGGGCACTTACACATAGTATAGAAAAAAGTTACAACGGTAAGCCATGATAAGGGTGTGGGATCACTATTGAGACTTTATCACTTCAAACATTGCTAGTTGGCAAATTTTAGGCAATCTCCTACTCAAAGGGATCTGCCATCAGCAACACTCTCAGGTAAAATAGAAAAATGGCTCGAAAATGAACTCTAACATTATACTGTACCATAAAACAATTCATTATAACTTGTCAATAACCCGAAACTGGTTCCGACCATTGGGTTTGGGTCTCATTAGGGTTACTGACAGGTTCTAATGAATTGTTTTATAGAACAGTACAACATTGGTGATCATTTTTGAGCTATTTTACCTTAAGGCAGGGCTTCTCAAACCTTTTTGCTCTGCGACCACATTTTAGAAAAGAAATTTCTACGCGACGTCTGGATGGATAGCCTACACCTTAATGATATTTAAGCAATAAACGTCCCATAATAGGCACTGGCGTGTTTGGAAACAATTTTTCTCAGAGGGGGAAGCGGGGAGCGAAGCATTGCGTAAGCTTTATCTTATTATCAAGCAATTATATATAATACGCGAACTTGATCTTCTTTTGGAGGGCAAAGCGTTAAACGTAGAAAACCTTGCGAAAGCAAGAAATTTGCATGTTTTGGTGAAAAAAAAACTGTTCTTTTACATTTTTTGCTTCTGTCATATCCTTTGAGAGCTATCTCTGATGTTTCCCTCCATAGTTGCACAACTGATCACACATCTCAAGTATCTTTTTTTAGGACGAAATCATGCAAATACACACAACCCACGAAGTAACTAAACAGTAACAAAAAAATGCATGATGGAAACAGTGAAGCAAACAAAAAATTAACGAAATGAAAATTCCTTTTATAAAATTTATCAAGCACGTTTAATGGGATGGATATTGCGCACAATGATTTATGAAAGAAAAAACTGACGCGTCAGAACTGCTTGCTCTTGAAATAATGTCTTCAAATGCATATTGAAAAAAATCAAGAATTCACGCTGTAGCGTGTTGCGCCTCGCACTTCATCGAGCTGCCATGTTAAGCATCTTTTTGTTCATTTTTTATATTTTTTTGTTAGCCTGCTTAGGACCGCTCAGCACTCTGCTCCCTCCGTTGTGTGTGATTCTAGTTTTTGCTGTACGTGCTGCGTATTGCTATTTTGCAACTTCGTGCGTCCCTAGTTCGACGCCCGGCCAGTTTACTATTGCTACTAGATCAGTCAATTAGACGGTTTCACTATAACTTGCTTATAAGCACTGCTCGCTCAACTGACAAAGTAATCTACCGTCAGGTTAGTAGCCGCACGGATATTTCTGCTTCGAGTATTGTGCGCCTACAGTTCGCACGTCTGGCGATGTAATCTCACGCCAGGAATCTTAGCCTTATGGCTTTCCGGCAATCTTGCCGTGGACTGACATTGATTCTATTGCTTATGTTTGGTATAACTAATAGTCCCTGTAGTTGTTGGCGACTGGAGCAATTGTCCGCGCTGGCTTATTGTTAGCGCGAGGTCCCCTGGGTAGATGAGTGAATTACAGCAGCGTTTGTTTAAAGATTATTTCAATCCACCCGTTGCGGCGGGGCAGAATTGATCAAGATAAATATTGCACCCTGAATTCGTATATTTTTATTTAATGTGTCTAAAATCACACACATGTATTTTTCTTTTTTTACGTAGGGCTAGATATATTTATTTTCTTTTTTCTGATGGTAGCTCGTTGATCGGCTTGCCTTTCCCGCCGTCATTTTTTTGGCCTGTTGCTTTTGTTCATGTGACGTGTGCACCAACTAATGTTTATCGTGACTTGTGCAGCGACCTTGCTCATCGGGACGTGTGCAGCAATTTTGTTGCCGACCGGTAGGAAATTTTCTGGTCTCTTTCCTCGCTGGACGTCTTGGCAGATAGTCGTGTTTTGGTTATGTCTTCCATCCCTGCATAAATAGCGTGCCAGATGCTTCTGTTTTAACATTGACGCAATAAAAAAAAATTACCGCCATGCTTCCTTTAATCTTGACTGGGGTAGCTCCCATTTTTTAGGTATTAGTCAGCACACACCCCGTCAAAAAAACAAAACTCCACAACGCAAATGTTGAAAACATAATTCATTTTTAAATTCTCGTGTAAAGGCCAAAGCAAGGGAGCGTGACGCTCACTCAAAATACGCTTTTGGTGTGGTAAACGACTTGCATATCTTACGCACTTTTTCATTGGCTTCCGCTTGGCTCTACTTAAAAAACCAACCTTTCCAAGCAATCATACATCAGTAGTCGAAAGCTATTTTTTGGGCTTGAAAAATACAATTTTGAATTTCCAATTGGCATAAAGATTTTTCTTTTCTTTAACAGCATTTAGTTCGCGGAAAATGAAGTTCAGCAGCGTTTTTTTTCGCAACTTTTGTATTTTTACATGGCATGTTAGAAGTATATTTTTCTTTATATTTTATGCAAACATATATTGTTGCAAATTTTCTTATTACCTTTTCATTGTTTTATTTTGATCATTTCCGCCTAGTTTCCCCTTCTCTGACTTACAAAGTCAAATTTTATCAAATAAGAAAATTTTCTCAAATAGGGAAATTTCCTTCCAAGTGGAAGCCGTGTCAACAAGGTCAATATCTGTCAATATATTACAACAAATAGGAAGTAACAAGAAATAACTTCTTGCGATTTTTTGATTATTTTTACGTGAAAGCTCAGAGAGACATTGTAGTAAACAATTGACAGCGTAAAGATGGAGTTACCTCTAAAAATGCAATACAACATTTTTTACTGCAGATCTACTTTTAATTTTCTCGTGAGATTTACAAAAGCTTTTAATTCTGGAAAATACAATCAATTTGTTTTGAATTTTTGGTGAAACGAATAAAGCCAAAATGCTGGTAAATTTTATATTAAAACGTTTCGCTTTTACACTAAAAACATCATCAGTTAAGTAAATGGTCACCATGATGCTTTTAGTGTAAAAGCGAAACGTTTTAATATAATGTTTACCAGCATTTTGTATTTTTTCTTTTTATTAAGAATTGTGAATAAATCTCATTTTTATGCTTCTTGTTTTGAATTTATTTCGCAACCCCAAAACTAAATCGTGCGACCCCAAACGGGGTGGCGACCCATAGGTTGAAACCACTGCCTTAGAGTAATGCTGATAGCGGATTCCTTCAAGTAGGAGATTGCCTGAAATTTGCCTATTAGTAACAGGCACTCTTTGTAATTTCTGAAGTGATAAAATTTTAATAATTATTCCACACCTCTATTATGGTTTGCCGTTGTGACTTTTTTACAATAGAATTATAATATTGCATTGCATTGCATCATTTTTTTCACACAACAGCCAATTCATTTGTCCATTATGCATTTTTTATCATTATGTGTTTTTACACTCGACTTATGAAACCCAATAAGGTCGAAACCGGTCGCAGGCTACTGACAGATTGCAATGGACTGTTGTATGGTACAGTAAGATGTTGGTGGTTTTTGAGTTATATGCCTATTTTACCTTATGACTATTTGTTATGGTATTTTTAATTTGCCTATCTCACGTACAGTGGTGGATAAAAGACTTTAGGTACCTGAGGCAAGAATTCATAAGGATCCCCGGTTGCCGAAGTTGTCAATAAAGATTCCTGGTAGAAGTCGAGATCGGAGATTGCGAAAGCTGTTTTTCCAGTAAAGGCATGGGCAAAGATCTTTTTTCTATTTTCTTTTTTTTCGGACATCACACTACCCGCTGAAAATTACGCGACAAAATTTCACATAAAATTTTGGACATTTTTGAAAAGAGAGCCCTTAAAAGGGGAAACCAAAGAAGCTGCCTCAGTTGCCTTACCCAATATCCAATACTGCTTACGTAAATATACAGTGAGGTACATTTTTCACTGATTTTCCTACCAAAAAGTAGTTGCTAATGCTAGTTGTCGTGAATTCAATTTTTTTGCTGTACAGCAGAGGTGGTTAGATACAAAGTGGTCTCAGTTAATTAGCTTTTCAAGTAAAGAGCTACTTACTTTAGTAGTTTAATTTCTTTTTACTTCAACTTTTTCTTGAGTAGATTAAATATGAAGTAACGCTACTTGAGAAGTTAAAACTTTTACTTGAGTAGATGCTAAAGACTTCATGTCAGTTGAGTTGCAATGCAGTATAAAAAAAAATGAGTAAAACCAGAAAGGAAAACACGTGTTTTGCGATCGCATAAACTTGATTTATGCAAATAGGTTATGGTTGGCTTCACAGTTTGTATAGGCTACATATGCATAAATCATCATTTAAATCGAATTTTAAGAAACCCCGGCGAAATCTTTGAAGATCATGAAACCCAAAAAAATGTTCTGCAGAACCCCGGTTGAACATCTCTCTGGGCTAAAGCAAAGATCTGGGACTAGTTGGAAAGGAAGTTCATAAGACATTTGGCCTATTCATGATGGGTAAAATTTTGTAAGGTCTCTAAAATATCAAAAAAAGGTCATGAACAAAAATGTGATCCCGGACAAAAATTTTGCCTGAGATGAAATCCGTGTATATTGGTATACCTAACTCCAATCTTTTGTGTTTTATTGAACTTAGCATATTTCTTTTATGGTTTTGACTCTTCTACTTGTGTTAGAATGTCCTTATCTAGTGGCAAAAAAATTGTTACAAGTTTACAAAGAACTCAAATTATAAAAAAACAAAATTTTCAAATCATGTCCCTATTACACATTGCATCAGTAATTTGACATCACATATACGTAAATTGGGATAGAATTTTTTTCTAGAAAAATTTTGTGATAGAAGTTACAGACATTATGTCGCAATTCACGCATAAGTAGCTAGGGTAATAAAGGGGTATTTTTTTGACAACAACTGAAAAATTCCCTGATTTTTTATTTGGTATTTGAAGATCTTTAAGTAAAGAACTAATGAAATTACAGATTAACAAGATTTTTAGAATACTGACACTGTTTGGTGTGCAGTACTTAAGGTCTTTGACACTCTTTAGTCAGTATAGTATGTTGTAGTACTTAACATGTTTTTGAGCTCAGAACGAGCCATAAATTTCATCTCAAAGCACAAGTTTCAAGACAAACAGTGGTTTGAGCAGGTATTCTTCATGTGCCAAATGCTCTAAGCCAGGGATGTGGAAGCGGTTATTTTTCAACCGCTTCCACACCTATCGCTTCCGCTTCCACTAACAAAAAACGAAAAAACGACCGTTGACAATTTTTTCAACCTTTGTGCCTCTGTAGCCTGCCTTCTCCTGCACTTTATCATTTTGAGAAAACAAAAACCTTCATTTATTGCAATTACTTTACCTACTTCGCTTGAGCTTATTGGTCCGAACTACTCTGTGTTTCTTTTTTTTGATATCAGAACTCGTGTTGAATGTAGAACAGTGCTTTTCAACCTTTTAGTCATCGCGGAACCCCTGATGTGCTTTCGCGTTTGTCACAGAACCCCCACTAACAAAAATTTAGAAATCGCGAATTGCTTGCTAGAAAATTAAATATTTCGTTACTGCACTTCAAAAAATAATTAAACACTTCAACAAATGGACAGTTATTACAAGTTCCTTCACTACTTACAACCACTTTTATAACAGTCAACTTCATGATTCTCAGATCTAAACCGTATGACCACATATTACAGCTCTCGACAATAACCTGTCGCCACAACAACAAATTACACCGTATAGCGCTGATTTTTCCTCTCTATGGTCAACAAACTCTGACTTTGAGTTAACTTTAACTCTAATCATCATTACGGACTTTCTGTTTGTCCCCAAAACACTTATTGACTTCGACACGTATTGGTTAAAATAGCTATTGGCCTTCCCGAAGGTCCCAGATACCCGGGCACTCCCCTTACACAAACCATTTTTTCGCCGTGCAGCCCCTGAACGACCGCGGAAGGGTAGCACGCGGCCTCTTTGAAATCTGCCTGTCTTCTCTCTTCTCCTGCCTTCCTCTTGCCCGTCTTCTCATTCTTCTTCTTCTCCTGATGAGCGGCAACGTTCATCCTAACCCTTGTCCCGTCTTTCCCTGTTCAGTGTGCGCTGGAAATGTGATCTGGCGGGGTAGGTCAATGCAGTGCTGCACATGCTCTAATTGGGTTCTTTTAAAGTGCTCACTACTCTCCTTTTCTAGATTCAAAACTCTTGGCAGCTCTCACTCCTGGAGCTTCCCTCCCTGCTGCGTACCTGCTTTTTTTGGAGATCCCACATCTACCGTCACTGTGACTTCGTCCTCAGACTCCTCCAGCTGGTATACCTCCACTGCTCAAACCTGGCCCATCTGGCCCCCTTCTGCTAATGCACCAATCGCATCACACTCTCGCCTTCAAACCTCATATCCTTTTTCTGCTCACTTTGTATTTTCTCCCTCTGCACCCTCACCACCGCCTCATGCTCCTGGATGTTTTCCTTTACCTCCTCCGTCTTGTTCCCCTCCCTAACTCCCTCAAGGTCCTTCCATGGAATGCTGGGTATCTTCGAGCCAGGAGCACTGAACTGCTACACTTTATTTCATCTCATCCCGTTGACCTTATTCATATCCAGGAATCTAACCTTAATTTATCTTCCTCTTTCCGGATACCTGAATTTTCTGCTCTGCGATTTGATGGCACCCACTCCCGATCTAGTATTTTTTCTATTGATGTCACAAACGCTAGTGGTGGCGTCATTATTTTCGTCATCCTGGGCTTATTCTTCTCTGAGCTTTCTACCTAAACTCTTTCTTCGCTTGACCCCTACACTGAATATGTAGAGATCATCATCTTTCTAAACGACTCCTCCTCGCTCTCATTTCTTGATGTTATGCTCCCCCCTATTCGCTCTTCTCCGAAGGATAGCAGAACCAATTCCTTTTCTGCCTCCATTCTTTCCTTCTCCACAAATCTCTTTATTCTGGGAGACTTCAATTGCCATCACCCCCTCTAGGACTCAAAAAGTACTTCCGACCCATGTGGGGAAAAGCATTCAATTGGGTCATCTCCTATGACCTCCTCCCCCTCAATGAATATGACATACCTACTTTTCTTTATCGATTCTCTGGCAGTCGCTCCTTCCCTGACATCTCCTTTTCTCTTTTCTCTCTCGTCCTATCTTGCTCCTGGGAGGTGCTTCAAAACCTGGGTTCTGATCACCTACAAATTCTACTAACCGTCTTCCGCCCCAACAAACGTCTCCCTTCCTTGAATTTTCAGAAAGCTCGTTGGGATAACTTTGCTTTTTACTTTGACTCTCGCGGTCCTTCTGCAGAGGAATACTCGCCTTATTTTCTTTCCTTTGCTGCTGTTCTCTTTACTTCTCTGACACTGAATGTCCTTACGATCTGGTGCTCTGGACAGACGGCTTGTTCCTTTTTTTTTGGCAAAAGCGGCTCCGGCGTACTTGCCAACTGCTCTCTCTGGGGCACTGAGGCTACTCTTTCCTTTTCGGCAGGCCCAGTTTGTTCCAATTTTTCCGCTGAAGCCTGCGCCATTCTGCAAGCTCTTTGCTGGTCTCGGCAGCACCAACAAATCTGCCATTTCTCATCTCTTCTCCTTCTACCTTACTCTCGCTCTGTCCTCGCCACTCTGTTCTCTCCTCCATTTTTCCTTTTACCTTAATCTCTGGTAGAAACTGTTTTCTCTCTCCTCCTGTTCTATCAGGCTACAATGGGTCCCAGGACACTCGTTTCTCACGGGAAACGACTCGGCTGATGAGCTGGCCAGACGGGGAGCGCTACTTGTTCCCTCAGCAATCCCTTGTAGTCTCTCTCCTGTCATCTCTCATATCCACTCTTCTCTTTACTCGAACTGGAGGCATACTGTCTTATCAAAATTCTTCGACACACAGGTTCCCTCGATTTCCACCGAGAAACTTGTGCTTCTACGTCAAACTCACTGTGATCTCTCTCGCCTTCGCTGCAACGTACACAGTCTTCTGTTAAGCTTCTATCTCTCTAGAATTGGCAGAATCGAAAATTCTTCATGCAGCGCTTGCGGACACCCGTCCCAGGACATCTCTCATCTCATTCTGCACTGTCCGGCTACTGACTCTTTGGGTCGCTCGCTCTTTAGCGGTTTTCTGTCTCTGTACGACCTCTGTCCCAGGCCCAGGGAGTTACCCGCCTTTTGGGGCTCCATGGTCTTCCGCCATTAGCCTATCCCTCAAAAGGGGTTGGGTAACAACACCAACAGCAAAACTGAAATTGCAGACGCACTATTACGTTACAAAGGGAGTTAGCAAATTCAGACGTTTCTAAAGTTGTAAACAGAATTACGTCACAATCTGCAACTTGCTATTCTAAGATTTCAATACTATTTATATAAACGGAACACTACTACATATAAGAAATCAATATACTGAATAAGAAATAAATATTAGTAATAAACGAAGAACTTTGGCGGTCTCCTCACAAAACCCTTTAAACTCACGGAACACAACTGCATGTTTTGTGAAGGCCCTTCTGAAGAACACTGATGTGGAATGATCAAGTTGTTTCCGTCATGAGTAATTTCTTTTTCAACATTTTCAACCCCCTAACCGAGGTTGGTTGAGTTTAATCAAATCATCATTTCATTAGCTAAGTTTCATTGTTCAAACTACTTTTTTCTTACTTTTTTCTTAACGTAATCGATATAAAATGTTTTGCTAGTTGTACTTTTTCTTGTTCTCTCGCGCTACTGATATCGCACGTTCATTCAGACTTATAGCGCAACTTTACCGTTTAATCCACATTGGGGAATGGACAAAACTTTTTCGCCAAGTTACTCTTCAAGTCAAATAATCTATATGGGAGCGGAAGCGGTAGAATTTTCGTCCTTCCGCTTTCACCGCTTCCAGCCTTTGCTTCCGCTTCCACATTCTTGCTCCAAACATTAAACTTGCAGTTACTGGATGTTCACTTTAACTCACCATGCATTTAACAACAAATTAGTTATAGGCTTAATTACCTAAATAATTCTCATAGGCCTAAGATAACAATATTGTTCTGTGACGTCATAGTTCATATACCCTACGTTATATGTGTTGCCATAGTCACTTATATTAATTTCAATTCATTTATTGGTCTTCTATTTATTTTGCCTAAAGAAGTGAGCATTTGCTTACAAAACCTTGCAATATTGAATATTAAAGTCGACCAGGTGTGTCATTTTTGAGTTTTTATCTGCTACAATAAGAACTGTGTCAAGTGGAATATCTGCTCAAGCTACACGACATAAGCTATCCCATATGAAACACACTGGGTGGTGTGACAAACATTTAAAATGCTTGGTTAACTCTCCTCGAAGTGGCATGTGGTGAAGAAATATGGTAGGCTACTAGGATGATTTCACAACAGTTTGAACAAAATCCAATCCTTCCCGAAAATCATTTTTTACTAAACATTAAGAAACCATATTTTCAAAAGTTATTTCAAACAACTTTGAATTTTTCTGCTGCCACTTTTCACTATTAACAAAAAATCATTCAGAAAAAAATATTGCAAGAAACGTGATATCAACGCTTAATTTAATCCTTTAAATAACATGATTGATATTTTACAAATTTAAGGTAAATCGGGTACTATCTTTTATTACACAAAATGCCAAGTTATACAGATTTTCCTTAACTCCTGCAGAAATTATGTGCTGATTAGATCACTTGGCTATAACTTTTTTTCCAAATTTTAGCTATCATAAGATCTAAGTTTTTTGTTTAGAAGTAAAAGAACATTGGTTTCGTCAACTTGATCCGCGTTTTAACTACTTACAAGCATTGCAGCCTGTCAAAAGCAAAAGGTAACAATCAAAAATATAATGAAATAGACATACAAGAAAAAGTAGTAACCACTAGAGCTACCTAACTATACAAGATTTCTTCAAAAGAAGGAGTCATCAATCTAAATTGAGGTAACTTTTTGCAAGGATCTTCAAAAATGGTCGCTAGCATAATGTTTACCACAACGGATTTTTAAACGAAAAAATCATTACATGCACCATACAAGTGAACCTTTAACTTGGTCGGTAATGAAAATTGAGCTATAAATTGGCAAAAAAGAGTGCATTTGGAACAACCACTTCTGGTATCTTGTGTGGAGCGAGCATGCCCAATCAACAACCGATCAAGACGAAGAACAAAACAGTTCCAAAAAGTAAAACTACTTTCTACTTTTACTACTTAACCCGTTTATTACTAGCATGGCCATATGGTGACGTTTTTCTAGTCTAGCTGGAAGTGCTCCAGATTCAACCACGCTTATTTGTTTTTTGAAATGTTGTATGTACAAGGTAGTGTAAGAGTTGCTCTAACAAAAATACTTTTTACTTATGGTAATTTGCTGCTGCGTTTGCAACAATTCAAGACCAAAACTACAGCAATGTCAAAAAACTCGGAAAATTTCAAGTAAGTGAGAGTGCTAATTTTTATTAGAGCATTTCCTGCATTTGCTTTGGTCAAAATCGTTTCACCTCATAGTGCTATGGTGGAATACTACATCTACTTTTTAGATATATGTTGGATTTCCATCTGACCTTTGAACTTTTTTGTAGAGCACAAAATGTATTTTGCTGTGAACATATGGTTACGCTAGGACAAGGCGGAGTCAAAAAATTGTAATTTGCTATACGTTTTTTACCGCAATGTATGTTTTTAGGTTTTATCTGACGGATGTTGTCGATATTTAGATAAACGATAAACAGGGAAATCTTGATGTTGGTGGAGTATACATTACTCCTCCACCAGGAAACATGGATTCGGATTCCGCCGGTGAAGATGAAGGAGGAGCGATTGACAACTTCACAGGACGACAAATGCGTGCTGGCGCAGAAATTGCTCTAACTGACGGGCAGAGAATCTTCAATGAAGAAGAGTTTAGAGCAGCTGCAAACCCTGCGTCGATATTAAATCAGCCCAATCGATCCATCAATTAAGATCAATGGAGTGATGATGATCACCTCATAAAAGTTTCCTTGTTTTGGGATCCAACTTTTCAAGATCACCAAGTGTTTACTACAGTTGACTTTTTTGAACTCTTTGTAGACAACCATGTTGTCAATCTTTTAGTTAAGCAATCAAACCAATGTGGTCTTTTCAAGAATTATCCAGAGCTAAAATTGTCTGCTGAGGAAATGAAACGTTTTTTGGGAATCCTTGTAAATTTAGGTTATGATGCAAATCCTCAAAGAAAGCTTTAATAGGATCAAGATGACGATGTGTGTAATTATTTGGTTCATGAAGCAATGCGGAAAGATTGTTTTGTGCAAATAATGCAAAGCTTGCATTGTGCGGATAACACCCATTAGGACTCTACTGATAAATTAAGCAAAATTTGTCTTTTATTGGATATGTTGAAGCAACGATTCTTTAATTACTTCAAGCCAACTCTCAATCTTTCATATGACGAAATATGATAAAATTGACCATTTTGTCGAAGCTGTACCTTTCAAAGAGCAAAAACGGTGTGCTAGAGTGACCAGCAATTCGGTTGGTCAAACCACGTGCAGCAAGTGCAAAGTTGGATAATTCAAAGATTGCTTTGAAACTTATCATACGGAACAGCAAACAGAAAAATATGTGACGAATGAAAAGCTGGTAAATTGTACTTTGTGGCTTCGCAGCTTTTAATAAAAAATTTCATTTTTCGAATTGTATGTTTATGAATCGCAATTACAGGATAGTACAGGTCCTGTAAAATAAAAAGAGTAAGAGTGCCTGCAAGTTTCAGAGCATTAAAACAGAAAAGTCCAAGCGCAGTTCAGAAAAATTCTAAAAAAATGTAGCACAGACAGCGCAATATAATACCGATTTCCTAATGTCCTTTAAATGGAATGACGTCATTATGACGTAATACAGCTGTATGTGTCCGCTAAATCAGGGGTGGCGAACCTTTTTTTACAAACGTGCCAAAATATTATAAGTGACGTAAAGCAAGTTTATACCGTGCCAGTAACATTGAACAAAACTAATTAAAAATGTAAACTATGCAAATTATTGATTATATTTATTACCATAAATCATAATATGTTAATGAGATTTCTGTTGCTGTAATTTAGATGATAAGCGTTTTATATCTGGTTCATACTCTGTCACTTTAAGTAATGCACATGCAGATGAAGACTCATCAATCAAGCTACTTCTCAAATTGTTTTTGATCAAGTTCATTTGCGAAAACAATGATTCACAACATTTACGTAGATGAAAAAATTGATAAAATAGCAATTGCTAATTTTTTTAGACAAATGAAAGTATTGGAAATGGTATCCCATGTTTTCAATACTTTTTCTTCTGGATTGCATGTTAATACACCAACTGCTCTATCGTTTTCTATTAATTCTAAGTCTCTTCTCAGATCGATAAACTTTTGTTTCCATATAGAACTAGATTGGAAATTAATTAATTGCATTTCTATATCTTCCAAATCTAGCCACTTCAAGCTTTCCAAATTTAGTGTTTCTAGTGATGTTGAGTCTGGATGCAAAATAAATTGCGTTGTTTCAGCGAATTGCCTGAATTGTGTAAACGTAGAATCAAATTCCTTGACTAACTCTCGAATAACTTCACAACATTCTTAATAGTTGATTTATTCCTTGTTCAAGATGGTCATTAGATTCAAGTTGTACAAAATATTTCTTTGTTTTTAAAATACTCGAAAGTTTTTGAATCAACATCTCGATAGAAAACTCGTAGTTTTGCTTCGAATGCTTTGATTAAATCAAACATGATAATAATGGTTTTATTACGACCTGGCAAGCCTGTGTTCAATTCATTTACATGTAAGCACAAATCGGTAAAAAACATTAATTTTAAAATCCATTGGCTATCAAGCAACTCTTTATATTTTTCAATAATTTTTTCGGTAGTTAGAAAAATTATAATTTCATCCAAGCATTCACCAAATCGTTCCAGAACTTTTCCATGACTTAACTATCGCACATTATTGTACATCAGCAAACCAACATGCATAGAATCCATATCCCCAAGTATTTCTTTAAATTTTCGTTTGCTTAATGGATGAGCAGCCATTAAGTTAATTAGTATTGTTACTATATCCATAATGTTCTGCAGTGATTTAAAACCAGTTAATGCAGTGAAAGCTCAAGATGGAATGTCCAACATGCTGAGTAAACAAAATGATAAATCCATTGGTGTTTCCGGTCATACTACTAGCACCATCTGTTGATACAGATACTATTTTAAAAAGATCAAGTTTTCTTTCAGTCAGCTGTTTCACAACAGCATTGCATATGTCTATCCCTCGTGTTGTTGTTTCTAATGACGCTAAGCTGATCAACTCTTCTCTAATGGTATCATTAACCAAATAACGGCCAAAAATTGCTAAATGTGCCGAACCTGTTATGTCAGTACTTTCATCAAGACAGATAGATAAAAAATTACAAGAACTTAAGTCTTTATTTTGCTGGTGAGAAACATTGTCAGCCATATCCAAAATTCTAGCTTTCACTATATTTCTAGATAACGGTATTTCTTTTATCTCTGAATAATTTTTTCTTTAAAATTTTCGAATAAAACCGGTACACATTCAAGCCATGCTTGTTTGATAAATTGTCCTTCACTGAATGGTTTTACGTGTTTGGCAATTTCTTTTGACACAATATAACTCGCTGCAGTAACATTTGAAGAGCCTCCTATAAATTTCATTAGATTTGATGATTGCATTTTCTTCTCCTTATAAGCTTTAGAAATAATTTCTCTTTGTTCTTCTTTCGTTTTCAAATAAAGGTCTTTATGGTTCGTTTCGAAATGACGTTTAACTGAAGATGTTCTGCAAACAACTTTATTACAACACAAGACGCATACTGCTTTATCATCACTGCTAATCATGCCATACTCTTCAGTCCACCAGCTTTGAAACCCTCTACTGCTGGATGATGATAATTTTAGCTTTTTATTTTCTCTTGATATATCTCAGGTAAAAACAATAAATAATTTAAAAAAAGAAAAATTCAAGTTTATGATCTATCAAAGTTTCAAATTTAATTTATTTCTGAAAAAAAGTATATTATTCGTGTAAAAGTAAGTTACTGTACTGAGTTTCTTCAAACTGTTAGTAAAATTTACCAACTGTTGTAAATTTCTGTTTCAAAAAGAAACTAAGTAAAATGAAAACGATGATATCAAATTACACACTCTTTTGTTTTACAACCGTGATGTCACAAAGCAAATAAATGGCAAATGGAAGAGCTTTGATCTATTTTGAGAAATCATTTTAGTCTAACTTGAGTTTGTAACTGCTAGATGGCTACTGAACTAATGCGCGATAAGAAGTTTCAAGTGCCGTGCCAGCAAAAATCAGCCCACGTGCCACATCTGGCACGCGTGCCATAGGTTCGCCACCCCTGCGCTAAATAATATTTATGCCAAGGTGCAGCATATTGACACTAATATAATACTTATGGCTTGCAATAATTGTCCTAAAATGGATATAAGCATAACAAAAAAATGATTTCACAATGTACTAGCGTGACCATGTGATCACAGACGTTTTTTAGCTCTAAATCAGTCAGTTTTCACAAAAAATAAAAGAAAAAAGCATTTGACAAGGTTTGACCTCATACATCCACAGTTCTTTGAGTGCAAATTGGAATTTGAAAAGAAAATTGATTCAGGAATTATTGGGTTAAGGAGTTTAATTTGAGAATACTTTTTGCTTTTATTGTAGTAGTAATAATGATTTTTATTTTTGGTCCAAAATAGCACAATAGAAAACCAAAATTAAACAACAGGAAACAAAAAAAGTAGAAATAAAAGTAAAAACATCTATTATTACTTTCTACTTTTCCTTGAATATTTTTCGGAGTAAGCAATAATAATTTTACTTAAGTAGAATTTTTGGTTGCTTTGACCACCTCTGCTGCACGGGTGTCTAAATTCGCCATGCAGCATACAAATTACCCTTACGTTAATTGATTATTTTCAATACCAATACAATTAGCAAAACTTCTAAAATCACAGAAAAGTTACTGCCTATGACTGCTATATATGCTATAATTTAGGAAGGAAAGTAACTTTCAAAAACCAAAAAGTGATTCTGCATAGCAATCCCAACCAGTTTTAGGATTTTAATTATATAAGCTATCTTCTGTAAAAATGCAAATAAATTACCACAAATGACAATTAGTTTAGTGTTGCTATGCAGTTTCATTTTATGAATTCTATGCACGTAGGCCAATATCAAAAAAATTTCATAGAAATAAAGAGTAACTGTTTATTCCTGCCATTGACTGCAAACTTTAACGCTTAATAAAATGAACTAAACTTTGATGATAAAATTTAGTAAATGTCATACAAATGATAACTGAAATAATGCTTCTTTCCGATGCAAATATATAAAAAAATAGCTTACACTACAGAATGTATATAACGGAGGGATACAAATTAATAACGCTTGAGGTCTACTTCAATCCATAGCGTTACGTTGTCTCAATTCAATATTGTACGCACTCCAGTTCTTCACGCCCTAAAACCGAACTAAAAACGGGTCGATAAAACGGGCCAAGTTGATAGGCAACGCTGACGTCAGAATAAATACTTACACTTGTCTTGATGCAATACCAGCCTAATACTACAATTTAGTTGATATCGTAAATTTGATCTAATTTGCAACTACAGTGACACTAAATTGCCAAAAAATCAACAAAAATGTAATATATAAAGGGCAATTCTGTTTGTGTTTCAGTCTGTGTGTCTGTTTTAACTCTCTGAAACTGCTATAGGTACAAGCATCAAACGTGAAACGATTGATCACCACCCCGTGGTGAGTGTCGTAAGAGTGCTCGTGACGTCACGATGACGTCACAACCAAAATAATTCTTTTAGAATTTATATTACTTAACAGAGGACCATCGCTTTTTGCTCAAACAAAAACCAGCTTCCGACTTACCACATTACAAAAACTTTCATTTGTTTGGAGTTGAAAATGACGTCACAATTAACGATTCATTGAACAGTCTGTTTTTTGTTCTTTCCCAAAAAGTACTCATTGCACAAACGCGATTAAACGTTTTTTTAGAAGATATTCATAGGGTTCTTTGGACTAAAACAATTCTACAACAATTATTGCTTATTTGACAATGCTACGAGCACTTCTTTACTTAAGAACTTTAAGCCATATAAGCATTTTTTTCTCTATTTCGCTTGCGCGCTTAAAACTGGCTCTATGACGTCATAATATATCTCGTATGGCTAACACAAATGTTCGCTACCGTATATCACAATATCAAAATGTTTTCAAAAAGTGCAACCTTTCTGCAAAATCAGTTTATTTAAAAACTGATTTGTGACCTCATTTCTCAACCGATTTTCTAACTTTATTCAACAAATTAAAGGTTATTTCAAGGCAAGTCCGATAGTGTATAATATGTACAATTAATATTAGTTTTTTACTGAAAAAGCTGAACTTTAAGACCTGTGGTGTAACTTTTTACACTTCCCAAAAGTGGTGAACTCGGTGAAAACAGGTGACTTTAATACAATACCATTATAATAAAGTACTAACAATTACTGACCTTTCTAGCAATATGTCACTCTAATTACTTAGGCTAAGGATTAATTTATAATGGCTGATTAAAACTTGGTTGCCATACATGATGTTTCATTTTTAGTTGTAAAATTATCCTACTAGAGCTAACAAACTTGCAATTGTTAAACAAAGTTAGTACCGGTACTTTGGTCCATTTTGATTACTTTTCCTAGCAAGCATGGTTCTTTTGCAGTGTCTGTCGACCTTTTCAAATAGATCCATCAAAAACTAAAGTCTCCAAATGTTTATGAAATGTAGTCTAGCGGTTAGAAACACACAAAATTTTAGTGCCTGCACTACACAAAATTGCAATTTCTAGAAAAACTAAGTCCTTTGGTACATTTTGTCTATTCTTTCTCGATAGCATGGATCTTTGGCATTATCTATCAAATTATTCAAAAAACTCATCGAAAAATGAAGTCTACAAATTTTAATATGTAATCTACTCCAAGCAAAACACTTGGTGATTACCCAAGAAAAAGACGAGAGGTAAAGATGGTCCTTTCTTATCGTTTGCAACAAAATGTAAGTGTCAAGCTACATACGATCTAAATGTTGAAGCAATTTTCTTTGTAATTGAACAAAGCTATCGCAGCGGCCAGCTGGTTTGATGTTCTTAACCTCGATATTATTAATGGAGGTTCCGCTACTGCTATAACTTAACTGTGGGTGCTTCATTTCGAGTTAGTTTGCTTTTTGCATGACGGCGTTTATGCCAGGGCCAAGGAACATCCAGGCAGTCACAGACGTTAGTTTATATTAATTGGCCTACAGTGACGAAAAAGTGGTAAGTAGCGATCCCAATAATAATGGCTCAAAACGTATTGTGAGGTCATAATGTTAAATGCCATCACAATGCTTGCCGCTATTTAGTGAAATCAGCAGCAGGCAGCAAAATTATCCACTATCATTTTGATAGCAAACATAAATGGTAAAGTCCATTACTGATGTTTGTAATTGCAAGGATATCGGTACAAAACACTAATCTTCATTTGAAAGTAGGGAGGTATGGATTAGGGGCGAAGTTAAATGTAATAAAATCCCAAATTTAAGAAAAGATCAAAATTAAACAATAATTGCATCAATCTATAACAGTGGATTAAGACGGAATGTTTTTGTTTGAAAAGAGCTTAATAGACGCCCATTGCAATAGGTTGTATGACTTAAAGGAAAGGCAGGGCCCCTTTTCGCGCTAAGGCCGAATTAAAGCAAACAGCGCAAGCAAAAATCTTAATGTCATCAATATTAATGCGAAAGCGGGTCCACCAAATCGTCGAACATGCCTACCACCAAACAGCTCATTTCTTTATGAGTCAAAACGACCACCATTCGGGCGACGCCCTCAACTTGACTATGTTTCACCCCACTTACACTTTCAAAAATTACGAATGGTAGCTTGTGTCATCGTTCTTTCATTTTGAATACTTCCAGTCTTCATTAATAAACCAACATGATTACCATTACATGTGCAAGAGCTATGGCTTATACTTAGTAAAACATTTCGTTGTGGCTCGAACAATGTTTGTACGGTGAAGCTGGCGCAGCTCCATTAATTGATACGTTTTAAATCGGCGCGGGTGATAATATGGCCTGCCGGGGTTAAATCGCACCATACCTAGGAGAAACATTTTTCTATTTTGCTTGATAATAGCTTTATAGAACTACCGGGATCAAACCTGAAAATTTGGGAAAAGCAGGAACTTATTTGACTTTTATGAGCATACCTAAGCAAGGAAAAACAAATATAAATCATAATGCGTAGCCAGCATGGACTTAAGAAAGGTTGAGGCAAAATCAAAATTAACGTCACTATGTTGAATCGCACCACATGGAAGATATTATTGGTATTTTGCTTTATATCAGCTATATAGAGCTGCCGGGGTCAAACCAAACATTTGAAGAAAAGCAGACACTTTAAACTGCCCAGGGCACGTCAAGCAGGGAGAAAAGAACATGCTACATAATGCGTAGCCAGCGAGGACTTGAGAAAGTTTAAGGGGTAATGAAAAGAAAATAGCGTCACTAAGTGAAATCACACCACAGAAAATTCTAAAGCAAAAAGAACAAAAACATTTTTGTTCTTTTTGCTTTAGAATAGCTTAATATCAGAAATGCAATCCCTACTTCCAAACTACGGGAAACGCAAGGCTCTCTTGGGTTCGTGTCAGCAATGAACAGAGCACATAGATATATAGCATAGCCAGGATCTTGAAATGAGATATTCTATTAGGAAAAGGAGCACAAAAAGTTGTGAACATCTTATGTGCAGAAAAAACATGAACGTTTGGTAGCTCTTCATACAAGAACCTGATAGGTAAAGCCGGCTTGGCCGACTGAACCGACACTCTCATTCCCGACGCTACTGATGGGGTCTCTTCGGGTGATGTCGTCATTTATGATGCCTGTTGTGATATTTATGTCACTTATGTCTATACATCATTGTAATAAAATCCCAAGTTTAAGAAAAAAATCAACATAAAACCATAATCAGAACAGTTTGTAAAACTGAATATAGAGAAAACAACAGCCGTTTTTGTCACTATGCCGGAAACAAGACCACAAATGCAGCCAAATTAGGAACTTAATACCACAAATATAGATAAAAAAAAGGACAGCATCAATTGGCAAAATAGGCTTAGTATTAAATAGTTTTTTTTTTAATTGTGAAAACAACCACCATTTCGCCGTTGCAATCAGTTTTGATTAATCTCTGCTCCCTAACAAGTATCAACGATAATTTGTGGCAAGATTCTTTGTGAGCATTGCCAATCATGATTAAGAGAATATGATGATCACAGCTTCGTGAAGAATTGTGAAAGTGCATAAAATTCATGAACTTTCCGCTACTGCTCATACAAGAGCCGAGTGGGTGAAGCCGGCTTGGTTGGTTGAACCGAAATACTAAACCCGGACATTACTGATGGAGGGCCTCTGCCGGGCGACTCCTGCAAAGCCGGCTAGTAGCTTATAAACAAAAAGAAAACTCTTTCTTTATTGAATTTTGTAAACTTTAAGCGCGTTATATTTGACGAAAAAGAGAAATTTTTGCAACTTGTTTTACAGATATTGTTTTACTTTTGGTTCCAGAAATAGAAAAAATTGCTAACTCGTAGAATTTTAAATTTATTTTCAAATCTGAACAATTCTAGTAGCCTACACGTGCACCCACTTAAACCAGGATTTGAATAGAGACCACTAGCAACAGCTCAGATCAATATTGGCTTCATGCGAGAGAATAGCGAGTTTGATGCTCGCTTAATATGTGTATTGTTGTGCTCATAAAAAATCATTGTTAGGCTACTTCATACTTTCCGGTTATAGTTACTTCGTTTTAGGAAAAGTGCTGCATGCAGGTCGAGGGCCATAGGTGTACCTAGGGGGTGGAGACGCAAGAGCCAATTTCCCCAACATTTTTTCAATTCAATCAAAGAACGAACGCTTAAGGACATTTAGGGCCAAAGATATAAAAAACTTCTTGAAAAAATTAACTTATGTAACAGTTAGCGGCCTCAAATCAAAGGTTATTAACTTTGATTTGAGGCCGCTAACTGTTACATACAAAAACCAGGTCTTCAATTAAAAATCATTCAACAATTTTCATATAGTGGCTTCCCCCCAAAAAATGCTTCTGGAAACGCCACTGCCAACAATAAAACCACTGAACCTATTGCTATATGATGCAGTGGGGAAAACGTTCGTCGATAACCAAAGGCGGAGCCGGATTGTGTCTTTTAAGATCCTAGTATTCTAGACTTTGGCGACCCACATATGTGTGAATCAAAGTATGAACACAATGAACCAACAAGTGGTTACAGTTGCCTACTTGAAATGAGCAAAACTTCCAAGATTCTGAAATGTTTGGCACGTCAATAACAGAGTCCTGCCTCACACTCCATTCCAACGAAATGTTTGGAGCGCTCGTTATCTCTTTAAGGATCATAAGATTCTAATTGATAAAATTTGAAACAATTCTATAATTGTTGGTAACAATGGGAAAATAATGGATTTCACAAAAGTGGTTGTTACATCATAATGCCATAACAATTAACAATTGTGGGTCATATATGACCCAGTATCCGTCAAAGGGTTATAGTGGTGATGATTTCCAAACAAACAAAAATAGGCCTTCACGTTTTATCGACCGCAAAATCCCAATCTTTGCGGTTGGATCTCCAAAAAAGAAAAAAGCCCTCTCCCACATTTCATCAGAAATACCGCAATTTCGGATTTCCGCTACAAAATCTATTAGTTTCGCCCAATATTTGACAAAAAAATTCCCAGAAGGGAGTAAAACAATCTGTCTCATTACAGACTTTTACATGTGGATAATATTTTATGATATTTAAATACTGAGGTATTATTAAAAATTTGATTGTGAATAAATTCTGTGGTGCCCCTCTTTCCTTGCTGTCCTAAGTACGTGCTAATGTTGCCAAAAGGTTAATATCGCCCTGACCACTGGGTAAAAACAGCGTGTTCACTTAAACACGATTAAGAAATTTAATCAGTAACAGGTAGAGACTCAAGGTTAATCGAATTAGGGATAAAAAAAAGGCAAAGGTTAGCTTGAAATTGACATGTTGCATTAAATCGCATTAGTGAAGTCATCTTAAAGAGTAGTCTGCGTGACATTTCAGCAGTCTTGTTTCTACAAAACGATCACTTAAAGGTTATTGATAAACGTTATCACTTTTTAAGTTTAGGCGACAACTCAAGTCCGCTCAAGATGATTCGGACTCCTAGTCATTGATGGGGCTATACCCTTTAGTAACAAAAGTTTTTTTATTGAAGAACAACTATCATCAAACCGCTTTAGAATTATTATTAGGCTAATTTGATTGTATTTCCATCATAAGCTTCACAATTAAGCAGAAAACATTGGCGTAGCTTTTTTCCAAAAAAGACATATATTACCAAGTTTCAAACGCGGTATCCGGCGATAAGACCGCATTACACCTACCAACCACATTATCGAAGAACAGCTATGCTAATTAGATGAGATGGGCAAGCCTAAAACTTTTGATGTGGCACAATGAACTCGATAAAATTATGATGCTTGTCGTGAGTATTTTTAGGTTCAAAGCTAATAGTCGGTTTGTTCCAAAATAAAACGGTTATTTTTCAATTGCGAAGAATTCGCTTGAAATAATTAAGATATGGCATTTTGGAAAATGCTTCTTCATAAAGTATTCTTTGACTTAATTCTATGTAATCGTTCTACTGCAATCACTTCATATGCAAACGCAAAGTTATTACGTACAAGTTACAGTTTTTGTAGGCAACGTTGCAGAGTGGGTTGGCAAGCCTTTCTAAGGCAGGAATGATCGCAAGGTCGTGCGTTCAAATCGTAATCGCGGAGGTGAGGCTCGTCGCAAGTCGGCTTAGGTATGTGTCGGAATTTAGCCTAATAAAAAAATTTAATTGGGAGCAATCTGAAAGAGCAGATTGATTTGAAGAGTCTTTCTGATCGCCCCTTAACCAAACAACGCGACTACTCCGTCTCGAAGTCAAGGCCCAGCCCTTTGAGGGTTAATGTAACACATATGTTGCATGATTGTTAATTGTTATATTATTGTGACATAATAACCATTTTTCTGAAATTCATTGTAATTTTGTAGTTACCAAACAATTAAGGAATTGTCTCAAATTTTATGAATTAAAATCTTATGATCCTCAAAGGGTTAAGTCACAAAAACGTGCGATTGCTCCCTCCCAATGACTGATCACTCCAGATAGACCATCAGTCATACGAACGACAAGTTACATATCATTTGACCGACACTTGAAACGACAAGGATGTCAAGCGGCTCCAGGCTGATCCATTCGACTGCAACTAATACAAAACGGTGTAACTAATACCCAAACGTCCATTTGCACACCCGTCAAACTCTGTCGACGAATTCTACCGATTGACCAGCAAATTTCAATAACCGAGAATCATTCAAAGGCGTTTAATGCAAACTCAACTTAGCGTGCGCTTATTGCCGAAACCAACAAAATGTCTACGCATAACTTGCATAACCAAGCAGAGCAAGCAGTGATAAGCGTACGCAGCATTTCCAAATTTTCGTAGTAATAGCGCTTGAGCCGCTAATAACAGTATTTGTAATCACACTGTAATCCTAAATTTTCGCAGTAAAACCACTTGATTCTATGCTAATTACCATGACTTACCAAAAATTTTTATACAAGTGGAAAACGGCAATTTTTGCCACTTAACTCGCCTCAAAAATTTTATGAATTCCACATTGACAGTAGAAGTCGGCTATATACTCAAATTAAAATCATATTCGCAGATTGTGGCAATGTTAATTAGAGCCTTACAGCGATATCTTTTTAGAAGATTAAAGGTATTATGCAATCAAAAATTAAATATCTCAGAGCCCTCACTTAACATGTATGAAAGCTTTACAGACTAGCTTTTGTTACGCTAGTAGGCTTACTTTTAGTACTCGGCTTATCAACTTCTGCGTAGGAACGCTTTCAAGTTTATCATAATTGCTGAAAAAGGGCATTTTTACCTCTAGCAGTGTTACAGGGTACAACATTGTCGTCATCGTGCTCCATCACAAAACAGCGAGCAGTGTTGGTCACATCGCGGACGAATATCAAGCTGATTAGATCCAAAAAAAGGGAGAACACCAAATCACCAAAATCCAGATTTACCAAAATTCACATGAAACTAGAGAAATGCTGAAAACCTACCCAATAAAGATGTACGGAAATCACAGAAATACAAAAATATAAGGAAATCGATAAAAGCTAAAACTATAAAAACCTAATTGGGCAAAGATATAAAATTAAAATTGTGCATTTTCGCAAATTTCCGTATGTTGTTGCTGCCCCGTAAAGGAGGTTTTAACAGTAATGGACAATATCGTATAACAAACGGAAATTATTTCGATAAAATTATGATATTTGTTAAGGGCAGTTTTTAGGCTTCAAAGCAAGCAGTTGTTTTGTACTAAAATATACTAATTTGTACGTGGTTTTTAGAATTTTGCTTGAAATAGAGAAAATCATGACATAAGATCGGCACTAAATCGTGACATGTAGTTCCGTGAATTGAACGTATTTTATCATTTTATAAGCAAATCGTGAAATATCTTTCTAAAGATGAGTGTCATGCTTACATATGTAACTATTAGGTCATTAAGTCAGATTTCTGTTTCCGAAAAACTTTCACCAAAAATCACAAGAGCTCTTACGCAAGAACTTACACACTTCCACGCTAGTTAATTCATTATTAACTTTCGTTTTGCTTGCTTGAATTGATAAGCATTTTTCCAATACTATTCTCATGACAAAAGGTTGAAATAGTGAAAAGAAAAATGGGTGAGAAATGTGCACAAAACTAAAAAGCCCCAAAACTCGCATTGAGTAGCTGCTGGACTAAATAAAATCAAAGAAATAAAACAAAGAACAATCTAAAATAACCTGCTGTATTGCGTAATTCTAAAGTCGCAATGTCAAAGGCCCGCATAGTTTATGTGAGGTTGGTAGCGTCATCTACGAACCACAAGTAGAAAGTTGAAAATCAGTTACCGATTTCAATATAAACCGCGAACAATCAACGGCAACCGGCCAGCCAACACTGTCCCTCGCTCATCACGAATACATTTAAAAATACCGTATTTCACAGATGACAACTTTTCCCGCCTATGGCAGGAACAAACTCAGCCAGCAATACTGCTTTCGAGTTTGCATAAAAGTTGGTTTATGCTTAGCAGCGATTGCTATCAAGTGACCGAAGGATTAATGTATATACCCATATCAAAATAGCTGTTGAAGTAAGAGTGACATTTAAACACGCTTACATTACAATCGTAACTTACTCGAATTGCTTTATTTAAGCTATTATGACGTCTTTCATCAATTTGTTTAGTGCACTCTGTGACATCAAAGTTACTGGCTATGTCGGTCATCCCGATTTCACCTAACTTCTTTAGGAAAATCACCAGAGTCATTAATCACCAAAGCTGTGCTTTGAAAATGGAAATGAATTTACCTGCGTTTAAATCGAAATAGCACTTATGAAATGTTTAAACGAAAGGCATAAATCATCAACCAGTCCAGTTTGATGCCAAAATAAACCTTCCTCTCAGGTTTGGGAAACTTTTTTCTAAAAAAGCAAAAGCAAAGCTGAATAAAAAAATGTTTGAATAATGTCATCAGCAAAACACCTGATCAAATACTTCGCATTGAAAAGTCACATTTGGATCACCTTCTACTTTAAACTTTAGGGCAAGAAGATCCAAATTGAAGTTGGAGCAAAGTGACCGCCCGTTTTCCCTTCAAAATTTTCGTAAAGCGGTCTTCTCTCAATGTGATACTTACATAATGCAGCTAGATTTGATAATTAGCTTCCCTATACAGTCGTCAAAAACCGTGATATCTGGGACAAACTCGAAAATTGTTGCCCCAAATATTAAAATATGTAATTGTTATCAAACTACTAAACATGAACATTTTTAGGAAAGAGTCAGTCAGGCTGGAGGGCAGACCTCCTACTGCTGCATCCCCGTTCCTGGCATTAATATTGTCACTACTTACAGATCTGAAAAAAAGTTTTCAGGAACCATGTTATCATAGCTTGGCGTATTGGCCTCCTTAAATGAATCTTGATTACACGTCGAATGAGCAAATCTTCGTAGTTCAAACATTGTTGGCAAAACAAAACATGTAAACTTAAACAGCTTAGGTAAGAAATATCGCGACCTTACCGAAAAATAGATATCAAATGATTTACACGTAACTAGCTAGGTAATTAATTATGTTTAATTAAAAGTTTGTAACGAATTAACGACTGGCAAATGTTAATGGTTTATCATATCCACCATGTAAATCGTGTAAGTCTTTAATAACTAAAGATTTTTGATTAACGTCAGTGACATGCTCAGGGTTTATTGACGTGGGGCAAGACAAAAGCAATGTAATCTCAGGAGCTGGGACTAATGTTCGAAAAAAAATTGAAATTTATTTTTTACCAGTAAATATTTAAATTTCATTAAGTCGTTGATGGATTTGAAGTTAAGTTGATTCAAAAATTTGAGTTTCACTGGCTTTTTGGTTGATTTGACGGAAGCATGCATGCAGGAAAAAGTTGTGTTTTACCACTACAAGTTAAAAACATCACGTGAGAACAATACACTTCGATCGTGCCACACCTAAAACGCGATATCACGAACGATTTGCTGTATTTATTGATTTAATCGGTCGGGAAATACCATTTAACAATAAGTTTTAAATCAAACACGGTATTTTCAATCTTTAACCGAGCTACTAAAACATCACATTCACTTTAATAACTGAAAAATCATTTACGAGTAAAACTTTTTAGTAGTGGCCAGTCAAAAATACAGTAGGTCGAAATGCACTGCAATAATTGAAAGAGATATTCTGCGAGAGCAGGATGGAAATATAATGAAGGATGATTGGAAATTGGTAAAACATTTGACTGATGCGCAGCCAGAGAAGAAAAGAGGACATAGCTCACTAAGTACCTTGAAATCTTTTCTGATCCAGAGAGGAAAAGGAGCCATCGCTTCCGAATTATTTTAAAACTAATTTTAATATTAAATTATTTTCAGGCACAAATATTTTAGGACAACCTACGATGGCACAAAGAGCTATTGTTTTCTTTCGTGATTCCTCAAACTTTCAGCTTTATCAAATTTTCCTTTGTTTATTGTCATCAAATAACATCATCAATTTGCATAAAATCGATCAGTAACTTGCTGCCGGTTCATGTAAATTGAGATGCAAACATGGATTGAAATTTGGATCAAACGTTCCCTTTTAGAGCATCAAAGAATTTGGCAACCCACACGTTTTTTCGTATTACGCCCCTGTAGAAAAGGTGGGAGAAATTTTGCCGAGCCCGTTGGTTTTCCCTGGCCATCCGCCGATTCCTTGCCTATGCTGTAAACTTGCATTAGCTAGACTTAAGAAAGTATTCTGTACATCCGCAATAAGCGATAGCTTAATACATTTGAGATGAACTAGGGTGTATTTCGAGTTATGCTGATTGAAAAGAGTTCTCGCGGTCAATGAGTCCACCTTCCCTGCCCATAGGTTAGATAATTACATTCGTTAAAACCAAAAATAGAAATAGCAAGAGCCATCTAGAGGAGATGGCATTATGTATAAAGTGTTTGAGCTGTATTAATGTAACACGTTTTGAGGAGTGTACTCAATTTATGATTATAAACATACGCAGTATTTGCATTTTGCGGCAAAGTGATCTTTTGTAAGTTCAGCAGAATAAAATTTGACCGAAGGTTCTTGGAAGTGATATTTTGCCAAAGTAAAAAAATGACATAGCACGGGTTTCCAAGCACTTAAATTATTAATTCACTCGGACTGAAATGTCTTGTAGTTCAAAGTAAATGACCAAGCATGAAAGGCAAATCCGGTAAGTAAAAAGACAATTTCCTTTTTTAAGTCATATTTGTGCCAAGTAAGCAAACATTCAAACAGGTAAGAAATTATGATTTTTATGGAGTTTATTCTTAAATTTGGGTATTTTCTTATTCCAACTGTTTCAATCATCCAACCTGCTAAGTCGCACAGACGATGCAGCGATGGCCCGCAGCAAATGCTAGTAGCGAGCATTAACTCAAAAAAGCAACGGTTTTAAGTTTATACTCAGTAGGGCAAAATTATGTAACTCCTATGATCAGATTGCACGTAGCTAAAAAAACACCATCTATTGTATTCTTTTTAACATACCTCTTTAGAAAGTGCTTATAGCTGTGATGTTGATGAGGTTAGAGCGTGCGCTTTGAAGTTGGAAGACGTGGATTTTATGATCTTTCAAGTCATACTGAAAACTTTGAAAACGGTATTCAAAAATCTTGTTGGTGGTACAAAATTTTAATATAGCTTTGAAAAAAGCTGTTTTAGCCATAAGCTTTTCGTGACGCTCTCATCAGTGGCGGTATCGCGTCAAAAGGGAAGATCTAGAGTGAATTGAGTCTTTTATGTGAATAATTTGGATGTTGCGTAATCAAGACAGGCCAATGATTGCGTTTGTATTGCAAAGCGCCCGAAAGAAAGATTTCGCAAGTGCGAAAGTTGAAGAAAGCGCGACAGGAGGCCAAATGCTACGATTATCGAAAGAGTTTGAGAGTGTAAACAAACTCTTTCTGTCTGCATAACACCGGGCGTCGAGTCTTGATATAAGTAGCCTCTAAAAGTTTGAGATGAAAAGAGCTGCGCGCTGCGGCGAGGACTGAAAACCGCTTATCATCATGGTTTAATGCGCATCGATCATTAAACCACCCTTAAGCGATTTGGCCCTGAAAAGTGTCCTGTGTACTTGAGGGTCCCTTGGATAGGTAAGCCATCTACAAACTTAGAAAAAGAAGTCAAAACCGCCGTGGAAAGCTGCTATGGTTCCGTCAGCACCCGCCTGGTCTTTACGTCTAAGCGCATGCTGCCTGTGGCCCCCAAGGATGTTCTACCTGCCATTCAGAAAAGCCTTGTCATATATGAATACAAGTGCCACTGTGATAGTCGGTACGTAGGGCGAACATCTCAACGACTACAGGATCGCATCAAGCAACATGTTCCGCAATGGTTAAGACAGCAATTGACTCGTCCACGCCGATCTCAACCACACAGATCGTGCAAACGAACCGACACCAAACCGGATTGTGACTCGGCCATTGGTCAGCATCTTTTAGATAATGATCGATGCGCATTAAACTATGATGATAAGCGGTTTTCAATCCTCGCCGCAGCGCGCAGCTCTTTTCATCTCAAACTTTTAGAGGCTACTTATATCAAGACTCGACGCCCGGTGTTATGCAGACAGAAAGAGTTTGTTTACACTCTCAAACTCTTTCGATAATCGTAGCATTTGGCCTCCTGTCGCGCTTTCTTCAACTTTCGCACTTGCGAAATCTTTCTTTCGCGCGCTTTGCAATACAAACGCAATCATTGGCCTGTCTTGATTACGTAACATCCAAATTATTCACATAAAAGACTCAATTCACTCTAGATCTTCCCTTTTGACGCGGTACCGCCACTGATGAGAGCGTCACGAAAAGCTTATGGCTAAAACAGCTTTTTTCAAAGCTATATTAAAACGGTATTCACAGCTTTCCCGCATGGCGCTTACCACAAAGGAAATATTGTGGAGAAACAGCCGGCAAATTTGCTTTTTGCGCCGTTGGGTAAGACATCTTGCAGAATTCCTTGATCTTTACATGACAGATAGATGGTGAGGCATTGCAGTCTTTCACTCGCGGTAGCCCAGTCTAGCTAAAGACGCCCATACAGAGCATGAGCTGACAAAAAAAAGAGAAGACCAAGTGCTAGTTTACAGAAGATTCTCTACAACATGTGTTAACTGGTTCTATGATATCATGCTGTTGCCTGGCACAATTAACACAGTTTTTGCTACCAGAGATCATCATTTTATGATTTTTCAAAAATTGTGACACTTTTTCGCAATCAGTTTACTAAAAACTAATTTGTGACCTCATTTCTCAGCCGATTTTCAACTTTTTTAAGCAAATTAAAGAGTATTTCAAGGCGATTGTGATAATATATGATATGTACTTATACTATTTGTTTTTATACCAAAAAACCTGAACTTTAAGATCAGTAGTGTAACTTTTTACTTTCCCCAAAATGCGGCAAGCTGAATAAAAACACATTAATTTGATGTATAAACGTCACGATAAGGTCACAATAGTCAGCGACGTTTGAAAGCTGAAGAAATTTGTTTTCCAGTAATATGTTTTCTAGTCAGTTAAGGCTAAAGATTGGTTCGGGGTGGCTGATCGAGATTGGTTGCTTATATTATGTTTCATTGTTAGTTGAACAATTACTGCATCCTACTAGAGCAAAGAGACCTGCAATTTTTGGTGCATTTTGACTGCTTTCTCCGAGCAAGTATACTTCTTTGGCATTTTGTATCTAAATTCGCAAAATGATTCACTACAAAATGCAGACTTTAAGCATTTTCTGTTGTAGCTTACCGGTTTAAAGCACTCAAAATATTGGTGCCTGCACTTCACAAAATTGCGATGTCTAGAAAAAGTTAGTTCTTCGTTATTTTCACTACTCTTTCTCAAACGCGTGCTTCTTTGGCATTAGCTATCAGCACTTTCTAAAAGATTTATTGAAAAATAAATTCTAAACAATTTAATATGGAGCCGCTTACTCCAAACAAACAAATTAATTGTCTCTCTACAAAAACATGAAGGTAAAGATGGTCCTGATTCATCTTTTGCAACAAAATGTTGATTTCGAGCTACATATGAATTAAACGTTGAAACCATTTTCTTTGCAATTAGGTGAAACGGACGCAGTCGTCTGTTTTGATATTCTTAATCTCATCATTATAATAACTACTATTGTAATAACTTAAGTGTAGGTGCATCACTTCGGTCTTCTTTGTTCTTTCGTTGGCTGAGTATATGTCAGGACTAAGCAGCATGCTTGCAGCCTGAGGCTTTAGGTCGCACAAATATGCATTCATCTACAAAAAAGTTGTTAAAACTGGTCCAAATATTTAATAGGGTATTACGGAAAATACGTATGTAAATTACGGAAAACACTTGGGTAAATTACTTTGGTGCCTCTCCAACCGATAACTTTGAAATTTCGCTTTCATGCCCTTCATAAAACGAGCAAATAAATTTTTTCGGAATCGCTGGCTGTTCCAATTGCGAGCAAGTTCGGTTCCTACGTAGAACGCAAGCCAAGTAAGATGTATCCAGGAACTCCAGAAACTTTTGAAAAATAACGGTGTCTATGGGAAATCCCCGTAATGATTTTTAAGGCTTAATCGATTTCCTTGAAAAAACGGTACTTCTAATTTTGTCGAGAAAATTAGCTGCGTCAACAACACATTAACTTTTTCACAAATATCAATTTGGTAAAGCCAACAGAACCGATATTCTTAAAATCGACAATACTGATGAGGGCGCTGCTGTTTTCACAACTTAATCGCAAATGTTTGATTTCTGGTTAGTTTGCTTTTTGTCTGGCTACGTTGGTGCCAAAACCACGCAACATGCGCCCAGCCAATGGCGTCGGCTTATAAAAATACCCAAACAGCTATGACAAAGTTGAAAGTAGTGGGCCTACTATTTTATAACTTAATCCCGAAAACACACATCAATTACTTAAGTGCTCTTCCACAACTTTGATATACTTTCAATTGAAGCACCAGCTCAATGTAACGAAAAGAAGTTTATTAAGTTTTAGAGGACCTGTGGTGAAAACAATTGCCAAGGGTTCAAGAAACTCGGAGACATGTAGTGGCTACGTGCAATCCCACGCAAATGTTTTTATCAATTGCGTTTCAAAAACGATAAATTTATTTCGGAACGAGATTTGGCTAATTGAAAAAACGTTAAACGTTTTATAACCATTTTCACAACTATCCATTGGGTGAAACCGGATTGGTCAGCTGAACCGATATTATTAACCTTGACATTACTGATGGAGGCCCTGCCGGGCGACGCCGGCAACGCCGGCTAGTAATCAATAAAATCCTTATGTTCTATCATTTCTAGTATGTGTGTGGTCCAATGGTTTACGTCCATTCGTTTTTGCATTCTCATTAATGTTGACGTTAACCTTGAATAAGTGTTCTGTTCCTTTATAGACACTAGGCTTCTTTTATAGTATTTGATCACTCATATTTAGTAGGAATTTGACTACACCTTACAATTGCTTCATCATGCAAAGATGAGGCACGATCAAGACCATATTTAAAATGACGAGGGAGTTCCCCTTAAGTGCTAATTTGTATACATGACACATTTTATTACTGTTTTCACTACATCCGGCTACTACAAAAAATTAAATTATACAGGATTTTGTAAAATTGTTATACAAATGTTCTTCAAGATTTCTGCCTCTATACTATCTGTTTCATATCAATTGAGGTGAAGTAGGCATAAAGACTAACCTTTCACAGTTGATTATTACGATGCGCATGCAAATAATTACCGGTAAACATCAAAATATTCTACGAAAAATTAACTAACTAAAAAGACTTGAGGAAAACTTTATGCGTTATAAATGGTAAATAGTACAAGGTATGTACTGGTAGCTTTTTCTTACTACTAAAGCAAAGGTATAATTAAAGGTCATGTCACCACTAAACCTTCTAAAAAATGATAAGTAAAATATCATTCGTGGTAAAATACGTTTACAATAAGAGTGTTTTGTCAAAGCGGCACGCAAATACATCACGGAAGAGTACTTAAAAATATCAATTTAAGTTTTTTTTAACTGTAAAAAAATATAAGTGCGTGCGCTTAAATTTTTTCGTGGCTTTTGTAAGCGCATAAAACTGAACGTCAAGCAAAAAATCACTCAGAGTCAGAACGAAGCAACACGCACATCCAAGAATGAATTCAATATTCGTTGGTCTAGCACTTCTTTTCGTCAACTTTTCAACGACCAGAGGTAACAATTTTACATTATGTAATAGATGATTAGAATTTTTTTAACATCAGCTGCAAAAATTATGATAGCGCCACGAAAATTTCATCTAAAGGTTTGTCAAGCAAATACATCTATGAAATTCAATTCAAATTGAAGTCAAGTAAATTCTTGTCATACTAAATTATAAATAAAGTCGAAATAAACTGCAATTCAAAATATTGGTTTACTAGTTCGGGATTTGAGCACTCTTGCTACAACATACCTAGGTCATTTTTGCCACAATTCTTAAGTAATGTAGTTCAACTTATAAACTTTTAACTTTTGAGTGTGTGTGTGGTTATAAAACTCTGAAACCCGTGGTAGAACTAATGAACTACGTTGCTACAATTAAATTTTGAAATTGGGAAGTATCTAAGCACGTCCACTTATCAATTTTCTTCACGTTTCAGGTTGTGGAGGCAATTTGATGGCAGGGGAAGTTACGCAGGTATTAACATCTCCTAACTATCCGGAACCACACGAACACAATCTTCTATGCAATTGGACCATCACTGTCCATCATGCTAACGTCATCGTGGAAATCACCGACGTCAACACAGAGCCATGCTGCGATTACTTGGAGGTAAACAAAGAAATAAAACACGGGTTTCTTAACTTTCTAGGTCTATCTCACCACTAACTCGACGACCTACCCAATCCAATTTTCACCTTAGCAGCATCCCAATGTTTAAACAATTCAGCATCTGGACAAAGATATTTCAAACCGATTACAAACAAACCTTGTTTGGAGATGAAATCCTTGTACTATTGGCAGACACGTTCTTTTCAGTCGGTGACCCTATTATATTTAAAGGGGGTTTCCTACCAGATGAAATATATGTCAACGGAACTTTTCGTGACTAGCTTAGAGAGGTGCATAATAAAGCGTAAAATAACTTTTCAAATTTGCATAACATTTTCTACTTAAAATAATATTGCTTCAATATATACTTTAGTGTTATCTAAACCAGCGGTTCCCAAACTATGGGTCGCGACCCACTGGTGGGTCGTGGGCGTAATTGCAGTGGGTCGCGAAAGTCATTCAAAATTTAAATTACTGCATGCTTTGTCTCAAATAATTTAAAAGAAATTAACTCCTAGAATAGATGTTTGTTTTCACTGTACTTTTTTCCAAGTACTTCGAAGTACATGCAGAATTATATGGGATCAGAAAATTTATATTTTGAAAAGTGGGTCGTGACTTAAAAAGTTTGGGAACCACTGATCTAAACTATATTACAGGGAAGTTCACGGCGAGGCTTGGGAGCCACCCGCAACCCACCAAAGCCTTCAAAGCGTCCCATTAAAACTTTTTACACTTAAAACAATTCTGTAGCAAGAAAATTATTTTTTTAGTTTTGCAACATTTTGTGAACATCAAAAATAGTGCCAAAAGTTAACCTGTTTCCGGTATTTTTAATATATCGGCTAGTTCACTCATACATACCCATCGACACACTATCGTAACACCAACAGTGCAACTCGCAGTGACATGTGTTGATCACGCTTTTGTATTTTAGCACGATAGCTTTGAAGGAGCTGTAATATAATGCTTTCGTATAATTCTATCGCTGCAACATTCGAGCAGAACGGTGTACAGACATTTCATCACCAGACACTTAATCACGATAGGGTTAGGGTTTAGGGTTAGGAACGAGACATTTAATCATGTTAGGGTTAGGGTTAGGGTGATCAATTCTAGTCCGTTTGCAATATCATCGTGTTATAAAGTCTACGTTATTAGATGTCTAGTGATTAAATGTCTGTGATTAAGTGTCGGGTGATTAAATGTCTGGTGATGAAATGTCGGTAAACCGAGCAGAACATGTATCGAGTTCATGATTGCAAGTTCACTCGGTTTTCTCGTGTTTCGATAGACTGGAGCTCACCATCTGTCTGCCACACAAAGACGAAGCAGTCTAGTTGAGGCCATTATGCAAGGACATAACATGTAAACTTTCCGGCAATTTCTCTGATCTGTTGCTCTAATGCTGAGCGTCAAGCAGGACGCTGTGAACGTCGTTGTCAAGTTTTCGGTATAACTCGACGAGGAAACTGCGATGCGGACGCTCTAACCCAGTGGTTCTCAAACTTTTTGCGATGCGACACATTTAAAAAAGCTTGCGAGACTTTGCGACGCACCAGACAGCATCCTACAGTTTAGTTTGCCGTACTGCGAGATAAATGTGACCCATAATCTACATAAATAACTGCCCCTATGCAGATGCTCCCGAGATTTTGGATTGGTCTGTCATCTTCAATCGTAAAATTACGTTCTTCTAAGTTTGTAACTCATTTTTCCTGTTTTCGTCCAACATACAACTGAATGCTTTATTCTTTATATATTTTTCGCCAATCAAGTTAAACTTCTGCAATTTGATTCTTGAATAACAAGTCAACCGTTACAACAGTGTATTAAAAACACTATTGTGAAAATGTCAGAAGAAAGTAAGAAAAGAATCTACGATCAGAGTTCTTTTGACGCAATAAAACCTAGACTTAATGGCACAAAACCAAAATATCCCGCGACGCCTTTGGAAAATTGAAACGACGCACCGGGGCGTCGCGACGCACAGTTTGAGAACCACTGCTCTAACCAATACACAACTGAGCCGAATAGAGCATCATGAGCCTTGCTCGCAGTAAAGAAGACCCACTATTTCAATGCTGTTTAACTCACAAATAAAAGAATTTTCAAATTGCTTATAATTGCATAATAAGTCACAGAACGAAATTTTGATTGGCAAAAATTTTTAAAAGCAGACGAGGTCCTTTACTACATCAAGATTGGAGGCCTACGCAAAATAATCTTCGCGGCCATTTTACTTTTACTAAAATATATGTCGGTAATCGAATAGTACATTCACCTTTTGTGATAAAAATAAACCTAAAAATGAATAGCAGACGAAACAAAATTCTTTTAATATTTCCTTCTTTTGAGCAGTATTCTTGGTGTCAAATGACCCTGACCACCTTCTTATCATTACAACGCTAGCATTTAGCACGTAGTTAAATCTAATCGAGCTTTTGCCGACGCTTTCAAAACCTTTTGGACAGCATTACCGCAGCGAGCTAAATGTTCTAAAATTTGTGTTTAGATATTTGATGGCGAAACGAAAATAGGAAATTTCAAAGGCACGATTCAAGAGACTGTTACCTTCATTACATCTGGATCTACTCTCAACGTATTGTTCCGATCTGATGGTAGCATTGCCAATTCAGGATTCCGAATTACTTACAGAACAGGTATGAACCCTTTGAGGATCATATATACATGTGTCCCTTTGAGGATCATAAGATTCTAATTGATAACATTTGAAACAATTCCATAATTTTTGGTAACAATGGGAAAACAATGGGTTTCAGAAAAGTGATTATTACATCATAGTGGGATAACAATTAACAATTGTGGGACAAAAATGACCCAGTATCCGTCAAAGGGTTAAGAGAAACATCAGTAACATACAACCACAAGTATTAGCATACACCAGTTAAGTGATGAAAAATATCGATCAAAGATCGAGTTTCATTGATTCACAACATATCTTTGACAAGATTTTGATAGATTGTACGAGGGTTTTTCAAACTAGATACGCGTGCCTCCAGTGGTGCACGAGCATCTCGCATATTTTCAAAAAAAGGCTTGAAGTTTAGAAAAGGAAAAAAAACGCTTACAACAAAAGATTTGCAAAGATATCATCAAAACAGCACAAAACAAACAAAGCAATCGCTTTCATCAACTTAGTTTAAGAAAGTCCAATAAGTTAAGATAGGACAAAAACATTCTTTTTTGGGGTTACGCCACATATCTAGGCTCTATGAGAGTACGTAACCAAAAAAAGATTGGGAAGCCTAGATTAAACAAATCTTCAGAAAGAAATTTTATATTTTTTAGTTTACAATTGTGGTCATCCCTTGCTGGCTACTAAAACTATTGGGCACTTCTCAAGTCCCTTTTACCCAAATCCTCGCCAAACAAACTACGACTGCTTTTGGTTGATCAGCGCAAAAGAGATCTATGAAAAAGTGGAAGTTATATTCCAAGAAGGAAAAACAAATTCATGTTGCGACTACATACAGGTATAGATTTATTTCCATTAAATCACGTTGTTCTCACTAACAAGTAGAAGAAACAACTAAACATGCACTAAACAGCAAAAGTATGAATGCATCTTCTTGATTAAACCAACAAATTTGTTGGACAAATTTTTAAGTGAATAAAATAATTTAAAGTGGAATGTGACTTTTTTTCTTCTTGACACTTAACTGTTAAATTAAAAATTATTTTTAATTATCTCGCAACACACTTTCGATTTCAGATTTTTTGTCATTTCAATTTGTGTACCAGGGCCGTTGAGAGGGGGGGCAAGGAGGTGCAGAGCACTCAGCCCGAGCTCTTTCAGAGGGTCCGCACGGTTGTCAAACGCCAAAGAAAAAAGTGAGCTTCCACTATCAAAACAGCTACAAAAGTGGTAGAAAATGGGTAGGTAGACTTGCAGAGGAATTTTCCCATCGCTTTTCATACCTTCAGACTGACCTACAAACAAAAAAAAAGTCAACGCCTGCTAATTGTTGCGTTGTTGCGTCTATCGATGTTTTGCTTCGCGTTTAAGGTAATTTCGGCCAAATTCCTTCTCTAGATGCACCCCCTTGTCCACGCTCCTGACCCGAGGTTATCAGATCCTTGTTAAAGGGGGCCCGGAAGTAATGCTGGTACCGGGCCAGGACTGTTCTCTTAACAGTCCTGGTGTGTACCCATTATCAATGGCATTTTTTGATTTCAAAAAGCTATATATATATATATATATATATATATATATATACTGTAGAAAAACTAGTGCTTGGATATGCCTTTCACATAAAAATACGCCTAAAAGAAAGTTCTGTAAAAAAATAGTACAAAACAGACGCTAAAGAAAACGTTGTGTATGAAAGATTTCAGCTGTTTAGTTGACCGCAGCGTAGGTAGCTTATATATGAACAATAGAAGATATATTCTCCCTAATGAAATAAGAAAAATGCAAAATTTGTCAGTTAAAAAATCATTTTATTTAAGCTATTTTCACCACTTTTTAATACGTTATACATACTATCCTCTGTAGAAGCAAGCTAAGGTTAAAGTGATTAACAGCTGTAAAGGTTTTCACCTTTCGCTTTAAAACTTGTTTAAAATTTTTTCCTTTTTTAGTCATTATAGCAAAATGCCTTTACCTTTTACTCATCTTTTACAAACTTAGGCATTCTACCCCAATAAGTCGCAGTATTTGTTTTTTTCACTATTACAATTAAATTGCAAAAACAAGCCACCCATTTGTGATTTGGTGCATTTTAGTATCTTTAGGATTCTAATCAGAATAATTTCATAATTATTTTTGTGGTATTGAGTTTCGCAATTTTTACTGCTTCGTGTCAGAGAGGCCTTATTCTAAATACGGAAAACATTAATCTATCGCACGTTAACATCACCACTTTGTAAAAACTTGAGAAAATACCTACCTGCAACGTCTTAATTTCAATTTGATGGACTTAATAAGCGGTTTGCAATTGACACAATGCGCTTTAACGCAATTCACTTATAAAATGCAATGTAGTTACATTTTAAGTTTGTGCATATTAAAAATTTAAGCTCTTCACGATGAAAGCTCTGGCAAAGAAACAACCACCACTTACAAAAATTGCCGACTGATTTTAACACTAAAGAAAATTTTACCCCAGCAAATTCCTTTCACAAGTTTATAACCATACTCAGCTGAAACAAGGTCACTTCTAGTATCACAAAAACCTTGAGTTTCACGTGATTACGACGGCCAACGTAAACGAGCCCGCTTTTTTCTTTGCTTGATTTTGCTTTGGACTTAATGTGGGGTGGGCCTTAATTAGGCTTGAAGCTTTTTTGGACGGGGTACCTGAAGTGTTTGCAAAAAGAAAAGCTTAAATATTGTTGTTGCCTTTCGGCTTTTCTTGATTAGAGGTCGCCACAGCAGTTTCTGATTTGCATTTTTATTACATGGCATTTGTTTTACGGTCGGATGCTCTTTCAGCCACCAACCTTCTCTTTGGAGAGAAAACTGGATCACCTGTCTTCCACATGAAAGTGGGGGCGTCCCGTAAAAAGCAATTTATTACCATTTCTGTCTTGGGTCCTCAGCAATGATGTCTAGAGTAAAGTGAACAACTTACTCTAATTCCACTTTCAGCTCAAAACTGGTGATAAATTTACCTTGCTCAAAATTTTGATGTTTTTTGCCGACACCTAATGATTATCTTTTCGGAAAAATACTTTGCCATCAAGCCATAATTCTCTCAAAACCGATTACAAAACGTAGCTTTTCTTCACTTATCGCTGATATTTTTGTGGCAGGTATTAGATGGCACCAGACAAATGGGAAAGATAAAAGGTAAAATTACTGACACGATGAAGTTTTCTTCTACCGGAAGGCATCTCGGAGTATATTTCCACGCCTCAGCAATGACGTCTACAGATGGATTTTTGGCTTCTTACAAAGAATGTAATTTCCCATTTTTTTTCAGCCAAGAACATTATTTTAAATAGAAAATAGCTAAAAGTGAAAATAGCTAAAAGTTTGGTTCTACTCCTGTGCAGGCTGTTGCGTAACTTTAAAAAAACAAGCGGCAGTTACCAACATCGAAACCCAGTATTTTGATACGATTTACGAGTACTGTAAAGAGGAGTTTCTTTTCAAAAGCAACGTGTTCCAAGGTGTTCAGTCACACATGTTAAACGACGATAAATTATTTTATTGAAGTTTCCATTTGAATCACGTTAATGAAATGTTTTCAGTTGAATGTGGAGGAACATTTCGCTTAAGTGGAAACATGATGGCGCAAATTAGTTCACCAAATTATCCCGATGGCGCGCAACATCACCTCAACTGCCGTTACAACTTTCAAGCTGAGCCGGGCTTTAGAGTTGAACTAACTCTTGAAATAAATACAGAGGAATGCTGCGACTATATTGATGTAAGTTTAAGTACTTAATCTTGCACCATCTATTGCTATTTTTTCCAGTTTGGGCCCCGATCAAAATGCTTTAAAAAATCTTTCAACTCTGTACAACACAGCTTTCAGCAGTATTCTCATTAAAAAGAAAAATATTGAAATAAACCAAATTAGTGGAATCCTTTTCAGATGGGGACACCTCACTTCCAAAATAAAAATTTTACCTATATTTAACCTAATCAGGTCAAGATACTTGTTAGTGACAATATTTTAAATAAAACATGCTTTTTTGCGCCTCCCCATTAATGGTTTGTTCACCGTTTGTTTGCTTGGCAACACCACAGAATATGATCCGTATCTATAAAATCCTAAGTAATTTTTTTAATCACAGATGTATGAAGGAAAAAACTATCTTGGCCGACTTAGAGGAAGAATTCCAACTTCAACTCTGGTGTCTCACGGACGGTTTATAACCATGATCTTTCACACAGATGGTAGCACTAGAAGCAAAGGATTTAAAGGAACATACAGACAAGGTGATTTTATAACAAGTGTTCAATTTATATTTCGATAGCTAAGAGATCAAGTAGCTAACAACGCAAGCTGTACATAATCAAATTAATGGAATAACCAATTCAACCAACTCAAAATCTTACAACTGCCAATATGTTAAAGGTAATTCCTTATCTATTGGATCCCTCATCTATACTAACCATATGAACAATAGTCGCTGGCGTGCAAAGTAAGATTAAGATTGAGCAAGACTTAATCACAAATGAGCTGATTTATCAACCAGTGTAAGTCATAAGACTAAGCACCTTATAACTGCATTTCAGTATTGCCCTCCTGTGGAAAAACTCTTTATGCTGCTGAAACACCTCAGACGCTCACTTCCCCCGGTTATCCAAATCTCTATCCAAACAACTACAGATGTAGCTGGGTTATCAAAGCTAAAAACGGTCAACAAATTGTTTTTCAAGTCAAAGAATTCCAAACTGAAACATGTTGTGACTACCTTGAGGTTTGTAAATGTTCATTGTGATATCACATTTAGATATTTTTATTACATCATTTTTGCATTAACGCAGAGTAAAGGTGTTAAAAACTAACTACGCGAGCAATCTCATAGTGTTAAACATTAAAATTGACTATCAGAGATGTGTAACAGGAGTTTTAATTACAGTGTAGCAGTAGTTTAGTTTTTATCCGGTATTGTTCTCTTACGGTAAATGGCCGGATTAACCCCATTTCTTTTGCATTTGTTCGCACTTCATCTCTTCACTTTGCTCGATGCAGGGCTTCCATCTTCTTGAAACCAAACTTCCCTCTCCTCTTTTACTTAAAACCAATAGCCTACCCAAAATAATGTTTTACGTAAAACATGAGTGCCACACGAAGAACATTCATTCATTGCAAACATTCAACAAGCGCTTTAGCGTTGTCCCTCACGAAGAACATTTGCTCATTGCAAACGTTCAACAGGCGCTTTAGCGTTATGAGCTACCTCAAATTATTCTATTTAAATTTTGACATATACTTCAAAGATGAAACTTTACATCTATTTAGCATTTACCCCTTAACAAGAAATGATCCGGTGTTGTCACGAATCCGAGCTACGGTCGATCGCACGACATCTAAAGTAGTAAATACCAAATATAGAATAATGCAGGGGTTCAAAAGTATGGTCGCACCCTTGCGACCGGTAATTTTACGTGCGCGGACCGGATTTGCAGCGACATAGTAACGAATAATGGATGGCAAAGCATATGTATGGATGGATGGCAAAGCATATGTATGGATATGCAACCGATAACTTCTACGCGCAACAAAATTTCAATAAATGTTTGCACCCTTTAAATGGTGGATGCGCCCCAGCCAATTAGTTAACCCAATGGCAAATAGCTGCGTAAAAGATAAACAACACCATGTCCCTCTCCTAACCCCCAAAAAACTGTGGTACACTGTATTTGTAGCAATCGAAATTTGACATTATGATAAATAGTCAATTTTTTCTCTGCGCAATCACGCATTTTGCTCGCTACACACTTGATAACAGCCGATGCATGGGTGTCATTTTCACAGTTACTGTTTTCAGTAAGCAATGTCTGGCCGGGAACCAAATCGAAAAATGCTTGAAAAGTATTTTTTTACAACAAAAATAGGAAGAAGGTGACAATTAGTATTTTGTCTGGGATTTAAATTAGTACCTTAATGAATTTTTGATGACAATATTTGCGTTAAGCGTACTTCAATCTCTCACGTTAATGACAAAACTTAAGCTTATATCCTTATTTCCATAACTTTATTTGCTCAATACTTATAAATATTGATTGAGTCTCAGACTCTTACGGCATTTATTACCGAGTAATAAAACTGATGGATATAACATGTTCTGTTTTGCCAACTAGAAACAGGAGACAGTTTATCCCCGTGCGCGCAGAAATAGCCAGAAACCGCTATCGACAGAGATGCCAGAATCCATGTCTCAAAAAACAACGGGCTATACAGGGCTCTGGTGCGTTAGCGTATGACAGATGCCAACTGACCTGTTTCGATATACTGAGCAGTTTTTCATGTGCTGCCCTTGCACGCAGCAGGGAATACATGAAATATTGGAAACGTTCCCTTTGTGCTACATTGCATAAGTATCGCAAATAGAAAATGTTTTTCGGACGATAATTCTATTTTGCTTGTATACGATCCTTGTTGACGCAAGTGCCCTAAAATGATTTTGTAAATCTTGGTTGTCTAGCGGTCAGAGCTTCTGGTTCGCAGCCGATAGACCTGGACTCGTGCCCTTGTCACGTGATACCGAAAATTCACAGCTTCTCTATTTGGAACTCAGTAATAAAAAATGAAGATCTTGTAAATCGAAACAAACCATCCGGAGTAAGCTGTTCATTAGGAAATTAAAATAAATATACGCTAAATACAGTTTCCATCATAAAGCAATATAGCTGTGTAATACACAGAGACTTGTCTAATCATAAGGGAGTCTTTACTAACAATTCAGTTCCAATAAAAATACTCTTAGTTTCACATTAAAAACGCCTGAAGAGTTTCACGGCATAATAGGTTGAGGCGGTTTGGTTTATATAACAAGTACTTCATAGCGTTTTGTGAATTTTTTCAGCAACAATTTAGTGAAGATGCTTCGTAATTAATGTTATGTTTTGCTTTGAAAACGAATTTTTTAGGTATTCGATGGCCTTGTAAGCATCGGAAGATTGCAAGGGACGATCAAGCAACCCATAACACTTGTTTCAAAATCTTCAAGGCTTTCAGTGCGGTTTTATACTGACCTCAATAACCAAGGGAAAGGATTTACGAGTACTTACAAAATAGGTGAGACGTCCAACAATTTTTAATTCGACGGGAATATTGCTTAGCACCACCGACTATCTAGCACTTTAAATTAGATAATTTCATTTCCCACGCATGTCACGTTAACAAAAGCATATTTTCTGCTTTTTTCCCATTATCTTTATTACTATCCTGGCAAGAAATTATTGTTATGATCTAGACGAGGTTTGAACCAGCTGTCAGGTACATTAGTGGTGGGCAGTCTAACTACATCTTTTGGTTAGTACAGAATTAAAAAATCAATGACGATACATATTTTTTATGATTAATTTATTTAAAATAAATTTCTTATAAATTTGACAAAATTAAATAATGCAATAGATTATACAAACTGTACATGATACGCACATTCCTTTACGTTAATGATAAGGAAGTTTGGCGGTCTGATAATACCACTTTTCAAGCTGGTTTGTCAGGCTTTACCAAATACAATAACCATTCAAGATCGACAAAACGAGACATTTTACATCATAAATAAGATTATATTTTATTGTAGCGAAAAACTGTGGATCAAACCTTTATGCAGCCAAAACTAGCCAGAAATTGTCAACTCCCAATTATCCGCTTGATTATCCAGACAACCTTGACTGTATGTGGGTGGTAAGTTCCCGTGAAGGGACTCGTGTTCAAGTCAATGTGTCATCAATGGAAACACAAAAATTCTATGACTACGTTGAGGTGATTTTTATTAATTTTAACAAGTACACATATCCTCTTAGGTCTATTATCCAACAAATATTTACTGAAATTAAGTGGGCGGGATCATAGGATAAGGTTGATATTCATTTCATCCCTAAATCAGCCCTCTCTTAACAAGGGCGAATTTTTACCCTATGTGGACAACTGCCACAACTTTCCCACCCCTCTACAAAGCCCTTCATCTTAAGATAACTTTGTATTACTTAAATTCAACCTGGACCTTTTTGCTGCCCAGTGTTTTGACAATGGCTCTAAACAGTGTTGACCAAGGCAAACTAAATACCAAGCGCAACTTAGTTTTCCTTTGCCAAACGATGGAGGGGAACATAGCGGCGTCACAGAAAGCTTTCTTTGCTGTTAATTGCAAACAATTTGAAACGAGTTAAAGTCATATTCATTGGATATACCGCAATCAAAATCAAAAGTAGGAAATGAGAAACTAGCATTGATCATTCTGGAGTAGTAAGGAAAACAAAACTAAAGAAAAACCAGAGACGGCTTACTCCATGGTAATAAGACTACTTTTATTCAGTCCTGTGAATTCAATCAAATTTGGATCACGCAAACACCACATATAATTTAATTCAATCCAGTATATTTTTAATTTGTTCAAATGCATTTTTTGTTGCTATATCACAAACAATCTTCCAACCCAATTTAGCTGACTGCTGTTTTGTTTTCGTAGGTATTCAACCAATTAGGGCTTATCTTTACGATTTATTCTCTTTCATATTATGAAGAAAATTTTTTATTCAGATATTAGACGACCTGAACCCAGTTGCCAATCTAAGTGGGTGGATACCTACACAGAAAACATTTATGTCAAGCTCAAACACAATGCGCGTTTATTTTCACTCAAACAATGAAGCAACGAGAAAAGGTTTTCAAGCTCACTATAAAGAAGGTAAGTAATGTTCTCAATTAGATCTGTACGGCAATACTTTATTCGGTTTACTAAACTATTCGGTCATAACTGAAAGAAAACAGTAATGAATACAATAGGTCTACTAACTTTCAGACTGCAGAAAACACGCTATGTGCCCTAGCGAAATCACAGTACGATTTTAATTTAGTCCTACTTGCTGCACCACGAACATTTTTTGCAAGTATGCAGCAATGTTGATTCTATATTATGTGGCCATTAAAGACGAGCTTGGTCTAAAGCTCGTTTCTGCATCACTGCAATGACTTAAGTAGATACGAAACTAACATATGCATTTTTTAGTTTGTGTATACAAATACAATGCAACGTCAAACGTGCAATTCTTATCATCTCCGAATTTTCCCGAAGATTCTCCGAACAATTACGAATGCACGTATCAGTTGATCGCCCCACCGGGTCAGCGAATTTCGCTGCAAGTTTTAAACGTAACAACTGAAGCATGTTGCGATTTTGTTGATGTAAGTCTCTTTTTGTATAATCAGAATTTTTTTAAGGTGTTTTAGAGACCCGATTCGAGTCCCTAAAATCAGAGAAAATTGCGTCTACGTAATAGATCAGGGTTGAAGTGGAGATTAATTTTGCTTTGGGTTGCATTACATCGCTAGAGATTGATACCCCAAAGTGGCATAAAGACGAATACCTTTTTGAAGATTAACTCCACTTTGAGCCACATTTCGCAATACCTGGAGTAGAGTGCAACATTTTGAATATTTTTCCAGTCTCTATGGGTCCATATCGGGCACCTAGCATTTTCTTTAAAAAAAACCCTGATAACGCTAATCGAATATTCCGAACTGCTAATGGTTCAAAACTTTGAGCAAGCACATTAATCGCCTGCCGCATGCGCTGCTGCAGTTATATTATTCAAGAGTTTTTTAAGAAAATACAGACCGTATTTTACAACAGCAACTAATAATCAAAAGCAGTGCAAAAGGTCCAAATTGTAAAAAGTTAATTGCTATGGTATCTTCAGAATACATTTAGAATTGGGAATTTTCCACTAAAAAACTTGCTACCAATCATTTGGGTCCAAGAGTGTCATTCAACAGAAAAATACGTCCGTGAAATTAAGTGATTTGGACCACTTAACGGGTTACACGATATGTTAGCTATTCATAAAAACCTTACATCAGGTATGTAATCATTATACTAACCGGATGTTAATATTTTATTAGATTTCGGAAGGAAGTAATTCACATTATATATTAAGAGGAAGTTACAACTCAAGCTTACCACCTATTCAATCTACAACTAACACGTTAACGATATCCTACTACACTGATGCAACAGCGGAAAGTACAGGATTTCAATTGAGCTACTGGTTACTTCGAAGTTCAACTGAAGAGTTATCATAAATTCAACAACTGCACCACTAATTGCATTGACCAGTAGTCTCGAATAAACAGCAGTTTCTGTACATACAAACAGCTTGATCAGATGTTTAAGCTACAACCACAAATTTGTCATTACAACAAAAGATTTGAGCCGTGGGAACTTCTGACAAGTGGTATAGCACAGAGACGCAGCTTAACCTACAACTTCCCTAATAAGCATCTACCTTTAAAACGAAAAAGGGGCAGTATTCGTCATTTTACGTCTAGCACAAGTGGTATAGTACAGAGACGCAACTCAACCTAAAACTTCCCTAATAAGCATCTAACTTTAAAACGGAAAAGGGGCAGTAATCGTCATTTTACGTCTAGCACAATTTTTTGACTTTGCCCAGAAAAGGTTTTAAGTTTTAATATGAGGACAAAAGAATTTCGGTAATATTAATTATACTTTTATCCCTACTTCAGACCCTTTACTAAATCCTGGCTGTGTGCGTGCGTGGTAGTATTTGTTATATGCTATGATCAAATCTTAATTATACACCATATTTATTTGCAAGCCTCGTTTTGTATTATAATTGCCTTGTATTTCTGTAAACACGCATAGACGCTTTTGCAAAAGCTGTTATCACCTACTCACTGTTGAAAACACTCGCAGGTTTACGAATAATTTATCGCATTACTGATACTATTTTTAAAATGCATCATATTGGTATTTTTGAACAGTCTGATGGTTATTAAGCTTACAATTATGCAAAACAAGAAAATATTAACTTTGTATTGAATATTATTTAAGTATCGCCAATGTTTTAATATTGTTTGTTTGTTTGTTTGTTTTTGCACTATTTTATGAAAATAAATAAAATGATCAAAACTAGAATTTCTTCAACGGTTTATCAATGTAAGCAGTATAGGAAAGATAAATTTGAAACACGAAGTTCTGCAAATCATTAGGCAAAAAGAAAAAAAATCAAAGTGAAGATGATAAGTTTTGAACTACAATTGATTTTTCTCGAACACGCTTTGCACATGCGCGCCTCGCACGGGTTAAAGGTCAAATTAAAAAGAACAGCGAAAGATATTAGTTGCTATGGTGATACCATGGACGGAGTTGATTGGTAGGGTTTATGATACGACTTCGAAAAACAATGAACAATGTAAGACCTAATAAAAAATAATTTGCAATGTCAGTGCACAACTTGTTCTAACAAAAAATACGGCATCAACTTTTTGAATTTTGTTAGAGTTGTTTGCAATATATTCCCCATTTTAATTGCTACAAATTTTACCTCATAAACTTAGTTCAGCAAGGCAACACAAGAGTATGATGTCATAAAACCGATTTACAGTTGAATTTCAAGTTTCCAGTACTGTAACTGATAGCCATTTGCATAAAATTAATAATAATCATGCGTCAGTGAAATTGTGCTGTTTTAGTAAAAACCTATTTTACAATTATCAAGTATTTTTGATGCTTCGAATGTGAGTAAAGTTGAAATTTGGGTATTAAGACAGGCGAATAAAAATATTTTTTGACTTTGCATAACAACCAGATAGCTACGGAGCTAAGAGTACTATGAAGTAGTAAAATGGCTTACTGCAATCATACTACAGTCAACTTCGGATATAAGAGATTCAGATATAAGGGATTTTCGCTTATAAGGGACTACGCAAAAGGTCCCAAATGATTTTCAATACAAACTAATAAGTCGGTTATAAGAGACTGATTAAGCTGGTCCCGGCGGATCTCTTATATCCGAAGTTGACTGTAAAAGCATTATTAAAAAATGATTTAAAAAAGCTTGATTATTACAATCTCCCACATAAAGTCTGTATCATGTACTCACTAATAGATACTTTTAAATTAAATTTTTGTGCGACTTTTGTGGTAGATGTTACACACAAAACTTCTGTAAAAAGACAGCGCACTTGCTTTTAGTTCCGGCTTGACCTGGATCATTTTAAACAACCCTAATATCATAACGCAATCACTTTCTTCCACTCAGTTTTTTTTATGACGTATAAAACGAGGTTGAGACGACGGGTTCGAAGCATTTTTAGTAAGTTTACAAAACCAACCTATGTGCTTTTATTGGTTAAGAAATCATTTTCAAAAGCTCGTTTAGAATACTAATATCCTTTTGCAGGTAATTCTTCTTGGTGGTTGAATCGCATGTTGATAGAGATTGCTGTTTCGCCTCTTTTAAGAGTTTTATCTGCGTTCATAGCACAATAAAGTTATAGCCGTCATATAAATTGTATGAATTCATAAACATTAAACCGGTGAATGCATTTGGAAAAGCTCTTGGTTCAACGCTTTTTCTCAAAGCCATCAACAAACATCAAATCCAGCCCTCAACAAGAAGCTATGCGTCTAGCACAGGAGTTCTCAACCGGAGGTAAAATTTGGGGGTAAATTTTGCTAGCAAAAATTCACACTTTTCCTACTACAATGGGCATTTGTAGAAGTGAGAATATAAAATAATTTGGGGGGTAAATTTTACTTTTGAAATTTGCCAGGGGCAAATAAGAAAATAAAGGTTGAGAACCTCTGGTCTAGCGTATAGATGAAGAACTACCATTAAAAATAGTACTAGTTATAATGAAATGAAAACCTATTCAACTCATCGAACACAAGGTGAACATAAAGTTTAGGGAAACCGCGAAGCAATCTTTCGGTCCTAAAGTCAACTCCCACTTATATATTTGGCTCTCGTTAAGGTTGGTGTAAGATATGGTTTGAACCCAAAACGCGAGCTTGAAAGAAAAAACGATTCTGATTGGTCACGCCATACGCAACGTAAGGCTACAAGCGCTCAACGCAAAGCGTTTGGATAATGTCAAGAGCTTAAATTCATCGCACCACCTGCTGACAGAAGTCACATATTACCTCTTGGTAGCTGAGCTTGTAATTAATGCTTCGAGTTTTGCACCACGTCTTAATGCTTTCTTCACGCTGACCAATCTTCCACAAAATAACAACCACTTGCCATCTTGTCTCAATGCTTCGATTGTCATAACAAAGAACAGATTGAAGGGCTGACAGAATCTCTTTCTCCTGCAAATAGAATGCAACCACTAGTCAAAATAACTTAAAATGAAATCAAAAATAAAGTGTGGCAACTCCCAATTTAATGCCAAGCTCCATTCAACAATCGCAGATGAAGATTTAGTAGGTGTTGTTTTAGCTTATAAATCACGCAAAAATTTGTTTTTTCGATCGGCATCATTTATCAAATCATAAAGAAACACTCTAGACATTGAACTTGCAGACTTTTGACAACTAGCTTGGTGCCGAGTCCATCGCGCAACCATGACAACCGAGCTGACCTGTTTAGTGTTCTGCATACATTCCTCAAGAGTAGACAAAGCATCACAGCTGTAAAATGAATCGCTAATATAATTTCAGCTCTTATTCATTTATTCTCGGGTGCACAGACTCCATTTGCAAGTCTTATAAAACAGAACCACCGCGACGGAAATACTTCTCGATCTCACTATCGGTCAACTACATAGAGGTATCCCGTTAAGTGCCTTACATAAGAGCGCAACGACCAATCTTGCCGGTTGTTTCTCCATACGATCCTTTTTGTGCAGAGCGTCAAGCAGGAAAGCTTCGGTATCACTAGACTAGGAAATCGAATCCAGGCCTATCGACAGCGAAGCGGACGCTCAAACTACTACACTACAGCGCCGGTAGCTCTCATGAAAACAGGTAATAAGCGATCAGTTTTTAGATGTCGTGAAAACAAAAATAAAATGGTGGTTAACAGCAAAATCAAACTTTAAACAAATAAAAAAAAAGTTCTAATCAAAACTCCACATATTATGAGAGCTGGCGCGATGGCGTAGTGGCTAGAGCGTCCGCTTCGCAGTCGGTAGACCTGGGGTTCATTCCCCTTGTCGATCCATACCAAAAATCTTTACAAAATAGTATTCACAACTTCCCTGCTTGGCGCTCAGCACTTAGGGATAGTGTGGAGAACAAGCCGGCAAGCTTGCTTGTGTCCTTGGGCAAGGCACCTAACTGGATGCCTCCATCTTCATGTGGCAGACAGGTGGCGGGGCCAATCAATCTACCCGTCGTGGTGGCTCAGTCTGACGAAAGACTTGTAAACCGAGCATGAGCTCATACGCATAAGTAAAATAAATAATTAGGGGTGGTGCCGAGTCAATCATTATTAAAGTGGCTGCTGACATAAAAGATCACAAACACTAACTAGACTCAAAATAGAATCAAAAACAGTGCAAAAAAACATTATTTTGCTATAGTGAGTTTGAGAGTCCATTGCATAGCTGTGTTTTCGGAAAGAACTTTACGGCAATTTTTCCCCGCTTGGTTGAAGGCATGCGGTGGAAATGCACAGTGCCTGGTTGAAGACGTGTGCCATTACCACAGCAAACTTAAAAGTGGATCTGAACACAACCACGCTCTAGTCTCTACACATTACCGAAAACATTTCCCGTGATCAGAAGAAAAAATAATATAAGAGCAACTTACTTCTTGATTAGACAAAGATGACAACAACAAAGCGTAATTGAAATATACCATTGCTTTTGCTGAACTCAATCGTAGCAAAACAACGTTTAATTGATGTTGCTCACTAATATTGTTGGTGGTAGGCGCTATACCTTGGGCAGCTGAAGGCGAGACAGATTCTAGAGCTTTCAAGCAGTTTTCTAATTCACATTTCGCTTTAGAGCAATCAGTTTTCATGTAAACCGCAATTTTGTAAAGCAAAATAGAAACACAATAAAATAATTGAATCCCTGCTGCAATAAAAACTCGTCCGCAATCAGGGTCCTGCGATTGCATTTTGTAATATGATGACTGAACTCTTATGAAAGTCGCAGAGCAAAAAGTAAGTTCAATATTATTGATATCCAATAAAGCCGATGCATTTTTGCATTTTAGAAGTGCAAGAGCAAATTCTGATTTTATTTGCATTAGAGAAGGAGCAACCACGGGAAGTTCATATTCACTTGCACGACGTGAAAGGCCAATGTGATAAGCACCATCAACATCGTCGAAGAAAGAATTGAACCATTTCACTGCTTCCAGATATCTTTCGAAGTGCAAATGATAAAATGCACAATAGTAAACTAAATGACAGAAATCTGTTATTGTCTTTCTATAAGAATATGGTTTTACTTTCAAAACATCATTTTTACTTTCAATTACTAAAAATGGCGAACTGCAATTAGCTGAACATTTACATTGTACAATTTTGACTAATATATTAATGATTTCCGAAGCTGGTTGCAACATGCTACATTCTTTGTAAGTTATGTGCAAATTATAAAGCACAGGCAATACATAATAGTCTTCATTAGAACACTCAACAGCTTTTCTCCAATAAATGATTGCCATTAGTGGCTTCCCAAGCATGACATGGCAACATGCCACCAGATTATGTAAAAGAATTAACACAGAGCCATCAACGTCCTTTTCATCGATGAATCGAGAACACAACTCGAGAATCTTTTCAAATTGACTTTTTTGATACAAAAGGGTAAGATAAAGATAAAACATAGAAGACTGATGTTCTTGACATGATGTAAACACGTCACCACTTGGAAATTCGGCAGCACAGCAGCCAGAGTCTACTGCATAAAATATCTGCAGCAGAAACGCAACTTCTGAGTTTATCTACATAAAGAAATTGTAAACAAAATCGCAAGAGCAATGCTCGACATTTAACATAACTTTGTATGATTTTAACCCAGGAGTGCTATAACGTATGTTACAGCCATCAATATGTAGATCAGCTTGCAAAGAACAGTTGATCCTGTTTAAAGTAAAAAAATAACTGAGCCAACAATATGTTTGGGAAGATCTGGTCAACATACTTGCAGCACAGAAGCAAAACAACTAAATTACTGTTAAGACCAGTTACTTTGACTTTGATTCTTATTCGATTTTTGCTTTTCCCTATGAGCTATGGGGTGTTTCAAAAAAATGAAATGACTTTATTTCTATGTCACAAAGATATTTGTTACCATAAACAGCTTGTTTTTTAAGAGTGTGTTGATAATCATCAGTTTATTGTAAGGAAATTGCGACTTACTATATTAAATATTTGCTAAGCATAAAAAAAAATTGTCCAACACTGTGATGTGAAATCGGTCCATTATTTTTGAAATATCCTGTAGTTAGTTTTCACCATGTTTAAGAGCCTAAGGTCTATCCTTGTACTAACTCGAAATTATAACATGTTCTTTGGGCTATATGTCAAGACAAGTATGTAACAACCATTACTTGATCTTGCGATCAACAATGCATGAACCCAGTTTACGATCAATACATGAGGGCATCCCAAGTCAACACGGTTAGCAGATTGATCCTAGGCACCAGTCTCAGAGGTTATTGAAAGTGCCGTACCCCAATATAAGAGCAGAGACTCAGCTATATACAAGCTGAACGTGACAAAAGCATGCTGATGGTATGGGATACAATGTCAGAGCAAAGTCAGTTAATGTTGTTTTGTCATTATCCATTCCACCAGCGATCAGCATGATAAACCACACTGATTTCTAAGTTGTTGATTTTTTCTCGCTGCAATTTTTTTGTGTTCGCTAATGTTCTTCAACAATCGATTTCTTAAATCTCTACTGTCGTATTTGCATTTCATAATGCAGATTACAAGTGGTACCAAGTTGCAAAAGAGCTGTTTGCCGTAGCAAAAGTAAACCGTTAAAAACTATTATTAGTATGTTTGTGCCTTTTTGTATAAAGACCGCTTACATTAGATTATATCATATATGATTACAGACAGGAAACAATTCATGAAATATTATAGCCACAAGCACATATTACAGTAAAGCTCTTAAACGATGAAGAAATGCTTAGCAGCTACCAAGGTGCAGTAGCAATAGTTCCTGGCTTTGAAACAAAAAGTCTGGAGTTTGAAACTTCAATAAAACACCACTGCTATTTGTCAGTAAAGACTTAGGATCTAAAGTATAGTGTTGCTCGAACAAAACTGTAGTTTGAAAGCAAGTGGATAGGCACAGACAATCACTGAACAGAGCCTATCGAAGTCCTGTGAAAGAAAGCAAAAAAAAAGAAAATTGACCAAGTATACTCACATTTTTGCACAGATTTTTGTCTGAGTCACAAATTTTGATAAGATTTTTCACTTCAGCTATAGAAGTACCGTCTGTGAGCCACACAATGAACAAACATAACCCACAACGATGCAATTCTGAATAAATACGCTTATAAAAAATTACACTGCAAACATCACAGTGTAAAATGCGAACTGTTTGACCACTACTAGCAAAAACTGCTGTGAAAATAATATTTAATTTTTCAAATGGTAGCATTAGTTCAGTAAAAAATAGGGGTGAAATTTTGTTTGTATTGCTAGTTTTAATTTGAAAGCAACACCAATACCAACCCTAGCTGAAAAACACCAATATTGTCAGTGAAACCAACAAAAGCAAAGCTGCACTGAACAGATAAGTTTGATTATTTCAACAGAATTTGGAATTGAGAGTAACATTTAAAAAATAGGTGTCATTTATAGTTAACACCAAATTTTTGAAAAATATTGTTCTCTAATTTTCTTGCTACATAACAACCTGATAGTGACCAAAAACTAAAATAGTACATACTAGTACAAAACACTTAAATCAAAGTGTAGTCCATTTGCCTGGCATTTAACAGATAAGTTGCACATTGCTATCATTATTCACGCAAAATTAGGACGATAGATTATTATGAAATAAAATCATTCACGTGTTTAGCCACTATGCAATAAGCAGATTTTGTCTGTACAACTGCATATAATTAACTGACCAAGTAGAACATTATGCAACTCTGGGTGTCCAAGTTTTGAAACACATTTGTTGTAAACAACCAGAACATCAGAGCAAAAAGTTTCATCAACAATATTGTCTTCAGGTGGTGATGAAGAGAGAGAATTTATCACTGCAATGCATATCTGTGTTTAGACCAGTTTTGAATACATACCATTGCCAACTTTATTTTGAGTGCAACTTTGCAACAACATAACGTGATGGAAAAATGGCACAAAAGTGTGAAGTAATGAATAACTGTCAACATTGTCAATTTTCTGATAGCTTGCTCTCAATGATAGCTATTACAGCCAAAAACCAAACACATTGGTTAAGATTATCACAAATTGCTACTGTATTACTTACATTTAACTTAGAAGGCCCTACCATGTAGCATGGATTTAGTAGTATTCTTCCATGTTTCAAACACTTTAAATAACTACTTTTGCCAGCAACAGCAACTTACCACTAGCAACTTTAGACAGCTTATGCACTTACATCTCAACTCAACTCTGTACTTAAGATATGCTTACAGCAAAATGAATGCACAATAGCTGCACAAGAAGGTTAAATGTACTTTTTGATTATTTGTACTTTTTAAATAATGTGTGCATTCTTTAGCGCAAGTGCTTACACATAAACAATATAAAATTAAATGACCAATTTTTGTATGGGATTTCTATCATTTGACCATACCAAAATTTTGAAAAAAACCTACCCAACCTATCAGTATTTAAACTCAGCAAGCAGGAAATTGTAAACATCACCTACCTGCATCAGAGATCACATTGAAATTAGACTTTGACCCTATCTGGATGAGCACTCACTAACCTGCATTACATCCAATAACAAATTGTGCGTTAAACCAATTTACACCAATTATATTGACCGATGATTTTCCAAAAGCTTGATGAACCAAGCAGTTATACAATATTTTCAAATATGCTTTGCACTTTTCTGTCTCCCATGAATAACCTTACAAAAAATCATGCAATTAGGCTAAATTACTTTATCATTAAATTTATCAGTCAGGCCTTGAGGTACTTTATTGCAATTTCTGCCTTATCAATTAGTCACAGCACTTACGTTAGAGCAAAACCAAAATAAGATTTTATTGACATTCTCATGCAAATAAGGAAAAGAAACCAACTCAATTACGGAATACGTAGACAATAAAAAATTAATGGAAATGAATTATTTTTTAACTCAATTCAATTATTTTTCCCATTTGAGTAATTACATGTTTAGTTTTTGACTAGTGCAAATTTTTGTATTTTTGCACTTCTTTAGTTGGTAGTTTTTCCGTAATTTGGTAATTTCTTATGTAAGACTAAGTTTCGTATTTCTGTAATTTTAAGTCATAGTATGAATTTCTGTATTTCCATGGTTCAGTAATTCCACATTTGGATCCAGCTTTCCATATTTTTGAAAATGTAAACATCTATACCTTAGTGTTGCCCTTGAGTTAAAATTAGTAATGTAGGCCAACAGATTCCAGCTGCATTGCAACAATGCTCAACAAAGCTAGACTAGGACAGAGCAAATCATCTATTGTTAAAGCATGTTGGTTGCAAATGATCAAACTTAGGATGCGATAAAGAAAAAATTAGCCAGTCTGGCTGACAGCATTTTCTAATACTTTGCCAGATGGGACTTAGATAAAAATAAACACACATGGTATATAAAGAATAAACACTTTAACCTATGCACAGCACTGTATTCTTGTATGATTTGTAAAAATATTACCTTAGTTTTTGTCATCTGTACTTTGGGAACTTAAACAATACCTTTACTAAGATGTAAAAACATGAAGCAGTGGTTTGAACATTTAGTTGCCAGTGATCTTGTCTCTTGGTAATATCTTGTCACAAAAAAGCATGACGAAATCACCCAAAGAAAATAAGATGCTTGGTGGGTTGAAAAAAACAATTTTTTTCAAAATTCTTTTTTCATTACAAGCTATGCCATTTAAAAACACAAGTTACGCACTGAACATTGCCTGACATTTTTCTGCAGGATTGGTAATGTGATGTGACTCTACACCACAGTAATTTGATGTGACCCTATACGACAAATTTTAGATGACTTATATGGTGAAGTCTTCTCTAAAGTGATCACACAATGTACAATAGAGACCAGATTTTGATAGGTTTTGATTAGGGACCCTTAAACATGATGGCTGCACAATGCATACCACAGGTCAGATTTTGCATGGTGAAGAGCAATGGGATAATGTTCAATAAGATGACGGGCACAAAGCAATTGGACAAAATAATCTTTGCAGTCTTATCAAATTTTAGATGATCTCAGCTTTTTGACAATGTAGAAGAAAAAACCATTTGACTTCAGAAATCAAAACTAATGTTTTTACTGCAACAGTTTTCAGTTTACTGCCACTGACATCAGATGACATTCAATATCACTTATACATACTGAAAACAAATTGTGATATGTTGGCATTGGTCACAAGTGATCTTATCACAAAAAAGGGTGACAAATGGCTAAAAAAATTTTTACCAGGTTGAATAGTATACGTTCCACCAAATAAATATTTGTAACAAATCACCAGTCTGCAACGATTTACTGTTTATGGACTATTTCACTTTTACTGATCTGCTTCAGTTCTTTACTTTTTCACCATCTAACACTCCTAACTGCCATAGCAGTATTAAAAACTCGGAGTAAGCCTGAACAGGTTGTTGGAAAAAACAAAAATGCAGAAAGCCTTCCACAAAATTGGAACACTGCAACAGGGAAATGCCAGGCAGACAAGCATTTTGGGTTGGGATTAGGATTGATCATGGTGAGGGTTCAATAAAGGGTTATGAGGTAGGATTAATACTAGGCAGTGGTTCTTTTGCATCAACGACCTTTTGCTCTTGGAAGCTATTTTGCTGTCTGACATTTGTGATTGATCAATTCTAATGGCATGTTAAACATGTGACTTTTGGTCGAGTTTGGTCAATTCCTACTACAAATTAAAAATTGTACTCCCAGTGTACACTCTCCTGTACATTCACATTGAATGAACCACAGAATTAACTAAATAAAATTGTTACTTACCAACTTATGTACTCTGGTATACCTTATACAGGTATACTTCACCCATGTCAGACCACAAGAGGCTTAACCAATTAGCAATTTAAGTACAAAAAGTTAGTTTTAAGCTTCAAGTTTAATTAAATAACAATTAATTATCTCGCTAATATTCAAAAAATCAAACACAACAAATACCACATTAAATCAGAAGTGTCACTAATGACTGCAAAGAGGTAAAAGAAGTGCAAGCTCTGTAAGTACTGGTACCAGGGTTTATCCTACCCAAGCATGCAAGACAAAAGCCCATCTTTACCTTTTATTTTAATCCATAAGTCACTCCAATTACCAGAAAACGACATAACACTTCCGTCACAATAAAACAAAAGCAAGGCATATCACTAAGTTTTATTGAACGAACCACAAGACAACGTATTGCCTAAAATAATGTAAATATATAGTGTAAAGTAAAGGCAGTGGCTATTTCGCCGTCGACGGCAATTTGCCCTTGGAATCTATTTTGCCGTGATCATTCACGTGTGTTTATATATGCAAATTTGCTATTATCGCACCAGTGACTCTGTGGTGTAGTGGATAGAGCGCTGGTCTTGAGATACCAAGGTATCGGGTTCGAATCTCAGCTGGCCAGGGCTTTAAAAGAAAGGCAGTGTACACTGAAGGGGCAGGCCCGGTATGTAAATGTATGGGGCAGTGTACACTGCAAGGGAGTGTGCAGGGTGGGGGATGGAGACCTGGGGGTGCAAAATTTTTTTTTTGGTTTTTAAAATTGACCAATCAGAGACGACCAAAAGTCACATGTTTAGTACGTCATTAAGATTGACCAATCACAAACAACTCATGGCAAAATAGTCTCTGAGGGTAAATTGCCGTCGACGGCAAAATAGCCACTGCCTAAAGTAAACAAACACTATTTCTGCCCTAAATCTTAATTGCCTAATTCAAGCTGCTTGTAGCATATTTAAAAGTATTAAATCCATTCATTTTATTTAGCTCTTCTGGTAATGTAACGTTTATTTAAGTTGATACAAGTTCTTACCAAGCATGCAAAAAACTTTAATATTCGTTTTTGCATGCTGGATAAGAACTTGTATCAACTTAAATAAACGTTACATTACCAGAAGAGCTAAATAAAATGAATTTATCAAAAATACCTGGTAGCCAGAATAACAGTGTATTAACTCTTTTGCTCCCGCGTGAAAAGTGGCAGCGCGAAAAACTGTCATAATCAATCATAATTAATCATAATTATATACCTCAAGTTTGTTTGTAAATCATTACTCAGCTGTCTACTTCTACATTAAGTGTGATATATCGTTGAAATCTACATTTCTTGAGGACTTCAAATGGAAAAAAAAATTTTTTTTTGAATATGCAAATTTTATGCAAATTAGCCCCCCAACTGGGGGGTAGTTGTCTTCAAAATTAAAGAGGTACCCTCACCTCAAAGATCACTACAGATTTAATTTTCAACCAATTTTTTTAGAAATGGCCGCAAAAGGATGCTAAGGAAATAAGCTTTCAAGGTACATCAATCAAAACTTACCTAAGAGCCTAGGTTTTATACAATTTGCAATTTTCTGAGACAAATGACCTTTTTTTTGACCGGTACCGACCGGTACCAAATTTTGGTACTGAAATTCAGTACCTAAAATATGATCAGTTATTATCTGCTACAGCAGTGTTTCCCAACCTTTTTTGTTGGCGGACTAATTCCAAACCTGCCAAAGTATTTGCGGACTCAAAACGCATCAATGAAGGCCACTTCACACAGAGTATGATTAATAAATTTCGGATAGGGGGGAACTTTTCTTCCAGGTTTTAAGGAACCAAACAAAAATCCAAAATAATGCTTTATTAAACATAATCAAATTAACATAACAATAATTAACATAAACAAATCCACCGAAGCTTTTCGTCCCCTCACGGGGACTTCATCAGGGCTAAATAAAAGAAAAGAGAACAAACTTTTACTCTTAAATTTAATATGGTATTAAGATACTAGTCATTGATAATTCAGTTAGTAACGTTTTAGCACTGTACCGCTCAATGGAACACCTGTAAGAGCGACTTGGCTCCTTGTGAATAACCAAGTTTTATGTTAAGGGATGGCTTAAGGCGTTTGATTAGAAACGCTTCCATTAGTTCGGTTTCAGTGCTGAAACGGCACTTTTTCAGTAATGTAAAGTTTTGCTCTGCTGGTATTGTTTCTCTGCAGGCTTTGCACTGATCGCGATGGGATTTGATAGCGGAGTTAGATGAGCTTAAGTTATTGGAAAGATGGTTTTCAATTCTGACGAATAGTTGTCTAGTCGTCATACCGATGTGTGACGTGTTCTTATCCCAAGAACAAGTATATTTATAGACGACATTCGAACAGAAAAGAGCGGGTAAAGGAAATTTAAGGTTAAAATAAGAGATTATTTTAAAAGTTTGATAAGCTACTTTTATATCAGTGCTCAGTCTGTCACGAAACAATGCAGCAAGGCGTTTACTAAATTTGATAGACGGGGTACCAATATATGGGAGGGTTAAATAAGGACTTAAGTTGGGGGTATTATTGGAAAAATCCGTAGGGGATTGTTGGTTCTGGTTTTTGAATTTAATCTTAAATTTTTCAATTACATTTAGGATGAAAGGTGTTGGGTACCCGTTCTGTTTAAATAAAGAGATGATACGGGTAATTTCGGTTTTTAATAACGAATCATTTGAAGAGTATAAATAAGCACGATGTAGTAAGCAATTAATGAGGCCTCGTTTCCAAGATAAAGGTGCTATGCTGTCGAAATGTAATAGTACACCGGTGAAAGTTGGTTTACGGTATACACAGATATTGAATTCTCTGTCGTAAATCGTTAATTGGACATCTAGAAATGGTAGTGAGGGGCCTGAAGCCTCCTCACATGTGAACTGAAGGTTAGGGTGCTGGTTATTAAGCACTTCTAAGAACATTTGAACTTCAGTTGCGGAATTGAAGATGGCAAACACATCGTCCACGTAACGTACGTAAAATGATGGAAAAAACGAAAGATGTTTATCAAAAATTTTCTTTTCGATCATTCCAAGAAACCAATTGGCTAGCGTAGGACCTAAAGGGTTTCCCATAGCTACACCATCGATTTGTGAAAATAATTTACCATTATGAATAAACATACCTTCTGTGCTAAGTTTTAAAAGTTTTTTAAAGATGTTTTGTGTAATTGGTTTCTTGGCTTGAAGAAAAGTTTCTTGGCTTGATTATGTTTAATAGAGTATGATTAGTTTACAACGTTACGTCCCTTAATCACAATTTGAGTGAAGAGGCCACGAAACAAACACAATGAAACTTTACAGAACTTAAACACAGTCAGTTTAATGCCACAAACAGAAGCTGCATTTACTACTTTCAATGGGAACCTTGTCCCTGGACTTTCGCTACTAGCTTGTCGAAATTAGGGTCTATGGTTGTCAACGCGCATCTAATGTCATCTTCTGGTTGAAGTTGGTTGCGGTACTTGGTTTTTATCATAGCTAAAGCTGAAAATCCAGCTTCGCAGAGATATGTAGTTGGAAAAGGTAGGAGAGCTTTTGTTGCCTGCCAACAGAGATCAGATAGATTTGGTTCCTTTGATTGCACTTCCGCCCAAAATTGAGTCAGAGATACATTTTCGAACTTGTTCCTCCACAGTTGTCGATTCTGCAACTCAATCAGCTGTTCAGCTATGCAGTCCATATCAGGGTGAACATGCAAAGCTGATACCTCGAAAGGACATCGTACCCAGTTAAACTTTTTGCTGTAATCATTAGGAGGGATATATCTATCCAACTCGGAAAGAAATGAAGAAAGGTGATCAAGAAATATCTCACGAACGCTGTCCAAATTAAATTCTTCTTCTTCTACAAATGAGTTTAATGCTGGAAACGCAGCTATCTTCCCTTGTTCCATTCGATGCATCCACAACTCCATTTTAGCTTTGAAAGTGATAATATCTTCAGACACATCCAAAAATATTTTCTCTTTCCCCTGCATAGAGGTATTTAGTTGATTTAAATGACTGAAAAAATCAGCTAAAAATAACAACTTTGCAATCCACTCGTTGTCTTTGAATCGCTCTGAAAGCTCATGTTTTCGTTCTTTTAAAAAAGCACCTACTTCGTTGCGTAAGCTAACTATTCTCTGCAACACTTTTCCTCTTGATAGCCAACGGATGTTTGAATGATACAGAAGTCCACTGTGTTCAGCTCCCATTTCGTCACAAAACACGCGAAATAAACGAGTGCATAAGGAGTGGGATTTTATATAATTGACAACACATACAACCTCCTTGAACACTGAAGCCAGGTTTGCTTGAATGTCTTTAGCGGCAAGATTTTCTCTGTGAAGGTAACAGTGGACAATTAAAATGTCATTGTTTTGCTTTTTCGCAAAACTCATAAATCCTTTTTTGATTCCCATCATAGCTGAAGCACCATCGGCGCAAGCAGACACGCAGTCAGTCCACAAAAGCTGATGTTCTTCAAAAAAAGAATCTACCTTTTTATATATTTCTTCCCCTGTGGTGTATTTAGTCAGCGGTCGACAAAAGAGAAATTGTTCTACATAGTCATCGGCAGTGCGATAACGTACAAACACCATCAGCTGGGCGTCGCTTCCTATATCTGTTGTTTCATCTAACTGCAGACTAAAATTTTTACTTCGCTTCACAGCAGCAATCGTCTGCTGTAGAATATCAGCTGAAAGTTCTTCGATTCGTCGTTTGATTGTGTTGTCTGACAACGGAACCATAGCCAGTTTATTAGCAACAACCTCTCCGCACATTATCCGGGCCATTTCAATGGCTGCAGGCTTAATCAACCGTTCTCCTGTTGTATGAGCAGCTTTAGCTCTAGCAATTTTCCACGCAACAGAATAGGAAGCTAGCACTGCATCTTTATGAGAGTAGGCTACTCCTCCCCAAATACTCGGACGATCAATGCGGCTTCTCTTGACATGCAGTTCCTTGCTCTTAAAGAATTCGTAATCTTTGCCAAGGTACTTTTCGTGTTTAGATCTAAGGTGCCGTTGAAGTTTAGCTTCTTTTAAAGAGCTGTGAGCTAAAACTTCTAAACACAACACACACTGTGGCCTGACCTCGCCATTTACTTCCACTGACGTGAATCCAAATTTTAAAAAGTCTTCGTTATATGAAAATACTTGTTTTCGTTTTGCCATTGAAAATCGTCTGTTGTACTACGTTAAAATTTACTGCAGTTTAAATTTCAGACTCGTCCTTGGTTAGGACTATGCGGGAGCAAGATAAAAAAGAGAAAAGGAATGCGAGCGCAAAGGCATGCATGACAGATTCGTTGTGATGTAATAAAACAAAATTTATTACATTTCACTCCCTAGGGAAGTTTCAACATTACAAAAAAGTCAAAGCGTGCGCATTGCGCAATGAATAAAAAAGTTCCAAAATCGTTAAAACTGGTTACCTATATGCGGTTATAAGGTTTTATCGTTAAAACTAGTTGATGTTATTTTGAAACTTGTTGTTGCGCTCGCGGACTCATCAAATCCTTCCACGGACTCAAATGAGTCCGCGGACTCGGGTTGGGAAACACGGTGCTAGAGGTTGGCCTAAACCATGTAACATTATGTATTTTTGAACAGGGAATTTCTTCAAGATTCAGAAAATATCAAGTTTAAATAGAATATGCTATCACTGACAATGAAACAGCCGCTTCTTTACACCCTTCCCATTTCTTGAGAAACAAGGGGGATACAGCAAACTTTGATTTAGAGAAGTCAAACTTCTGCTAGCTTTTAAACTTGTATTTCAGTTTTTGTCTCCTTGGAAATTTGATACAAAATGACGACTTTAGTGGTGAAACATTTGCAATTTATTTTATGTTTTTATAGGGTGTAGTTTTTGTAAAAATTATAATTTAGTGAAGGTAAGTCAAAAAATTGTGGGGGTTTTGAACTGACATGATGTACAGTACTCATTTTTGATCAGTAAATATCATATACCACTTAGTCTAAACTATTTAAAGTTATATATTGCTGGAAAGCAAATTTCCTAAGCTTTCAAATGTAACCGGTATTTAGCAACATATGATATTTTTTACGCACTAAATTTACTTTTATCTACTTATCATTCAAATTTGTTTGGGGGGGGGTTTTGAGACCCCTAAAAAATTTGGAAATTCAAAAACATAAAATTTATCATTATCGCTTAAAATTTTGTCAAATGATGCCCCAAAAGAGTAGTTTTCAGACTGTGTTAATGATAAAGGGTTTGGTTTCGTGGTAAAGATGTAATCTCAATTTGATTTTAGCGTAGTTGGCACGTGCTGTGAATTTGGCCGATTTTGTCGTCTGCAACTGGGTTGTTGGTCTTTTTAACCCATTTTGGGTATAAAGATCTAAAAATTAGGGCACAAATTATACATTTTCCAATGCGTGAGGAAATAAGCTTGATCTTTTGAAAATTTTATGAAAATCGGATGAAAAATAAAGTCACAGATCGATTATTTAGTAAACTAACTTTGTAACTCAATTTAACAAAATTTGAGGGAAACACTGAAAACACGAGATTATCAATCGATGATCGCGGGAGCGAAAGAGTTAAATCCATCTTGGGAATGGACAATTTTGGGCTAATTATTCGGATGGGCTTTTTAAGCCATAGGCAACTTTTTGCAACTCTTTCGCACAAAAATGTTCATGGCTAACTGCATTGCAGCCAAAACTTCTAAATCTAATAACATTATACACAGTAATTACATATATGGATCAAGTATTATTGTTTATTAAAGATAAAAACAATTCATTTTTGGGCAAAGACATCAGAAGTAAGTTACCTCATGGGTTGTTGATGTCGTAAAAATGCCACACATGACCACTGAACTTCTCATTACAGATCAATTATTGATCAAACACAACACTTGTGATGAAAAAGATTAATTAAAAAGTAGTAGGCTACAACAGTGTAACGAATTGTATATCAGTTAAAAGAATGAATAAAATTTGTTAGTTATGAAGCTTTTTAAACAAATTTGAAAGAAATGCGTACAAAATTTGAGCTTATTAGACGGGGTTTGGGCTTATAAAGCGGGTTTTTTATTACACCATTAAATGGAACAATTCCGAACCGGACAAATTTGGTCTTATTAACAGTGGGCTTTAGGCTATAAGCGGGAACTACTGTAGTTGCTTTTTCAACCATTTTGTTTATATATTAAACACTTCGATCACCTTAGCGACCGGGAAACTTCCTCAAAAAGCAGTAGATGTTATAGAAAGTGTAATGTACAGACTGTTCACTGTACTACAGTTTATTTGTTGCAGCTATGATATCTATAACATCTACATTATTGTTGTATTATTATGTTTATTAATCACAAAAAAAAGAATTACCTCACTAATAACGTAGCTATCGTCTACAAACAGAAACATAATAAAACGTAAGTAATATCTAACTTAACAACACAGTAGCTAAACTAGACAACACTGCAAACAACTCAAACAGACAACTCATTCTTTTGGACGATGCAAGTAATGCAACAAAGAGAAAAACGAGAAATAAGGCTTACGGCATGGCAATAATTACAAGCGCGTTTCGTCTACAACGATTCACAACACTTATACTGAGAAAGCACTCCGGTTACTTAGATGAGCAAAATGTTTAATTCCCAAACAAAATTGTCAAAAGAGCCCCTATATCTGTTCATGATATCAGTGCACTCGGCAAACAAAAAATTCCTGCTATGGGCTATTTACCCAATATAGTTGGTAATTATCAATGGTATTTGAAGCGACCTATGTTCCGCCACAAAAATGTTTGCAAACTTTAGACACTCAATCTGAGGGAAATATTATTGAGTTATTGAACTTAAAGACAACTGCTTTACATTGCGTTACTTGGCGATCTGCAGTACTACCTGGCATTATGAAAATACAGGAAAAAGAGAATACCAGCAAGAAGAAACGGAGATCGGCAAACGAAATAAACTACAAGTACTATCCATAAAGGTCAAGCTTCTAAATTTATGCGGAATAAATGCAAAAGAAAATGATACTAAATAGATTGTTAAACATTTCAAACAAGTGTTCCCCTGGCAGATGATTGGAAGCTAGTTTTCTTGTGCTGCCATTACTACTATTTATATAACCTACATAGTCTACTGTGCACTGACTTTTGTTACGGATATGAAAAGGAACCCATTTGGTTCATTAAAAGTTGACATCACCTGCTGTATGTTTTTTTTAAAAGAAACCTTATTCACAAAAGCTACGGTAAGTCTTTACTTAAATGAGATAACGATAATAAATAGCTTTCAAATCATTTGGCCAACTCTTTAGTGCAACTGATTTGTCTTCTCCTTAAGCTACACTGAGGACCTCATCCAAGAATTTAAACAAAATTTTGATTTTTGAAAGGGATGACTAAAATTAATGTTTTGATTGAAAAAGATCCAAAAGTTAAGACGTGTTTTATAGGTCTGTATGCTTTCAAACACTAAGTGTTTCACAATCATATTTTTAAGATAAATTAGGAGAACTTGAGAGACTGGAAGACATGTCCCTTTTTCCGACCACCCTAGGTTTACCTCTTTGGGCTTATCATTTCTTTTTCTTGCCCTACCAATTTTTTTTAATCCTCTATTGATGTTGATCGTGAAAGTAGTAGGCTAAATCTTATTTGATCTGTTTTTATTTAGCTGGTCCGAATGTATAAGTCGCTAAAATGTATGGTACTTTATCATGCTATTTTTGTAGGTCAAAAATTAGTTGCGTAGAGATAAGCCGTAGGAGATCAGCCTCAATATTAAAAAAAACAGCGAATAAGTGAGAAACCTGCATTTCAAAGTCAACTAGCTACAGCAGTAATGGGCAATCTTGTTGACTTTTGCAGTTATGGTTTGAAGTGTCTTGGCAAGTTGAAAAATGTTTAAACTTTTTTGTACTACAGTCAACTTCGGATATAAGAGATCCGCCGGGACCAGCTTAATCAGTCTCTTATAACCGACTTATTAGTTTGTATTGAAAATCATTTGGGACCTTTAGCGTAGTTCCTTATAAGCGAAAATCCCTTATATCTGAATCTCTTATATCCGAAGTTGACTGTATTAAAAAGAGCAACTTCAGCCCAATAACTTACAACTCATGTCCACTCGCAGCAATATTTTTCCATTAAGCCAAGCTTATAAACTAATGATTTATAGAAGTTAAAATCGTGTAAAGTAATTAAGTTATAACTAGGGCCCGCTAAAGTCAATAAAGTCAAAATTTTTCCTGGACCTTGTTACATGATCAAACGTGTACTAACGTTTGTTTCAGGTGTTCAGGAGTCTGTTTTGGTAGATTTGGTAGCAACTCCCAAGCGAGTGCGGACTTACCGTCCAAAGTATAGCGATACAATTTGCTTTCTCGTGAATGGAGGATAAAAATGGCAAATAAAACAAAAACAAACAAAATTTTATAAGTCAAAATTTTTCATAAAGTCAAAACTTCTCAAAATTGGCTTCATCGAAAATTTCCTTACAAAAATGAACAAATTTATATTTTTTTCAATTTTTGAGCAGCTATTAAAATTTTATGCGCAGTTTCATTTCATTTTAAACTTCTCAAATAGTTGCAATGGTAAAAATGCTTGCGGTAATTGAGAAGGAAATAACACTTATTATGCATCAAATCGTCATTGTTGATGCATAAACACATAATTGTTAGACAATTAATCTATTCCTATCAAACCTTTGCGCTCTTTACACGTGGTCTTTTTAAGTCGTAGCTTGCAAAGCAACGAATGCCTAAACAAGCCAAATCTTCTACAGCGAAAGTTAGGCAAATTTGCCAGGAATATCCCAATGAGTTTTTCGCAACTCCTGCCCGCGACTTGCGATGCAGCCTTTGCAACGTGTTAGTCAAATGCGACAAAAAGTTGTTTTTGCGGAAAGCCACCGAAAAAGTAAGCAACACCAAAGAAAATTGGAGACGAAGAGCAAACCTTTTTACAACTCGATCAAGTAAACTTCAAGGAACAGGTTGTCTCTTCATTCTTAGCTGCAGATATCCCACTTCATAAACTCAACCATCCTTCTTTAAAGTGTCTGTTTGCTACAATGGGAAAAGTATTGCCTTCGAAGACTGCAGTCCGGGCATGTGTTGCTAAATTAGCATCCCAAAAAGAAGAACAAATTCAAGAATTACTTCGTGACAAACAAATTTTTTAAACTGTGGATGAAGCAGAGATTGCTAAACAAAAGTATATTAGTGTGCTTGTGGGCAGCTTAGATGCCCCAAATCAAACATTCCTCGTTGATTGCCATCCACTTGAAAGTGGTAGCAATGATAATAGCAGTATTATTCTGCACATTGTGGATCACATATTGCGACAACTTGAAATAAAACGCGAGAATTTTTCATTGTTCTTGCCTGATGCTGCTCGGTACATGTCTTTGGCTGGAAAGACATTAAAGGAATAATTATACCCTTCCTTGATGCATGTCACGTGCGTTGCGCACTTACCACATAACTGCTCTAGGCATGTGCGTGCTCATTTTAAAAATATTGATGAAATAATAGCAACGATCAAGGCAGCAACAATCAAAAACAAAGATCGCAAGAAAGATTTTCATGATGCTGGTTTGCCATCTCCTCCTGACCCTGTAATTACAAGATGGGCAACTTGGCTTAGAGCTGCTTCATATTACAGTGAGAACCTTCCAGCTGTTCGTACCATTGTCAACAATTGGACAAGAGCAGGCCTCTTAGTCAGCAGAGCAAAAGACGCTATCAATGTGGAAGATTTGGTGCCGGACTTGATTAAAATAAATCAATACCGGACTCTAGCAGCCAACGTAGAGTTCTTAGAAGGAAGTGCCTGCACGATAACCGAAGCATACGGACAGCTGAAGAATATGCAATTCGATGATGATCCGTGCGCAATTAAAAATTACATTAAAAAACGACTATCCAACTCTGATTTAGAAACAATAATAAACTGTACCAACTTGACAATTGACCCAACAAGCTACGCACTATTGCAAAATGCCCAGCCAATCTCTGCTGCTGTTGAGATGTCGTTTTCTATGCTCAGTAAATTACTGAGAAAAGACAGAAATTTTGATGTTAAGAACGTAAAAAAATATATGATGCTGTATTACAACAAAAAGTCCTGGTAATTATACTGTGTGGCTTTCGTTAAAAACATCCTAGACAGATTGTTAATGTACAGTACAGTTACAATAACAACGCATTTTTTTGTATTACACACTAATTGATAACGGTACACACAATGACTTATTATCCTAGGTTTTGACGTCATGCGTCGCTTTGTTGCATTAGCTTCAAGACTGAGTGATTGAGAAAATGTTTAAAGTAGGCTACTTTCTTCTTTAAAAACTTATGTAAATTGCGAATCATAAAACATTTTCAATCAAAAAAGTGCAACAAAACATAAATAATAGGCGAAAGCAGTTAGGTCAAAATAAAGTCAAAATTTTGCTAAAATAAAGTCAAAAATATATATTTTTTAGGTCAAAAAAATGGCCCTAGTTATAACATAAAAAAATAATCGCTGTAAAATGTAAAAGATGATGAGTAGTCTAATCTTTTTCTTCGGATGAAGGCGTATTGAAGAACAGAACATTTAGGCCTGACACCGCAAACCAATTAAGAACATAGAAAATTCATGCTGAATATTGGAATAAGTAGATAGCTGTTGAAAAGCTTTCGGACTGGTTACAAACATAGATTACAAATTATTCTAGCAGCCGTACCACCAACAGTGTTGACCACCATTAATCGCTTTTTAGATGTTGCATTGCAGCTTTGCTATTTCTTTTAGAAATTTGCTGGAATCGTTTGAAGTTGTTTAATAACGAACACAAAGAAAAAGAAACGAATACGCAATTCAAACCACGTAATTTTTTTCGAAACCACGCGCAATTAAAAACTTATAACAAACAGATTTTAAGAGGATGCTTTAGGTGGCCTCCCACTACAGAATTCAATAAAAATCATTTCTTAGTAGGATAGAGGGTTGACCTTTTTTTCAAAATTTATCAAGCTTTTAGATACTGTTTGTATTAGATTGTAACACTTTTAGATACCATGAATTTTTTTGGCCCGTATTCAAAGAGGTGATTTATTACGTAAGTGCTTGTAATCTAATTGCATTTGATTGCTCGCTTGCTGATAACTGCGTAGATTGTCCACGAATTTCCGAGAAAAGTTACAAAGATATGTTTTCGGATGCGTAGATAAAGACTATGTTTTCGGAGTGCCCTGTTTTCTTTTTTGAACGCTTCAGACTAAATGTGGTCACAAACATTGCTAAAAAATTGTTTTACGAGTTTTTATGCTGCTGTTAAAATTCAAAAGCTTGTCATCACGTTCTCGTTTCCATCACTTGAATTCGGTTGTTCATTTTTTTGTTGAAATTCTGGAAGAACTGGAACGTATCTTGAATATCTACAAAATATGAAATTGAAAACAACTTAACATGTTAACCTCGTATCAGTCATAACTATTGTTGGACGCTTTGGTAAATTTTATTATGTCCAGATATGCTGCTGTTATGGACTGCTATACATCTAATATATAAAGCGCGATTCTGTCTGTATTTCTGTCTGTGTGTCTGTTTTTACTCCTCTGAAACTGCTTGAGGTACAAGCACCAAACTTGGCACGATGGATTACCACCTCGTGGTGAGTGTCATAAGGGTATTGGTGACGTCATGATGACGTTATAATCAAAGACAATTTTTGTAAAATTTGCATTACTTGACAAAAGACAACCACTTTTTGCACCAACGAAAACCAGGTTCCCACTTACCACATTTCAAAAACTTTCATTTGTTTGGTGTTGAAAATGACAGGACAATCAATGATTTATTGAACAATCTGTTTTTTGTTCTTTCTCAAAAAGTACTCATCGCACAAACGCGATTAACGCTAGAATTACCGCCTTTTCAACCTGCCTAAAATTACCGCGAGCGGTCAAAATGACCGTTTGCTTTATTACGAGAAAATACATAATAATTAGGCATTCTTTTGTGTCATAAGTTTCTTTTAACTGTTGTGTTAAACCTAGTAATGTTTTGAATTATTGTAAGTGGAAGTTTAACGAGCCGTAAGCTCCGTTATTTGTTGGAATAAATTGCATAGATCCTAAGCTACAAAATGAATTGTAGAAATTCAACTTTTTTCAGCAGCGTTTCAGTTAGTATGTTCGGAGCTTGTAATCTGCCTCTCGATTTTGAAGAAAATTTCATACTTTTCAATCTTGCTTCTTCATTAGAAACCAATACAAATCAAATTCCACTGTGTTAGATGTAGAATGTCTAATAATTATTACCTAGCGCTTGCGTTGTGGTAGCTTACTTGCATTATTACTGTCAACTGTCACTACCTCACTGCCAAAGCAGACAAATTTACATGATGCTGAATTAGTTAGCTGCGCGTTTTCAGTAGCAGTCTGTAAATTCGCTTCATTTGAAAAAATCATTTTCCTTGTAGGCCAAAGGCGAACCGAGTCTGAATATGCCTATCCCTGATCAAAGCGTAACATAACGTAAGCGTAGCGTTTTTTTTGCGCGGGTAGAGAGCATTTTTATCTCAAAGAAAAGCTGAAGATCTGTGTTTTTTGAAGACTAATTTTTTCAGAATAATGTTTTTGCTATTTTTTGCTCCAAATAAAGATGAAGACCTTTTTTTTTCGGAAATAAATTTTTTAAAAAGTGAGTATTTTGCCCAGTTTTGAAATTTCTATAACGGGGCCGAAAACAGTTAGGAGACTTCAGCCACCAGTCCCCGTACTATTACCCCTATGTCGGCAAACATCTTTGTCTTTCGCACTGGTGCATAACTTGTACCTGTTAGTGCAGTTATTGTTGCAAGATTGCTTAGATACAATATCGCAGTGGTTTTCAACCAGGGTTCCGCTAGTTTAGTCCAGGGGCTCCGCCAGAAGTTACACAAATTGTACAAAACAATTAAATTATTGCATAGGGGTTTCTCGAGCCACTGGAATTCTTCATTGGGGTTCCTCTTTAACAAAAAGGTTGAAAACCACTGCAATAGCACATCAGAAGACAAAGATAATTTTAATAATAAAAAATTAGTGGTTTCTGCACGGTCAAAATGACCGTTAGCGGTAATTCAAGATAAATCCATTCTCATCCCACCCTGTGCTCATTGCGATGCAATGAAAATTAATATGCTGAACGTTATCCAAGATTTAGGTAAACTCAAAAAGTTTCAGTGTTACTGCATGTACCTAATTAGAGATATAAACGATTGAAAATCAAAAACTGTCAAAATGACCACTCCGGTAATTCTAGTGTTAAACGTTCTTTCAGAAGATATTAATAAGCTGCTTTTGATAAAACAACTTTACAACAATTAATGTCTATTTGATCATGCTACGAGTAATTCTATATTTAGGCACTTCAAGCCCTCTAAGCATTTTTTATCTTTTTTGCTTGGACGCTTAAACTGGTACTATGACGTCATAATATGTCTCGTACGAGTAACATAAATGTTCGTTGCCGTAGATCAGGGGTTCTCAAACTGTGCGTCGCGACGCCCCGATGCGTCGTTTCAATTTTCCAAAGGCGTCGCGGAATATTTTGGTTTTGTGCCATTAAGTCTATGTTTTATTGCGTCAAAAGAACTCTGATCGCAGATTCCTTTCTTACTTTCTTCTGACATTTTCATAACAGTGTTTTTAATACACTGTTGTAACGGTTGACTTGTTATTCAAGAATCAAATTGCAGAAGTTTAACTTGATTGGCGAAAAACATATAAAGAATAAAGCATTCAGTTGTATGTTGGACGAAAACAGGAAAGATGAGTTACAAACTTAGAAGAGCGTAATTTTACGATTGAAGATGACAGACCAATCCAAAATCTCGGGAGCATAGGGGCAGTTATTTATGTAGATTATGGGACACATTTGTCTCGCAGTACGGCAAACTAAACTGTAGGATGCTGTGTGGTGCGTCGCAAAGTCTCGCAAGCTTTTTCAAATTCGTCGCATCGCAAAAAGTTTGAGAACCACTGCCGTAGATCATAATATCAAAATGTTTTCAAAAAGTGCAACCTTTTTGCGCGATCAGTTTATTTAAAAACTGATTGGGACCTCATTTCTCAACTAATTTTCAAACTTTATTCAACAAATTAAATTAATTAATATTAATTATTTCAAGGCGAGTCCGATAGTGTGTCATATGCACAATTAATATTAGTTTTTATACTTAAAAAACTGAACTTTAAGACCTCTGGTGTAACTTTTTACCCCTCCCAAAAGTGGTGAGCTAAGTGAAAACAGATGACTTTAATACAAAACCATTATAATAAAGACCTAACAATTACTATCCTTTGAAAGCTTAGGAAATTTCCTTTTGTCACAATTTGTCACTCTAATTACTTGACGCGAAGGATTAGTTTATAATGGCTGATCAAAACTTGGTTGCCATGCATGATGTTTCATTTTTAGTTGTACAATTATCCTACTAGAGCTAACAAACTTGCAATTGTTAAACAAAGTTAGTACTTTGGTACATTTTGACTACTTTCCCTCATAAGTGTGGCTTTATTACAGTGTCTGTCGACGTTTTCAAATAGATCCATCAGAAACTGAAGTCTTCAAATGTTTATGAAATGTACCCTACCGATTGGAAACACACAAAATTTTAGTGCCTGCACTTCACAAAATTGCAATTTCTAGAAAAACTTAGTCCTTTGGTACATTTTGTCTATTCTTTCTCGATAGCATGGATCTTTGGCATTATCTATCAAATTATTCAAAAAACTCATCGAAAAATGAAGTCTACAAATTTTAATATGTAATCTACTCCAAGCAAAACACTTGGTGATCACTCAAGAAAAAGACGATGGGGTAAAAATGGTCCTTTCTTATCGTTTGCAACAAAATGCAAGTGTTGAGGAGCTACATATGATATAAATGTTGAAGCAATTTCTATTGCAATTGGGCAAGGCTGTCGCAGCAGCCAGCTGATTTGATGTTCTTAAGCTCGACATTAATAATGGAGGCTTCCGCTATTGCTATAACTGAACTGTGGGTGCTTCATTTTGGATTAGTTTGCTCTTTGCATGGCGGCGTTTATGCCAGGACCAAGGAACATGCACGCAAGACAGAGACGTTAGTTCATATTAATTCGCCCACAGTAGGGGTTCTTAACCGGGAGTACCTGTATCTCTTGGGGGTACGAAGCACCAAGGCAGGTGGTACGAGATGAGGCGTCAGAATAATGATTATTTTAAACTATTTGCTAAAAACTTATTTTCGATGTTATTAAAAATAAGAAAACATTTTTCGAAGCCTTTTTTAACATCTGCATTTCTGAATGATTTTTTGTCATAGGAAAGAGTTACTGCGACATAATAAATAGCTTCTTGTTTGTTCCGACAGAATTGGTTTTGTACTGAATTGGTTTTGTTGTGAACAATATTATGGGTAAAAAATATACAACGGTAACAAGCTAGATTGTGTTTTATTTCATTGTTAGAATATACATTTACCGGTAATTTTGTGGTGTTTTTGTTCGATAGGTGTAGGGGTACAAAAACATTTCACAAAATTTTGAGGGGTACCAGCGCCAAATGGTTAAGAAACACTGGCCTATAATGAACGAGAAGTGGTAAGTAGCAATTCCAATAATAATGACTCAAAACACATTGTGAGGTCATAATGATAAACGACATCACAATGCTTGCCACTATTTAGTAAAATCAGCAGCAGGCAGCAAAATTATCCACTATCATTTTGATAGCAAACATAAATGGTAAAGCCCATTACTGATATTTGTAATTGCAAGGATGGGCCTATCGGTACAAAACACTAATCTTCATTTAAAAGTAGGGAGGTATGAATTCGGAGCGAAGTTAAATGTAATAAAATCCCAAATTTGAGAAAAGATCAAAATTAAACAACAATAGCATCAATCTATAACAGTGGATTAAGAGGAAATGTTTTTGTTTGAAAAGAGCTTAATAGACGCCTACTGCAATAGGTTGTATGACTTAAAGAAAGGCAGGACCCCTTTTCATGCTAAGGCCGAATTAAAGCAAACAACGCTGGCAAAAATCTTAATGTCATCAATATTAATGCGAAAGCGGTTCAACAATTCGTCGAACATGCCTACCACCAAACAGCTCATTTCGCTATGAGTCAAAACGACCACCATTTTGGCGACGCCATCAATTTCGACTATGTTTCACCTCACTCCCTTACACTTTTAAAAATTACAAATGGTAGTTTGTGTCATTGTTTTTTCTTTTTGAATACTTTCAGTCTTCATTAATAAACCAACATGATTACCATTACATGTACAGGAGCTATGGCTTATATTTACTAAAACATTTTGTTATGGCTCTAACAAATGTTTGTGCGGTTAAGCTGGTGAGGCTGCATTAATTAATACGTTTTAAATCGACACGGGTGATAATATGGCCTGCCGGGGTTAAATCGCACCATACTTAGGAGAAACATTTTTTCTATTTTGCTTGATAATAGCTTTATAGAGCTACCGGAATCAAACCTGAAAATTTGGGAAAAACAAGAACTTATTTAACTTTTATAAGCATACCTAAGCAAAAAAAAATAAATATAAAGCATAATGCGTAGCCAGCATGGACTAAAGAAAGTTTGAGGCGAAATCAAAATTAATAACGTCACTGTGTTTGATCGCACTACATGGAACATATTATTGGTATTTTACTTCATAACAGCTTTATAGAGCTGCAGGGGTCAAACCAAACATTTGAGGAAAAGCAAGGATACTTTAAACTACCCAGGGCACGTCAAGCAGGGAGAAAAGAACATGCTACATAATGCGTATCCAGCGAGCACTTGAGAAAGTTTAAAGAGAAATCAAACAAAAACAGCGTCACTGTGTGAAATCGCACCACAGGAAAGAGATTTTTGCCCTTTTGCTTTAAAATAGCTTAATATCAGAAATGTGTTAATAAGACATAGCCAGGATATTGAAATGAGATATTTAATTAGGAAAAGGAGCATAAAAAGTCGTGAACATCTTATGTGCAGAAAACACATAAACTTTTGGTAACTCTTCATACAAAAGCCTGATATTTGAAGCCGGCTTGGTCGCCTGAACCGACACTCCCAATACGGACGTTACTGATGGAGGGCCTCTGCCGGGCGACGCCGGCTAGTTCAAAATAAACTAAAGCTTTTCGTTGATTAAAAATCGAAAAAATGTTTATTAAAAATTTCGTCGCCAAACTAGAGGCTAATTTAGGGGTAATAAAAAGTGGTAATCTACGTGCCACATGTTTTTTACCTTAAAGAATCCACCACTTGTAAATCTGTTTAGGAAATCAGTGAGCAGAGAGCTCTTTCATAATTTTCGTTTGGAGAAAAACTGGCTATTCTTTTGCATTTCCTATTTTTGATGACATTAAAGATGTGATTTCGTGTCGTGGTTTGTACAAGCTATTGTTTTTCAAATTGCGGATGACATTTTCAGATCTGCTGCAACAAGTGTGACAAGGATTCTGTGGTGGTATCATTCGGGAAATTGAAAGATGATGTTTTTAAAGAAAAACGTGATATTTTACACATTTAGATGAGGACTTGCTTATCAAGCCTTCAAATTACCAACTATGAGTTGCTACTAACTTGCAACAGGATGTAGGAAATGGAAGATTGTAATTGTCAGAGGATTTTTCTTCTTGTGTGGATGAATCGTTCATTGTCCGCAATCGCCATGCTTTCAAACCTCGCTCTTCAACAGTCCCTAGAAATGATTATTGTCTCAAACAATCGAAAACAATTACAAGTGTATTTACATGTTTCGTTTTGCCAGAATACTTGGAAACCACATGATAGTAATGTCACTGGATGCCATCGAGTTATGAACCGTTATCAAGCTGCATTTAAATTTGACAGCTTCAGTTAAATTCAAGTCAGTAGGCACTCTTGTTGAAATCTGACTGCATATATCCTGCACGTAGAGTAAGGTGCTATTACCAATTTAATCCTAGATAAGTAGCTGTCTTGACGAAGAAAAGATTTTTAAAAGTTTATTATTTAAAAAATTGAAACAAGTCAAAGAAGTAAAAAATCATCAATCATTTTTGGTAGGGTAGATTGCCAACCTCATCTTCAAAACTACAAGGCTGCTACTGCTAGATGCACAATTGGCTTTTTTTGGATCCTAATGTAAACTATTTATGCTAATGCAACTCGGAAGTTGGTTTGAATCATCTGTAAACATAAAGTAGGCCTATGCCACTCATTATTGTCCTGGATCCACACTTAAATGATTTTTGTTTTGTTTGTTATCGCCAGCTCGCTAGGGAGTGACAGCGGCGCTTACCACAAAACAATAACCGACGCGATGGGGTAGTGGTTAGAGCGCCCGCTTCGTAGTCGGTAGACTTGGGATTCATTCCCCTTGTCGAGTCATACCAAAAGACTTTAAAAAATGGCATCCGCAGCTTCCCTGCTTGGCGCTCGGCATTTAGGGAAGGTTGTGGAGAACAAGCCGGCAAGTTCGCTTGTTGTGTCCTTGGGCAAGGCACTTAATGGGACGCCCCTCCTTTATGTGGAAGACAGGTAGCCCATAAACCTCGAAAAAGGCAACTCCCAAGCGAGTGCGGACTTCCCGTCCAAAGTATAGCGATACAATTCGCTTTCTCGTGAATGGAGGATAAATATGGCAAATAAAACAAACAAAAAACAAAAAAACAAAAAATAAGCAGGTGCAACATTTTCCAGATCTACTAGCGTGTTTATGGGTTTGGGGGTTATGTCGTGGCCCATTTTTTGGTCTGGAAAACATAACAACAAATCTAATCAATTGGCAAATATAAGTGACCCTTAAAAACAATGATGTTTACCACTATCCTTTCAAATCTCTCATTTTCAATTATGTTTTTGGTAACCGTAGAGTTTTCATTAAAGGCATTCACTGGATTGATAACTTATCGCCCCCTTATACCATATTTTCGGTACGCTGGTCTCCAGTTTTGCATTTACGTTTCCAAGTTTTACACGATCACTCAAATGATTAACACCTTTAACTGTAGACTACAAAGCATGAGTGAAAAATAATCTAACCTGGTAATGTGTTGTCCAAAAGGAATCCTAAGAACCCACCAATAAATAAGGCTGAACTGAGCAATACCGTGATGATTTGATCCAAAATCGATACACCGGTTTGTATAACTCCAGGGTTACCTTTCACCCAGTTTGCTACCGTCAAACCGGTTAACAACGTGAATCCAATGATAAATATATTTCTAAAAACATTTTATTTTCAGGAGCAATGATTGGGTTCTTTTGACAATTATCAGCAAAAAAACCAGAGCAGGTATAGTGCTGTGCATATTTTAATTAGGACGTTTCGCTAAGCGCTGTTGGCATAGTCAGCCAAAATAGTTCAACAGATTACTAGTAATTTAAAAATTAAGAAACCATGGCCACGTATAACATTGATGACGTGACAATTCAACTATCAAAGAAGAAAAAAATAACTATTACATACTTATAACATCATTTTTCGTTTTCACTTTCGCATTTAAGAGACCCCCTGTTTCTTTTGCTTAAAATCAGTTATGACCTCACACATGGTATTACTGTTCGCGAAGTATGACGTGGGCGACATCAGTTTTAAACAGTTGTGATGTCAAACAAAAGCTACGTTGACAATGGCTATGGAAAAAAATAACAAATTAAAAGTTAAAAGCGATATTCAGGAATTATAGATAAGGGGCTGGTATAAAAAAGCTTTCCAAAAAGTTCTTCAAGCACACGAAAAAAGAAGTCCCTTTTTTAGTTTTCTGTGGCAAGTAGTTTCCTAACACAATGATTACACATTTAGGGAGAGAGCGACAAAAGATTTCTCAGTCGTCATTCTAGTAACACAATTTTCGAGCACAAAAGATTGAAACGATCTTGGTGTTAAGTTACAGCACCATTTATCAAAGTCGACTTCCTGTCAAAGTTGTATCAACCTTGTGAAAGGACCACCACAATCCGAAATGAGCAAACTAACAGTAGCAAACAAATGCATCTTTTAGCAAAATAAACTTTGCTTTAAACTTTCGCGTTGTCAGATTAAGAACGCGAATTTACGGGGTGAAGTCTACTTTTTCCTTGAGTTAACGCAGGTGGCGGCAATTTTTCCAAAAGATAATGGAAGTTGTGGCAATGAGACCTATTTTGATAAATTTTAAGCGTTTGTAAGGAGAGTTAATTTTTTCCGAAAATAATCTGTTGACTTTTCTTTCACTTTAAATTCGTTTTTGTTGTTGTTTTTACGGAATATGAATTTGTAATTCTGGTCACGGACTTTGCCAACTGCGGTTACGCATTAATTGCTCCTGTACATCAGTAAAACGGAGCCGGCTCACAGATGAACATTTTGAAATGCTAGTGTTTTCGCAAGCGAACAAAATTATCTTTTAACTTTTTTTTAATCTGATAGTAAATTCACGCAACTTCGCGTTTACTGATTTGGCGTAAACTTTTTTGCAGTTCACGCTAACGCTGACTGCGTTTATTAATTTTACTAACGCAAAACTCACCGCTTTTTAACAAAAAAATAGCTTTATTGTTCATACGAAAATTGATGAAATTTGGTGAAGTATAAACTATGGTTGTTTTTCCAAGACTCAACAAAACAGATTCTTTGCAGGGCTTATGTTATTATAAGTACCTTCTGGAGTTCAGGTCGACATATTGTAAAGTCGTGAGCCCAACCGATGTCACCATTCCAAACATGACAAGCAAAATTCCTCCAATAACAGGGTCAGGAATCGTAACAAATATGCTTCCAATTTTTCCAATCATTCCTAATAATATAAACAAAACTCCCCCAACTTGCAACACCTGCAAATCAAACTTAATAAAGTGGTTGGGGAAACAGACGAAGTACATGAAGTTACACAAGAAAACGTTTTGAAAAAAGACCGGCATTTGAAAATGTCACCCAGTTTTATTCGAGAGCCAGTTCACTAAGAGTTCACAACTTCAATGTCACATTTAAATTTGACTCATTAAATTTTTTATTTATAGTTAATAATTGAGGTCATTTACCGTATACCAGAAGAAAAGCTGAAAACAATTTCAATGGAATTTGATCGCACAGCCTCCTGATTACCGGTCAAATACTCCGTTCTTTGAGTTTTAAAATAACAACCCTTCAAACTGTTGATGGTAGAGCATCACACTGTTAATTAGGAGGTTGTGGGTTCGACTCTCATCATTGCTATTAGTCTTGGATCCGGCTCAATGGTAAGAGAGCCACAACTACATGTATCAACTATGCCAGGGGTGGGCAAACTTTTTAGGCTTAGAGCCAAATTGACCTTTGAAGAATTTGCCCAGGGCCACTGCAAGGGAGACGATCTTGTTCTTTGTGAAGATTACTCTTCACAAATCTTATGGCGCCAGATTTTTTCACCCCAGCAATGAGTGACGAACTTTTTTTTATTTTAGATCATTTTCGTAGAAGAAATTACGCATGTGCGGCTTATCAGCGGCCACAAACCTTAACGTGACGTCCCGCAGTTTGCACACCCCTACACTTCATCGCTGTACATAAAAACAACATTGTCAAAAGAGCCGCGGTCAGGGACTTAAAGGCGACCGTACTTTGCCCACCCCTGAACCGTGTGTTAATGCAAACCTTTATGAAAAGGTTAACTCTTGTTACTCTGGTACGTGACCAGCATTCATATCGCTATATGTCTCTATAGCAACCGAAAGTATAAAGTTTTCGTTCATAAACAGCATCAGCAGGTTGCTAACCTTACAAAGGCAAATAAGCAGTGCCAATGCTTGATATCTGTAGCTTAAATGGTAGGGCATCTGACCAGTAATTAGGCTGTGGGTTTCAGCCTTTGGCACTGCTCCACCAAAAGTGCTATTATCAATTACGAATATTTTGGTTACTTGTTTTAAATCTGATGCGTAATTAACGCCCAAGTCACTATGAATTTTTTCAAGTTTAGTAAAATGATTGATTATTTTTGGTTTGAGTTTTTCGAGTCTGCAGTCTGCTTAGTCATCTCCACGTAAAGAATAGCAGTTCTGGTATAGGCAGTAGTTATCCCGATATATAAGCTAGTTATAATACGGTACAGTATGCTTTTATCAAAAATAGCCGAGCTACGGAAGTATGCATTGCGTTGATTTTTGTTTTGCATTCCTTTGTTCCAGGCTTGCATGAAAGCGACAATTGCGCTAAACCTTATCGCGCAGACCTGAGGTTCATAAATTTTTTTCGTTTGGCTTCGTTTAAATGCCTGTAAATACTTGCGCCACAATATTGAAAATCATTGTTACTACAAATTAACTCTCTTAATCGATGTTATTTTGCCCACACTGGTGGCTCCAAACGTTTATTGATACAGTAGGCGCCGCTTATTGTAACCACGGATGATATGACCAGCCGCTTATTATGACCAATTTGGTACGGTCCGGAATTTCTCCATTTAAAATCCTCCGTTGAATATGACCACATTTCGAATAATATGACCAACATTTTCTCCATTTCTCTTATTACAGTTCAGTATTTTTTTCCCGCCATGCACTTATAACTTCGCCTTTTGAACATGCGTGTTTCCTGTTCGCATGCCTTTTCTGTACTGTTGCAGTATTGTACTTTGTTTTACTGCCAACGTCACACTGTTACATCAGTTAAACGATGAATTTGACGGTGTTTGGATTTCTTGTGGTTTACGGCATCGATTCAGGTGCGGTTATGATGGCTTCGGTTTTTATGACCATTCAGATATTATGACGAAAATGGCCTGGTCCCAAGTGGTCATATTAAGCGGCGTCTACTGTACTGAATTTGTTCTGTTTGAAGTTGAAGACCTTTTTTCTGATCAAGCAAATACAACAACTATTATAGTTCGAGTTATCGGGCAACCCTGGCAATTCTTTACGTCCACTTCCGCTTAAATTACTCGCTATGACTTATGATAAATTTACTGTTCATTGGAGTTTCTTGAAGCAGGTGGAAATATGTGTACGTGTAAACAACAAGTGCTTTTTCCTTCGGTACGCATAGATTTCAAAGCCGATCGCATAGGAATATTGTTATTATTAATTGGTGCGTTTTTACCACCATGTCAGATGGTTAGTAACCGATGAGGAATGTAGTCGAGCTGGAAACGTTTGGGAAGGCCGAGTTCATACTTCTTTGTGGCAGGAAACAAATTTTTGTACATCTCTTACATGATAACGATATCTCACTTTAATTGGCAATTCGGGTGGAAATACAGTTTTGATTCAAGCGAACGTTTTCAGAAACTAGGAGTTCAGGTAGAGCAAGGGTTCCCAACCAGGGGTGCGAGGCAGCATCTTAGGGGGTGCGAGATGGTCATTCAGATTTTTGTGTTGCATTTTTGTCCTGTCATGCTCAGTTCATCATGTGCTAATAGTTCTGCACAATCTGTGTCTAATTACAGCAAGCCTAATGCGCGGCCTTCAATTCAGCCCGAACCGATGCTGATCTCCAAAAAAAAAGGTCAACACACGCAATTTCAGCCTAGACTTCAAAATCGGCCCACATCTTGACCAGGGTTGCCATATTGGCTTTTTTAAGGCCAAATTCCTCGAATTCGTGTCGCGGCACACCGCCCAGTCAAATGTTGCTCAAGAGACGTCGAGTGGTATCACAGGCGTTTGCGAGATCGGTGATGACCTTTCTCTTTTTTTTGTTTTGGAGATCACCCCTGCAATAATGGTGAGGAAACTGCGGAATTTGCCTGCTTCAGCATGAAATGGTACCGATCCCCAAAAATGGCGGCGTATATTCACGACGCACAGTTTGGGAAACACTGGTGTAGGTTGAAATTATACTTATGACGTTATCAAAAATGTTTGGCTTTTTTTTGGCTTTTTTTTCTACCTCATTTGGCTTTTTTTGATCACTGGGATCTGGCAACCCTGATCTTGACCCGGGACGTGTTAAAATATTTTAGGGGTGCAATAACATATTAAGACATTTTAGGGGTGTGGGCCATTACAAAGGTTGGGAACCATTAGGTAGAGGATTTCCTAAGCATTTATTTGTAGGACTTGGACCAGCTTTTAATGAGGTTAAATCAATTATAGCTAGCTTTTATGAAAATTGTCGATTTAAGCCTTTATCTGCTTCATCTAGCGAGGTTTCAGCCCATTTCTTACAATTCAATGCTATCCAGTTCTTTAAATTATGATTTCCGTAACTAACATCTGCAGAGATAGTCTACAAAGAGAAAAGACTTCACTTAACCAACTCAACGTCACTAAATAATACAAGTTATACAGCTGACGTGGAAACGTTTGAATTTGCCAAATATATTGTATTATTATGTTCAACGGTGTATTGCTAGTAGCAACAATAGCAACTTGGATACTACAAGTCACCTCTCTACCGAAATTGTATTACCAATGGATAACTTCCGTAAAGGCTGTTGGGGAAATTTGATGAAGTTCTGGAACCACTCTTGCAGCAGACCTTCCACTTTTGCTACTTCTAGACGTGATGTAACCCTAATGCTGGAGAATTTACATGATTAAATGGCTTTCAGGGCTGGCACAACTTAAAATAGCTACTAGCCTGTTTGGAAGGGCACGGCACAATGCTTCTTTGGATCTTAACCTAGGCTACCTTAGAAAGAAGTCCTACCCCAAGTTCATCTTCAAAAAAAAATTTTATCTTTTGACCTAATTGCAAAGCCGTGGCTACCCCACCTTTGTCCTCGACACGGTAGTGAAAGTAGCTATCCAGGGGTAGGATGCCAGCATCTGTCATCGCGCGCACGGTTTCGTTGAAAAGAAAACCTAACTAAGTACTAAGCGACAAAAACAAGGCAAATCATTGCATTCCTGCAAATTAGGCTGCACAATTTCCTTCTGCATCGACAAATCTTTGTCAGTTTTGTGTAACAATCCGTCGTTTAGTCCCCTTCCCTGCCTCCTTTTCGCACAGCCGTCGCGTTAAATTCATTCGAAAAATTAATTACGCCTCCGAAAAGCGTATAGTCTCAAATTTTGAAATTAGTGACTTTTGGTGTATAGGTAAAACTAAAGAGAAAAAATTAACTGCTTTTGCAAATACATTTAAACTGTAATTTGGCTTTGAATAGCCGACATTACGATACCGTACTCCACAAAATGTTTAAAATTAATAAAAAATTAAATAGTTTCCTTAGTAAAACTTACAGACTTTTAAATAGTTAAGTCATGGATGTCCAAAGTTGCAAAGTGTACCAAAAAAATGTTTTATTTTACTAAAAAACAATTTTGAATTCTTTCAAGAATCATTATCTATGCTTTTTTCAGTTATACAAGGCAAATGTGAGAGTAAAAATGGCGGCATTGTTACGTTAGCATTGAACCAATGCGTCGGACAACTTGTATTTATTTTACGAATTATAGGAGCTGGTGTTAGCCTGTTTAAGATATTACTTTTAATTAATTGATATTAAGGCATATAGGCTAACTGCATTCAGTTGAATAAAACATACCACTTCCACGACCAGTTTCGTTCATATTAGAACTGAACCGACGATCACACGAATTGCTTCATGCGGTTTATGCCACTCCGCCATCGGTCCTTTCAACTGATACTGTTAATTTTAAGCTTATATATGGTGCACGCTCACTACAGTGAGCTTGATACGATATATGCTTTTAATTCCCAGCCAAGCTAGTGCCTTTATTACGTTATAATACGAATTATAGGAGCTGGTGTTAGCCTGTTTAAGATATTACTTTTAATTAATTGATATTAAGGCATATAGGCTAACTGCAATCAGTTGAATAAAACATACCACTTCCACGACCAGTTTCGTTCCTATTAGAACTCGTCAGGTGGACTCAGGTATTGAACCGACGATCACATGAATTGCTTCATGTGGTTTGTATTTATTTAGTGACGTTGAACCAACTGACAGACAAAGTTTGAACTCGTAGTTGCGAATCTGGGTACTTGTGGGTTATCTGTCACCACTTTTTTTAAGCTGAAAGGGCAGTGTACACTGTAGGGCCAGGCCCGGTATGTAAATGTACGGGGCAGTGTACACTGGAAGGGAGTGTACAGGGTGGGGGAGTGTACACTGCCCCGTACATTTACACACCGGGCCTGGCCCTACAGTGTACACTGCCCTTTCAGCTTAAAAAAAGTGGTGACAGATAACCCACAAGTACCCGAATCTGCTTGTTTACGCTATCTAACAGCAGTGATTAATGAAACAATAGTTAAAAATGAGCCAAGGCCATATGGACCCTGCAGCTTGGTTCCCCGCGTTCAAAACCACATAGAGGAAGAAGGGCGACGATCACAGCAATATAATTTTTCAAGAGCATTACTCGAACACATACCCTTCGACTAGCGACCCTTGTAATCCCAATAACTGCAACATTTTCACTGAATGATGTCATTCCAGTTCCAATTCCAAACAATCCAGCAAGCGTCACGCCCACGCCTTCCATTACAATGCCACTGTTAAGTCATAGATACTTATCATTAGTGAGAGACCAACAAGGTTTATGATCTCACAGTCACAAAATCCGGTGAGGTAAGACAATTGCGCAAAAAATTACGCAATGATACAGCTTGTTTATCAAAATTAAGATCGTATTAAAGAAAGGGTAACAGGGAAGTCCAAAGCAAAACTATATTTAAAACATTTTTTAAAGAACAGCTAACTGTGCATTTGTGATTCCTTTTCCTCGACACAATCTAAGATATGCTGCGGTGAATGATTGAAAGTAATAATTCGTTTGCCGACGCTTGAAATCTCGCCATATCTAAGGTTAATGATGTCATAAACCTGTTTTTTGTTTGTACAATGCCAAATGATGTATGCGGTATTGTTCACTTTATTGTCATAAACAGTGTCTATGCAGGCTAAGCAAACAAAACTGAAGCATGTACAAAAGAATGAATAGATACGCAGAAGGTTCACAGAGGTGCCGATGCTGATTTTTTATGGTCAAATACAATATTGGATTTGTAAAGAGAGAAAGAATTTTTTTTATTGGAAAATGAAAAAACCATTACAGCTAGAGTTCAGGCCGTCGTTGCTGACACTGCTGGCTCAGAGACTTCTGCATCAAATTAAGCGCGATGAAGTACCGTAGAGTGCCTGTTGGGGACACCGCAAGGTACTGCAAGCTAGCGATTCCCAAACTTTGTTTTCTTGGAACTCTTGGAAAACTTACGAACACTTGCGGCGCCCCAGTCACATCCAAATTTGGTCATTTTGGGGCTAACTAATTTTTAGGCAACAAACTCGCGGTTTAAGCTGTTTGTTGCAACTGAATTTGCTCATTTGAAGTTTCGACTTCATTTTTCCAATGATAAACCAAATAGATCTACAACTACTGCTGTTCGGTTCATGCGGCACCCCTGGCAAAGTCTAGCAGTACACTACATCACCTACTGTGGGAGCTACTGCCGCAGGCTTTCAATTCATAACCTCTCGACGGCCAGCCAACGTTTTTTCGCATCCAAGAACGTTGCCCCCCCACTAACTCCGGAGAAGTCAAATCAAGTCACATTTAAACATTTTGAGATTAGCCTATTTCACTGTATTACCCATGTTAGTTATAATGCTGTAGCAACATTCATTTCCTAGACCTTTTGGCTAATTTTACCCAAAAGAATCCACTGCGTAGTGATTAGAATAAAAAATATGTGGTGGTTAGAACGTCCGCTTCGCAGTCGGTATACCTGGGGTTCATTTCCAAGTCGAGTCATACCGAAAGACTTCAAAAAATGATATACAATTTCGCTGCTTGGCGCTCAGCTCAAAAAAGATGGAGTGAAGAACAAGCCCACAAGCTTGCTTGTTATGTCCTTAAACAAGACACTTAAAAAGATGCCTCCATCTTTGTGGGGAAGACTGATAACGGGGTCAAGCAGTCTACCTGTTGCTGTGGAAGAACAAGCCCGCAAGCTTGCTTGTTGCGTCCTTGGGCAAGACACTTAACAGGATGGTTCCATCTTTGTGAGGCAGGCAGGTGGCGGGGCCAAGAAGTCTATCTGTTATGGTGGCCCAGTCCAACTGAAGACTAGCAAAAAGGGGTGGTGAAAAGTTCATAATCTGAAAAGCCAAGATAGGTCAAGCAACACCTCAGAAATGGCAACTCCCAAGCGAGTGCGGTCATCCCGTCCAAAAGACAGCCATACCACTTGCTTTCTCCTGAATGAAGGATAAGCATAGACAATAAGACAATCAAAAAATATTACAACGTAATAGAATAACAATGACTAAACAAACCGGTTGATAGCATGTGTCGGTGGTCTTGGTAGTTCTGAGAGCTTGGCACAAGCGTGGTAATCTCCGATAGATTCGATTATACTTGCTACAATTGTAGCTAACATTGCCACAAATCCGGCTACGGTCACAGTAGGTAATCCCCATTGGCCTGGGTAGGGTACACGAAACCTATAACAACGACATCACCTGGCTTAACAATATTTCTTCTGTTAAAGCCTAAATAACATATGCTAGGAATCGATTCATGGGCACGGACCAATGGCAGTTCGCCTTTTTGTATTAGGGCCAGTAACAGGTCAATCTCAGTGTGGGATTCACCTTCATTTAATTTATTCTAATTGAAAGCATTGTCAGCAACTTTTCTTCTAAATTTCGAAATATTATGTAAAAAATTTTTCATTTTAAAGTTAAAGATTCTTATTCTACTACAGACGGTAATGAATGGATACTATGCTTTATACAATCCCAATTACTGAATAGGGCCACCACACGATGAATTGCATTTCGACTACGTCAGTACAAAACTGATTGCTGTTTTTCCCTCGCCTGATCGATGTTGATTTTCTGATTGGATTTGCGGAGGACCTTCATGTTAGTTAACATCAATCTTCCATTTCACAAAATGGATTTGTAGACAGGGTCGTATATCATGGGTTTCGACTTCCCTGTGCGGAAGCAAAAATACCCCCATTTGCGATCAAGTACATCGTGAGTGACTGTGCAAAAATCCCGAGTTTGGTTAAAGTTTTTTCCTGCCTCAGTTCAAAAAATTGTCCCCTCTCCAAGTGGCCAACCTATGAGGACCCCATGCCCGTTGCTATGCCATTGTTGGCGGAGAGACTCCATGTTATTTAAAATCGATCATTCGCACCATGGAAAAAGAGAAGTGATGTCATAGCAAAAGCTACCAATCAAGTAAACCAAAACCAGGCAAAATTCTTTAAAAAAGTAGGCTTGCAGCTAGCAGAACTATTTTTATGAATCAACGTATGAAATAATTATTTTCTTACTTTTTAATAATTTATTTGCTACATCAGAGTGTTATACTTGTCATTGGTTTTCGGCGGTTTTGCAATTGGACGTTTAGACGCAAAAGTAAACAGTACTAAAAGCGATTAACTGCATATCCCAAATAAAAGTATTTAAGCTCTAAACCATAGGTATAGTGGTGCGGAAACGACTGAGAACGGCGTTCCCTCACTGCTTTTCACAAACCTGACTGGAAGATGTATATTTCTGCTTTAAGCGTTCCCACACTTTTTTCAGCACTTCATCCCTGTCTAAAACAGCATGTTTTTACTGTTTTTGTAGTGAGAATTATTTCAAATTCCAATCGTTTGCTTTCTTACTGTTTTTGTTTAATATAGCGGGATATCTCACATCAATTAGTTGGAATTGTGAAGTTGAAAAAATAAAATTTTGATTCAATTATGAGATGACAATTACAGCTTAATTACCACGGGCTGCTGGCAATGACGTCGTCTCTAATGTCTGTCCTTGCAAGGTAGTTGGGATGGTCGGGGTCGTTGGGAAGGGCGTCGGTGATGGTCAGAATGTAACACACAAACCAAGCCAGAAGGAGAGCGATCAAAACCTAGGAAATATGTAGTTGTTTAAACTAAAAATTTATTAATCATAACCTGCAATGAAAGCTGAGCGTCGTACTTGCAGACATTTTTAAGCAAGTCCCCAAGTCCAATTCCGACTTTATTGTACTAGTACTAGTCCAACACACGTTTTACTCCAAAACCAGCACCCAACCAATTGGTAGTATACTACCAGAAAGAATGGCATACAAAACCACGCAACAAATAACTTTAACCCATGAATAACAATGGACAAAGCATTGTCAAATGACACACTGAACTAAAAACTTGTGTGTTAGGTGCCCGCAATCACGCTGGCGTTGGCCACACGCGCAAATATACCGGGTGCTCGCATATATTTTCCTAGATGGCAGCACAATTGCTACTTACGCACCAAACACTTAAGTTCACATAAAGGACTTAGGAATCAGGATCAAATTGCGTATCTAACGGGGAGATGAAGCACATGAATGGATGAAGGATGTGTTGGCCTCAGAAATAACCAAGCAAAAGATGTCTTTGCGCAACGGCTTATATACTTTCACACCCGTTAATTGTAAACGCGCATTGATCGTCTCTCCTAGAGGTAATGTCCTTTCAGCGTTTGATAAAAGTTAACATTTTAAAATTCAAGTTGACCCTTTGGGAACGTTACAGGTAACATTGACTCTTGTGACGTCACTGTTTAACTGCTTTGGAGACACAAACGTATTTATCGCAATTGTGCATAACTAAGTAGGGTGATTTCAGCGAACCGAACCCGGGTCTGCAGACCATCGGTCTATACCTAAGATAAATAACCATCTAAGCAACATTGACCACTGGTTGAAAAAACACAATCTATCGCTAAACTATACTAAAACAAACTATATGTTAATTAAGCAACGACTAAACATTTCCTGTAACGCTGAGTTTCAATTGCAGCTCAGTCAAATTCCTCTAAAAAGAGAACATACTGTCAAATATCTCGGAATATTTCTGGATGAAAACTTGTGGTGTGATAAAATCCAACACTTGTCTTTTCAACCAACACGTTATTCTGGCTTGTTTTTCTAAATTTGTAGCTTTCTCCCGAGACAGACATCAGGCATGCTGTATCACTGTTCGATATATTCCAAATTACAATATGGTATTTTAGTTTGGGTCACTGCATCTAAAACTCACCTTTGTGAATTAACTGTTCGATTAAACAATATTATTCGTATTATTACCTTCAGTAGGAATTTTGGTCGAATGTCCAATTTATACAAAAATTTACACCTCCTGAAACTAACTGTTATGTACATGAACTTGAGCTTGCCAAATTTATGTTTGCGCTTCATAATAATCGCTTACCAAAATTTTTTTATGATTCGTCCACCAAACTGGAGTTGGTACCAATGTTCCCTTGCGAGGCAGCGCAGGCAAAACGACAACGCCATGCAGTAACAATGCTTTTTTACTAGACAACAAAGAGTGGTGGAACTGACACAATGTTTGTGAGTTTACGAATATGAGCAGTGTTGCCTTGCACTACGGTACATATCTAGCAGTAGCCTAGCCAAAAAACTCATTGGGTCAGGGGCGTGTGCTATGCAATCCTCACTGCAATGGGTCATTGTTGGCAGCATATTGTAGCCTAGAGGTAGGATGTGCAAAATTACGTGCAGAAGTAGTAATTTGTTGTGTGGTATACGAAAGCTACAATTCCTAGCTAGATAAATCGATATCTTCAGGAAGATGACTTAAAAAACCTTAGATTAAAACTTGGAACGTCTACATTGCAGTGCTCCGTTTAGTATATTAGCCATTTTATTTGTAAGCCATGTCGAAACGTAAAGCAAGTAACAAACCAGCTTGTAATGCTAATAAGAAGAATTGTAGTTTAAAGTTTAAACCCGAATGGCTCAGGGCGACAATAGAGACAGAACTACCAACTTCAGTTGGAACCAAGCTACAAAGCTTGGCGATATTTTCAGTTATTGTGAACGCACGAACGATGTTATTTGCCAGATATGCCAAGAAGCTTGTGCAGTAAGCGAATTTGTCAATAGGAAACGATGGGACCAGTGAAAAATTGATTACCTAAAGCGTCATATCAGTCATATGGTCCACATGGATCCGGTATTCAAGGTACGAAATCAGAAATCTGGATATCAGAAATCTGTCACAAGAATCAATTCGGCGACTATAGAATGAAAGTAACAACGAAAAAGCGAATAGAACAGAAACTGCACGGAAAAAAATGCCTGTGCTGATGAGGTAAAAATTTTGTAAAACAATGTGTTACTAACCACAAAGATAAATGGATGAATGTTATTGGTGCAGCACATAAATGACCACATGGAAAAGTACGTGTCTATTCCGCAAAGCTGGCGCTGTAAAAATTATGCCTTTGGATTTGAGGACAGCATCAACACTATGATTCGGAAAGAAGTCATGTGTGATTTGCGAAACGACAGCTGTCATACTCTGGTAGTCGATAAGAGTACAAATGTTTCCCCCACAAAAATGTTGATTTTATATGCGAAGTTTAGCCCTCGGAATGATACAAATTACAAGACAGTCTTTGCAGGGATTTTACGGTTGACAGCCTGTGACAGTGTAGCAATCACAGAGGCCATAAAAATTTCTATATTTTCAACCACACTGACATGCAAAAGATGGTCATGTTTAAGCCTGATGTTTCGTCTGTTATGTCAGGTGGGAATAGTGGTGTGGCTGCGCTACTTCGTACCTCATTTAGCTGAACAGCACTGCATGGCACACCGAGAGGATTTTAGGATTGATGATGCGTGTAAGCATACCTCATTAATGCTGGATATTGAGATGATACTCAGAACGGTTTACACTTTGTTTTGCAGATCCTCGGTTAAAAAAATAGCATTTAAAGAGCCAGCAGAAGCAGTAGAGTGTGAATCGATTGCCTTCAAACCGTTAAATGAAGTACGGTGGCTTTGCAGACGGTTTGCAATGCAAGCGTTCATGAGAAATATTACAGTTTTGATTGAAGAGTGTAAAGAGCAATCAGAAAAACACAACGAGCTTCACCGACGATACTTAGATGGGGTGGCTTTCTGGAGTGTTGAATGTCGTGAATTTATGGACAACAATCATGATATTGATGTTGCTCTCTTACTGAAGTTTGCCGAACATTTGTGCTTCCATCTTGGTGATCGTTTTCCAGAAAACGAGCAAGCAGGCTGGAATATATTCGAATATTCTGGTCAGCGTACTGCGACTTCTTTTACTTTGGGGAAAGTCAGATAGGAAGTTTGATCATTAAGTACCAACATTTTTTTTTAGGTTTTCGAGGAAGCCTACAAAAGCATCACACTCAGTGTTACGATTTTAGATTTCTGGTTTCTGAGAAAATTAAATGTGTATTAATACACACATTCGATAATGTTGTCCAGTTTGGACTTAAAGATGAACAGTTTGCAATAATGGCACGTCCGTTTGACATTTGCGCTACGTTCCAAGCATCAACTGTGGATTGTGAAACAGTTTTCAGCGTAATGAACTCCATAAAAACCAAAACACGCAACCGATGAAAGCCTGATCATTTGGACAAACTGATGAGAATAAAATGTTTTCAGTCTTCGGGACCCCAAATTGATCTAGATAGAGTGTGCCAGCAGTGGTGATCGCGGAAGGATTGACGCGAAAAACTTCAAAAGGAAGACGTATAGTGGAAATACTGTAAGCTGTACATGGTTTCAAAATTTGGTGTCACAAGGATGACTAAATATTGCTTCAAAAGTGAAATTAGTTGAGCCATCTGACTTCTAAAATGAATAGGTTGCAAATTCTCAGACGCCAAAATCTGCCGCTCACACATTGTTTCATTCCTCGCAGACTATAAAAAATCAGAAAAAACGTTGGTTGGTGCATGACCATAACAACAGACAATTACCAAAGAATGTTTATTTTAAGGCCCCAGTTAACAAACACATTAGTAAAGAGGCTATATTGCATACTGTTATTCTGGCTACCAAGTATTTTTGAAAAATTCATTTTATTTAGCTCTTCTGGTGATGATAACGTTTATTCAAGTTGATACAAGTTCTTACCGAGCATGCAAAAACTTCAATATCCGTCAACGTTTCTAACAGCTATACAGCTGTTCTCATCAGGACTAATAATAAACGAAAGCACACTATTTATATTGCCTCACTCGTGCTTTCGTTTATTATTAGTCCTGATGAAGAACAGCTGTATAGCTGTTCGAAACGTTGACGGATATTGAAGTTTTTTGCATGCTCGGTAAGAACTTGTATCAACTTGAATAAACGTTATCATTACCAGAAGAGCTAAATAAAATGAGGCCATATTATACTGGGAAGGAGTTTATGGGGAGAAATAGATATAAATATCAAAAACGCTAATTGGGTATCTATCAAAATGCAATAGAAAAAAACTTTAATTAAACCTCATGAATCATACACCCATTATTCTATTAAAAATTCTCTCCCCGCATATTAAAATGCAATTCTCATCCTCGCATATACCTACTAGTACTTGACAACACGTACATTCTTCGAATCTCGTTTGTTTTATAGGCGCGTTGTTCATTATGTTAAATATTGCACTTCTTAGAATAGTTTTGCCTCAAAATTTACCTCGAGACTTTAGGATACTGTTTTGTTGTTTGCTGTTGTCTTTGCTGCTTTCTTGACTTATTGTTAATTTTGTCAATTTTGCACTTTTTTTGTTCAGTATGTAGAACAAGTACGATATTTGCTCGACAGGAGGCACCTTGACTAAGTAACCTTTGGGTTCTTTGGTGCTTCCTAGTCTGAGCAAACCATTAAACCATTTCCAACCGCTGTGACAGTTTTTTCAAATTTAGAGTTGAATTTGTCGTGTATTCAAACAAAAAAAATAAAATTAAATCTGAATAAAAATAAACTTGAAACCACCGTTTTCGTAGCACGTGACGCGACGTAAGCAATATCGAGAAAACGCGGCATCAACGCCTGCCGCTGCACCCTTTAATTTTCAAAGTGTGCTTTTTTGGTAATTGTGTTTAAGTGGGTGAGGTCTTCTGGACAATTGCTTTTGCATTGCTCTTAATTTTAATTTTTCCATGGTTTAGTAAACGCGTTATTTTTGGTTTGAGTTCGAGTTTTGATTTACTGGAGATTGATTTATGTAGCAAAACAGGCCATTGCTTCATAACTGATCTTAACTCTATTTGGTACCACACTGGTTTTTTTCTCCCGCCTTGTTGTAGTTTTGAATTATTTCAGAGCTGGAAATTCGCTTGAAAGCGGAGGTTTTTTTACTTTTACTTTATTTTTATTGTGCAACGTTTAACCTAATCTGGGTATTTTTGAAAGATTACGAGCTTTATAATACGCATTTTGTCACCGGCAGTGGAAAAATTATACAAAACTCGTTGATATTTTATGTTTTGGACTGTTACCCTGAAATTACGTCACGCAGCGCTTCTATTGTTCGTCGTGCGAGCCGCTCTCGCCCACGCCTGCACAGTAATTAGATTAGCAAATAAGAGGATCAATCATTCACTGCCTTATCACTGATTTAATACTTGGCTATCTTTGCTAACAAATTTGACCATCTTGCTTCGAAACGCGACGTCTGAACAATCGACATTGAATCAATATAATAACATCAATTTTTTTCTTTTTGGGAAAAAGCTGCTACACTTCCTTGTTTTTGTTTTCACACTTCGTTTTAGAATCATTTTACTTTTCTTCAGAATACAATTTGTGAATAATTTGTTTTATTTGCTATCTGTGGTTTAGAAACCCTTCTTTGTCTTTTTTTTTAACCGGGCGTTCATTTCACAGCAGCAAGCACGTTGTCGACAAATAAAATAAAATGGTGTTCAATACAGAAAAATGTTACAGTATTAAGGTATTGTGGCTTCAAATAGGAGTAGAAGTGGCAATGTGTGTGAGACTGCTACCTTAATATTTGCTGTCGATGAAGAAAGTAAAGTGGAGATTTCAGATAGTGATGCTGATTTGCCTCTGTCTCACGGTAAAAACGAACCCATTTACATGTGAGGCAGTAGCGATGAGGAGGTGAAACAACAAGGCTGAGGCAGTCGCAACTTCGCAGGAGGCATGCTGGAAATTCATTAGATATTGCCTCGATGAAAGAAAATTTCCACCCATTGCCAGACCAGGACAATGAACGCATTCCGGTCATGATAGACAAACAAACCAAAGAATGTGTTGTGTGGAACACTCAGCGACCATCAAGAGCGGGCCAATACAATGAGTTGAACGGAATTTCACACAAACCAGGATTAAACCCTTCCTGCAGAAAAGCTACTACTTGATCGGATCTGTGGCGGTTATTTGTTTTACAGCAGAGTTGATTTACTCCATGGTTGTTTCTACGAAAGAGAGCTCGAGGCTGGGAAAAATTATAGAGACACAGAAAGCGCCCTGGAATGCTTCTTTCTTAAAAAAACAAACCCCACTTACATTGAGGCTTTTTTTGAGCTATGGTTCATAAAGGGTTTCCTTGAACTTACTATTTATAGAACGCAGCAATCATTTTCCCATCTCTTTGGCAATGCCGTGTCTAGTGCAACTATTCTTTGAATTTGTTCAAGATTCTCTTTGACCACCTTAAATGTGATGATAAAGCAGCATGAGATAAATGTTGGAAACAAGACCGCTTTGCTGCTATGCAAGACCTTTTCAGATTTTTACTGCAAATTGTGAAAGAGTACTTTGCCTGAAATTGTTTTTCGGAAGACACCATATCCACCAGATTTGAGGTGGCATTTTGTCAATACAATAGCAGCAAACCTCCAAATATGGATCACTCTTTCGAAATAAAAATAATACCCGCGTTGCTTACACTTATACTGCAATAATGGAAAATCGATAAACCCAGGTCCTTATTACTTAGCCAGCACAGAAGAATAGGCCAAAACTCTGGTTTATAACTTGGACAGAGTTTCCACCCTGCAAGGGAGAAACTATTCTCTAAACAGATTTTATACATAGTCAGAATTGGTAGAGTGGCCTGGGGGGTAAAGCTACTGTTTTGGTAGGTACTAGCAAACCATGAGAAAAACGAAGATAGTTCCCTTTCCGGCCGGGAGCCACTCAGCATGAAAGTATTGTGGGAAGAAACAAAGCCACAACTCCCTGTAACTTCATACGTTGAGAAGATCAAATTTAGGAGCAAGCGATATGTCTTGATTTAATCAACAATGCAGCTAATCCTCCGAGTGACCAAAGACAATGAAAAGAAGAAGCCTTCAGTAATCGAAATTTTATGATTTTACAAAAGGAGGAATAGATGACTTAGATCAGAAGATGGGAAACTGCAGCGTGAAGTCCAAGTTATCGAAATGGACGGTGTCAGGTGATAATGTACGCGTAATAATTAGCAATGACTCACATTAGCTGCACTAGCAATGATTAAATTTGAAAAACACTGTACACAGTATTTAGTCACAGGAAACTGCCTTGTATTTGTAAATGCTATTGTTTTGACTTCTGCACTTTCTAATGCCTTGGATGTCTCCTGTGAAAATGCCATGATCGACAGCAATCCAAACAAAGGTTTGACTCCCTCAAAAGCCATAGCAGATGAAAGTTTCACCGAGGTATGGGAGTTTGTTATGGTATTGATCAAGCCTCGTATGGGCTACCGCCTGAACAATGCTCCAAATTTCACAGACTGTCTGCGAAATTTGATGATGCCTTTCCAGAGAAAAAGAGCTGCTATTCATCCGCAAGTGGATCCTCAGCCCCAGCAATCCGAAAAGCGTTGCGCCATATGTGTGGATGAAGTCAAAGGGAAAGGGTATTCAGCTAAAAGGAATAAACTTAGTGAAGTAGTTTATCGTTGTTGTTGGTGTAACATGCCTTTGTGCTCAAAACACAAGTTAAATCTGCGTTTATTACGTAAGGCAATGTAATGATGGTGCTCGTGAGTAAAAATAACGAGCTTTTCTGGCTTAGGCTATCTTTGTCAAAAACAGAGGACAAGCAATGAGACTACAGGTTGATTTTTTGTGTGAAGAAACGTTTCCTACTAGATCAACACGGTGTAAGTAGCGATGCATAAAACGGAGGTGCAAGGGGCGCCTTGAACATGGTCGGCTTTGTCAGCTCAGTGTTTAATTACAATGGTGTTTACTATTCGCACGGACAAGAAATCTGCGTTGACTTGACGTATTGCGACGTAGAATTTATGTAAAATTTGCTATCAGAAAAGTATAATTGCATTGAAACTGGTTTTCTTGAAAACGAAATTTGATGGGCAAAGAGAAAAAATTGCTTTACCCATTTTCCACAATACGCCAGTATAGCTAAATATCGTTGATTGAATGGATGTAAAGAAATGAATTCGTTTCTTAGCAAATAGCTCTACATCTTCATTTACCACTGTTCAAGTTGCCACAAACAGAATGACGTCATGCTGAGTAATGAAGACGATGGCTATTCGAGGAAAATCCCCTGGTGCTAGTTGTAACAGGCAATGGAAAACTGTTTTGAAACTCATAAATGTAAAAAGTATTAACGTTCAGGAGGAAAAACAATTTTGTAAAACAATATCATATCAAATGTTTTCCCATCATCAAAACCAAAAGTCGAATCTACAAAATCGGCCAAGAAGTGACTACATGCTGACAAATATATTTCTTTATGAATTATGTTTCCGAAACCCAAAAACAAAAATCTCGTTTCGAAAATAAATGCATCCGAAAAATAGCAAATCTGTTTTCGCTAATGGGCGTTATTCACAGGCTAAGTTATTAATTAATGTTCAAAGAGGGCTTTTAAGGACCTTTCTAGTAACTTCCTCGCATTAGAAGAACCAGCAACAGATACGGTTAACAAGATTCTTAGGAAGCCGTTACGTATTAAAGCTTGATACGTCTCAAAACTAAACAGTACAAGTTTTACGTCTTAAATTTTGTTATGACAACACGTCTATGTGGTTGTGGTAGTTTTGATAATTTAGAAACAACACAACTTACTGGAAATAATTTAAACAGGTAGATCTTCGTAAAGTGGCATTTCTTCTTTTTGGTGTAAATAGGAAAAGGAATTCCGACGTCAATGATATATTGGGAACACAGGATAACAATTGCTGTAGTGCTAAAAACATGTCATGTTTGATATCATTCTAGTGGTAAAAAGCTAACAGAAAGTATTGTTTGGTAACAGGCCAATGCAATTTTATATTGCACAAAATTAGTTTTTGGCGAAGCAGCCAAAACCTTTCGTCATTTGCTTTTCTAGAGCTTTACGTATACACAGCACATATGTGAGCTTGATGAAGTAAAAGTGCACAATGCATAAAATAAAAGAAGCAATAGACAGAAGCGCAGAGTAGAGGAACATATTCCACCTCGAAATCATCGTTATCAATAAACAAACTGGAAAAATTAGCTATTGAAAATTTTTACAAAATGTTCTTAAGATACGAAAATTGTGCATCTTTTTTGATATTTAGTGAATGTGAAGTCCCATTTCTGAATCGCAATCTTGGCTATCCTAGTGGTAGAGGGACGAGAAGCCAAAAAAAAATCTTACAAAGCGACCGCAAGAACACGTTAAACCAGCGGTTCCCAAACTGGGCGCCGCGGCGTCCTGGTGCGCCGTGAGACATTACCAGGGGCGCCGCGAAAGTTGTTGCATTTGTTTTTGAAAATTGTTTGTTGCAAGTCCGCTCTGTACCTCGAAATTCTATAATGGAAAAATACAATCTGGAAGAGTTGCTCGTAAGCAGATTACGCAGTTCACGTCACTACGCAATATGTTGTGTAACAACTGCCCGTTGAATTTCATCAACCTGAGTGAAGTAAAACTTCGGCGAACATTTTTGTCTACCTTGAGAAGATAATTAAGAAACATAGTGCTTTTCTGCGTATTCTATTTGCTTATGGAAGATTGTAATTATATTCTATTTTTAATTCTTGCCCGGATGTTGGTGTTAAAAGCTTTCCATTTTAATTAAAGTTAATTAAGCTTTTCCATTAATTAAAATTCCATTTTAATATTATTATTTATTAAAAGCTTTCCATTTTAATTAAAATTAATTAAAAGATTTCCATTTTAATACAGTTTTCTTTTCCACTAAAGATTTGTCGAATCAGCTCTCGTGCTGCTAAGATTCCGAAATAAAGAAGGTTGGTTGAATTTTCTTTATAATGTTTATGGATTTCTAAATTCACCTTGGAACTACCTGGATGAGAAAAGAACTGCCTGCTCCAGCTTGCGTAGAATTATCTGTTTGCTTTCTCTGTCCGTGTCGCCTGCCTAGACAGGGCTATTTCCTTGAAAAAAGGACAGAGTAGGACAGTAGCAGCCTAACTGCTGTTTGGTGACCTCTGCTGTAATGTACTGTTAGTGGTTCATATACCGTATTATAAGAGAAGGCGATATATTCGCTGCTTTTTTTTACAAAAAATTACAGTGCGTGATTAGCAATAGATTGTTAACGGCTTAATAATCACAGTGCCAAACTTACTACAATTTTACAGCTTGTTAATATTTTTTATAGCAACCATACGATTGTGGAAAATAACACTTTCCGTAGTGACAAGCATCCGCAAGGTGTTATTTGTTGCAAAGTTTTAGCTGCGAAATGTATGCTACGTAGTAAACTGAAACGCCACTTAATAACAAACCACAACAATTTATCTGAAAAACCACGCAAATTTTTCACTCAATAAGTTATCAGAAATGAATAAGCAGTCGGTCTTATTTTCAAATTTTTTGCAAACACCTGCCAAGGCACAGCTTGCGTGTTTTGAAGTTGCGTACAGATTCGCGAAATGTAAAAGACGGCATACCATTGCGGAAGAACTCGTGCTTCCTGCTGCTTTTGATTTGGTCTCGACAATGATTGGAGAATCAGTAGCTAAAAACTAAAAGCTGTTCTACTCTCAAACAATATCATTTGTAGGAAGATTGATAAAATTTCGGATATTAGTGATCAGCTGGTAGCAAAAATGCGTCGAAATGAATTGAGCTTACCATTAGATGAGGCAACAACCAGTACCAGTGATAAAGATGCTTATTTGACTTGTTACGTATGCTTTATTGATAACGACGACAACATCGTTCAAGATTTGCTCTTTTGTAAGTCCATTTTAACAAATTGCAAAGCACGTGAATTGTTTGCAATACCAAACAATTTTTTTCTGGAAAATATTTTCGAGCGGAAATACTGCGTTGGTTTATGCACTGATGGAGCCCGAGCTATGTCTGGTCGTTTTGGCGAGCTGCAAACGTTAGTTCAGAGCATTGCCGTCAACGCAAGATGGACCCACTGCTTAATACACCGTGAGACGCTAGCTTCACAGGAGCTCCGTGATCAACTTAGTGGAGTGCTTAAAGTTGTTGTCAAAACTGTGAACTTCATTAAAGTAAGGCCGCTTAAAGCTCGGCTTTTCCAACGTCTTTGCGATGAATTAGGAGTAGACCACAACAATTTGTTGCAGTGCAAGGTGGCTTTCCAAAGGCAAAGTTCTCTTACGTGTGTACGAATGGAGAAACGAAATCTTCATATTTTTAAAAGAAGAAAACCATGCACTTGTTACTACCTTTGAGGATGAAGTTTTCCTAACTCAGTTGGGGTATCTCTGTGATATTTTTGCAAAATTAAATCAATTGAACGTCTCACTTCAAGGAAAAGATACTCACCTTCTGCAACTTCATGACAAAATGACAGCCTTTAAAAGAAAACTACAGTTGCTGAAAACTGATCTGTTGATAAATAACAAGCAATGTGATAGTTATCCACTTTTAAAATCCCATTTAAAGTCGAAATTTCTCGCTGCAAAATACCGATAAATGTCATATGAAGACTGTGATGTGTTTGGATTTGGATGATCTAATCTCGCATTTTGAGAAATATTTTTCTGAAGACATTGAGAAGTACAATTGGATAAGAAATCCTTTTCTTGATAATGCAAATGCCCCTCAGGGGTTTACATCTCTGGAAGTTTTATCACTCTGGAAAATTTATCAAACTTACTTCTGTTCTCACTTTGAAAAGCATATACAACTCTCATTCACTCATTTCATTTTGGGTTAAGGCTCGAGCTGAATTTCCACTTGTAGGCTATAAAGCTTTCCGTGTTTTTGTGCCGTTTGCGACGTCATACTTGTGCGAAGCCGGTTTTTCTGCGGTAGCAGTAATCAAGTTGAAGTACCACAATAAGATTGTCATTGAACGCGAGATGTGTGTTGCAATATCAAACATTGCACCACGCTTTGATAAAATGTCCATAAAGCAACAAACTGACTGCTCACATTAAATATTTTTAAGTATTTTGCATTTTGAACAATAAATATGATTTAAATACAATGTTTTAGTAAAATTTGCCATTCGCGAATTTTCGCTTCATTACGGCGCCGCGAATATTGATAAGTTTTAAAAGGGCGCCGTCAACAAAAAAAGTTTGGGAACCTCTGCGTTAAACAGTATATTGTGTCAAGAGAAGCTGGCCTTAATTCTTATACAAAAAATGACGATGTAAACAAAGGTAGCATGATACGCAATTTGTTGGCATACGAGAAGGCAAATAATAACAAAATCAAGTTTTTCACCTGATTTGGTTGAAGTAATATTTGTCGGAAGCGTAAAGTGATAAAGCAAACGCCAAACTTTTAATCGAAACTTGTTTCTTTTTCAAGGTCACCAGTGGTTTGCTTCTTTCGCAAGGACATGTACGAGAGGCTGCTATCTAGGTGGCCTTGCTGCTACTCGAAAGTTCTTGTGGTCATTTACCTCTTGTTGTTTGACGAGAATTATAAAAGGCCATTCTTTATCCTTTTTCAAACTCACCCAATAGCAATGCCCCAGTGACTTTGGGCGCTGTTAGCTACAGTTGAAAAAAGATCCAACCCAATCAAGGCTATAGTCGGGGCGATTGTAAGAGGACCAATAAATCGCATCATAAACCCGATGGCCCCAGTGAGACCAAAGAGAAATTCAACAACTCCAGACAATGCGATAGCTCCTTGTATCTAACAATAAAATCACAGATGAAAAAAGGTTAATAGCTTCGTCATTACACAAACACATTTAAATGCCACGGGCGTCAATCATAAATTTCTGTAGAGGAAAAGTGGATCAATTACATGTTGAAATCAATTATGACATCACCCAAAATCGAGATCTTGTCAAAATGTTGTTTTTTAATTCAAATGAAAACAGACAATTTAAATTTTGTTTAAGACAAGCTTACTCTTTATGACAAAATCATAACAGTTAATATCAAATCACAACCTCTCTCATTCTTCTCTGCCATAACTCCTCCCCATCTACAATGCTTCCATCTGTATCATTGTAGAGGGGGTTCTCGGAAGTGGAATTCATGAATCCAGGAGGTAAGGGATCGGGGCATTGATTGTGGGGGAGATTAAGGATTGCAAGGACAGGCGGTAGAAATGCGAAAGAGGTCCCTTGGAAAATTGGCAACCTTACAAACAATAACATCATTTATCTTACACTATTGGTTAGCTGTTGCATATAATTTGTTCCTGCGAGAAAACAGAAAAGTTTTTCAGCGATACAACACCAAACAAATGTGGTTCAAACTGCTTCGTAGTGATTAGTGCTGCTGGCAGAGTGGATTTTTTTCTCATACACTAAAACAAATCCCTTTTTCGTACAACTATGTGCTCATTTGCCCAGTATGCAAAAAGAAATATGTTTTCAAATATTGCACAGTATGAAACAAAGTTAAAATCACTTTGTATTCTTCTCCTCCCTTTGTTTGTCTGTGTTTGTGTAAACATTAAATAGAAAGAGGAAATTGCTGCAAAAGATGAAAACTGCTACAAAAACAGAGAAAACATACAACAAACGGATGGTTTAATACCAAATTAATACCAACCTAGATTGTTTAAAAAAAATTTATTTTAATAATATCTTGGCATGACACACTGCCTTCAACCTTGCCATTTACATAATAGGCCAGATGTCTTGGCGCTAGTGGTTCTCAATCTCTTTATTCGTCTGTGTTGCTAAACCGAATTTATTCTTTACGAACTGGCTACTTAAAAGCACAACTAACTAACTGCAAAAGCGCAAACCCACGAGGTAATAAAAATAGTTGATTACAAATAAGATAGAATAGTAGTGATTACAAATACTGTAGTATTTTGAGCGAAGTTTGCTGGTAGTTTATGATTATGGGTTTGTAAATAATTACATGGTGGTATGTTGGTAACGAGGTCGAACGGACTGGAGCGACCTCATGGCAATGATTGTACGTGCAAATCTCACTAAGACTACGTTGTTATATACTTGGTAATGGCATTTTACAACTATTTCCCTTGCTTGGAGGCACCACTGGAGGTAGAAATGCATTGTACCAGCCACTATGAAAACCACTAAGCAGGTATAAATGAAACTATTTTTTAGTATAACAGCAAGAGTTTTTCAGTGCCGTGGGATAAAAGCATACACTCACTTACTTATTTAAAGACACAATATATTACCAATGTTCTTTTGCGCGACTTTTAAGCAAGTCACTTCATCTTATTTATGGACAAAGTCGTTGGAGTAACCCAAACCTAACCAAATTGGAATTGCTTCTAAGTCTTCAGACCCCCATGTAACCCATAACGAGAAATTACATACAAACACTTGTAACCGAATGACCTACCGAACTCCCAAGGTGGCTTGTAAAATTGTGCATATTCCCGCTACAAAGAAGACTGTGCTTATCAAATTTGCCCGTGCCGCGTTCCCGACTTCATTGTCACCCAGACACAGGAATGGCGCAATGATTAAAGGCATCCCTACCAGGGTGCCAACTGTAAACAAGTAGTTCTACAAAACAAAAAATTGATTACAAGCAAGCCTAATGCACGCTAGCTTTTGCACATTTTAAAAACTGGCGTTTGCATCTGCTATAAAACCAGTTTAGAAGGATAAGTTGCCAGGAAATGGAAAGGAATACCATAAAAGGCACATCTGTAATTGGTCTCTTTCGGTAAGGTATTGTGAGCCAAAGGAGAATATACACAGCATATTTCTTTTTGTAGATGTTTTTCTAGTTATCTACAACAATGTTTTTCTCGTATTGTACGTAAAAATATTTTTAAGCATTTTTTTACGGAAATATTTACACGCTTGATTATATTTATGTGGTGTCACATATTATACCTCGAAGTGTGAACCTGCGGTTTTTTCCGCAGAGCACGTATCAAAAGATTTTTGTACGATTATGTCCGCAAAATCGTATACATTTATGGTTCGTATTTTGCGGACAAAATCAGATGTTCGGACAACAATATATACAGTAAAGCAGGGTCGTCGAACATACGGTCAGGCTGCATGTGGTCCGCACACCTTTAAAATGCAGCCAGCAAGGTCATTGTCACTTCAAAAAAATTTTTACCTTAAAAAATTTTGCAAGCATTTGTAACAATTTTCACTTATGAGAAGAATGTACATTATTTATTATTTAGATACTATTTTTAGATAGTATTTATTTAGATAGTATAGTATATTATTAGAATAGTATAGTATATTAGATAGTATTTTAGATACTTATTTAGATAGTATTAGAATAGAAATTAGAAATTGTAGCAATTGAAAAAATTTAACAAAAATGTGACTTTTAATTACATTTTTTGGGAGGTTGCGTCCTGCACTACTATTAGGATGAGGAAAAGTGCCTCTACTTATTTGAGTTCAACCACCCTGCAGTGAAGCATCAAAAAATATTAAGCGAAAGCAAACTTTTGTGCACGAATGCTTGAGAGCAACAGACGTAAAAAACCGGTCAAAAATGTAAACTGCATACAAATTGAAATTGAATCAATTGAACTTGTCTATGCAGCTGAAGATCGTGCAGCTTATAACACAAAGGGTTTCTGCCCGCAAAAAAGATAAATCAGGTCAAGAAAACCTTTAAATCTTTTGTGTATGCATCTTCAGAAAAAAACTAATAACATTTGGTAAGCAGCCAAAGTTTGTACGAACATAAATTCATCGCTACAGGTCAGTAAAACATAACTACCACTCAGTACTTCATGCTGTTCGCTTAAACAAACAGTAAGATTGTGACATACCAATTATTAATTGCACTGTCGTCACTCTTTGTCAACAACAATGCAAAGCATTGTAATCATTAACAACATTGAATCAAATATAAAAGATACTGGAATTTTTCATTTAGGCTACGCTCGTACTTCATGAACTGAAAAGCTCTGATTCAATCAGTTTGATGGCGAAGTTAAAAAATAACTCTCCTCCAAACGTGGAAAAGATACCGGGAATCGGTAGAGCAATTTTTCTTGGGATGAGACCCCTTAAATGATAGGTCCAACTTAATAGTTTATTAAGAATGCACATTCGTACGGTTATAATCACAATAATCTGAATCAAAACCGCAGCCGGCTCACAATTTTGATGACAGGTTGTTGTTGTTGTGGAAAATCTGTGCCAGAAACAGTTTTCACTTTAAATCAACAAAAACATTTGTTGAATAGTTTTCATTGCCTAAGGAAAATTTTTTTGCATTTCAAGGTTTTAACTGCTGATAAAAAAAAGTTTTTTAAAGGAAGTTATCATCAGAAACCTAGAAAATAGGAATTCTTACAAGGGCCTAAATACTTTTGGTAGCAATTGTTTGGTTGCTTACTTTTCTTCATACCATCCATTTTGAGCTGAGGGTCAAGCAGAATAGCTGTGAATTACCAATTTTAAGAAGTATTGAAAACGACCAAATAAATATTTAATACCACAGCCTACTGCATTGAAGAGAAGCTCTTGCCACTGCACTATTACTGCAAACGTTACCTGAAAGCTGAGGAAAATGCAATAGATCCACGGTGGTGCATCGTTGACGCCGTATAAAAGTTGCGGCGCTTTTGTTCTTGCAGATGGCTCATCATCAGCGATTGTGATGTCATCGAAGGTGTCTGTAACCACTTTTGCTTTGTTCTTATCGAGTTCCTGAACAACATTTTGACAAAACATCGTTTCAATTTCGTTTGAATAGAAAAGCTACAAAGTAGATTTCCAACAGAGAACGCAGTATTGTGAACCCTTCATTGCATTACATTCCGCCTGCAAGCAATTCATTAACCGCTTTCCACTTGCTTGAACAATCAAAAAGTATCTATTCAGCATTCTTTGCAACAGATGGATTGGAGTTCTACCCAAGGCTGTTCGACCAATCCTAGAATCTCAAAAGCTCAAGCTTAATTCGATTCAATGCTCATTTAAGCGATTTATTTGGCCCTTAGAACTAAAGGTTAAAATAAATTTAGCACTATAAACTTACCGGTATGTCTTCTTTTTCGAATCCCACGTTATCCATATCAGTCAAAAATTTGGATAAAAACAACGAGTTGTTTCTTATTTCTATAATATATACTCGTATTGTTTGTAGCAAATGGACATGAACATTGAACAATAAACATCAAAAAGTTAATCTACTCAGTGCCTCTACTACTCAGCTACCACTTGACAAAGAAGTGACATTCTTGACAAGAACTTTGCCGATTTTCTTCTAACAAATATAAAGACCCTTTTTTCTGAACAACTATTTAAAAGAGATTCCTTTGCCCAGTAATGAACTTTGACGTTGATGTAGCCCAAGCAAAAGCAGCTTTTTCGATATTTCACTGAAACAAAAATTGCTCGAATGATGACTTCATCCTAACTTTACTATCGCAAAATTATCAGAACACTTCACTATTACAGAATTTGAAACATAATCTATCTCCGATTCGGATCGCACACTTTTCAGAAATCGACGTAACCGTAATACGTCACAAAACTAAACGATGCATAATACCTGCTACGGTCACCTACACCGCCAGTGTAAATCAAAAAAAAACACCGCACGGGCAGCCCAAATGTTCTATCCACACGTAAAAACATAAAGCTGGGCTATAACAGTTGTTATTTACGGAACATGCCGTTCCATTCCGCCAGGCAGCTCTAGTTATTGTCCTCTAATGCACACGACCGCGATATATTTTATCAAATGTTTAGTAGACAGTCATTATTGCTCTCCTTTTCCAAGTCAAAATCTTTGCTAAGCCCCTGATCTAAAACAAATGGAAAAATGTTTGATAATGGCAGATATGCTATACAACAACTTGAAAGGTTTTGTGAAGACTTAAGAATTCAATTGGTGTTGAACAGGTTAGCGGAAAATTTATATCTCAAATTTTCTCAGCCTCTAGTAAAACGCACACTTCTAACAAAAAGATGAGGCTATTCAGTTGAATCTCGCGTCCTTACGAAATTAGTACAACGGTAGTCTCCCTGTTAACTTTTCTTAAACAATAGAGACTTGTAATTGGTCGTAGCTGAACGTTATTTTTCTATGTTTTGGGGTACTGCTGTTAATGCACTCCTGATACACGGACTGTGATGACACCACTGGACCTATAGTCTACTTGTTTCAAGTGTTCACTTTGTTCACTGCTTGCTCTTCTTAAATACAACCCTATACTCTTCTAAATTTGTGTAAGTCATTATTTGTGATTATTATTTGCTGCTTTTTTCTTTTATCGGTAAATAGTTTAGGCTTTGTGTAGCTATTTTTCTTATTGCTTAGTAAATTTTGTTGTTAGGTGCTGTGACCATGCCTATTGCGATGTTTTTTATCATCTTTATATAAAATCAGGTATGTTTCAACTATTTGTTTTGTCGCGTGCGTGCCTGTTTTTTGTTTACTGTTAAGTTTCATCACATTGATGATATACTGCTTGAACTGCTTGATTTGAGCGAAAACAAAATTGCCTGCTGCTACCGCTAAAACTCGTATCAGCTATGTTAAAATTCAATTACAGTACTCTTACTTTTCTATCTGACTGCGCTTTCGAATAAATTCCATAAAACTGTTTAACAGGCTTTGTTTACATAGTGCACTGCGCAGTGCACTATCGCGATCTACTTGGTGTGGTAGCTACGCAGAAAATTCTAAAAAGGTTTATTATTTTGACATATAGTCTATTAGTCCTGCCCGATTAGTAATACCAGAGTCCATTACTCAGTAATACCACGGTTTTTTGAGTCAGCTGCGTGTGAGTGTGTGCGAGCGTGCAAACACATAGTGAGGAGGAGACGCTCGCGGCAAAGACTGGACAAGTTACAACAGTCGAGGGGGCGAGATCACGCTTTTTCAGAGGTAGGCACACTTCTGCTAAACCACTAATTAGCGAAGCTAACAAATTCAATAAAGTGTGCTAGCTAATACACTGAAACGCAACGATAGAGGAGTGATCAGCTAATGATTTATAAGGTTGTCGAAATGTCAGTTTCTTTATGTTTTGCTGTTTTGAATTTTACCGCACTGAAGATGCATTTTAGTAGTAAAATGCACTTGTTTTATTGCATTTAAGATTTTTTAATTTCAAATAGAACTCGAGCTGATTTAGTTTAAAACATCCAAACATTTTTTTTTGGTGTCACACCATAGCTTTTTAATCACAAATCCGGTTCTTTTTTTCTTTTGGGTAATCAATTTGTGGACACGAGTCACAAGTCACATTCTTCGGCGAGCCGCATAACTTCACTTTGCTGACCGCAGTTTGCGCACCCTTGCACCAGACAATCAGCAAAAGCCTACAATAAAAAGTTAGGCTTTCCTACCCAAAATATGCTGGACAAAAACTAAGTTCTATCTGCAAATCAATCCACGAATTACTTCAATGATCGGAAAGCGACATGTCATTTACTTTAGTCCCATCAAAATAAAAGCAAAGTACACAAATTAGTTTTTTCATACAACTTACAGGTTATAACAAAATATTTTGGTAATTAATTGCATATGTAAACAAAACACAATTTTCGCGCTAAACCTTAGATACCACCACACTCAAAAGCTGTTTTGCAATAAGGTTCAACACGCAATCAATACCGCAGGTAATTTAGTATCTTTGATCATGTCATCATCATCACAACACAATTCCCTTTATGACTCTCACCCTGGGGTGGTGATCAATTATGCCAAGTTAGATGCTTACACACTCCTTAGTTTTGTCGTAGTTAAAGCGTACGTATGCAGGCACAGACCGAACTCTTCTTTATATATCGGTACAACATTAGATTTCCTTTCAATCAGCTGGCAAGTGCGCAACAGCATTGACGAGCTTATAAATCAAGCCATAAAAACATCGATTTTAGGTAATTCTCTTCCAAAATAAGGGAAATTTGCAAAAATTGAAGATGATTTGAGGCTAAAAGGCACACTTAATTTGAATATGGATGACCTGCTTGATGAAGCTGCACTAATACAAGGAAGTTTTGACTCGATTCAAAGTACTAAACTGTTTATAGAATATAAAACAAGCAGCAAATGACACATGATCTTAAGCGAGTTAATATTTTCAAAATAGTTTCATTTGCGCTTTATATCTCTGGAACATCAGCATACTGCAAGCGCATTTTTGGTGTAACGTCATATAAATGGCTAAATGAAAAAAATATATGCTTCGTAGAACTGATAAAAAATAAACTTTTCAGATTCGGTACTTTCACTTGAAAAATTCTTGTCGTAAATTTTCTGAAAAAATATAACATGATGGTGAAGTCTGTAAAAAGTCAGATGAAATATGATTTTGAAACTTAAAAGTCAGCAAAAAGATAACATCAGAGCTTGTTGGAAGATATGAATAGGCTATATATAGACCTTAAATAAAACATGTACATATGTTTTTAATGAATGTCCTTTGTTGAAAATTGTTACAGTTGACGACCCGTACCTGTGCTGTAAAGAAATTTGAAAACTTGAATTACTCTGCCTGAGGAAAATGTTATGGAGTTACTGAACTCGGAGACATCGGCTAAACATTGCGTTATTTGGCAATCTACAGTAAAATCTGGCATCATGCAAAGACAAAAAAGAGAAGACCATGAAGAAAAACGACGGATTAGTAAACAAAATAAACAACTAGCATCCATACCAAAGCCGAAACTCCAAAATTTATGATTAGTAAACGCAAAAGAATCAACCATCAAGTAGATCGCTAAACGTTTCAAATAAGTATTTGACCTGGCAAATATTGGGATGTCGGTTATCTTGTGCTGCTACTGTTACTATTTTTGTACATATGTACATTGACTTGCTTGAGCGTATAAAAAGAAAGAGCTCATCTGAGTAATGAAAGATTGACAAAGTAGCCTACTTGCTTTGTTTTTTAAAAGAAACTCTCTGCATTGAAGCCCCGTCTTCACTGAAAAAACGGCAAACAGATTGTTATACCTATTCCTCTAGTTGAACTTTCTAGTTCTCTCCTAAAACTACACTGAGGGCCTTATTCAAGGGCTTAGGCTGAATTTTAATTCGTGGGAGGGATGACAAAATTAATGCATTAGCTAAAAAAAGATGTAAAAATTAAAAGTGTTTTTCAAAGGTCTGTATGCTTTCAAGCGCGAATTTTGCTCAATTTTTTTGATAAAATAAATTAGTAGAACTCCGAGGAAACATGACCTTGTTTATTCTTTTTTTTAAATTCTCAATTGCTACTGGTCGTATACGTATAGTAAGCTAAATCGCGATATATCTATTTTTAGGTAGTGGGTTGAAAATGAATAAGTAGCCAAAACACAGTGCACATTATCATGCTACTTTTTGTAATGCACTTGAAATTCGACTAGTTGCATTAGTAATAGACAATCTTGGTGGCTTTTATAGTTATTGTTTCAAGGATCTTGAGAGGTTAAAAAATATTAACACGCCTCTGAAATATTAAAAAGAGTCATTTTAGCCCAGTAACTAACAATTATAATTCACTGGCTGACTCCTATAAGATTCAATCGAAACCACTTCCAAGTTGGAGAGAAATTTTACCTTACTTTAAATAGATGCGGAACACTTTTAGACACCACGAATTTTTTTAGCTCGCATTTAAACACGTGACATATTGCGTAGGCGCTTGTAATTTAATTGCGTTTGATTGCTCGCTTGCTGATAACTGCGTAGATAAAGACTGTGTTTTTGGAGTGCCCTTTTTTCTTTTTTGAACGCTTCAGACTAAATATGGTCACAAACATCGGTAAAAAATTGTTTCATGAGTTTTGCATCGTTTTTAACATTCAAAAGCTCGTCATCGCGTTCTCGTTTCCATCACTTGAATTCGGTTGTTCATTTTTTTGTTGAAATTCCGGAAGAACTGGAACGTATCTTGAATATCTACAGAAAACAAAATATGAAATTGAAAACAACTTGACATGTTAACCTCGTATCAGTCATAATTATTGTTGGACGCTTTGGTAAATTTTATTATGTGCAGATATGCTACTGCTATGGACTGCTATACATTCGAAATAAACCATAGCTTTTCCTTGATTAAAAATCGAAAAAATGTTTATCGAAAGTCTCCTCGCTAGACTAGAGGCTAATTTAGGGGTAATAAAAAGTGGTAATCTAAGTGCCATATGTTTTACAAGTGGTGGGTAACTTGAAGAACCCACCACTCATAAATCTGTTTAGGAAATCAGTGAGCAGAGAGCTCTTTCTTAATTTTCTTTTTCAGATAAACTGGGTATTTTTTGGTATGTCCTGCTTCCGATGACATTAAAGATGTGATTTCTTGTCGTGGTTTGTACAAGCTATTGTTTTTCAAATTGTGGATGACATTTTCAGATCTGCTGCAACAAGTGACACGGATTCTGTCGTGGTATCACTGAAGTACGGATTCGGGAAATTGAAAAATGGTATTTTTTAAAGAAAAATGTGATATTTCACACATTTTGATGAGTACTTGCTTACCAAGCCTTCAGATTACCAACTATGAGTTGCTACTAACTTGCAACATGAGGTAGGAAATGGAAGATTGTAATTGTCGGAGGATTTTTCTTTTTTTGTGGATGAATCGTTCATTGTCCGCAATCGCCACGCTTTTAAACCTCGCTCTTCAACAGTCCCTAGAAATGGTCACTGTTTCAAATAATCGAAAACAATTACAAGTGTATTTACATGTTTTGTTTTGCTTGGATACTTGGAAACCACAGTATAGTAATGTCACTGGCTACCATCGAGCTATGAGCGGGTAACAAGCTGCATTTAAATTTGACAGCTTCAGCTGAATTCCAAGTCAGTACATGTAGCTACTTTTGTTGAAATTTGGCAGCACATAAGCTACTCGTAGAGTAAGTGCTATCAACATTTTAATCCCAGATAATTAGCTTTCCTGACGACGATTAAAAAAAAGCACTGCACCATTCAGAAGATATTCTTATACACCAAGCATTGTAAAAACTGTAAGGGTGCTATTTTTTTCCAGTATAAAATACTATATGGAACAGGTACTATAAAAATGCTCTTTTATTAGCGTTTTACTCGGGAGATACCCCTAGCTTTGTCAGAAAAAACAACTGCTGCTCGCGCTCAGTATTTTACATCAGAAGAACAATAATATTCCTTACATTAAAAAAAGTTCATTGTTTGTTAAAAGGTTGAAACAGGTCGAAGAAGTGAAAAACCGTTAAACGTTGTAGGCGGTGCAGACTACCCGCCCTTAGCTTCAAATAGTGCAACAAAGCGAAGAGTTATAGTGAGATGCACAATTGGCTACTTTGGATTCTAATGCAAGCCATTTGTGCTATTCACACACGTTCGGTAGCAGCAATGGTGCCTCGGATAGTATAAACCCCTCAAATCTATTTGAGCAAGATGTTTGCAAGGGTCTAGAGCAAAAAGATTGTGCTCTTGTTGTAAGATAACCGCGATCTTACTCGGAAGTCGGTGTGAACCAACCGAAAACATATAGTATGTCACCCATTGTTGTCCTGAATTCACAAATGCTTTCATTACACTTTTCACTTCCATCTTCCACGGCAGCGCAGTGGCGTTAACCGCACCACTATCAGCAGAAGGTGATATCTATTCAGATCTACTAGCGTATTTAAAGTGGTGGGCAAGTAACTTTTTTAAATAAGTGAGTTACAGCTGCAGTTACTTAGTGAAAAAAAACTTGGTAAAAGTTTCAGTTCCAAATTTTCAAAGGTAACTATTTACTGTACAGTTGCTTTCCATGGCCAAAACTTTCAACGCAGAATACAAGAGTGACTTATTTTCGATGAAAGGCAAAACAGCCAAATCGCCAATTGAAACGCGGTTTAATTTACCTAGAAAACGAAAAATTTAATTCCTAGAGCAGTGCTCTTCAACCGTTTTTCTCAAGTTGTCCACTTTTTTGTGGTGGCAAAAAAAAGGCTGTCCACCCCAATTTTTCTACATCTAAAGTTTATGGATCAGCATGTTTTACACGTCGACATGAATATTACGAGTAAAACGGTATCGATAACACAAAATAGACAAGCTTTATTTGATGAACGACATTTATCAAAAAAAGATTCATATCAAAGTAAAACATGCACAAAAAAGTGGCTTTAGCAAAACAAATAAGTAACGTGATTGCTGTCGTAATTTTTCTGTTAAGCACCTCAAATCGAGGCCTCAGTCGAGTTTCAAGGGCTATCGTCATCAAAGAATCTAAGCGGAGAATGCTATCCCTCTGTTTTGCCTTGATGAGAACCAAATTAAAAAACCCTTGTTCACACAAAAGTGTTGTTGGCATCTGCACAAAGGTTGCAATCACCTACTCAGCAAGATCCTTGTACTTAGGAATACCCAGCATAGCTACCCAGAAATCCATCAAATGGGCAAATGTTTTGAAAGCTGTTTTTCGAGAATAATCTGGTCGCAGCTCCAATACGGCACCACACTAATAAGCTCCATCATCTGAAAATGGGCTTGGAATCTAAGTGTTGGAGTTCAGAAAACCATTGGTACTGTATGAAGAATACACTTCAAAATTTTTCATCACTAAAGTAAGGTGTCTGACATTTATATGAGAAATACTTTTCTTCAGGGTCTCGTTTTCATCCTGCAGGTCATGTTTCCATACACATTCTCTCATATTGGGGTCGAATTTTTCAAGATCAGAATAACATCTCTTTTTGACATTACCTTTCCATTTTTTTAGTTTAAGTTTGAAAGCATTTATTTTTCCGATACTCCAAGAAATGTCTCCCCCCTACTTTGCTGAGTAAGGCACAGTTCGTTCAAACGGTCAAGGATAGAGGCCATATAAAACAGTTTTGCTAGCCAGATAGTGCCTTAAAACTTAAGTAAATTGGAATTTGCTTCCACGTTAAAAAACTGATAGAGTTGCTCCCTCAATGCCAGCACGCGATTAGGAACCGTGTTGTAATTGACTTCCATATTCTTGCATATCTCACGAAAAATAATGTGCTTTTTTGCATGCAGTCGGATGTGATACACCAATTTTACATCATCAAGGAGTAACTCAAAGTCAGTTTTTTCAATGGCATTTGTACTTTCATTAAGCCGTTTTGCCACCAGGTCCTCCCTGTGTATTATACAGTGACTATGAACACATGTTGGTGAAGCCGCTCGGATTTTCTTTGCAACACCATTAATTGCACCCACCATCGCCCTTGCACCCTCTGTAGTAACTGATATGGATTTTGACCAATCAATGCCTTCTGTGATCGCAAAATCTTTAACTTTTTAAAAATACCGCTTGCTGTTACTTCTATTCCTAGTTGCAAGCAACACAAGTAATGTTCAACAACAGTTTTTCACTGTACGTCTCGAAGCCTGCAGTAAACGATCAATTGAGCTTAACCTGCAATGTCTGTAGTTTCTTTCCTCTGAATGCCAAACGAAGGGACAAGACGTAGTTTTTGTATAAGCTCGTCTCGCAAATTATCAGCAAACATCGTAGATCGCCAACTTGTTTGTAGTGCAGTCAAACCTCGGTTTTCGAACGTCTCGCAGTTCGAACAATTCGGTTTTCGAAAGGAAAATTTGAGATAAAAATGACTCAGTCCTCTCACAAAAATTCGGTTCTCGAACAACTCGAAAGAAAAATTTACCTGAACAAAAGAGACAGAGAATAGAAGAAACGCCTTTAGAGTTACCAGAAGGTTTTATTATAAGAGATTCCCCCTCCAACAAATAACTCATCCCTTTCTTCCCATCACTTCGCATCAAAAAAGGTGTACATATGTACAATACAGTACTGTATTATTTAAATTTACATTAAAATTACTTGTTATGTTTTTCGTTTTATTTACACTTTTGTGTTCTATTTACTCTTTGAATAAATGGTTTTATACCATTATATACAGAATATAGTGTAAGCAGGCAAATAAGTTATTTTTTTGGTACATGGAACGAATTAATCTCTTTAACATTATTTGTAATGGGAAAATATAATTCGGTTTTCGAACAAATCGGTTTTTGAACAGCCTTCCAGAACGAATCGTGTTCAAAAACCGAGGTTATCCTGTATCTGACAATGTAATCTACTTCGCTTTCTTCACGTCTTCTTTACCAGCGTGTACAAGGTCAGTTACTATTTCAAGGCATGGCTTTACAACGTTTTCGAGTTCAATGAAAGGTTTATTTTTGAAGAATAACATGTGTCATTTTAAAAGACGCTAGAGTACGAGCTTTTCTGTTTGACGGTTTGATTTGAGTCGAAAGTCATCTGTTGCTTCAAATATGCTTCAAAAGTTGCTTCCTATTATTGCTTTGCTTGTTTTTCTGTTCTGGGCGCTTGCTTAGTCTTCAAATGTCGGGCGAGTTTTGAAGGTGCAACATTTTCATTACTGTATGTAGCAAAACAAAAGAAGCACTTTGCAGATGGGAAGGGATTAAAAGTTTCGTTGACAAGGTGAAAAAATCCAAATGCAATGTTGTTATCATTTCAACGTTTCCTTAGTTTCTTCCTCAGCAAAGATTCTTTTATTTCAGGATCATCTTTTTCTGTCTGTGTAACATCCTGCAGTACACCTTCGTCCAGCAGCGTTTCATCGGAAACATGACCTTTACTTGTTGTAGCGATGACACCAGAGTTTGAAAGCGCAAGATTCCTACCTATGTTTTTAAAGTACTTATATAATGACATAGTTTTGATTATCCAACAAACTGGAAGTCTCAAAAAGAAACAAAATTAAAAAATAACTAGTTACGCCCAAAGCATGACCTCTAACTCAAGAAATCTGCTTTTTCGAAAGCTTTGTCCGTGCTTACTGTTAATGGCTTTAGAATTAGCTCGTGTACCTTACCCTCGAAACACTAGAAGTCAATGAAAATACTTTAAATTGAGACTTTTGTCTCACTGTTTTATATCTTCTACCCTTGATGAAATAAAACCGAGCTAAAGCCCTATTATCCTTTCTATTTATGACCAAAAATTTTATTGTTGCTTTATTTGTGATGTCACACAGCTAATTGTAGCGCAACAATACAACTATGCGATGAATTTGTCAAAAAATGGATGAATTCCTGAAACTCAACTTGCATAAAAAGTGAGTTGTTGCTTACAGACAAAATAATAAGTCTAAGTCAACGGTGATTACAGCGGATCCTCGGAAAAGACCATAAACTCACTAAAAAGACTTGGATTGTTGGATTGCCTTTCCTACTCGTATTTATTACAGCAGCGGCTTAAATTGACAAACTATACGTGGGGTTGCGACGAAAAGGTGATCGCACGAGATTGCGAAGCAATTGATTTACATTGGTAGCCATAAAGTACGTGTCTTTTAATAGAAAAAACACTTCGATACAGATTTTACCAATGATATTCTAGCTTTCGCAAGTGCAAGTGATCTTGCTGGCATTTTCAAGCGGCTTTTCCGTATCGATATGAATGATTGGTTGGTCAACAATTTCTGGTTAGGTTTTATCTCGAAAAAATTAAACTTCTTACACAACAATAATTACTGGTCTTTGCTTTGTAAAATTATCTTACTGCATTAACGGCTTAACTAAATCTGCCGAGCATGAGTATAAGTGATGACAAGAAGCGTTGATCAGAAGCGTTGATGTTAAGAGAAAAGCGCTCTTACAATATAGCAATCTCCGCAGCTTAATGATGATTGAAGCACAAGCTATTATGGAGTACAAAACGAAATCAAGAAAATCTTGCCATAGCATATGTTCTTGTGAAACCTCTTCCATCTACACGCAGTAGTTTTTCCCACTACGGCTCTGGCTTCGTCCACCCTTGCCCACCATAACACGGTCATCCACCCCTGATATTTTTCTATCCACCATAAGGTGGACTGCCCTCCCATGCTAAAGAGCACTGTCCTAGATTATACCGTTCCTATATAATATTGAAAGCTATCTGCAGCTTTGCCATAAGGAAGTGGAAGCCAGCGAACGTAAAAAGAACTAATAAGTATCCCTGTACGAAAGCCTTCAATGTTGTGGCAATATCTTAGAATTTTCAAATAGACCAGTCAATCTTGCTAGTTCTACGGTTTTTGCTAGAGTGCTATGATTTATTTTAATTGCAAAAATGCGTGGCTTTGAAAATCAGCCTCAAAGGATAGTCCGTAAAAATTACGATAAATGGAAATTGAAACCATGCCCGCACTAACCAGTGACGTAAATTAGTTTTAAATTCATGACAGTCCTTCATTGTAGGACAGGAAAGGAACCAATCAAATAAAATTTGTGACTTAAAACGAAAACTATTTTTTCAGTATTTAATGAAAAATTAATGAAATGCCCGTTCTTTTTGCCGCGAAAGCAGAAGAGAAAGTAACTATGCCTTGTAACTTTTACAGTGTCTAACTGATAACTTGATACAAACTTTGTTACTTCTTGAAAAAAGTAACGAAGCTACAGTTACAGTTACTAAAAAAGTAACTAGTTACTGCCACCACAGCGTATTTATGGGTTGAGGGGGGTCGAGCCGTGGCTCATCTTTTGGTCTCGAAAACATAGCAACAAATCTGCTTAATACGAATTGTAAGTGGCCTTTAAAATCCATGATTTTTACCACAATTTTTCCCTACAAACGCATATTTTCAAATAAATTCTTTGTGATGGTAGAGCCCTTATTGAAGGTATTCACTGGATTGATAATTTATCGCCCCCTTATATAGGGTTGCCAACTTTGACAAATTTCAATAAAGGACACTGTGGCTAGAGTTCCCAACCGTCCTGTATTTTCCTCAATTGGAGACCCTCTGTTCTTGTCCGGGTGGGTAATCAGGTGTTGACCTTTTTTTTTTTTGGAGGCCGCCAAGTAAAAATACTGCCCGCGGACATGGTGGCCTCCAAAAAAAAAAAAGGTCAACACCCGGTTTTCCATGGGTTGTGCTACACAACCGCGATTGGACTGTACTTTTGCAAAATTTTTCCGCTCTTGCAGTAAATTTTTTTCAGCTCTAGAAATAAAGGACAATTCTAAGTTTAATAAAGGACAAGGACGGGGGGTTCAAATAAAGGACTGTCCTTTGATATAAAGGACGGTTGGCAACCCTACCCTTATACCATATTTTTGGTACGCTGGTCTCCAGTTTTGCATTTACGTTTCCAAGTTTTACACGATCACTCAAATGATTAACACCTGTAACTGTAGACTACAAAGCATAAGTGAAGAAATAATCTAACCTGGTAATGTGTTGTCCAAAAGGAATCCTAAGAACCCGCCAATGAATAAGGCTGAACTTAGCAATACCGTGATGATTTGATCCAAAATCGATACACCGGTTTGTATAACTCCAGGGTTACCTTTCACCCAGTTTGCTACCGTCAAACCAGCTAACAACGTGAATCCAATGATAAAAATGTTTCTAAAAACATGATATTTTACGTGTTTACTTTCGCATTTAACCCTTTAAGGATCATAAGATTCTAATTAATAAAATTTGAAACAGTTCCATAGTTGTTGGTAACAATGGGAAAAAAATAGATTTTAGAAAAGTAGTTATTACATCATAATCGCATAACAATTAACAATCGTGGGACATAGATGTCCCAGCATCCGTCAAAGGGTTAAGAGATACCTTGTGGCTCTTGCTCAAAATCAGTTGTGAGATGACGCATGCCATTTCTGTTCGCTAAGTACGACGTGTGTGATATCATAATCGTTTTAAACAGAAGCTAAGTGGTCAATCGCTATTGAAAAAAGAAACAAATAAAAAGCAAGAGCCATATTTAGGAATTATGGAGAAGAGACTGGAACAAAAAAGCTTTCCAAAAAAGTTCTTCAAATACACGAAAGAAGAAGTCCCTGTTTTTCTTCGTTTGATCACGTGGTTAATTTCTTGACGCAATGATTACACATTTAGGGAGAGAGCGACAAAAGATTCCACGTAGTGGTCATTCTATTATCACAATTTTCAAGCACAAAAGATTAAAACAATCATGGTCTTTACAGCACCATTTATAAAAACTTACTAGCTGTCAAAGTTGTATTAACCTTGCTAGAAGGACCACCACAATCCGAAATGAGAAAATTTACTGTTGCAAAGAAGTATATCTCTTAAGCAAAAAGTTTTGGGCATTCGCGTCGTCAAATTAAGGAGGCGAATAAGGGACGTTTGCTTTTTTCTCGCGATAAGGCTGACTGCAGGCAATTTTTCCAAAACTTAAAAGAAGTTGTGGCGACATGATTAATTTTAATAAATTTTAAGCGTTAGCGCGAAAAGTTAATTTTTTTCATAAAATAATCTTTTGGCTTTTCTTTCCTTCTAAAGTTATCTTTTTTTTGTTGTTTTTACGTAATAAGAGATTGGAATTCTCATCACGGAATTTGCCAACTGTCTGTTTCGTAACAGTTGCTTACCCACACATCAGCAAAATGGAGCGGGCTCACAGACGAACAATTTGAAATGCTAGTGTTTTCGCAAAGGAATAAATTGTAACGGTTTACTCGAAATATAGCTTAAAACTTTCTTTTTAATCGGGGAGTAAATTCAATCGACAACGCGTTCACTTATACGGCGTAAACTTTTTAGCGGTTTGCGCTTTACAATGTTGAGTGCGTTTATTTATTTTACTAATGCGTAAAAAAACCGCTTTGTAATGACAAAATTAGCGATATTGTTGATATGAAAACTCATGAAATTCGGTAAAATATAAACTATGGTTAAGTGCTTTTTCCACGACCGACCATAGCAGATTCTTTGTAGGGCTTATATTACATAAGTACCTTCTGGAATTCAGGTCGACATATTGTAAAGTCGTGAGCCCAACCGATGTTACCATTCCAAACATGACAAGCAAAATTCCTCCGATAACAGGGTCAGGAATTGTAACAAATATACTTCCGATTTTTCCAATCACTCCCAAGATTATGAACAAAACTCCCCCAACTTGCAACACCTGCAAATCAAAGTTAATAAAATAGTTTGTATTATTTACCTAAGGCAGAAGGCAAAAACAATGCAGAGGGATTTGATCCCCCAGCCTCATAATTATCGGTTAAATGTGCCACTATTTGAGCAACAAAATAGCAACCCCTCACTCTGCTGATGGGAGAACAACAAACGGCAGAGCATCTGACCAACAATCAGGTTTGAATCCCTCTAAACTCGCTCTTAGTTTTTGGTCCTGCTCCATGGAAAGAGACCCCAATCATTAACTAGGCATTAACGAAATCCTTCATGAGAAAGCTACCGTTTGCTACTTTAGTACGAAACCAGCATTCATGTCATTATATATCTCTATAGCGTTTTAAAACCGTTAGTTTTGTTCGTAAACAGTAATTGGATGGGTGCTAAGCTTTCAAAGGCAAATTAGCAGTGCAAGAACTTTATATCTGTAGCTAAAGTCGTAGAACATCTGACTTTAATCAGGCTGTGAGTTTGAATCTCACCGGAATCGTTTTCAACCTTTGGCACTGCTCTACTCTAAGTAAACTAAACTATTGACTATTCGCATACATGAAGATGTAAGTTACAAACAATTAAACAATCACGTGAACGTAACCAGGTTGAAAAACTCATTACATGCATATCCCACAGTTTACTTTTATTTAGGTTTCTTGATTTTGCCAAAAAGGTGATTTTACTCAAAAGATCATAAATGTAGCTGTTTTCCGTAAATAATACAACATGGTCACAACACCATCTGCTCTAATCTGAAGATACTGAAGCAAAAGACGTCATGGCTCACAAAAAAGTATGCACTGCGACTCGAAAAGATGGCGTGTAACATTGGATCAGACCAGACTTAGCAATCGAATGGTATTCTACGTCACCTTTTTCTCTGGGGCCGTCCCAACTAACGAAAAATGCCCCCACTGACCTCATCACCAAAAAATGTGCCATTTTTTATTTCTTTCCCTGCTGGGGCCTTGTTTCCTGATGATGAACTCGAGCTAGTTGAAGATGAATTTTGACAATTTCCATCTTGCAAAGTGTCTACTTGTGGCTGGTTTGTTTGTTCACATTCAATTATGCTGGTATTCAGATAGGAGGCATAACGTAGTTGTAACTGGTCGACATGTCTGTGCCATCTCGCTCCATTCGATAGCACTCGTACTTGTTCACCACGAGTGCCAGATACTCTTTGAACTTCCTCTGGCACCCAACAATGAGTGTTGTGAGCGTGCTCGCCACCTTCCAGGGCATGCCAAATGACAAAGATTTTTATCTTGGTTTTCCCAAAACTTGGATGGGTAAAATGTTTCCTTCAATTGTTTTCCTTGCGCAACACGAGCTAATCATGGTTGCAACACATTCATTTTGGTTCAGAAAAGCTTATCTATCAATAGTTCGCAAGACAAATATCCTCCAGCCAATGGTGTGCGCCAATATTGCATAAAAAATTCTTGCAAGTCAGATTTACATGGGAGATTTGCTTTTTTTAATACTTACTTCAATGCCTGTACCTGTCTTTCAGCAGCTCCAGTTGCAACGTGGTAAGATGCTTTCGTAAGGTGAACAAGTCCTCTGTCCTTGCATCCCTCTTGAAATTCACCGGCATGAATAAGAACGCATTATCCATAACCAGACTACGTGGATACCCAAAATGTGCAAACATCTATTCCAACAGTACCATTATAGGGTTTGACGATACAATTATAAGAGGATAAATGCAGGAGTACTTGAAGTAAGCATCAACGATAAATAGCCAATTCTTTTACATAACATTAACCGCATGGTCCGCATGTATCCAGCTCCATGGCTTCTTCGGAAGCATCCAAAGATGGTTTTTCATTTTCGACTGTTTGTTCTGGTGTTCTCCACATCATGAGCAGTTTCGGAATTGTTCTTTAATGTTGTAATTTAGATCTAGTCAGTATACTGCTGTGCAAGCTAAACGTTTCATTTTTTGGATGCTAAAATGACCCATTTGCAAAATGTCAATAACTTGCTTTCACAATTTTTGGGGTATCACAACTATAGACCCATATAACAAGAATCCATGCTCCACAAATAAAAAGTCTGCTACTTTGCGAAAATTTTTAGCTTTTTCCGTAGAAGCGTTCTTTAGCGGCCATCCTTCTTGCGTATACTGAAATCACTGCCAAAGTCGTAGGATCCTTTGCTGATTCTTAAAGAAGCACTCCTGGGTTTGTAGAACTCAGCTGTGAGCTGATGGTCTCGATGGAGTTCACCACTTCATGTCATCCTCCTCTTCTTCTTTGTGGTCAAAGTGCTTGTCAGCACCCGAAGGCAATCGGCTTAGCACATTTGCATTTCCATGAGCAGAAATATTTCTATATTCCATGGAATAGGTATACTGATTCATTGTCAATGCCCATCTAACCAAGAGATTGGCTGCCAAAGCTGGTGCAGCTGTGATAGGACTAAATATTGACAACAATAGCTTGTGATCAGTGACTAAGATAAATTTTCGTCTACAAACGCATTGGTGATACTTTCGTAGGGCAAATACAATTGCAAGAGCTTCCTGTTGCATCTAACTGCATTTTCCTTGGCTTTCTGTCAATGTTTTGAATGCGTAAGCAATTGGCCGTGCCTGGCCATCTTGAAAACGGTGAAACAAAACTGCGCCAAGTTCCACATTGGAAGCACCACAAGAGATACCAATCGGTGGTGATAGATCAAAATGTGCAACCACTACGTCTGTGCAAAACATGTTTTTACAGTTTGAAAAGCTGCTTCTTTCTTCTTCCATTTCTATTTCGTTTCTGGTTAACTTGTACAAAGGTTCAGTAATTGTAGGCAAGTTTGGCAAAAACTTTCCATAAAACAACTAGACCAAAAAATGATTTAAGCGTTGATAAGTTATGAGGTCGTGCCATTTTACGTTTTTCATTAACTTTTTTTCCTTTAAAAATGTCCTGGGATAAATAGAGTATGTCAAAGGTGGCTTTAGCAAACTCACATATATCTAAACAGAAGCGTAAGCCATGCTCTTGAAGCTTCTGTAAAAGTTGATACAGATTATTTCGATGGTCTTTAGCATTTTTGCCGCTTACGAGTGTGTCATTCAAGTAACCAGCAACACCTTTAAGGTCTGAAGACAACTGGGAAATTATTTCCCGAGAGTAACACGAAGCTGATGTTATCCCAAAAGGTAATCTCATTTGAAGCAGCACTCCTGCGTATCCTTATGCTAAGTGCCACCCTGTTTTGGCTTTTTGAGCTCAGGAAGCGTTGATTATTGGTATCTGCTCAATGATTTTTAGTAAAGCAATACCCCACCCAGCTTTTGCATTAGTTTTTCAGAAACTAGAATGCGTTACCTATGTATCTCCAGCTGATGATTGATTGATTGTGGCTTAGTAGTCCCCTGCATACTCTTAGTGAATGAACAGTTTGCCCTAGGCGTAGGGGTTTCTCAATTGGTACTACCAGTGTGTCAAAATCGTTAAATTGCACAGACTTCCACACACTTTTGGCAATACAATGCTGATCTCCAAAAAATAGCATAAAAAAGGTCATTACGAGTAATGCCAGCCGCGACTTCTAGCATATGTCGATCGTCTTTATGTCTATATTCACGTAGTCTCAACTTAAATGATTTTAATTTTTCGCAAACCAAGTTCGGGGAACAGGCATTCGCACTGTCGCACAAAATCCTTACACGGGCCACAGAATACTATGTCACAAGCCACAATTTGGCCCGCGGGCCTTATGTTTGACACCTCTGCTATAGGCAACCTAGTTCATCATTAAAAACATCAGGAAATCCATTACACATTTGTTAAAAGCACTTTGCAAGCTTTCAAAACATTAATACACAGGTTTACGTAAACACAAACTGCATTGCTTTCAGTGAATCATAACATCTAGTGATATGCTCAGTGTTGTAATAGCATCTTTACTCACCAAAATTGACTGTGGAATGTCTGTGCACAAAATCAATTTGTTTGTCATTAAGACTTGATTTATTATCATGCGTAACTGCAACAGATTTTGCCTTATACACACCCAAAACAGGTAAGTTATGACCCGAAGTTGACGAATAAACTTTGTCAGTTGTTTGCAATGCTGTTTGTTGAATTTTAATCCAACACAATTTTGAAAGAAAACTATTCCTAGCACCTTCGTCTGTTTCAAAAATAGTCTGGTTACCATCAAGGCTTATAATTTCTTGCAACTGGGGAGTAGAAGTGACCATTTTGACAGTTTGCAATGTATCGAAGTTGTTGGGTTTCACAGCATGTACTGCAGCGTCTTTTTTCTTTTAGTAACAAGCTCTTTCAATATGTCCAAACTTGTGACAATATTTCCATACAGAATTCTTGAAATAGCAAGTGGTGCCTGTGTGACCTTTACCGCCACAAGGGCCTCAAGGTGGTCAATTTGAACTGTTCACTAAATTTAAAGTATCATTGCACATATCACCTGAGGACCGTTTTCTAACTTGTCAAGATGCTTGTGATAGTGCCCGTACTTTAATCGATCGTTTTCTAACTTGTCAATAGGTCTGTTCACTAGCAGATGAAGTTGAGAAGCTAACCGTCTCTTTTGCCACAGCATTGGCTTCTTCTATTTCAAAAACAATAGTAATGACTTTTGCAAAGGTCAATTCATCTTTTTTTCTATAAAAATAGTTTTTAGAATTGCCTCATTGTTCTCTTAGCAAATAAATCTGGTGCTCATCGCACTATCTTGAGGATCAGTGATTGAACCGAAATCACAGGAAACAGCATCTTGTCGGATGCGAGCAGTTAATTCTGTAACAGACTCATTGCGCTTTCAAATCACTCCAAAATCTGCATCCTCACCAAATAACAAATAATTTTGAATTGTACTGTTTAGCTAAAAACTGCGCAAGTGCTTTCATATCTGACTAATTAATGTTGATAGGAGGTTGCTACTGGATTGCTAAGCTTTGTCGTAACTTGTTCACTAAAACAATTGGATTAGTCAAGAAAATTTGAGCTATTTTAGTTTCAGATACCGAGTGAGCTTTTATGATTCTTAAAAAACGAGAATAACGATCAGATTCAGCAGTCAAGTCGAATGATGTAAAACTAGGTGAAAAATATGGACTAGGCTTAACAGCAGTAGCTATGTTTTTGGGAAGAGTGCCTGCAGATCCACCAGAATCTTTGGAGTTTCCATTCATCAGCTTGAGTGTTTCTAGTAACACTTCCATTTGATGTTGATTTTGCTGAGATTGTAATTCTATTTCATCCTGTTGCTGTCAAATTTGTTTTCTATGTATGCTGATTTGGGCAAAAATAAAATGATTGGTTGATTGCTGATCCAGCTGCTTTTTCATTAATTCAATAATTTCTTTGCAGACACAGCTGAGTCAAGAGCTGGTCATGTCTATTTCGATAGAGAATAAACCAATGGTTTATTAATCAACAACCTCGTAGCCAATTTGTTGTGTTTTTACAACAAAACAGCTAGATCACCACGTGAACTTAACTAGCTTGAAAAACTCATTACATGCGTTTCAATCAGTCTACTTCCATTTGTTAACGTGATTTATGTGCTCTGTCATTGGTTTAGTTATTTTTTGTCCTTTTAGTAAAGTAACTGTTAATGTTCTTGATGTCATAGTTGTTCGGAAGCTTTCGCCTTTTAAGCTGTTGTGTTTGCCGCCTCATATGATAGATCGTCATTTGTGATAAGTGAGGAAAAGGGATGTTTTTGTCGTATGTGATGACTAATGAATTGTTTTTTATATTTCACAACTTGTTTTCCATTACGTTCGACCCTTAATGGAAAAAACCGCAAGTTTGGTACAGTGAATCATTTATAAATTAATACAGCAAGTTGTTTTCTCTTTACTTAATGCCTGTCATTCTCGTTTCTTGTTAATGGTTGGTTATATGGCAATTTCGTTGATTGATCTCATATTTATTTGTGGTTTTAAATAGGCCTGTTGACTGTTTATGGGCTCACTCTACTTTGGCAGTGTTTTTAGTATGGGGTGGTAGCGAAGTTTTTAGTATGGGGTGGTAGCGAAAACCTAATGTTTTATCACCAACTAATGTGAGTGGCAACTTGTTTATGTATTTCTTAAGCGCTTGTCTGTGTCTTAGATCAACCGGGAAACAATAAACAGCTTGTATTGTCAGCTAATGCTAGCCTTAATTTGCTGATATACGCTTGTTTCGCGTTCGCTTATATCTTTATTTGCATGGATTGTATTTAGGAGATTTCTCAGTAGTCTTTAATATCTTGTAACAACTAGAGCCAGATACGCCTAGCGTGTCACAATTGATGCATGTGGTACAGCTAATTTGTGAACAAAATTTCTGTCTTCCTTTTAATACAGTCTTCATGTTCTGCAAGTTGCTGTGTGCTCGTGCGTCGAAGACCTCTGGTGAGCAAGACAGTTAGAGACAGGATCTCCCAAATAGAAGCGGCGGTGAAACGGCCAGTTATAGCTGTTCCTCACTGCAACACCATTTACATCTCATAATTTTATCAAAAGCGTGGTTTCACTCAAAACTCGTAAAAGTAGCTGTTATCCATAAATGATACAACATTGTCACAAGAGGTACCTGTGGTAACTCAGTTTATAACCAACACCCTCGTCTATATGAGATTTTTTAATTCAATCTAAGTAGAAATATGATAGTTAGTAAACTAGTGAACATTTTATCTCAAAACGTTTCACTTTGTACTGAAAGCATCATCAGTTGTAATTAACGTTTTGAAATAAAATGTTCACTGGTTTACTGGCTATCATATTTCTACTTAGATTTGTAAAGAAAGCTCATTTTTAGTTCAAGTTTATTAAAATAATTGAGGTTTTTTGACTCGAGTTTTTTCGAGTTTGCAGTCGTCTTTCTTATCCTGATAATAGACAATAGCAATTCTGGTATAGGGAGCAACTATCCCAATGTATAAGCTAGTTTTAAGAAGGCAGAGTTTTTTTATCAAAAATTGCCGAGCCATGGAAGTATGCATTTAGTGGTTTTTTGTCTTGCATTCTTATGCTCTAGGCTCCCAGGAAAGCCGCAACGGCGCTAAACACGAGACATTTCCAGTAGATTTAAGGTTCCTAAATTTTTTTCTCTTGGCTTCCATTGAATACCTACGAGCACTTGCGTCACAATTGCGAAGATCTTTTTTCTGGAGATCAACGTTCTTATTCAAAGTATTTGCCAAACTTGGTACTGAAACCATATTTTGGTACTGAATTTGTCCAGTTTGCAGTTGAACACAATTTGTCTAATCAACCAAATACAACTTTTGCAGTTTGAACTGCACGGCAACCCAAGGAATGCTTCACGGCGTCCACTTTCGCTGAACTTGCTTGATATGACTTGTGACAAATTTACAACATACGAGAATTTCTTGAAGCAGGTAGAAATATGTGTTCTTGTACACAACAAGTGCTTTTTCCTGCGGTACAATGTGAGATTCCACAGCTGATTGATACAATTAATATTGTTATCATTAAAATGTAGGTTTTTTAGTTAAGAAGTTAATGGTTCAAGGAGGTTAAAGAGTTTAGTCGCGTTGGAAACAATTGGGAAGGCCGAGTCCATACTTCTTTGTGGCCGGAAAACAAGTTTTGTACAGCTGTTAAATAACAAATGCTCCTCGATTTAATTGGCATTTCGGGTGGAAACACAGTTTTGATTCAAGTGAACGTTTTTAGAGACTAGTAGTTCAGGTACTGGTAGAGCATTTTTCACGCATTTATTTGAAGAACTTGTACCAGCTTATACCGAGATCGAATCAATTATAGCAAACGTTTTTAAAATTTGTCCATTTAGGCCTTATCTTTTAAACTAGCAAGATTTCTGCACATTCCGTATAATTCAACTCTATCCCAGTTTTCAAAGTTAAGATTTCCGTGACCAACATAAGGAGAAATTATCGACAAAGAGATATGACTTACAAATTCACATTGAAGGGTTACACTCGTAATCACGAATCTGCCTGCTTTCACTATCTATCATCGGTGATTTATGAAACAGTAGCGAAAATTGGAGCCAGTGTGACAAGGACCGTGCAGCTTGGTTCCCCGCGCTCAAAACCACAGGTAGAAAGAAGGGCGGCATCTAAGGTAATGTGATTTGTGATAGAGCATTACTTGAACACATACCCTTCGACTAGCGACCCTTGTAATCCCAATAACCGCAACATTTTCGCTGAATGACGTCGTTCCAGTTCCAGTTCCAAACAGTCCAGCAAGTGTCACGCCCACGCCTTCCATTACAATGCCACTGTTAAGTCATAGATATTTATCATTAGTAAAAGACCAACGAAGTATATGATATCACAATTGTAAAATTATTTGACAAAAGACAACTGCGCAAAAAATAATGCCATGATACAGCTTGTTTATCAAAATTAAGGCTGCATTAAGGAAGAGGTAACTCCGGAGGCCATAACGACATGTTCAAATCTTTTTTGAAGAACAGTTGCCTGAGTACTTATTGTCGCTATTTCTATACTTAATCAAATTATTCATTTGCTTGCTAACGCTTGAAATCTCGCCAAATCCAAGGTTGATGATGTCATTAAGCTTTATTATTTGTACAATGCCAAATGGTGTGTGCTGCATTGTTCACTTTATTGTCATAGATAGTGTTTGTGCAGACCGAGCAAACAAAACTGAAGTATGTACAAAAGAATGGACAAACACCTACTCACAAGGCTTAGCGTGGTACCGACGCTATTTTGTTTTAGATCGAATAAAATATTTAGACTTGTCAAGTGAGAAAGGATTCTATTTTTATTCGAAAATGAATAAACCAATAAAGCTTGTGTTGATTCCTTTTGTTGCTAACACTGCTGGCTCGGAGATTTTTGCATCTAGTCAAGCACAATAAAGTTTCCCTAATCACATTCAAATTTGCCCATTTTGAGGTTGATAATTCTTTCTTATTTTTTTTGAAGTGACAAATTCGTGGCTTAAGCTAAGCATTAGCACTGAATTTGTTCATTTGAAGTGAAGACCTCTTTTTGTCGGTGATTGAACAAGTTGACCTACAACTGTTGCTGTTTAATTTACACCGCTCCTGGCAAAGTCTCTAGGCGCACTAGGGCATCTACATTGAGACATGGGCGAAGCCAGGGGGGCCACCGACCCCCTAATTGTACTTGACAAGTCAATACGCTTAATTTTTGTTGTAAAATACTCTGTGGTAATTAAGTATCACACAAAATTTCATGAATATTTGGCCCCCCAATGAAAAATCCTGGCTACATCTATTCTTTGTTAACCACTACTATAGGCTTTCAATTCAAAACCTCTCGATGGCCGGCCACCATTGGGTCGCACCGAACGTCGTTGCTTCCCATGAAACTCAAGACAAGTCAAATCAAGTCACATTTGGGCATTCTGAAGTTATTTTACTGTATTACTTACATAAGTTACAACGCAGTAGCAGCATCCATTTTATAACCGCTTGGGCTAGTATTGTAATCAGATAAAAATACTATGACTTAATAGAACAATAGTAACAAAACAAACCGGTTGATAGCATGTGTCGGTGGTCTTGGTAGTTCCGACAGCTTGGCACAGGCATGATAATCTCCTACTGACTCAATTATACTTGCAACAATTGTAGCTAACATGGCCACAAATCCGGCCACGGTCACAGTAGGTAATCCCCATTGGCCTGGGTATGGTACACGAAACCTACAAAATAACGACATCACCTGGCTTAACAATACTTTACCTGTCAGTACCTTAATAACATGTGCTGGGAAGCGATTCTTGGGCACCGACCAATGGCAGTTCGCCCTTTAGTATCTAAAGGCAAAGACAGATTGGTCTCGATTAGGGATTCACCTGCATTAAACCTACATTAATCAAAAGCATTGTCAGCAATTCTTCTCCTAAATTTAAAAATGATTTGCTACAAAGTCCATATTTTAGAGTTAAAGATTCTTAGAATAATTATTACAGTCAATAAACTAGTAAACATTTTATTTCAAAACATTTCACTTCGTACTTTAAGTATCATCAGTTGCAATTAAATGTTGGCTACTTGGCTAAGTTAAATTTTATAAGCTATTATACCGCTTAGATAACTAAAACTACAACGATTGTTATGCAACAAGGAAAGACTTAAACAAAACGATTGTAATGACTTGGCTTTGTATTAGTCGTCCCTTGCACGCTAGCTTTAGTTATCTTAGCTGTATAACAGTTTACAAAATTCAACTTAGCCTAGTAAATAATATTTTAATAACAACTGATGATGCTGTAAGCATAAAGCGAAACGTTTTGAAAAAAAATGTTTACTAGTTTACTGGCTGTCGTATTTCTATTCAGATTAGTGAAAAAAGCTCATTTTCATACACTTAGAATAGCTATTGTTTTTCAGTACAGAAGCAATTTTTTGAAAATCTTCATGAATTAAGTTGTATGAGTTTTATATGCTATAACCTCTGCGCAGAAGACTTTTAATTAAATTTAGCGTGTAGCGGGAGGTGAAACAAAACTTTGCCAATCTATGTATCATTCAGTGTTGGTAGGTTTTCAGTAAGTATTTACTTTCAATTTATTGTCCCTATTATATATTTATCCAAACATCCAAAAAAGAAATTTCGTAATCCTTTGCAATTTCGTTGGTCAACCGTATATCGACATGTAAAATGTTTTCTAGTTTACTGGCTGTCATATTTCTACTCAGATCAGTAAAGAAAGCTCATTTTTATGATCCTAGTTTGTTTGAGAGCTACTATGGGCAAAATACTAAGATTTTACATCGTCAGCTAGAAGCAGTCAACAAAAAGATTGTGAAGAGAGAGTAGATGCTGAGTTTTAATGAAATACCTACTAACTTGAACGTTCATTTCTGAGATTTAAACTCTACAAAAAAGAAAAGCAGAAATGTAGAAGAGTCTTAACTTTGAAGAAAAATTTCTTATTAATGGAGATGAGAGAATACCGTAAGGTTCTAAAACAACTGACTGCTGAAAAATTAAGAGAAAATCTAAACAATTCAATCAGTTATCTATCTCGCTCATATGTAAAGCAAGCCACAGAGAAGCAAGTTGAATTATCAAAGAAAACAATCGCAGCTATTCATCAACGCAAACTGATAGATTTAGGTCTAGGTGTAGGCCTAAGTGAATATACAATAACTAGCATAGCTGTAGCAAATCTATGAAAGGATAACCTTTCAGAGGTCAAACGTAAATTTCTGAGCAAAGGTTTAAAATTTGGTATTCATCCTAGAACATTAATTTCGTAAATGTTCAAGCGGAATTTGAGGATTTTACCCACAGCTTCGACCTATTCTCGTATACAGTGTCACGAATACGTAAATTTGCGATAAAGAATAGTTCCACATATGTATAGAGTTGCAATCTGTTTGTTTTGCCGTGATTATTTTATTTATAAATCTGAATTGTTTGTAGCCCTAACTTGCAAAGCTGTTTCAAAAAAAAGACCTTTTTTCTTTCGGATTTATAAATAGATTTGTAACTTAACCACTTTCTGACGTCACAATGGCTGTCCACGTGACTTTCCAGCGTATTCTAGTGATTCTTGCTTCTTCTCGAATATTTTCCTTTTTATTATTATTATTGCCGATTACGTAATTTATTAACGGTGCTTTTCCTGTGTCACGTGATGTTCTAGCAATTTCTAGATTATTGAGATTTTTTTATTCAGAGAGTAGTAGATCAAAGTAAAGATTGGAGTGTTGAAAAAAAGGTGATGTTGTGACAGGAATCAAGCGATTATTTTGGTGGTTTTGGTCTTAGTTAGTCTCTAACATTTATTTATTTATTGAAGTGCTTTAGTTTTGTGTTTTGGCAAGCGAAGGAATTCGAAGTTATAAAGTGGTTTGTGAATACATTTGTTCTATTCTTGATTGAGAAATGCGCGGGTTAAAGTATCTTAGTGGAACCTAATCTTTTCCTAGCAATTAAGTTGCAACCAAACTTAATTATTCGATCGATACTGCAAATCGCCTCAATTTTAAGAATTAAATTAAGATTGAGATAGAACGAAAATTCTATTGAAACGCGACATACAGCAAGCATCGTTTTGAATTTAAATCGACGTTAATCACCTTGTACAGTAAATTCAAATAATTTTTTTTAGTCTTATACACAACGATGCATGCTCATCAAGACAAGAACTAGAGGTTTTACAACAATTAGCGAGTAACGAAACGCGAATTATCTGCAAACTAGAAAAAGGAAATGGAATAGTTTTTATGGTCAAGGTTGACTACGTAAAAAAAATGAAAAATATTCTTTCCAACCAGTCGCAATTTCAAAAAGTTTTGGATGACGATAGCATCACCAACTTAGCCAAATTTCAACGATTTTTGTACTTCTCAAAGAAGAAAAACTTTTTTGCAAAAGACATCTATGAACAAATTAGACCAAGTTCAGCCGTCACCTCTATACTATATGGACTGCCTAAGTTACACAAAAAAAAAGAGATCCATGTCAGCCTATCCTGGCATCAAACGGTAGTTATACATATGAATGTGCATTGTGGTAAAATGAGATACTTGCACCACTACGAGAACACCCAACCAACATCATAGACACTTTTAATTTCGTTTCCAGGTTATCAAAAATCAATTAAAATTGATGTTACATGACTTCATTTATTGCTATTTATCTTTTTACAAACATTTCACTGGAACTCGCTATTAACTTAGTTTTGCAAAGTAATGTACTCTGATAGCGGAGTGATGCTATTTCACGGCCTAAACAAAACTCAATTCAAAAAGTTGTTGATCTGGACGACCAAAAAACAACACTTTGAAATTTAACAATTACTACTACAAACAGGTCAACGGACTTGCAATGGGATCCTCTTTAGTTCCACTTTGGGCTGTTTAATGCATGAACCGGATTGTTGATCAAACAAAAGTAACTTCACAACCTATTCAATTTTATAGATACGTTGACAACTGCTTCGCGTTGTTTTCAAAACAAGATAAAATCTTAAATTTTTATCAACAGCTTTACAAGATACATTTCGATATACGGTTATCCAACGAAATTGCAAAGAATTACCAAATTTCTTTTTTGGATGTTTGGATAGATACATAATAGCGACGATAAATTGAAACTAAATACTTCCCGAAAACCTAGAAACACTGAATAATGCATAGATTGGCAAAGTTTTGTTTCCCCTCCACAGAGGTTATAGCATATGAAACTCGTACAACTTTATTCATGAGGATTCTCAAAAAATTGCTTCTACACTGAAAAACAATGATTTTCCTATAGTAATGCAAGAGGCTAGCAATGCACTTAGAAAACTGCAGACAGTGACACTGTTTCGACCTATCAGGTCTCTTTAGTGCAGTTGGCGACCGACAAGAGGCTAGAGACTACTATTGCTCCAACAGTTGTCAGACTTAGAGCACCTGCGACAATCGCTACTCGTACACGAGTAATACGGCCTCCCCGAGTACTGACAGACCATCCACTACAGTGGACCTAGTATAGGTCCCACGGGTGTGATGGTCTAAGCTATGCTTTATTACAAGCCTCTAGCTTCTTGTCGGTCACCAACTGCATTGAAGAGACCTGATAGGTCGAAACAGTGCCACTGTCTGCAGTTTGCTATGTGCATCGCTAGCCTCTTGCATTACTATAAGAGCTTGTGACCGCTGGGCTGTGACAGCACTACTGTTCTAACAGTTGCTAGACTTAGTGCACCTGCGACAATCGCCACTCATTCACGAGTGATACGGCTTCGCAGAGTACTCACAGACCATCCACCACAGTGGACCTAGTATAAGTCCTACGGGTGTGGCGGTCTAAGCTATGCTTTATTACAAGCCTCTAGCTTCTTGTCGATCACCAACTACACTGAAGAGATCTGATAGGTCGAAACAGTTTCACTGTCTGCAGTTTGCTAAATGGTTATCCTTTTTGGTACATCAATAAACAAATACGATTAGTTTTGAGCAAACGACATAAATTAACTAAAAGCTCTGGTTCAAATTATGGCACAGAGAAGGATTGTGATGATCGTCGAGCCACTACTATAGAAAAAGAAACTTTTTTTCTTTTGCTACTTCCGTATCTTGGCAAAGCATTACTTTAAATTGGAAAAGAAATCCGAAAATTTATAACTGAAAAGCTTCCGAGAAAACTTCGATTTGGTTAAATTCACGACACTTGGAACTAGGGCAGCCTGGTTTTGACCAAAAAAACTTGAAATTTTGACTTGATAATTTACACATTTTGACCTTATTTTGATTAATAAGTTTATGCGTTTGCAACTGCGCAAAATACAAAGATTATTAAAAATAAATCGTTAGGTAAGAAAGCCTTCTCGTTTTCGATGAAATAAAACTAAAACAAAAACAAGAAAGACTCAAGCATACTACAGGCAAGAAACGAATGACCAAAGCTGCTCGAAAAACAAGAGATAAATATGCAGTATCTTTCATTATTCTGAAGTGACTAAGAGGATTCTGCGGTGTTGTACTTCAACATCATGTGGTGCTTCAAGTTGTTGCTTTTAAAGTTCCTGTCTCTCGCTAGAAGTTTTCCAACCATTGGAAAAGCTTCTCTCTATTATCGCAGTAGGTTCTTGAGAGTTTTTTAGCAGGCTGTACAAATGAGGCAAAATATCACCTCCTCCCATTTTCACGATGCACTTGATGTCATTCCTTGACATTCTTTCTTGAATATATCTTCCAATTTGGCAGCCATCATCACCAAAATCAAGGGACGTCATTTCTTGGTGAGCACCTCGAATGGTGTAACGGCTGTCCTCCATCTTCTGAACTGTATAAACCAGTGTACTGTACTGCTTCTCCATTTCTACAAGTTGAATAGATAAATTGGGAGCTTTTTCAGTCTCTTCAGCTTGTCGCACGAGAGCATCGCCATCATGGAAGCCTTCCAGAACATTTCTTACTTCTGGAAGATTTCTTGAGTAATAGAAACCAGCTGCTCCATCCAGTTACAACTAGCTGTGGAGGTTGGCCGATGGAAGTAAAAAAAGCTCTTCTTGACCTACTGCTAATGATCATTGATTTTGTCCTGGCAACTAACTCATCGACGGCAGGATAGTTAGCTCTCACTTTCATGGCACAATTATCTAGAAAATGAGCCATACCTGTGACATGGAAGAGCTTGGGATACAATTTTTCAACAGGCCTCCAGCAACAGTCATGTATCTTGCTGCGTTCGTTAACTACAAGCAAACGTCTTCTCGTGCAACACCAAAAGATTGAACTGCATCGTCAATTTCTCGAGTTGTGATAACACTGTTCACAGACTATGAAAGAGACTTACAGTTGAATGCTAACGTACTTTCAGGAGCTACAAATTTACCAACTAAAATATTCAAATGCTGTTTGCCATTTATGTCGCTCTCATCCACAACCATAAGCATTTCTTGGTTTTTCAAACAATCTTTTAATCATAATGCTTCTTCCGCTAACCTCTTAACTTTGGAGCAACATTTTCCCTCAAAAGGTAACAAATTACCAAATTCTTGAAATAAAGATGACTGGTGGCTACTTCTCAACTTGCACAATGGTATGTCAGCACAGAGAAACGCCTCAGTGACTTTTTCTGCAAAATCCGTTATAGTAGTTTTAAGAAATATCTGCCGCGAAGTAAATTCAACATAAATCTTTTGTCGCATTTCACGTTGCAGTCACAGACTTTGCAAAATGGTCCACCTTTAGCTGTTGACATTAAGTCAGAAGAATACTCATGGAGTATTCTAGAAACTTTGGAAGAGTATGACTGCTTAACCTTAGGCGTGATAGCTAAAAACAAACCAGAACAACAGTTAGCTAAAACTCAACACTATATGCATGATGACTCAAGCATTTAATTAACCAAAAACAAAGGCCACGTTACCCGCCTTCCACGCCTAACCTACTTAGTATTCAGTCGTTCATTAGTGAGCAATAGAAAACAATTAAGTCAAAATTACAACAATGCACGAACTGAAGAATGAGACATCTGAAAACAGTTGTGGTAAATCAACCAATCCCTACAGAAAAATCTAGCCTAGCACCACATACCTAAATTATTCGTTAGTCTTGTCACTCAGGTAATCAATGTCAGTTGTAACTTTACTAAAACCTCAAAAAAGAGAAAAAATGCGCTAAAAGAAAAATTTTGACCTTACGCTGAATTTTGATTTTTTTTGGACTTAATAACTTTGAAACCTCTCATCGCATCAACCTGAAATCTAGTTTGTAGACGTTCTGTAAACTTTAAACAAGGCAGAAAAAATTTAACTTTATTGACTTTTAATTGCCCAACTTATAACATTGGCAAGCACTTTAAATTTAAAGAGAGTCAAGCACTTTTGCTCAATCCATGAGTTGTTTTCAAAATCAATCGCTTTTGTGGTCAATCCTACATAGGTCAAATTTGTCGTAAACTTATCACCAAAATCAACGACCACAAACCCCCTGGAAAATCTATTCAAGAATCGAACGTTGTTAAGCATCTCACACTAAATCCTAATCACAACATTGGTTTCAACTCTCCAAAAATAACTGGACATAGCAGGAGCAATAGAGAACTACGCATCAAAGAAATTTTATTTATCCAAATATACAAGCTCTTGTTGAACATAGATGAAACGTACCCCCAAGCTATATTGAAATTGAAGTACGTTCTACTGGTTCTTAAATTTTAGATCACCTTAAATTAGAATTCTCATGGCTAAGTTAGTGCAATTGCTTTGTATTAGTCTTCCTTTGTTACATAACCATCGTTGTAGTTTTAGTAATCCAAGCGGTACAATAGCTCACTAAATTTAGTTTAACCCGGTAAGTAACAATTAATTGCAACTAATGACGCTTTAAGTGTAAAGCGACATGTTTTGAAATAAAATGTTTGCTAGTTTACTGGTTGCAATGTTTTTACATAGATTTATAAAGAAAGCTAATTTTCATGCTTAAAGATTCTTATTTTACCACAGTATGAAACGAATGCGCACCTTGTTTACTGCAGTACTGATTACAATTAACAATCATGTAACATATGTGTTACATTATCCCTCAAAGGGTTAACCCTATTGTTATGCCATTATGACGAAATAACTATTTTTCTGAAATTCACTGTAATTTTGTTGTTACCAAACAATAAGGAATTGTATCAAATTTTATGAATTAGATTCTTATGATCCTTAAAGGGTTAATGGGACCATCAGACTACATATTGCATTAGGACGAAGTTGATTGAAAATGGGAGCTGTTTTTCCCTCGCTTGATCTATGCGAATTTCCGGATAAAATTTGCGGAGGATCTCCCTAATACCTAACATCAATCTTCAGTCTCATGAAAATGGATTTGCAGACAGCAGTGTAGCGTGGGTTTGGCCTCCTGGTGAGAAAGCAAAGATACCCCCAATTGTGATCAAGCAAATCGTAAATGATTGTGCTAAAATCTGAGTTCAGATACAATTAAAATTTTGTTTGCCTCCGTCAAAAAAATTGTCCCCCTCTCCAAATGACCAACCTGTGCGGGCCCCACATCCATTGCTATGCCATTGTAGGCAGAGAGTTTGCATGTTATATAAAGTCCATCATCCACACTACGGAAGAAGACCAGTGATCTCATAGCAAAGCTGCCTATCAGACAAACCTTGAATACAACGAAAACAGCTTCACCAGGCAAAATTCTTTGAAAAAGTAGGCTTGCAGCAAGCAGAACTATTTTTATGAATCAACGAATGAAATAATTATCGCCATACTTTTTAATATTATTTGCTACATCAGAAGTGCATACTTGTATTTTGTTTTCGACGATTTTGCATTTGGCAGTTGTAGCCGGTCGCAAAAGTAAACAGTGCTTAAAGCAATTAGCTACAGTCCCAAATAAAAATATCTAAACCTTAAACCAGGGCTGCAGTTGTGTGAAAACGCATGGGAACGGCGTTCCCTCACTATTTTACACAAACCTGACTGGAAGATGTATATTTCTACTACTGTATATGCGTTCCCATACTGTTTTCAGCACTTCATCCTTGTCGCTGTTTTTGTTGTGAGAATTGTATCAAATTTTAATCGTTTGCTTTCTTACTGTTTTTGTTTAATATAGTGAGATATCTCACATCAAGCAGTTGGAATTGTAAAGTTTGAAAAAATAAACTTTTCGATTCAATTATGAGATGATAATTACAGCTTAATTACCACGGGCTGCTGGCAATGACGTCGTCTCTGATGTCTGTCCTTGCCCGGTAGTTGGGATGGTCGGGGTCGTTGGGAAGGGCGTCGGTGATGGTCAGAATGTAGCACACCAACCAAGCCAGGATAAGAGCGATCAAAACCTAGAAAGTATGAAGTTGCTAAAACTAAAAATTTACCCAATCATAACCTGCAATAAAGTCTGAGCATTGCACTTTCAGACAGAAAAGTCCCAAGTGCAATTCCGACTTCATTGTACTAGTGCAAGCCCAAGACACGTTTTACTCATAAACCTGCACCCAACCGATTACTTGTACTTTAACAGAAAAGAATGGTACACAAAAAGCACAACAGAAAACTTTTTATCGATGAACAATGGACAAAGCATTGTCATATGACCTAATAACTGAAAACATGTGCGTTAGGTGCACGCATTCATGCACGCGTTGTGCACACGTTCAAGCACGCGTTGGCCACGCGTGCAAACCTTTTGGTTGCTCGCAATGTATTCACTAGGTGGCTGCGTGCACCCACCACTTAGTTCGCATAAAATACTGAGGAATCAGTATCAAGTTGCGTATTTAACTGGGAGATGAATTGTAGGCCGACACGAACGAGCAAAGAATATTTTGGTTTCAGAAACCACCCGCCAAACAGTGTCCTTGCGCTTATGTACTTTCACCCGCGTTAATTGTAAAAGCGCATTAATCGCTTCTTTCAAGAGTCATGTCTCTTGAGTGATTGATAAAAGTTAGCATTTTCGAGTTCGAGGTGACACTTTCGAAACGCTACGAGTAGCACTGACTCTTGTGACATCACTGTTTTACTTCACCTGCGGCGCTATCGTATTTATCGCAATTGAGCATAACTGAGTGTTGCGATTTCACGAACCAAACCCAGGCACCAAAGACCATCGGTCTTCACCGCGCTCGCGGACGCGTGACAGGACGTGAGCAATATCGAGACAACGTTATCTCAACACCTACATCTGCACCCTTCAATTGCCAAATTTTGCTTACTTGTTAGTTGTGTTAAACTGGGTAAGGATCTTTGGGCAATCGCTTTTTTATCATTCCTCATCTTCATCAGTCCATGGTTCAGTAAATGCGTTATTTTTGGTTTGAATTCGAGTTTTGTTTTATTGAAGTTTAATTTACGTTATAAAACGCGCCTGCGCGCAACAACTGGTCTCAACAAGATCCTTACGAAGCTGTTACGCGTAAAAGCTTTCTGATACGTTTCAAAACTGATTGAAAAACAATTTTCGTCTTATTAATCAGGAATTCCCAAACTTTTTCTTCCTATGTACCCCTTTGGTATTTTTATAGATTAACAAGTACCCCGCTGAAAATCAAGTAAAATGCAATAAAATTTTCATTATCGTTTTACTACGAAATTTGTCTATTCTATGCAGGGATGTGGAAGCGGTTATTTTTCAACCGCTTCCGCGTCCGCTTCCACACCTAGCGCTTCCGCTTCCGTTCCCACAAACAAAAAACGAAAAAACGACCGTTGACAATTTTTTTAACTTTTGTGGGTCTGTAGCCTGCTTTCTCCTACACTTTATCATTTTGGGAAGACAAGAACCTTCATTTTTTGCTATTACTTAACGTACATCGCTTGAGCTTATTGTTCCGAACTACTCTGTGTTTCTTTTTCTTAGATATTGGAATTCGTGTTGAATGTAGAACAGTGCTTTTTAATCTTTTTGTCATCGCGTAACCCCTAATGTACTTTCGCGTTTGTCACGGAACCCCCACTAACAAAAATTTAGAAATCACAAATTGCTTGCAAGAAAATCAAATATTTGTTGTTGTTGTTTACCCGACCCCTTCCGAGGGATGGGGGCATGGCGGAAGACCATGGAGCCTCAGAAACCGGGCAACTCCTCAGGGTCTGTACCAGAGGTCGCAAAGAGACAGAGAGTCGCCAAAGAGTGAGCGGCGCAAAGAGTCCGTAGCTGGACAGTGCAGAATGAGATGAGAGATGTCCTGGGACGAGTGTCCACAGGCGCTGCAGGAAAGATTCACAATTCTGCCAATCCTAGAGAGATAAGAACCTAAAAGAAGGCTGTGTCCGTTGCAGCGAAGACGAGAGAGGACACAGCAAGCATGACCAGGGAGCACAAGTTCCTCGGTGGAAATTAAGGGAACCTGTGTGTCAAAGAACTTCGATGAAGCCTCCAGTCCGAGATAAGACAAGAGTGGATACGAGAGATAACAGGAGAGAGACTACAAGGGATTGCGGAGGGCAAGAGTAGCGCACCCCATCTGGTAACTCATCAGCCGCGTCGTTTCCCGGGAGAAACGAGTGTCCGGGGACCCATTGTAGTCTAATAGAACAGAAGGAGAAAGAAAACAGTTCCTGCCAGATCTGCCACAGAGTTTGAGATAAGAGGAAAGATGGAGGAGAGGACAGGGTGGCGAGAACAGAACGAGAGACATATAGGAGGAGAAGAGAAGAAAAATGACAGACTTGTTGGTGCTGCCGAGACCAGCAAAGAGCATGCAGAATGGCGCAGGCTTCAGCGGAAAAACTTGAACATACTGGGCCTGCCGAAAAGGAAAGAGTGGCCTCAGTGTCACAGAGAGCAGTTGGCAAGAACGCCAGAGCAGCCCTTGCCAAAAGGAAAAGGAACAGAGCCATCTGTCCAGAGCACCAGACCATGAGGGGGAGAGAGTCATGGTGGGCGGGAGCCGCACCTTGGTGAGAGAGAGGGGGATCAGAGCGGGAGCATGGAGTGGAAAGAGTGGACTCCACCGTGAACGAAGAAAGATTGCAAGGAGGAAAAGGAGGGCAAGCAAGAAGAGCCGCCCTAGAACAAGTAGAAGGAAGCATGAACGGGTGAGTGGACGCAAAAGCTCTCCAGGACGATCTGCAGAGTCTTGGCCTCACTCCAAGTCTGGCCAAACCTGAGATGGGAAAGGAGGTTGGGAGACGAAGAGCCCGCTCATAAGATAAAAGAGTGAAACGTGTCAGGGTGACTGGTAGGGGAGGTAAAGAAGCCTTGGAGAGAAAAAGAGGTGTTGGTAAGAACGATAGGCAGCCGGTGATGGCGTGACTGGCCGCTCGGTGGAGGCGTTCCAATTTCGTGAAATTGGTAGCGCTTAGGAAAGGAAACTCTCCGGGCGAAGCGTAAGTGAAAAGGGACCGAAGAAAAGAAGAAAAGAAATAAATGAATAAATGAATAAATGAAATAAAATAAATAAAATGAAATAAATGAATGAAATGAAACGAAATAAATAAATGAACTAAAAGTGAAAATAAAATAAATGAACAATGATCATCACCAAAAATATGATCCAAGATTTAAAAATTTTGCCTCTTGTTGCTCCGAAACTTTTACTGGCTACATTTTTAGGCTCTTTGTTTTTGAAAATTACTTTCCCGCGTGATCCGGCAATAATGTCAAATATTTCGTTACTTATATTCCGGCATTAATGTCAAATATTCCGGCAATAATGTCAAATATTTCGTTACTACAATTCAAAAAATAATTAAACATTTCAACAAATGGACACTTATTACAAGTTTCTTCACTACTTACAACTACTTTTACAACAGTTAACTTAATGCTTCTCAGATCTAAACCGTATGACCACATATTACAGCTCTCGACAATAACCTGTCGCCACAACAACAAATTACGCGGTATAGCGCTGATTTTCCATCTCTATCCTCAACTAACTCTGACTTTGTGTTAACTTTAACTCTAATCATCAATACGGATCTTCTGTTTGTCCCCAAAACACGTATTGCCTCCGATCTTTCTGGGTAGTGAATTGCAAAATTTCTGTCATAGATATAGTATATACATGTAGAGCGAGCAAAATTCAACTGCACCAATCAACAGCCGCCTCAACGTGGTAGTGCGGTCCCCAACCCGGTTTGAGTTGGGTTAAAATGGCTGTTAGCCTTCCCGAGGGTCCCAGTTACCCCACGCACTCCCCTCATACAAACCATTTTTTCGCCGTGCAGCCCCCTGAACGACCGCAGAAGGAGAGCACGCAGCCTCTTTAAAATCGGTCTGTCTTCTCTGTTCTCCTGCCTTTCTATTACCCGCCTTCTCATGACGAGCGGCAACGTTCATCCTAACCCTTGTCCCGTCTTTCCCTGTTCAGTGTGCGCTGGAAATGTGACCTGGCGGGATAGATCAGTGCAATGCTACACATGCTCTAATTGGGTTCATTTAAAGTGCTCACTACTCTCCTTTTCTAGATTCAGAACTCTTGGCAGCTCTCACTCCTGGAGCTGCCATTCCTGCTGCGCCCCTGCTTTTTTTGGAGATGCTACACCTACCAACACTGTGACTTCTTCCTCGGACTCCTGCAGCTGGTATACCTCCACTTCTCTATCTGGCCCCTTCTGCTAATGCTGCACTCGCACCCCACCCTTGCCTTCAAACCTCTTATCTTTTTTCCGTCCACTTTGTATTTTCTCCCTCTGCACCCTAACCACTGCCTCATGTTCCTGGCTGTTTCTCTTTACTTCCTGCTTCCTCTTCGCCTCCCTAACTCCCTCAAGGTTCTTCAATGGAATGCTGGGGATCTCCGAGCCAGGAGCACTAAACTGCGACACTTTATTTCGTCTCATCCCGTTGACCGTATTTGTATCCAGGAATCTAACCTTAATTTATTTTCCTCTTTCCGGATTCCTGGATTCTCTGCTCTACGATCTGATGGCACCCACTACCGATCCGGTATTTTTTCTACTGACATCACAGACGCTAGGGGTGGCGTCACTATTTTCGTCATCCAGGGCTTATTCTTCTCTGAGCTTTCTACCTAAACTCTTTCTTCTCTTGACCCCTACTCTGAATATGTAGAGATCAACATCTTTCTAAACGACTCCTCCTCGCTCTCATTTCTTGATGTTTATGCTCCCTCTTTTCGCTCTTCTCCGAAGAACATCAGAACCAACTTTTTTTCTCTCTCCATTCTTCCCTCCTACGTGGAAGCGCAAGCGGTGCAATTTTCGCGCTTCCGCTTCCGCTTCCACAGAAAAAGGACCGCTTCCACATCCCTGAATCTATGTGATTGTTACCAATTAAAAGCAGAAAGAATGCACACAAAATTATTCAAATAATGTAATTGTAACAAATAATTGTAATTCAAGCTAAGCAGTGCAATCCAGCCAAAATGTAATTTCAGACATTTAAGCTAGTCAGTTGATGGAAGCTACTTTTTGCAACAAGCTCATGAATACAAGAAGAAACATTAGCGATAGCACGACGAAGATCATGTTGGGGTGTTTGAGTTGTTATCTGAAGTTTGATTTAATCTTTTGGATCACTGAAAATGCTGACTTCCATAGCAATGTTGATGTAAATAACAAAAATATTTGAATAAGAGGTTCAACAATTCGCCTGCATGAATTGCGCATCAAAAACCAAACATCACAAAATGTCTTCTCAGAGAACACATCGCGTGCAGCATCGTCATCACATTGAACCAGATCCTCGTGCCCATCCGTCTTAGCTTACAGCACCTACGCATTTCCAGTAAAAGGATTCAAAAAATACACAAATTGATCTTTATCAAGATTTGAAAACTAATCACCAAATTCAACTTAGACTACTGGGTAACTTTTGATCACAGCTGATGATGCTTTGAGTATAAACCAAAACGTTTTAAAACAACATGTTTACTAGTTGTCATATTTCTACTCAAACACCAATTTCTTTCTCCAACTTCATAAAATGTTTAGTGACCATTTCCGTGAAGTTTTCGGTCTTTGACTTGAGGGTTTTGATGCAAAAGCTCTGTCACAGTGATAAATGTAGACAAGCTATTTGACTAAATATTCTCCTCTACAGCCGAAGATTTGCAGAAAATGCTTTGATTTTAGCCATTAACTTGCACAATGCTACCTCTTTTGGATTTGCATAGTTAAAGCATCAAAAAGATCAACAAGATATGCAAGGCTCAAAATAAAAGAGGAATCTCTCAAAGATGTGACAAAATTTTCACACTATTGGATTGTTGGAAAAATTCCATGAATTTTCTACAAAATCTGTAGACATCTTGCAAGAACATATTCTGGAGAAAGCCAACACACATACAGTAGGTATGGAAAAGAAGTAGACAGTGACTGGCACAAAAATCTTCACACAGGAGTTTAAAAAACCGGCTGTTCAAAGTGTTCCCTTTTGCATGATTAGCCATCTTAACTACCAGTGATAACGCGCTGGATAGTTCAGCAGGAAGGACCTTGCAAACCAACGTAAACCTGTGAATCATGCAATGCATAAACGTCACTGGCGGAGCTAATTCCATGACGTGAGCTCTAATACCAAACCCTTGTTTCAACATAACTGATGCCTCATCAGTTGTGCAATCTTTTAGGTTTTCCCACTGGTTCGAACGCAGTGGTTTCGGAACCGAGTTTTCTTAATTTCTTTGCTCGTGATGTCTGGCGAGCACTGTCTGTTCTGAGTATCACCATGAAACGATGATCTCACTTCACGCAATCAGGAAGAGTAGCTTGGCGATTTTATTTAACAATTGAAGCTCAAGCGCTTACTTCTAAGTGATTTACGCAAAAAAGTACTCTAAATCACCGCGGTTTCCAAATGTAGCAACTAACAGAGCTCGGCCTTCCAGTACACTGGTGTTTTCGAAAAAATGTTCAAAAGAAACATGTGTCAAACGCTACACGTACATAATAGAAAAAGTTATATAATGACGCATAGCTTGAGAATGTCTCGATGTCTGGAAGCGGATACCAAACCACGGGATATCGAGTCAGACAGGTTCGCGTCTGGAACATATTGCGGCCCCCATTATGAGTGCTTGACCAATACGGCTCATAATGTTTATGAAAAAAAGGCAGTGGAAGACGCCACGTGTTTGGTGAGAGAGATGATTAGCACCACGATTCATCGAAAGCAAAGCACTATTTACAAACGTACACACACTATATGCAACCATCAATGAAATATATACAATGCACAAAGAGCTTGACAGTTGGCGACAGTTACTCACTGGTTTAATACACACGAGGATATATAATGCCTGAATAGGACATTATTACTCATAAAATTCTAGCGGGGCAAGCTTAGACAGATCTCGCTCAACTTCAGTGGCCTGATGCACGCCTGTTTTCTCGTTTAAAGCGATCACCGTAATAATGGCTCGTCGCACAATTGCCCTGCCTCTACGAATCTGGGGTAAAACACGAGCCACCCTTCCTAAAAGATAATGACCCCGCTTGGTAATATCATCTGGTACCCCAACTAGAACCATTTGCCCAACCTGAAGATTGATTGTGTGTTTGAACCATTTCTTTCGCCGTTGTAATTGGGGAAGGTAAAATTTTATCCACCGTTTCCAAAACTGTTGGGCTAAAGCAGCATTGTACCTGTAGTCACGGCGCAGGTGGTCTGTTGTGTGTGGATGTCCAATAGGTAAGACAGGGTCGAGTGAGGATGTAAGCAGGGAAGAGGGAGTGATAGCATTATAATCAAGTGGGTCGTCTGATTGTGATGTCGATGGGCGATCGTTGACGATTCTGGTGACATTTGAAATGTATGTCTGTAGCTCTACAAGTTTGCGTTTGTTTGCGTTGTGTTAGATCGACGGTGTTTGTGAGTGTGCGCTTAAAGATTTTAATCAGTGATTCCCAAGCACCCCCTTGTGAAGGGCTGTACGGGGGGATGAATTCCCAAGAAAATCCCTTTTTTCTAAAAAACGACTGAAGCTCTGCAGAATGGAGAAGCTGTGGTAAGACATTTGCTGCTGCCTTGAAGGTTGTACCGTTATCGGAGTACATACTGGCAACCGGTCCTCTAAGATCCACAAAACGGAAAAAGGTTAAGATAAAGCTGCTGAGGTCCATTGATGTAACCAACTCCACATGAATTGCTCTGGTAGTCATACAAGTAAAGAGTAGACTCCAAGCCTTTTTAACACTTCGGCCCTCTTTGAAAACGAATGGTCCAAAATAGTCGCAGCCTGTGTTGGCAAATGGTTTTTTGTAAACAGCCATTCTAAAGGTCGGCAAATCTGCCATTAATTGTAGTAAAGGATGAGCTCTTTTAATGTTGCATTGGTTGCATCTTCCTGTGTAATGTCTTACCGAAGAAAGCCCGCGAATGATCCAAAACTGTCTTCGAGTCAGCATTAACGTGTATTGGATGCCTCCGTGAGCGCATTCCTGATGACATCGTAACACTAATAAGCGAGTAAAGGGATGTCGTGAGGGCAAGATTATGGGAAATTTTTCATCAGTAGGAAGCTCAGATTGGCTGAGTCTGCCTTCAATCCGAAGTGTCTCGTTTGGATGTATGTAAGGTCGGAGACAGCGTATGGAACGTAAGTCTGCAAGATGCTTTCGCACTGTATCATTCGCGGCATGGGTGGCAAGCTTATTTATCACATCTTCCAGAGCATCTGGTGAAGAGTCATAAAGAGCTTGCATCATTTTCCCAAAGCATTCACGCTGTACATACCGAACTATTCTTTGCATGGCTGCGTTTAGATATGCGGAATTAAGCTTTGGCACTTGAAATGGCTCCTTTTTTACCTTCTGTCGAATATATTCAGAAAAAGCTGCCAGATAAGCAGCACGTTTTTTTAGTGTGTACCAATCAGGTGCCGTTTGTATTAGGTCTAGTAATGTCCTCGATGGTTGGATTTTCAGTGTAGGCGTCAAATAAATCTGAACATCTTTAGGAGTTCTTGGCGAGTAGTCTTCTGGCTGGGTAAGAAATTCTGGGCCTTGCAACCAGAGCTGAAGGCGGTCAGAAACTGTCCGAGCTAAAGGACGGGTAGCGACATCAGCAGGGTTATCTAGAGTGGGGCAGAACTGCCACTCTTCCGGACGAGAGTGCAGTAGAATGTAATTTGTACGCCTCCATGTGAACTTATCCAGACGTAGGTCTGGGTTTGAGATCCACTGCATGACTACCTTGGAGTCGCACCAGAAAGACTTTGTGCACTCAGGCAACTGTAGTGCTTTAAATGCACTCTGCATAAGGTCCACAGCAATGACCGCTGCCACTAACTCCTTTTTCGCGATAGGCCAATTTTGTTGATGCTTTAATACGACTCTACTCTTTCCAAACACAAAGGACATGTCAACTACATTGCCTATTCTTCTTCTAATATAGACAACACAGCCGTAAGCCTCATTGGATGCATCTGAAAATGCGTGTAGCTGCCATTCTGCGTTTAAGCATTGACTTTCGGTAAGAGATGAATTAGCAAAATACCATCGTGGGAGAGAAAGATTCCTCCACGTATCCAAAGTCATTAACCACCGGTTCCAAGCTTTCACATAGTTGTGCTTGATGGGTTCATCCCATGAATGTCCTGTTAATGCCAGCTGCTGTAAAATCAAACGGCCTTTCAGAAACAGTGGAGCACAGTATCCCAATGGATCATACTGACTAGATAGCTGGCTTAGCAGTGAAGGTCGGGTATAGTTTAAGGGTTGTGAAGTTGAGAGCTGAACCTTAAGGGTATCCTCCTCTGTGTTCCAGATGCACCCAACAGCCTTAAAGTCAGGTAGTTGCTCTTGTCCGGTTTTTAAATCCAGAGTTCGGACAGCAGGCGCTAGTAGATCCTCATTCATTTTGGCAATGACGGGCTTAGCAGTTCTACAAGCGGACCACTTGACTAATTTGAACCCTCTGCTGTCAAATAGTTTTATTGATTCATCAGCAATAAGTTGAGCCTCCTCGAGCGAGTGAGAACTGAATAATAAGTCATCCATGTACATGCACCTACGTATGGTTTCCGTAGTGAGATTACTAGCATTTGTAGGGTTCTCATCTGCCGCTTTGCGAATAGCAGCACATGCGATATATGGTGAACTAATCACTCCCCAAGCATGTCTCGTAAACTTGTATGCTTCCACTTCACCCAATTTAACATCGTCATCCTTGTACCACAAAATTCGGAAAAGGTCTTGTTGAGCTTCGGGCAACCTAATCTGGAAGAAGCATTTGCTCAGATCAGACATTAAAGCGTATTTTCCGAGACGGAACACGGCAAGGACATGAGCTAAAGGGTTGAGAAGACCTGGGCCAGAGTAAATGCAGTCGTTGATGGAAAGTCCATCACACTTAGCGGAACCATCATAAACCACTTTGGGCTTTGTTTGGTGCGTCAGAAAATAAGGCAAGTAATTGACTTGTCTGTCAGTGACTTCATTAGCCTGAGTTATGTAGTGATTTTGCTTGAGCATTTTCATAGTAGCTTGAAGTGCCTGCTCATGTTCGGGACTTTTTAACATTTTTTGGCGCAGTCCTTTTAGACGTTTAAAGGCAAGAAGATAATTGTTGGAAAATTTTCTTAGCTTATCTTTAAATGGTACTGGCATTTCATAACGTCCCGCTATGACTCGAGTACCACTTTCAACCACCTTTTGGGCTTTTTTGTCACTGACTGACAATTGAATTTCTCTGTCTTGAAAGGTAAGATCGCGAATGGTCTCTTGCAGCTCCACTATTTTTTGCATCTTATCGTCAAGAACCGAATGAATTTCTATTTTCATGGAGCGATATGTTAGATTTTCTTCGATAGTGTGACCACCTGAAGCAACCCAACCTATGGGTGTATGAATCGCATGAGGTTAATTTTGTGCTCCCATGCGCTCTTCTAGGACAATCATCAAATTTGAATTGTCCAATCCCAACAAAATGTCTATGTGCTTTCTATTTGGCAATATTTCTATATTAACATTCTCAAAGTGCTGGTAAGATGACAGATCGTAGTTTTGAGGAAGAATATAAGTCTCTTTTGACCAAGTGGGCATGACTAGGGCCTTCTGAATTTGGAAACGCTCTCTAGTGTGCAACGCCTAAACAACAAATGACGTATATTTGAAATCTGATACTGTGCTCCCTGATACCGTATGGAGAGCGAATTTTGAGCTTCCTTCCGCTACCAAACCCAGTTCGTCAGCAAGATTTGTGGACACAAGAGTAATTTCGGAACCCGAATCATGTTGAGCATACACTTTTGAGCTGACCCCAGTGCGTGCGTTTATCACCTGTATTGCAGAAATTCGCGTTAATACACCCTTCCTTTTGGTGTGCACTTTATTTACTGAAGCATTACTGGTGACATTGTGATTCAAAATCTCTTCGGGTCCCCATGACGTGGATGGAATGGTGCCATCTAGTTGTCTGTGAGATTGTAAGCTGTTATTATTTGCAGCCCCATGACTAACCCTAGGTGAATTTTCCTGAGGAATGTATAGAGTGTGCAAAGATGTAGTGTGCTTTTGTGAATACTGTTTTCCACAGTGCCTGCATTTGCATGGTTGTGTGCAGTGTATTACATCGTGCTGTTGCAGGCAATTAATACAGTGACCCTCTTGTATTATACTGGCTTGCCGCTGCTGAGGTGCCATGCCTTTGTATTTGTTACAGTCCTTCAACAAATGCCTGTATTCCCTATCCTGGGAAGAGCAAATAAAGCAAACAGGAGCTTGTCTCTGGGGTGTGTTTGGCATAGCCCTTATGATTCTCGATTCTGCAATCGTGCCGCCTTGCACGACAGGCGAGGGTGAGCTGCGTTTGACCTCTGCATTTGCTTGTCGAATCCGAATCTTTTGAAGTGGTTTTGTTTTTTCACCCTTTTCGTGTGAACCTAACAAGCGTTGTGTAAATGTAGTGTTACTCCTATGAAGTTCTCGGTTCAAAAAGATCTTGAAAGTTTCAAAGGATGGATCAACTGGATTGCCACAGTGATCCAAAAGAAAGTCAGCATAACGATTTTTAATGTAGAACGGCAATCTATCTGCTACATCAAGGATGAAAGAACTGTTAAGAAAGCTGACCTGCTTATGGGCTCTTGCATAGAGCTCGCAGTCATTCAATTCTGAAATTAATTGCTCAAGAGCAGGAACATCCATTTTACTGAACTTTGGCCCACTTCGAGCATGCTTTACTACTGGCTCGGAAAGGAAGCTGCAGCAGCCATATCTCAATCTTAAGCCTTCTAGGGCCCGTTCAATTTGGTCATCGACACCCCATCCTGGGACGCGTGGTACTAGCGATGACACAGCCTCCCGAGCTTGTTCTTGGCAGGACGCACGGAGCAACTCCATCTTGAGATTAGGATCGTGGCAGCGCTTTAATAATTCGGTAATTTGATTGTAGAAAAAGATGAATGAAATCCCTCGACCAGTGTAACGAATTTCGCGTGCTTCCTCTAGCAAGAGGTGATAACCCTGAGTCTCGGTCATCAAGTTGTTGACAAAAGGGGTGAAATGAGGAGACGGAACCGAGAAACCTGAGGGATGTAAATGTGATTGTGTGGCATAGTTTCCGGGGTATGGTACATAGTGTTGTTTACTCATGGTTTGAGATGAATTGAACGGATTTTTGGGCATGTATTGCGAATAATTGTCGTTAACTCCTTGGGTGTCTATTTGACATGGCATCATACTTGGGCTAAATATCTCTGTTTGTGGGTTCAAAACATTTTGTGTGATGGAGGTATTTAGCTGCGGAGGAGCCGTTCTTTTATTTTGAGGTAACTGCATGCCTACGCCTGAGCAAGGGTTGGAGAGAGCCAACCGTTTCTCCTCCGCTGTAAGCACTGCCTCGCGCTTCTCAAGTTCAAGTTCTTTACGTTTTAGTTCAAGTTCTATTTGCTTGCGAACCAATTGTGAATGCGTTAAGCTACTGCTAGTAGTCCCTGACCCGACATTACTCACAGAGTCATGAGGTAAAATTTCAGGTAAGTTGTGTGATGTCATGTCTTGGGAAGCAAGCCATTGGTTGTATGTGCGAGTGAGGGTGTCACTCATCATATGCAGTCCCTCTGACATGATTTTAGATTCGTCACCTGATATATTAGTTTGTACGTGCTGCGCTAGCTGCAAAATGTTTTCAGATATGGTGTGGTAGGTCTCATGAATATTTTTGTTACCATCCTGATTTGGCGCAGGGAGTCGTACCAAGAAGACTTCTACTTCTGAGTACAAGTCACACTTTCTCGCACGTAACGCGCGTGCGTCAAGCGGACTTGAATGGGCTAACTCCAAATCCGTGCACCGGCCACTTTCGCCCAGCGAGTTTACAGTATCGGACATAATTTTAAAAAATAATAATAATAATCTGTAAACACAACACGCTATACTAACAAAAAAGGCATAAAACAACTCCAAAGTTAACTGATTGGAAAACCTTCAATTACGGAAAATTAAAGATAGATCGTACAGATTACACCGACCAAAAAAAAATAAATAAACGTACCAGTAGAGTTATGACCAACGTGTAACCGAAGTCAAGTTCTTTTGAAGGTACGAAAATGCTTGCTTTCGTAATAGTTGAAGGACTGGAAAAAGTGCTCGTTCCCTCGTGATCTTCTGATTGCAATACCGTAGTCGAAAAGATATCGGGCGCGGCTGTGAGCTGACGTAATGCTTCGACTTGCCACACGCTTTGATTCCTTGACTTTATTTGCTGATAGAATGACCACTCTTCTGCATGTACTTAGAAACTGTTCTGACCGACTTTTATAGATTGAATTCCGAGTGAGAGCAGGAAGTACTTTTTCTTTGTGGTTCGAATGCAGGGGTTTCGGAACCGAGTTTTCTTAATTTCTTTGCTCGTGATGTCTGGCGAGCACTGTCTGTTCTGAGTATCACCATGAAACGATGATCTCACTTCACGCAATCAGGAAGAGTAGCTTGGCGATTTTATTTAACAATTGAAGCTCAAGCGCTTACTTCTAAGTGATTTACGCAAAAAAGTACTCTAAATCACCGCGGTTTCCAAATGTAGCAACTAACAGAGCTCGGCCTTCCAGTACACTGGTGTTTTCGAAAAAATGTTCAAAAGAAACATGTGTCAAATGCTACGCGTACATAATAGAAAAAGTTATATAATGACGCATAGCTTGAGAATGTCTCGATGTCTGGAAGCGGATACCAAACCACGGGATATCGAGTCAGACAGGTTCGCGTCTGGAACACCCACGTTTGAACAATGTTGTTTGAAAATTGAATCTATTTGTTGAAAGATATCATATTTTTTAGTTGTGGCTTCTAGTGCTGCCTTCATCAAGAACTCTTCTTTAATACCTTTGTTTTCAGCATGTAAGACAAATATTAGTAACTGAGCACATTTTGTTTTATGTGCGGACTCATTAAGTTGAATTAGAAAGCCACTTTCAGATCTACAAATCTCACTAATCGCATGCTGGAAAATATCCATCGACATTTCTTCGAATTGTCGTTGGAACGTATTGTTTGACCGGAGACAGGGTTAAGCTTTCAAATTGACTTTTCTTCAAAGACAGTACATACCAGTACTTTAGGAGCTGGAAGAAAAAGGTCTTCCCAATGGCTTGTTTTTTTTGTCGAGCAATCATTAAGGATACTTCATAAGATGCTTTCACTGCTGCACTGGTTTGTTGGAAAAGCTTACCACTTATATACAATCGTTTTTTTCTTGAACACATTTCTATAAGGTTGAAAAAGTCAAGACTTTTGTCCTTAAATCCCGGATAAGCTCTGTTTAGGTGCCAAGTTAGAAGACTTGGTTTCATCGAATCATTTCTCAAAGACTTTTGACAAAGTACACACACTAAAATATCCAAACAATTGTTTACTGTGAATATATATTCGAACTGCAAGTAAGTCTCTGAATACCTTGTTTTTTTATTCATCCCTCTTGACACTTTGGTTATTATATCTCATTCAAATAAAAATATCAAACGTTAGAAAGCATTTGCAAAAAGGTGCACGAAAACAGCAAAATTACTTGTTGGCTTAATAACGCCGTTTAAACACAGTCATTCTAATGTACAATCAATCATCATATATTAACAACGTGTAACATCCATGTTTACATTTTGGACGGTCAGGAAGTCTAAAAGATTTGAGTTTTCAAGTATAACATATGTGTATTTTAGACTTAGCAGTTTCTTTCACTCTATGAACAATGCATTATTCCAGAAAAAAAGAAAAGCCATGAAGCTCTGATAGTCATTAACTATCGTAGTTTTTCTTTCATTATAGTTTTTTTCTCAAACGCCATATACCCAATGAAAATTACAGATGTAACACTGGGGATGCATGTGCCCCCGGTTGGGAACGCCTGTTTTAAATTTTGTGATAATTACTTGTATTGTTGGGTGTGGCCTGTCATAGGTTTGATGACATAGAAATAACACAACTTACCGGAAATAATTTAAACAAGTAGAGCTTCGTAAAGTGACATTTCTTCTTTCTAGTGTAAATGGGAAAAGGAATTCCGACGTCAATGATATATTGGGAACACAGAACAACAATTGCGGTAGTGCTAAAAACACATCATGTTTGATATCACTCTAGTGGTAAAAAACTAACAGAAAGTATGGTTTGACAATGAGCTAATGCAATTTCATTTCGCACAAAGTTAGTTTTTTACTTTGGAGCCAAAACCTTTGGTCGTTTGGTTTGCTAGAGCTATACGTATACACAGTACGCGTACATACATATGCGAACTCGATGAAGTAAAAACAAACAATGTATGGAATAACAAAAATGACATATAGGGGCGCAGAGCAGAGGGACTTAATAATCAACAATTTGGGAAAATTAGCTATTGAAAACTTGAATACATAAAATTTATATAAACTTAGTTTGAAATTTTAGAGAATAAGAATTAGTTACTTTTTTGAATCAAACTCTTGGCTATGCCCCCTTTGTTTGAGGATCGAGAAGCCAGAAAAAAACCTTCAAAACAATAGCAACAATATATTGCGTCAAGAGAAGCAGACCTTAATTGTCGCTTATTCAAAGTCATTTCTGTTTTTCTAAAGCGCAACCTGATAAAGCAAACGCCAAACTTTTAATCGAAACTTGTTTTTTTTTCAAGGTCACCAGTGGCTTGCTTCTTTCGCAAGGACATGTGCGAGAGGCTGCTACCTAGGTGGCCTTGCTGCTACTCGCAAGTTCGTGTGGTCATTTACCTCTTGTTGTTGGACGAGATTTATAAAAGGCCATTTTTCATCCTTTTTTAAACTCACCCAATAGCAATGCCCCAGTGACTTCGGGAGCTGTTAGCTACAGTTGAAAAAAGATCCAACCCAATCAAGGCTATAGTCGGGGCGATTGTAAGAGGACCAATAAATCGCATCATAAACCCGATAGCCCCAGTGAGGCCAAGAAGAAATTCAACAACTCCAGACAATGCGATAGCTCCTTGCACCTAACAATAAAATCACAGATGAAAAAAGGTTAATAGCTTCGTCATTACACAAACACATTTAAATGCCACGGGTGTCAATCACAAATTTCTGTAGAGGAAAAGTGGGCCAATTTCATGTTGAAATCAATTACGACATCACCCAAAATCGAGATCTTGTCAAAATGTTGTTTTTCAATTCAACTGAAAACAGACAATTTAAATTTTGTTTCTGGCGACCATACTCTTTATGACAAAATCATAACAGTTAATATCAAATCACAACCTCTCTCATTCTTCTTTGCCATAACTCCACCCCATCTACAATGCTTCCATCTGTATCGTTGTAAAAAGGGCTATCGGAAGTGGAATTCATGAATCCAGGAGGTAAGGGATCGGGGCACTGATTGTGTGGGAGATTAAGGATTGCAAGGACAGGCGGCAGAAATGTGAAAGAGGTCCCTTGGAAAATTGGCAATCTAACAAACAAAAACATCATTTATCTTACACTATTGGTTAGCTGTTGCATATAATTTGTTCTTGCGAGAAAACAGAAAAGTTTTTCAGTGATACAACACCAAGCAAATATGGTTCAAACTGCTTCGTAGTGATTAATGCTGCTGGCAGAGTGGATTTTTTTCTCATACACTACAACAAACCCTTTCTTGTACAACTATGTGCTCATTTGCCCAGTATGCATTAAGAAATAAGTTTTCAAATATTGCACAGTATGAAACAAAGTCAAAATTCTTCTCGGTCACCAACTGCACTGAAGAGACCTGATAAAAAGAAACAGTGTCACTGTGTCTGCTGCTTGTTAAATGCATCGCTAGCCTCTTGCATTACTGTAAGAGCTTGTGACCACTGGGCTGTGACAGCACAACTGTTTTAGCAGTTGTTAGACTTAGTGCACCTGCGGCAACCGCCACTCATTCACGGGTGATACGGCTTCGCAGAGTACTCACAGACCATCCTGTAGTGTATTGATTCAATAGAACAACATTGTAATGTATAAGCTAAATTTGACATTATTTCGTAGCAATTTTGTATTCGCAGTTAGAACCAAAATATTTGTTTAGTAACGTGAGTCACATCCCCTGGGACTGAATGATGATGAATAATGGTAGTGATAACTAAGTTTTCTCGCGTGTGAAACTTGTTGTTCAGTTTTACGTTTGTGAGTGAAATGGAAAGCTTGTAAATAAATTGTATATAGCATCAACAATTATAGTGCTTTCGATAAGACCTAAGTTAAGGTCAGGTGCAACAGAAAATACTACAAATGGCGACGAGGATTACGGACAATGATATGTATAGTTTAAAGACGTTTAGTGTTGACGGCGAAACTAGTAGTTTAGCTCAGCGCTGGAAAACATGGAAAAGAGCGTTTTTGCTTTATGTAGTCGGAAAAGGCGTTACACAGGATGCACAAAAGAAGGCATTGTTGCTCCATACAGCAGGATTGGGGGTGCAACAAATTTACTATACCTTAGTCGACGAATCTAATGATGAAAATAACTTCGATGCCACTGTTGCAATTTTAGACAATTATTTTGTCCCGAAAGCAAACGTTCACTTCGAAAGGCACAAATTTCATCAGCTAACGCAGACGAGAGAGGAAACCGTCGACGAATTTGTGTGCAGGTTGAGACAAGGAGCGGCGACTTGTGAGTTTGGTGATTCTGTTCATGAACGCATTCGTGATCAGATCATAAGCAAATGTTACTCGTACGACGTGAGGAGAAAATTGTTGGAGAAAGACACTGTAGCGCTTGATGCCGTGCTCAACACTGCAAGAGCTCATGTGAAAGTGCACCGTCAACTCCAAGCCATGAAAAGCTTGATCCCACCGGTAGAGCTAAATGTTTTGCGTAAGGGGGGAAAAGCTGATAAAACGATGTTTCGCTCTCCGCGACAGGCAGTAGAGTGTTATGCGTGTGGTCATAAGGGCCATGTCAAAAATTCACCAGAATGTCCTGCCAAGGACAAAAGATGCAACGGCTGTGGAAGAAAAGGACACTTCAAAGCGAAATGTAGAAGTGTAATGCAAGGGAATAACCGATCAGCGCAATCGAGCAATTTTCGAAGAACTCCCGCCAACACCAATGCAGTAGCAGCAGATCGAGAAAAAAGTGATGATCCGTCCAAAGACTACGTGTTTATTTTGGGTTCTTTATCGCATCGTAACCTTAACGATTCGATAACGTTAAATGTTGGTGGTATTGAACTCCATGACTTTCTTATTGACTCGGGTGCTGCGTGTAATGTAGTGGATAAAAGCACATGGGAGTGGCTTAAAAGTAAGCGAATTGATGCAAGTACGCGAAAATCAGCAAAAACACTACATGCTTATGGCAGCACTAATCCTTTACCTACATTGGGAACGTTTACAGCTAATGTTTTTGTAGGAGATACTGATAAATCATGTGTGGCTGATTTTATTGTTATTGATGTTAAGGGCCATAATTTGTTGGGCAGAGACACTGCTCGAGATTTGGGGTTGTTGCACATTGGGCCGTTAGTCGTGAACCCTGTTGATTCGGACATTTATGATAGTTACCCAAATTTATTCAAGGGAGTAGGTACACTTAAAGGCTACGAATTAAAATTGTATGTGAACACGTCCGTACAGCCAATTGCGCAATCAGTGCGCAGGGTACCTTTTCAACTGCGGGAAAAAGTAGACAAGAAGTTAGACAAACTTCTCGCCTCAGATATAATTGAAGAAGTGCCTGAAGGGCCGACGTCCTGGATATCGCCATTAGTCATTATACCAAAGCCCGATGGCGATATTAGAGTTTGTGTTGACATGCGACGAGCAAATGAAGCCATTGTTAGAGAGAGGCACCCAATACCTTCAGTTGAAGAATTACTGCATCGATTAAATGGAAGTACTATGTTTAGTAAACTGGATCTTAAATGGGGTTTTCATCAAATCACCTTAGATAAGGAAAGTCGGAATATTACGACGTTTGTTACTCATCGTGGTTTGTACAGGTATAAACGCTTAATGTTCGGGTTAAGTTCGGCACCTGAAAAATACCAAAAAGTAATCAGTGATGTGTTAAAGTCGTGTGATGGTGTTGCAAATATTGCTGACGACATTATTGTGTTTGGCACAAACGCATCTGAACATAACGCTCGTCTACACGCTGTCTTAAATAAGCTACAGGAGTCTGGTCTTACACTCAATCGAGACAAGTGCCAGTTTCGTTTGTCCAAACTGACCTTTTTTGGACACGATTTAAGCAGTAGAGGCATAAAGACAAACGATGAAAAGGTTCAGGCAATTCAAAACGCCAGACCTCCTCAAAACGAAAAGGAGGCAAGATCATTTATGGGCCTGGTCCAGTATTCGGCAAAGTTTATTCCAAATTTGGCAACAATTGGAAGGCCCATAATGGACCTTACTAGAAAACATGTCAAATTTGTTTGGGGTAACGAGCAACAATCTGCATTCGAGAGATTAAAGTCACTTATTTCTCGAGCAGACACTTTGGCGTATTTCTAAAACGACTGCAAAACGCATATTATTGCAGACGCGTCTCCAGTTGGTTTGGGAGCAGTGTTAACGCAACTACAAGACGGCCTTTGGAGAGTAATCTCCTATGCATCTAGAAGTTTGTCTGACGTTGAGCGTCGTTACAGTCAAACTGAAAAGAAAGCCCAGGGACTAGTTTGGGCTTGCGAACGTTTTTCATTGTATGTGTTTTTTGAAAAAAATTTGAGCTTGAAACTGATCATAAACCACTTAAATACATTTATTCTAAAACCTCAAAACCGTCGGCACGCATTGAGCGATGGGTTTTGCGTTTACAATCTTATGATTTTGATGTTGTATATAAACCAGGTAGTACGAATATTGCTGATGCTTTATCGAGATTGAATAGAAATGAGCATATTAATACAGCAGAACAAGAAATTTATGATTTTGTCCGTGAAATTGCTATTCATTCTACACCCGTAGCATTGACAACTCGCGAGATCGAGAAAGCATCCGCAATAGATCCTGAATTTGATGAACTTAGACGCTGTATTGTAACTGGTGATTGGGCTTCGCGTAAATTGTCCAGCTATCTGCATGTTAGAAATGAATTGTGTTGTTATGGTCAATTACTGTTGCGTGGCACACGTTTGATCATTCCAAAAAGTTTGCGTGAACAGGTGTTACAGCTTGCTCACGAGGGACATCAAGGCATTGTGAAAACAAAAAACAGACTACGTTCCAAAGTTTGGTGGCCAAAAATGGACACCGAGGCCGAGAGACTTTGTCGAAAATGTCATGGCTGTCAGGTCACTGGAGAGCCTAATAAGCCAGAGCCTATGCATAGAGTAGTTCCACCCAGTGGACCCTGGCAAGATTGTGCTTGTGATATCTTGGGACCTTTACCCAGCGGGGAATACATTTTTGTCATCGTTGATTATTTCAGTCGTTATTACGAGATTGCTGTGTTAAAATCTGTGACTACAGAAAAAGTTATTTTAGCATTAATACCTATATTTTCGCGCTTTGGATTACCGCTAACGCTACGAACTGATAATGGGCCACAATGAATTCGAGCAATACTTAAAAGAACATGGCATTAAACACTACACTTCAATTCCTCTTTGGCCGCAAAGCAACGGTGAGGTTGAACGCCAAAATCGCTCTTTGATGAAAGCCATACGAGTTGCCCATTTGGAGAAAAGGGACTGGAGGAGAGAGATCTACCAGTTTTTAACTGCTTATTGTTCTACTCCGCAATCAACCACCGGTGCGTCACCATCTTTTCTGATGTTCGGTCGCGAAATGAAAACCAAGCTACCAGAGCTTATACGCGATCCGGAATTCCTGTACGAAGAAGTTCGAGACAATGACTGGCAAAAGAAACTACGAGGAAAAGTGAAAGCAGACACTGATCGAAATGCAAGGGAATCAAGCATTCAAATCGGGAATACCGTGTTGCTAAAAGCCGATAAAACAAACAAGCTGACTCCTAATTTTGATTCTATTCCTCGAAAAGTTGTTGAAAAAGATGGAAGGAAGATGACAGTGCAAGACGAAGAAGGAAATATGACGACACGAGATTCTTCGTTTGTGAAAGAATATTACGACGACAATGAAACTCAGTGCGAGTCTAATAACAATTCAACATCGGACACAATTAATTCGGGGGAGCAACGCCCTAAACGTAACATCCATCCACCAGTTCGTTTTAAAGACTATTGCATGTGTTAAACTTTATTTTGGCTGTGGAGTTATTTTATTTCAATTTTATATTTTGCGTCATATGCTATTACGCTTAAAGTTAAGAAAGGAAGGGATGTAGTGTGTTGATTCAATAGAACAACATTGTAATGTATAAGCTAAATTTGACATTATTTCGTAGCAATTTTGTATTCGCAGTTAGAACCAAAATATTTGTTTAGTAACGTGAGTCACATCCCCTGGGACTGAATGATGATGAATAATGGTAGTGATAACTAAGTTTTCTCGCGTGTGAAACTTGTTGTTCAGTTTTACGTTTGTGAGTGAAATGGAAAGCTTGTAAATAAATTGTATATAGCATCAACGATTATAGTGCTTTCGATAAGACCTAAGTTAAGGTCAGGTGCAACAGAAGATACTACACATCCACTACAGTGGACCTAGATAAGTCCCACAACTGTGACGGTCTAAGCTATGCTTTACTAAAAGCCTCTAGCTTGTTGTCGGTTACCAACTGCACTAAAGAGACCTGATAGGTTGAAACAGTTTCACTGTCTGCAGTTTGCCCAGCGCATCGCTAGCCTCTTGCATTACTGAAGTCAAAATCACTTCGTATTCTTTCCTCCTTTTTTATGTTGCGCTTGCGTAAACGTAAAATTAGAACGCAAAATTGCTGCAAAAGGTGAGAAAACAGAGAAAACATAAAACAAACGGATTGTTTTAAAGTACCAATCTAAATTGTGAAAAAAAACTTATTTTGATAAGTGTTGGCATTACACACTGCTCTCAACCTTGCAACTTACATTGTAGGCCAGATATCTTGGCTCTAGCGGTTCTCATTCTATTTATTCGTGTGCATTGCTAAATCGAAATTATTCTTTACGTACTGGTTACTTAAAATGACAACTAGCTGGCTGTAAAAAACCAAAAACCACGAGGTAATAAAAATAGATTTTAACTTGTTTCAATATGTTCACATTATTTGTTGCCTATACATACAAAATTTATTTTGCTAAGTAGACTTAATTATTGGGTCGCACAAATGAAAACTTTTTGTAAACCCTCACGAAAATTTCAGACCAATGGTTGAGAACAATTGATCTACGCTACTCTAGTACAGAGTTCTTAACGACCAGGCTTACAATAAACCGTGAGTGGCCAAAATTTTTGAACCGAGGGTCGAGTTCACGACTGCCTGGCCACTGGAGGGCCGGATGCAATGGGATTTAGGTAATCCATGCAAATATATGTTGTTAAAATGTATTGTAGTACAATAATAATAACAATAAAATCACACCACATGCGCAAGGTGTTTGGCGAGCCGGATTAAACTGGTCAGCTGGCCGTAGTTTGGCTATCTCTGCAATAAACAAAAATTTACTTTTGCAGACGGTTAAAAATCAGTTTGCCAAATGCTTTGCAAAGAAGCCAAAAAATGGTTTCATTATTTCTTTAAATAACAGCATACTTTTTGCATTCTTTGAAAACAGTGAAAACTTAAACATTTTTGTCTTCTCATGCATTCAAAAAAGAACAAATGAATCTATTCTTATTTAAAGCATTTTTGAAATTCTATTCCATCACACAACTGTTAAAAACAACTTTAGAATGTACCGAAGCGTAAATGACGTTGTTGAACCAAAGATCTTTCTTACACCAGCTTCTGCATTTGCGCAGCAACTTAGGTCAAAGGTTGAACTGTCATTACTGAGAACTATCATTGAAATGCAAGATAGATCAGTGCTGATTACAAATAGTATTTTAAGCGAAATTTGTTTAGAGGTTGTCGCAATGAATTTGATAAACGATCACTTTGTGGGACGTAGATAACGTGGTTGAGTGGACAGGAGCGATATAATTCCAACGATTTGGCGTTCAAATCTTAAGATGACTGTTTTGTTGTGTTCTAAGAAATGGCACTTTACAGCAATTTTCTCAGCTTGGCTGCACCATTGTGGTAAAAATGCATTGTTCAAGCAGTACGATAACCGCGAAGCAGGTCTGAACACAACAATTTTCTGGTATAACCGACAAAAGTTTCTGGAACCTTAAGGTAAACATGTGCATAAGATATATGACCAAGATTTTATACGCGACTTTTAAGCCAGTTACTTATCAAGTGTGAACAAAGTCTTTGGGCTTCTCCACACCTAAACAAATTGGAACTGCTACCATGCAACCCATCGACAAAAATTAAATACAAACACTTGCAACCGAATGATTTACCGAACTCCCAAGGTGGCTTGTAAAATTGTGCATATTCCCGCTACAAAGAAGACTGTGCTTATCAAATTTGCCCGTGCCGCGTTCCCGACTTCATTGTCACCCAGACACAGGAATGGCGCAATGATTAAAGGCATCCCTACCAGCGTGCCGACTGTAAACAAGTAGTTCTGTAACATAAAAGATTTAGTTACAAACAAACCTAAGCTAGTGCACTCTAGTATTAGCGCAGTTTAAAAAACGCCTTTGACGCCTGTAGCTTTAGCACATGAAGACATTAGTTCAATTGGTTAAGTCGCCTATGATTAAAGGAAGAAGAAAAAGAGGCGCTGGTGAAACTGGTTTGCTTTTAGGCAGTATTATGGGCCAAAACAAAATGTACACAAATATCTCTTGAAAGATTTTTTCTCCGGTTTTGTTCTTCTTTGTCCGGTTTTGTACGCATTTTGCTCTCAAGCAGTTTTGTACAGAAATTTTCATCCGCTTTGATATTTATATGGTGTTTGTGTGTCGTGTAAACACACGGTTTTATCGGCGAAATAAGTAACAAAAGATTTTTATACAATGTTGTTCGCAAAGATTATGCGCTTTAGATTCATACTATGCCGACAAAACGAAATGCTCGGAATACAACACATACTCCAAAGCAGAGGTACACAAAGTTTTCTCACTTTGGGTCACATTTCACTAATGTGAAGTCTTGACGGGCTGCAAAAGACTATTTTTTGGTAATTCAAGTGGGCTAAGTTAGAGTTATCATGTCTAAAGAAAAAATTTTCGTTTTAAACTCGTATTTTGTCGAAGGAAATTGTCCCCAGGCTAGCTGCTGGCCGCAATTAGTGGATTCCTGCTCTAAAGCATCGAAAAAATATTTAAGCGATTGCAAGCTTTTCCACAAAAATACGTGAAATCAAAAATGTAATAAACACGGAAAAGACATACAAAAACGTGTTCTGTGTATAGCCACCTCTGGTTAGAAATTGAACCAGTTGAATTTGCGCATGTAGCTGAAGATCATGTAGTTTGTAACCCCTAGACCTTGAGTTTCTAAATAATAAATCTTGTCCTGCTTAGCTGATTAATGGCAGGAGACAGATCGTCTCGGCAGGAAACTGTCTGCTTCTCCAAAAAGATAAATCTGGTGAAGAAAAATTCTAAATGTTTTATGTATGCATCTTCGGCAAAAATGTAAACAAGATTCGGTCAGCAGCCAAAGTTTTAACGAAGAGAAATAATCGCTACTAATCAGTAAACACAACTACTACTCAGTATTTTAGGCTTGCCTGCTTAAACAAGCAACGAGATCGTAACTTAACAATAATTAATTATTTGCGCTTTCGTCACCTTTTGTCAACCACAATGCTGAGCGTTGTAATCATTGGCAATGTTGAATCAAACATTAAAAATGTGAAAATTTTCATTTGGCTATACAAGCATTGTATTGACTAAAACTATGCTTCAAGCAGCTCGACGCGGAAGGCAAAGAAAAAGGTTTGGCCAAACGTGGAAAAGATCCCAGAAATCCGTAAAACTTTTCTTCGAATGAATTTCCTGAAATGATGGGTCTTACTTGATAGTTTGTCAAGAATGCGTAATGTATACCTGGGGTGGCCAAAACGCGGGTCTTACGCTCTAGCAATGTTGTCTCCATTGCTAGTGGTATATTTTAAGACTATTTTTGCCTACTGTGCATCGAGTTCAAACCGTTTTCCTTTATGTTTTTTTATTTTTTATCACGAGCTTAGGCTACGTCAACTATTTGCAAATTTAAAGGGGGATAAAATGCGATGACCACGCCAAACGTCATGACTGAAGCAAGAAATTTACCAATATTCTCTTTCGAACGGTTAATCAAGCGTGTTTTATGACCAAAATAGGCAAAACTATCGCTTTTAAAACGACTATGTTCAAAAAAAAGATCTTTAACTTGAAAAAAGGGCAAAAACATCGATTTGAACTCGCCGACTGCAGAGAAATTTCCTTTGTGGCTCTTTCGAAGTTAAATTTTATCGCAAGTGGCTCTAGCGTACAGCGACTTTTGTCACTCCTGTTATATACGATTATAATCACAAAATTATGAATTAAAACCGCAGACGACTCACAATTTTGACAAAATAACGACTCGTTGAAAATCTGTGCCAACAACTGCTTTCACTTGGAATAACAGAAAATTATTTGAATGTCAAAAATTTGCTCATATCAAAATTTGAACTGCTGGTAAAGAAGGTTTTTTTAAAGGAAGTTATCATCAGAAACCTTGAAAAAGGGAATTCTTACAAGGGCTTAAATACTTTTGGTAGCGATTTTTTGGTTGCTTACTTTTCTTCATACCATTCATTTTGAGCCGAGCGATTGGCGGAACAGTTGTGAATAACCAATTTTAAGAAGTATTTAAACGACCAGATAAATATTTAATACCATAATCTATTGCATTGAAGAAAAGCTCTTGCCACTGCACTATTACTGGAAACGTTACCTGAAAGCTGAGGAAAATGCAATAGATCCACGGTGGTGCATCGTTTACACCGTATAAAAGTTGTGGCGCTTTTGTTTTTGCAGATGGCTCATCATCAGCGATTGTGATGCCATCGAAGGTGTCTGTAACCACTTTTGCTTTATTTTTGTCGAGTTCCTGAACAACATTTTGACAAAACATCATTTCAATTTCGTTTGAATAGAAAAGCTACAAAGTAGATTCCCAACAGAGAACGCAGTATTGTGAACCCTTCATTGCATTACATTCCGCCTGCAAGCAATTCATTAACCGCTTTCCACTTGCTTGAGCAATCAAAAAATATCTATTCAGCATTCTTTGCAACATATGGAGAATAGGTTTACGTAGGCCTGTTCGACCAATCCTAGAATCTCAAAAGCTCAAGCTTAATTCCATTTAACGCTCATGAGCATAACTTAGGTGATTTATTTGACCCTTAGAACTAAAGGTTAAAATAAATTTATTACCATGAACTTACCGGTACGTCTTCTGTTTCGAATCCCACGTTATCCATATCAGTTAAAAATTCGGATACAAAACAACGATTTATATCTTATTTCTATGATATATATTGTTTGTAGCAAATGGACATAAACATTAAACAATAAACATCGAAAAGTTAATCTACTCAGTGCCTCAGCTACTTGACTACGACTCGCTAAAGAAGTGACATTCTTCACAAGAGTTTTGCCGATTTTCTTCTTTTAATCACTTGCGCACGGAAGACGTTTATATACACGCAGAAAATTCTGCCAGAAAACGGATGACGTATGCATTACGCGTTTCGAGTAGTGAAAAAAGGACGCGAAACTTCCAATAAGTCTTGATTTGTCTCTGGCAACACCAACCAGTCGTGTATATGTGAAAATATCAAACACTCAAAATTTTTATCAGTTGATGGGAAGTTAGCTGAAAATTTGGACACGTGTTCACGGTCTACTGAAGAACTAATATTTGTTTGAGCAGTTGTAATAACTAATAGATTACAAAGCTGCCTAGTGTTAAAAAATACGCAAGTTGTGAATGCAGCAGTCATTTTCCAGACATGCTTCCTCCAACTCAGAAAAAAACAAGATCTCAAAGCGATGTGTAAAGTGCCAGTCGCATTGGAAAAGAAAGAAACAATTTAGCAACGCAATGTCTGTAAAAAGCATGTGTTTGTGCTATGATTTAAAGTTTATCACAAAAAAGTAATTATTACTATATGGCATAGAAAAGGTTTCTTAACTCTAACTGGCTGTGCTAAAAGAATAGAATCACTTCAAGTGTCATTTTGTCTTACCGAAGGGCTTCTTCTTCTTTCGTTTGAGGGCTCATCGTAGGTTTTCGGCTAGATGTTGAAGCCAGTTCTTTGTATCATCAGTCACGTTAGTGAGGTTCTTGCCGGTGTTAGGTGGACGAAGGCGATTGCAATCGAACAGGATGTGCTCTGCATTTTGGGTGGCAGCTCCGCACGCACATGAGGCTGATGTTCTGAGTCCCCATTTGTACATTTCTGCGCCAAACCGCCCCACTCCAGCTCTAAGGCGATTTAGGATAACCCACAATTTCCGAGGTAAGTCGGATCCAGGTGGTGCAGTAGTGTCCGGGGTTATTGTCAGCTGCTTAGGGGGTTGATGTTTAGTCCACTTTTCGTTCCAGGCCTCAATGATATCGTGGTCGCAGTTATGGTGTTCTGCTGCGTGACGGTAGAAGGGGTGGCGTGACTTCAGACGTTGTGGGTGTAGGCTCTGTGGGTCAGGTACCAGACTGTGCAGTGGGTGTTCTTTGTTGACCCATGCGTGGTGAGATATTTTGTTGGCAACATAGTTTCTTCTCAGCTTGGCAGGAGCAATTCCTGAGAGTACAGGAAGGAGATGAATGGGAGTGGGTTTCACGCAGCCGGTTATGATCCACATGGTATCATTCAGGGATACGACCAGCTTTTTGGTATGAGAGCTTCGGTTCCATACTGGAGTGGCATGCTCTGCGCTCCTATAAACAATTGCAAGGGCTGCTGTTCGGAGAGTTTTAGCATTTGCACCCCAAGTTGATCCAGACAGGCATCGGATGAAGTTGTTTCTTGCCATCACTTTACCACGTAGACCTTCTATATGTTGTCTATACGTTAGCTGTCTGTCTAGTTTTACTCCGAGGTATCTAGGGTGTGGGTTGTGAGGGAGGGTGGTTCCATGGACGCAGATGTTTAGTTGCCGTTGCGCTTCTTGGTTGTTCAAATGAAAAGGGGTCGAGGTTGTTTTTGATGAATTCAATTTTAGTCTCCAGGTTTGCAAAAAGTCAGCAAGGTCTTCCATATCTCTAGATAGCGTTTCTTCAACTTTTGGCCAGTATTTGTGGGAGTAAAGAAGTGCCATGTCATCTCCGTAACCGTATTGGTGGGAGACAGTTGTTGGGATGTCGCTGATGTAGATGTTAAACAAGATTGGCGACAGTGTTGAGCCTTGCGGTAAACCATTCTTGAGTATGCGCAGTCGACTTATTTGTCCAGTGCTGGTTTTGAGTTTGAAACTGCTGTTTGGTAAAATATTCATGATGAAACGCACAAAATGGCGGTCCGGAATGGTACGTAGAAGCTTTAGGGCTAGGCCCTGGTGCCAAACAGTATCGTAGGCAGCTGTCAGGTCCACCATTACTGCCCCGTCTTTATATCCATACCGAAGGGCTAATTGACGAGAAGTCACGTGAAAAAACGTGATTTTTGCCAAAATTATTGCCGTCCGGCAAACATTGCGTCTTCAAAGGAAAGCCGTGCGCAAGTGGTCAACAAATATCAAGATCTTTTTTTCTGAACAACTATTCAAAAGAGCTTCTTTTCCCCTATAACGAACTTTGACGTTGATATAGCCGAAATAAATGCAGCTTTTTCAATTATTGACTGGAGCAAAAATTGCTTGAATGATGACTTCATCCTAACTTTACTATCGCAAAATTATCAGAACACTGCACTGTTGCAGAATTTGAAGCTTATTCGATTTCCGGTTCGGATCGCACACTTTTCAGAAACCAACTTAACCGTATACGTCACAAAACTAAACGATGCATAATACCTGCTACGGTCACCTACACCGCCAGTGCAAATCACAAAAACAGCGCACGGACAGCCCAAATGTTCTATCCACATGCTAAAACATTAGGCTGGGCTATAACAGCTGTTATTCACAGAACAGAACATTCCATCAGGCCACTCTAGGTTTCATTCTCTGCAACACTCACGATCGCGACATATTTTATCAAATTTTTAGTAAACGTAACTATTGCTCTCCTTTCCCAAGTGAAAATCTTCGCTAGGTCCCTGATGTGCAGGTAAAACAAATAATAAAAAAGCTTGTTATTGGCAGATAGACTATACAGCAACTTGAAAGACTTTATGAAGACTTAAGAATTCAATTGGTGCTGAACAGGTCAAGTGGTCACACACAAACAATAAGGAAGCACCAGACCGGTTTAGCCATTATTGGGAGTCTGCAGTGGCGTGTAATTGACCATCAGGGAGTTGAACCTTCTGGAGATAGACCTTCTAACTATGGCAAGTACCACTCGACCACCTGGCTGGACTCAGCACAGATGTTATAGCTGCTTTTGCAAGTGAGTGACCGGATTTCTTGTCTTTGCTACTTGTGGAGTAGGTAGAATCCACTAGGCTGTAACTCCACAGCGGCACCTCACAACCAATACTTCACCACAACATGACGTAAGCATCGCGCTACATAGGTACACTGAAGAGCGGAACGAAGAATTATAAATGAACAGGTTAGCGGAAAATTTATATATTGAATTTTCCAGGCTCTAGAGAAGTGCACACATCTAACAAAAACATAAGGCCAATCAAGTGAAATCTCGTGTCCCTACCAAAACAGTTAAACGGCAGTCTCCATGTTGACACCACACACTCTGACAACTTTTCTTGAACAATGGAGACTTGTAATTAGTCGTAGCTGAGAGTTGGTTTTTCATAATTGGGGGTACTACTGTTTATGCACTCATGTTACCACGGACTGCAATGACACCACTGGACCTATAGTCTACTTGTTTCAAAAGTTCGCTTTGCGCAGTCCTTGCTCTTCTTAAATACAACCCTATACTCTTCTAAATTTGAGTAAGTCAACATTTGTGAATACTACTTGCTGCTTTTTCTTTTATCGGTAAATAGTTTAGGCTTTGTGTAGCTATTTTTCTTATTGCTTAGTCAATTTTGTTGTTAGGTGCTGTAACCATGCCTATTGTGATGCTTTTCTATTGTCTTTATACCAGCCGGCTTTGCCGGCGTCGCCCGGCAGGGGCCCTCTATCAGTAATGCCAGGGTTTAGTATATCGGTTCAACCGGCTACGCCAGCTTCACCCATTGGGCTCTTGTGTGACCAATAGCAAAAGTTAATGAATTTTATGCACTTTCACAATTCTTTTACACGAAATTGTAATCATCATATTTTCTTAATCATGACAGGCAATGCTCACAAAGAATCTTGCCACAAATTATTGTTAACACTTGTGAGGGAGCAGTGATTGAACACAATCCAAACTGATTGTAGCGGCAAAATGGTGGTTGCTTTCATAATTGTAGAAAAAATTATTTAATGGTAAGCTTATTTTTCTATTTACATTTGTGGTATTAACTTCCTAATTTGGTTGCACTATTGGTCTTGTTTCCGGCATAGCGACAAAAGCGGCTATTGTTTTTTCTATATTTACTATTTCGACCCCGCGTGCATTGTGAGAAGCATTGTGAGAAAAATGTCCGCGAGGTGGCAGATCGAAAAACTGTCATAATTTGTCATAATTAATTATCATAAAATACCCAGGTTTGTTTGTAAATCATTACTCATGTGTTTACTTCTACATCAAGTGTAATATATTGTTGAAATCTCTATTTCGTGAGGATCTCAAATTTAATAAAAACAAAAAAAATTTTTTTGTTTGAATATGCAAATTAGCCCCCCCCCCCCCAACAGATGCTGAGTTTTCTTTAAAGTTAAAGTACCCTTAACTCAAAGATCACTACAGATTTTATTTTTCTTCCAATTTCTTTAGAAATGGTCGCTAGATGATGCTAAGGAAATAAGCTTTCAAGGTACATCAGTCAAACTTACCTAAAAGCCTAAGTTTTCTATAACTTGCTACCTTCTGATGCACATGACCTTTTTGTTAACCGGTACTGGCCGGTACTAAATTTTGTTAGTTAAATGTAGTATCTAAAATATGATCAGTTATTATCTGCTAGAGGTTAGCTTAAACCATGTAACATTAAGTATTTTTGAACAGGGAATTTCTTCAAGATTTAGAAAATATTAAATTTAAATACAACATGCTGTCACTAACGTAGAAACAGAAGTTTATTTACACCCCTCCCATTTGTTGAGAAACAAGGGGGATACAGCAAACATTGATTTAGAGAAGCCAAACTTCTGCTACCTTTTAAACTTGTATTTCAGTTTCTGTCTCCTTGGAAACTTGATACGAAATGACAACTTTAGTAGTGAAACATTTGCAATTTATTTTATCTTTTTAAAGGGTGTAGTTTTTCTAAAAATTATAATTTGGTGAAGGTAAGTCAAAAAAGTTTTGGGGGTTTTGAACTGACAGATGTACAGTACCCATTTTTGATCAGTAAATATCATATATCGCTTAACCTAAACTATTTAAAGTTATATATTGCTGGAAAGAAAATTTCCTAAGCTTTTAAATGAGATCAATATTTAGAAACATATCATATACTTTACGCACTAAATCTACTTTTTTCTACTAACCATACAAATTTATTTGGGGGGTTTTGAGACCCCTAAAAATTTGAAAATTGAATAGGTAAATTTTATCATTATTGCTTGAAATTTTCTCAAATGATGCCCCAAAAGAGTAGTTTTCAGACTGTGTTAATGATAAAGGGTTTGGTTTTGTGGTAAATATGGTATCTTGATTTGAATTTAAGGTAGTTGGCTCTTGCACGTGTCTGCTGAGAATTTTGCAATTTTTGTCGTCTGCAACTGGGTTCTTAATCCTTTTAACCCTTTTTCGGTATGAAAATCCAAGAATTAAGGCACAAATTATACATCATCCGATGCGTGAGGAATTAAGCGTGATCTTTTGAAAATTTTATAAAAATCAGATGAGAAATAAAGTCAAAAATTGTTTTTTAGTAAACTAATTTTGTAACTCATTTTGAAAAAATTTTAGGGAAACTCTTATTTTATTTTGCCGGTAATATTATCGTCGTGGGATCGAAAGAATTCAGTTTTACAAATTGCTATGGTTATGGTTTTATGCTGATTTATTTTTATCTTGGAATTTTATTACAATGCTGTAGAGCAGAGCTACTCAACTAATTTTAACGGGGGTCTTGTTGGATAAGTTTAGTACTTCCAGAGGTCTAGTAAAATTTTCGACTTATAATGACAAAAGTGAAACCCTCATTATCAGTAAATACAAAAAAAAGATTTGGATTTTTTCTTAGTCTACACATTCTACACTAATCATCGAAATCAAAAATAAAATGAGCTTAGTATATTGTAGTTAATTCTGCTAATTCTGTGAAAAAAAGCGCATTTCTTATTTTTAGCCAGTTCTGAAAACGTGGTTCATAGAAGTAACAGCAAATCAAAGGTGGTGGCACGGCGTTAGGTCCTTGTACCATACAGTAGGCTATCGTGTGCGGCAGTAAGATCTGACAATACAATGCCTGATTGATTGATTGATTTCTTCACAACGGTGTTCAACGTCATAGATTAGTTTAAACACTTGGTTCGTTGTGCATTGAGTATGCCTGGAGCCAGCTTGTTTGTCAGGAAGTTGGGGGTCAAAAACAGGTTCTAGACGCCTCAAGAGTAACCGTTCGAAAAGGTTGTAAGAAACGCTCAGCAGCGATATGGGCTGGAAGCTCTTTCAATTACCAGGTGTTTTGCCAGGTTTTGGTACCGAGATAACAGCGGCCGGTGGCGAAATTGTGGGGATTGTTTGGTAGGTGTCGCAGGCAGTTTAAAATTTTTGAAGCCATGTAACACATTTGGGGCCGCAGTACTTCAGATATATCTGGCGAGATATTGTCTGGGCTTTGAACTTTACCACACTTGATCACCTCAATTGCAGAGGCACACTCGGTGGACAAGAGAAGCATGACAAAGAGACCTTCAGCAATGGGAAGTAAGTTTTTTCTTGTTTTTCATGCTGATCGTGTTGTTTGTTACTCCTTTAAACGTGACGTTAGTCAATGCTAAGAATGTGCATTTGCACCGTTGGTGCGAAAATTTTTGCTATTTTTTTTGAAAATAACTTAGTACTGAGAACAAGACAACAAAGTTTAGTAAAACGAGCATTGGCTTTTTCGCAACCCGTGGCTGCATCTACTGTTTCTCATCCTGGAGCTTGAAGCCCAGTTTCAATACTCGAAAGGTCCGGATTCGGACCGCGATCCGCCAGTTGAGTAGCCCTGCTGCAAAGTATAAACATAAATACCTTAACACGCAGCATATCAGCATAAAAAAAATCTTTGCTTTATAGTATATACAACGGCGTCACTCGAAGAGCCACCGTCAGTAACGTCGGGATTAAGAGTGTCAAGCCGGCTTCACCCATCAGGCTCTTGTGTAGAGTTACCAAAAGTTTATGTGTTTTCTTCACATAAGACTTTCATGACTTTTTGAGCTCCTTTTTCTAATAGAATATGTCATTTCAAGATCCTGGCTATGCCTTAGGTCTATTTGCCCTGTTCATTGCTGACACGAACCCAAGGAAGTCTTACGTTTCCCGTAGTTCGGAAATAAGGAGCGCATTTTTAATGTCAAGGTATTCTGAAGCAAAATAGCAAAAATTTCTTTTGTGTGGTGTGATTTCACACAGTGACGGGGTTTCTTTTGATTTCCCCTTAAACTTTCTAAGTTCTCGCTGGCTTCGCATTATGTAGCATGTTCTGCTTGACGTGCCCTGGGGAGTGAAAAGAGTCCTTGGCTTTCCTCAAATGTTTGGTTTGATCCCGGTAGCTCTATAAAGATATTATAAAGCAAAATACCAATGATATGTTTCATGTGGTGCGATTTAACACAGATTATTTTGATTTCCCCTCAAACTTTCTCAAGTTCTTGCTGGTTACGCATTGTGATTCATATTAGTTTTTCCTTGCTTAGGTATGCTCATAGAAGTTGAATGAGTTCTTGTTTTCCCAAACGTTTAGGTTTGATCCTGATAGCTTTATAAAGCTATTATCAAGCAAAATAGAAAACATGTTTCTCCCAAGTATGGTGCGGCTTTACCCCAGCAGGCATACTATCATCTGTGCCAATTCCAAACGTCTCTCAATTAATGCAGCTGCGCCAGCTTCATCGTACAAACATTTGTTAGAGCCACAACTAAATGTTTTAGTAAATATAAGCCATAGCTCCTGCACATGTAATGGTGATCATGTTGGTGTATTAATCAAGACTGGAAGTATTCAAAAAGAAAGAACGATGACACAAACTATCATTCATAATTCTTAAAAGTGTAAGGGGAGTGAAATACAGTCAAAATTAATGGCGTCGCCCAAATAACGATCATTTTGACTCAAAAAGAAATGAGCTATTTAGTGGTAGGCCTATTTGACGATTTGGTGGGCCCGCTTTCGTGTCAATGTTTGTGACATTAAGGTTTCGCCTGCTCCGTTTACTTTAATTCGGCCATAGCATGAAAAGGGACCATGCCTTTGCCCTAAGTCATATAATCAATTGCAATAGACGCCTATTAAGCTCTTTTCAAACAAAAACATTCTCTCTTTATCTAGTGTTACAAATTGATGCTATTGATGCTTAATTTTGATCTTTTCTTAAATTTTGGATTTTATTACATTTAACTTTGCCCCTAATCCAGACCTTTCCACTGTTTAATGAAGATTAGTGTGTAGTACCAATATCCTTTCAATATCAAATATCAGTAAATGGGCTTTACCATTTATGTTCACTATCAAAATGATAGTGGATAATTTTGCTGCCTGGTGCTGTTTTCACTAAATAGTGGCAAGCATTGCGATGTCATTTAAAATTATGACCTCACAATGTGTTTTAAGCCATTAAAAATATGGATCGCTACTTACCACTTTTTCGTTATTGTATGCGCATAAACATGGGCTAACGTCTCTGACTGCGTGCATGTTTCTTGGGCCTGGCATAAACGCCGCCATGCAAAGAGCAAACTAACCCGAAATGAAGTACTCACAGATAAGTTATAGCAGTAGCGGGGTCCCCAATAGTAATGTCAAAATGAGAGGAGATCAAATCAGCTGGCTGGGCCAGCCTCGCCCAATTGCAAAAGAAATTGCTTCAACATTTATTTTAGATCATATGTAGCTCTTCACTTATATTTTGTTGCAAACGATAAGAAAAGACCATCTTTAAGCCCCAATCGTCTTTTTTGTGTGATTGCCAAGTGCTTTGTTTGGAGTTCGCTACATATTAAAGTTTGTAGACTTCATTTTTCGATAAATCGTTTTGAATATTTTGACCGATAATGTCAAAGATCCATGTTATGGAGAAAGAACAGCCAATATCTACCAAAGGGCTTAGTTTTTCTAGAAATTGCGGTTTTGTGAAATGCAGGCACCAAAATTTAGGTGCTTTTAACCAATAGACTAGATTTCATAAAGGATTAGAGACTTTAGTTTTTGATGGATCTTTTGGAAAACTTCGACAGATTAATGCAAAAAACCATGCTTGTGAGGAAAAGTAGTCAAAATGTACCTAAGAATTAATTAACTGTGTCTAACAATTGCAAGTGTATTTGGTCAAATAGGATAATTGTTTAACTAAAAATGAAGCATGATGTATGGCAACCAATTTTTGATCAGCCATTATAAACTATCTTTAGCCTTAGTAATTGGATTCACATATTGTTGGAAAGCAAATTTCTTAAGCTTTCAAAGGGTAGTAGTTGTTAGTACCTTGCAATAACGTTTTTGTATCAATATTACCTGTTTTTATTGAGCTCACCACTTTTTGAAAGGGTAGAAAGTAACACCACAGATCTTAAAAATTAGTGTTTTCAGTATAAAAACTGACATTAATTGTGCATATTATACACTATCGAAATCGCTGTTAAATTACCGTTAATTTGTTGAAGAAAGTTTGAAAACCTGTTGAGAAATAAAATCACAAATCGCGTCAAGAACGATTTCGCAATAGCGAAATGCTAAAGAAAGCGCAGCAAGAGGCCAAATGAGAACGCCGCGATTATCCGAAGAGTCGTTCTTATTAGGCCTCTTACTGCGCTTACTTTAGCATTTCGCTATTGCGAAATCGTTGTTGGCGCGCTTTACAATACTATCGCTATCATTGGCTTGTCTTGATTGCCTAACATTCAAATTAATCACATAAAGCATTTACTCACTCTAGATCTTCCCTTTTGACGCGATACCGCCACTGATGAAAGCGTCACGAAAAGCTTATGGCTGAAACAGCTTTTTTCAAAGCTATATTAAAGTTCTGTACCTGGTAAGGATTCACCACTCGAAGGGGATGAATGTTCTATTACATGTGTCACAGGCGGACGGCCAGGACCTTCCTCGCACTATTCTCTATTCAACCGATTAAAATCAAACAGTAAAATTCAATGGGTATATTAAGAGCATTAACAATAAAAACTTTGAGTAGGCCAGCGCGAGAAAATTGACTAAACTTTATTCTCCAACGATTGCACCTGCAACATTCAAAACCAAAAATAGAATTTAAAGCCACTTTTTTTTCTTTATATAGATGATTTATAATAGCCTGAAGCCACACGTTTTGTGAGCTTAGATCAGAGTGTAGAAATAGAAAATTGATAACAAAGTGAAGCGCGACAAAACAAAACGTGAAATCAGACTCTTGTTCCCAGGGCTACAGTTCGATTACCGGTGAGTTAAAAAATGGGCGGTGGTGCGATAGCAGTAACACCACAAGTAACATTCTGTTTGCTTGTCGGCTTTATTTCCTTTTCTATCGGTTGATAGAATGTCTGATAAAAAAACTTGTATTTACTGCAGCTTTGAAGTCTATTGCATAAAACTTTTTAACCTCGCTTTAATGTTTATTCTTTTTAGGTGCAACAACAAAAAGCATATGCAAGCATTTTCAATACCACTTGATTGCAAAGCCAACGTCAAACCACACTAAGCAATAAGCTTCTTGTAGAACAAGTAGTTCATTATTTCAATCATAGGTAGTGTAGCGTGTCGCGCCTCTCACTTCATCGAGCTGCCATGCCAAACATCTTTTTGTCCTTTTTGTATGTATTTGTTAGTTTGCTTTCGGCGGCTCAGCACTTTACTTCCGCCGTTGTGTGTGATTCTAGTTTTTACTATGGGTATTCGCGTATTATTATTGTATGTGTCTAAAATCACACACACATATTTTTATTTTTTTATTAGGGCTAGATAATGTTTTTTGTCTTCTCATGGTAGCTTGTTGATTGGCTTGCCTTTCCCGCCATCATGTTGTTTGCCCGTTGTTTTCGTCCATGTGACGTGTGCAGTCTTCTCACTTACTTAGACGTGTGCAGTTTTCTGATTTACTGGGACGTGTGCAACGACCTAGTTCGTGGTGACGCGTGCATTATTTTGTTGCCGACCATGCGGTCGGAGATTTCCGGCTCTCTTTCTTCGTTGGATTTCGTGACGGACGGACGTAATTCGATTGTTGCCACATCTTCGTAAATTGATGCAATCAAATTTTACTGTCGTGCCTTCCTCCTTGTGACTGCCATAGTTCCCAGCAATTGGGGTTCAGTCAGCACGCTCTTGCTCAAGGATCTTATTTCCTACAGGTAGACTGATTAGTAACTAGTTAAACTACCTGCTTGGTACATATAGTAGAGTAATCCCATTTATTGGCTTCAGGGTAAAACCAGCAAACTTGTGAATTTTTTCTGCACAATTTCTTTTATTCTGTGGGCCATTAGAGAAGCCGTAAAGACCAATTGTAAAGATTTCCCTAAGGATTTCTCTAACCACTACCGTATTATGCCAGTAGAAACAAGAAATGATAGCAATTATTATTGTTTTAGATATGATAACGTGCTCTGCTTAGAAGTCTTTTATCACACTACGCCACTGTAATTGGAATACCGCTTGACCCCACCATCTATATGCCATAATAGATCAAGTTATTTTGTGGGGTGTCTTACCCAAGAAGCAAACAACCGAATTTTCTAGCTTTTTCTGTGCTTGATCTCTTCCGTGCTGAGCGTCAAACAGGTAAGCTGTAAATACCGTTTTTTAAGCCTTCGGCGTAGCTCGACATTGGAATTGAACTGCGGATTTTTTAAAGTCTTTGGTTTGCCTCGACATGTACATTGAACCGCACGCATCCAATAACCACAAACGACATTTGCGACGCAAATGACCTAACCACTTTACCATCGCGACAGTTCCAGATAGCGATGAAATGACAGTAACCTTCCAATAAACAAGATAGATGCACGGAACAAAAACATCTACATCGTAAACAAAATCAAGCAATCACAATAATCAGGTTGCAAAAAAGAAGTTTCTTTTGAAAAAACCACGATGGCTGAGCTATTGCTCCAACATCAACAAGACTGTTTTTAATTGCTAAAAGTATCATTTTACTACTTCTAGGTCAGGCTTTCCTCGTGTGATAATTCGCTTAAATACCAGGACTTGTCAGCATTTGGTAAAAGTGGAGGGCATTTTGAATTTTTAACCTCATCGCTTCCAGCAATCTGTTTACCTTGGATGACATGTGCAGAAGCATACGATCTTCGATTAATCATCTTTAGGTAAAAAACATTTTTACATTAATTGAACGAAATATCTCATCCAAAGATTTAAGATATTCTCGCTGTCCTCCGACCAAAAAAAAGTAATCTTTAAGTTATCTATGATGATATCGGTTTATCACTTTTGTTTAATTAAAATCTTATTAGTATTTACTGTCTTAATTTAGTAAGAAATTAAAGTCCATGAAACCACATTTTTTAAACAAGTAAGGAATTTCTTCTGCGGATAATCCTAGCCAGTAGTCGTTCTACAAAAATAAAAGTTTTGGCTTGCGGGAATAAAAGTTTTACTGATTTTTTTGGGTTTGATTAGGTGTTATGAGGAGTGATTCATGTACAAACGTTGAGCTGATTTCTGTTTCCACTCTCATCCCAAAAACTTATCGCTAATCATGCTATCGAAATTTTCTGCTATGTATCCCCTTTTTTAGAGGTTGAAGAGTAAATAATTCATATATTGTTACAATTATTTGCGTAGAGATTGCTTATAAAACAAAAGCACTGTTGAGAATAAGGAATTGTGCGTTTGCTCTACTAACAACCAAATTTTTTTTGTAAACAAAAATACAAAAACTTTTATCTCTATGTGTTTGTAATAGGATCTATTTTTCACCCATCTATTTTTCACAGAAGTCGTGAAGTTCTTTGTACATCTGACGGCCTTCAGTTGTATTTGCAAGCTTATCCGACATAATGCCAAAGCTTTGCAAAGCCAATTAATCCCGCGCTACTCAGCGCTAATGTGCACAGTTCTACTGTAGGTTGTCCTTGACGTCTTGTGTTAAAATCTTTTACAGGCCGCTTTGCTAACATAGCCAAAGCAATACAGCTAAAACCTTATCTAACATTATAGATTTGAAAATTATAAGCGAAGAAGGGCCCTGCTGATGAGTCCAATAGGTCGAAACGCGTCCAGGGATGGTCTCGTCTAAATTGGTTGGGTGGTATACTCATTATAGTTTCTTTGCATATTCATTTTAATAAATTGTTAATGCCCCTTACGCCTGTATGCTGCTTTGCCGATTAGTTGCAAGGTTTACACTATCTAACATTAAGAAACAGAAAGTAAAAGCCTAGTGCTTACATCAAACCTACAATGTAAAAAAAAAGGGAAGGTCATAGAAACAAATTATAGGCTAATTTTTTTAGTAAACGCAAATTAAACTAATTGTTTTGCTTTGTAGTGAAGATAAAAATAATGGACCATGGCTCAAGGCCCCTCTTCCAAATGTAATAATGCTACAAATTTTATCTATGTTATAAAGCGAAATTCTGTGTGTGTGTGTGTTTTAATGCCTCCAAAACCACTGTACAAACGTCAAACTTGGTACGATTGATCACCACATCTGGATGAGTGCCGTAAGGGGGTTTGTGACTTCATCATGACTTCATAATCAAAAGTTGTTTTTAAAAATTTGGCTTTTTTGACAGAGAAAAAAAAAAACTATTGCTCAAATGAAAGCTAGCATCCAACTTATCAAACATTTCATAACAGCACTGGTATTACACCATTGTTAACTTCAATGGTGTTTTGTACTGCAAACAAAAAGATTGTCAGAATCAATTTGAAATGGAACTTGCGCAACCAAGCCGTTGGTATTACGAGGAGTGGAGCCAGCGTAGCCAACTAGCTGAGCCGACTAAGCGAGATCAACCAGCGGAGCCAACCATCGGAGCCAACCAGCGGAGCCAACTACCAACTAAGTGGAGCAAACTGAGCCTTTTTCCAAAAGCGCTCAGTTGAGTAATCTAAAATGTTTAACAACGCTCCAGTTCGCGTAAACTGCTTACTTGGAATTAATCAATGGCCTAATACCAGGGCTATTATTGAATGGTTTGATCCCATTTTTGGTAAATGTAAAGCCAAATTTATCAAATTGGTTATAGTAGATTTTTACTCATTTATCTCCCCAAAACTCTTCAAAATAGCTATTGAGTTTGTTAAGTTGCACTCAGATATTACAGAGCACCTTGAAGATACAATATGCACATCTAGGTTTAATAAAAATGAGCTTAGATTAAAAGCAATCAGATCAGTAAATTTGAAGTCACGATGGGCAGCTACAATGGGGCCGAAGTAAGCGAACTAGTCGGATTACTTTTGATAAATTTACTGAAAGATGTCATGGGGAAAATGACGTCAGATTATACCGAGACGATGCCCTTGCAATCGTAATTATGCAACTGACCCCAAAGTCGCTCGATTAATGGAAAAGATAAACTCCATTTTTAAGAAAATCGGAATAAGCACAACAACAGAAGTTAATTTAACCACGACAGATTTTCTTTACATGACGTTGGATCTATCAAACAGTTCACACGCCCCATACAGAAAACCAGGAAATTTACCGCAATATATCCATGCCAAATCAAATCACCGACTAACAATAATTTAGCAACTACCACCAATGTTAAGCCGACGCATATTTTATCCTTCTTTCAACGAGTCAAAATTCAATAAGTCAAAACAATGTACAATAAAGCCTTTAAAGAAAAGTAGAAACAACAATGTACGAGCTATTGGCATATTAAAAAAGCAGCCCATCAAAAAATAAAAAAAAAGAAACGTAAGATCTTTTGTTTTAACCTCCCTTCAGCAAAAATGTAATAAAAAATATTGAAAAACCATTTATTTGACTAATAAAAACGCTGGTGGAACAACATGATAACGTAATTGTTACATTTGTCCCCAGTTGCAATTGTCTCTTGTCTACCCTAATTGAGCTACAGGCACTTAGCGAAAAAAACTTTGTTACAGTTGCAATTACTTTCAATGGCCAAAATTTTTGATGCAAAATGCAAAAGTGACTTATTTTCAATGCAGGGCAAAAGAGTCAAACCTCCAATTGAAAACTCGGTTTTATTCGCTAAGAAAGCAAAAGCGTTAATCCCTAGCGCAGTACCATTCCTCTTCAATATTCAAAAGCTATCTGCAACTTTGCCAAAAGGAAGTGGAATCCAGCGAATGAAAAAAATCCTTATGGTTATCCTTCTACGATAGCTTTTACCTTTGTTACTGATGTTTTAGGGATTTTCGAACAGTCGCGATATCCTTCCCGATCTTTACAGTTTCTGGTAGGGTTTTGTGGTTCATGTTGATTGCAAAAATGTATGGCTTTGAAAATCGACCTTAAAGGATGGTCCGTAAAAATTGGGACGAATCGGATTCGAACCCATGCTCGCACCAACTAGCGACGTGCACTGATTTTGAGTTTGCGGCATCCCTTTACCAAAGGACAGGCGTAGAACTACACCGCTATCGTAGCCGAGAGTTGAACTGCTGATGCAAGCACGTTGGACGTTAGCACATGTAAACTGATAAACCAATGCTTTCGTACTGCCTTTATCTTTCTCTCGCATCTGTTCGCCAACACGACCAAGGCTAAGGTATCCTAACGATTTTGTGAGACCATTTTTAACCTTGCTTTGGTAGCGGGAGGAGCAAATACGCCCACCTCCAGTCGGTTATAGTAGAATTACTCTAAAACAAGGGTGTCAAACTCATTCTGTGGTGTGGGTCACGTTTACATACCAAGATTTTATGCGGGCCGGACTATGCTATAAAAAAATGGATCAAGTGCATAAATTTCCCCATGTGGGGAAATTTATGCACTTGATACACTCCCTTCCAGTGTACACTGCCCCGTACATTTACATACCGGGCCTGCCCCTTCAGTGTACACTGCCTTTCTTTTAATGCCCTGTCAGCTGAGATTCGAATCCTAATTTGTGCTAGCTGGATTTGATGCTGTTCTAATGTTCTTAAGAATAAACTTGATAACTAACTGGGGAAAATTTTGCACTTGTTGTTGTCTTGGGGAAAATTTTGCACTTGTTCCAAAAAAATTTAAGCAGGTCAGTCTATATATACTGTTTATATTTTTTCGGAGATCAATGCTTTCGTTCGGGATTTTCTAACTTTTTTCACGCAATAGCTACTTGAAGAACTTTTTTTTGAAAACAAATGTTTTCATCGAGGCGTTTGTCGCTATTTTTACTCGATTACAACTTGAAAATTTTTTTCTATTGGAGAACAATTTTTTGAAGAACAAATTTCAAGTTCAGGTATTTGCACTGTGCCACAAAATCCTGACGGGGGCCACATCTCGCCCACGGGCAGCTAGATTGACATTGCTGCTCTAAAACCACTGAAGATTTCACTTTCATACTTTCTGATTTTAAATAAGAACTATTTTTACTTCATCTCCAACAATATCAAGTTAATCGGTTAAGATTAAAGGGCCCAAAATTCCCTTTGATGATGAAGAGGCCCAATAAAATACAATTTTCGGATCAAAAATTTTATTTTTTAATCATTTAATGACAAAATAATAAAATATCCACTCTTTTTGCTGTAAAAGAAGAAAACAGAAAGTAGCTGTGACTTGTAACTTTTACAGTGTCTAATTGACGACCAGTTACAAATTTTGTTATCTCTTCAAAAAAGTAACGAAGCTACCTACAGTTACAGTTTCTAACGAAGTAATTTGTTTCAGTTAGTAGTTACAATAGCAACTAGCTACTAGTGTGTCCGGCCCGGGTTTCCCCGAACCCGAAAACCCGGGTATTTTGTGGTGCGAAACCCGGCTTAACTATCAATATTATACTATAACTGTGACATATTTTAAAGTCAATGCAATGGCTTTTGAATTTCTACCACGCGGCTTAAATTTGTTTTAACAGTAAAATATCTTACATAACGTCGACGTAACGTTGCATTTTGAAAAATGTAATTTTTTCACTGTTAGTGACAAAGGGTATTGTTTACAATAGAGCATAATAATAATAATAATAATAGCCATTTTGCGATCCAACGTGAAATAACTTAGCAAATCACTCCGGCACTAAAGATTAGGTAATAGCTAACTGATTGCAATGTAACGAAGTTTGGCTGATGAGCAACATGACCTTATTTACAGATTTAAGTTTTTTTTTTATTTGCTATATTTATCCTCCATTCAAGAGAAAGCGAATTGTATCTCTCTATCAGCGAAAATCTAAAGTGTGGCAGCATTTTATTTATAATAAGGTAAAGGAGAAAGCGAAGTGCTCAGTGTGCTCAGTGTGCTCAGCAATTATAAAAGCTTCAGGTTCTAGCACTAAAAGTCTTATTACTCATCTCAAATCTAAGCATCATATGCATATGGAATTGTCCCTAGAAAAAAGTGTTATTGAGCCTTCGTTTAAGAAACGGAAAATTAATTCATATTTTAAAAAAGATTGCCGTGGGTCTTTGGGAGAAGTTGTGGCAAAGCTTGTGGCTGTTAACGGCCTAGCATTCAATCAAATTGCAAGCAGTAAATTACTGAGAAGAGCATTTGCAGCAGATAAATACAGTTTACCAAGCAGCCGGGATTATGTAAAGAAGGTGTTCATGAAACAATTTGCTGAAATTCAGAGTGAAATTGTTACGAAAATTCGTGAAATTAAAAAAAGTAATCATCGCTTCTCGATCAATTTTGACGAGTCAACGTCCACTCGTAATCGAAGATTTATCAACCTCAACTTATACTTTCCAGTTAGACTTCAATCGCTTGGCTTAATTCGCGTGAAAGGAAGCATGGTGGGAGAAAGGGCAATTGAGCTTATGCAGAAGAGACTCTACTGTACGAATATGCTCTATCCCTCAATGCTGACATTGTGTCCACTATAACGAATGGTACGTCCATTATAATGAAATTTGGCCGTGAAACTGAGCCATTACATTTCTCTTGTCTTGTACATGCTATACATCTTATTGTTTGCGATGTACTGTATAAAGAAAAGCCCAAGCAGATAAGTGATGAGTGTCGCGATGGTAATGGTACTGATAACGCTACAGCGAATGACGAAAGTGTCGGAGAAGAAAGTGCCAAAGAAAAATCTGATGAGCAAGAATGTGATGAGGAACAGCAGAATTGTTTTGATACCATTTCTGAAATCAAAGAAATTATCAAAAAAGTAAGAAAAATTGTCAAAATTTTCCGCAAGTCTCCTGTAAAAAATGATGACAATTTGCAATCACAAGTGTAGCAGTCTTTTGGAAAGGAAAAATGTTTGTTTCTCGACTGCAAATCTCGCTGGAACAGTTTGTTGAATATGCTTCAAAGATTTTATGAAAGGAGGAAAAAGTCAAAATTGCAATGCTTTAGCTTGACAAAGACTTCAATGTCAGCAATGTCAGCTTGACAAGATTAAGGAAATTCGTGATACTTTGGCTCCACTTTAAATGGCTGTGCAATATTTATGCCAAAAAACACAGATCTCATTCTATCAGAAAGAGTCATTGTTTTTGCTATTAAAAATTAAGTGATTTAAAAGCTCCATTTTGAAATACTTTGTTGGAAAGCTTTAAGAAACGTATTCAGAAGCAAAGCAATGTTGACAATTCAGAAGCAACGCCTGGGGTTCATTCCCTAAGTCGAGTCATACTAAAAGACTTTAAAAAATGGTATTCACAGCTTCCCTGCTTGGCGCTCAGCATAAAAAAGGGATAGTGTGGAGCACAAGCCGACAAGCTTGCTTGTTTTGTCCTTGGGCAAGGCACTTAACGGGACGCCTCCATCTTTATGTGGCAGGCAGGTGGCCCACCCGTACTTCACCGGATTACAATTGTGAAGTTGCCAACTCAGCATGTCGTAAAAGACGACTCTTAGGTACCCACCAGTGGCAGTCCGCCTTGTTGGTGGTGGGGCTACCAGTCACTGAAGATTGGTTCGAAATGGGCTGCCATCTTTCCCCAAGCCTAATTTCAATTAGGTTGACGGCATGCCGTACCTCCATTCCGAGGAAGAGGAGGGGTAACCACAAACAAACAACGCAATGTTGAAGTTGTCCAATTATTAGAATATTTGAAATTCCACGACTTTCTAAAACAGTCATATGATGAGTTTGGTATAAAAAATAGAAAAAATAAAATTACGAATTTGGCTACGAGGCTGCAGCAACGGTTGTTCAAACAGCAAGTGACAACAGATACTGTTAACGAAACGATGGAATCGTTATTCGATTCTAATGCTAATAATGATGGCGACGATGAAGCGAGCCTGCCAAAAAATATGACATTGTCAGAAAAATTTCAAATCTTTCTAAAAGAACCCGGACTGAAAATCGAAGAAGTCCAAAATGTTGGAGCGCAAATCATCAACAAAGAGATCCAGTTGTTTGAGACTACCCAAAAGAGACCGGAGAATTTAGAGAACCTTTATGGTTCTCTCCTCACAATTAGACCGACTTCTGAGCGCTAAGAAAAGTAAAAACATCTATTTTTAGAAGCAGATAAAACCCGGGAAAACCTGGGTTTTCAGAATGCAAAATCCGGTAAACCCAAAACCCTGGTTTAGATATACAGACCCGCATCGGACACTCAACTAGCTACGCCCCACCACTGATTATAGACAATTGCTTTTCTTTATTTCGGCCCTCCACAAATATTAGTTTTTGAATATGGCTCTCAGGCTATTATAAGTTCGAAAATCAATGATTTATTAAGAACGATAATTGTTAATCATTTTTTACCAGAAGAGGCGCTTTTTACTGTAAGCCCCATATATTTTTATCTGCTTTTAGCGAACCCAATTGCTGACCTACTCTGGTTAATCTGCACTTTAGATGCTCGCTAAATTCGTTTGCGACTTTACTGCAACGTGTCGGACATAACATGGGCCGACCCTAACTACCCTAATATAATCTTTTCAATTGTTACTTTTGCACTCATTCTTGTCATAAAAATTCAAATGATCTTTTTCAAATAGAACAACATGTAATATAAGAACATAATATTAGATCCACACACAAATGTATATTAAAATATTCTTTTACATTTGCCTACAATTTGGCTACCCAGTAAACTGGTATCTAAAATTCACTTTGGAGTAAAGCAAGGAATCTTGAGAAGTAAGGAATTAAATCTCACTCATTTTCCTTTTTCCTGGCATTCAGCGCCTGACTGTAGGCTATCCTTCTTGTATCTGATGACAGCTAGGGCAAAATTCTTATTGTTACTGGTTCAACCAAGGCTGTTTCAAGAATATTTCGGAGAAGAGGGGTTAGCAGGAGTAATATTAGGCTTGATGTGAATAATCCCATTGCCTCTGTTAATTCAAGTAAGAGAAAGTTGATTTCGTCCTCTCCTTTAGAATGTAAAATGACTTGATGGTGGTTTAATTTTGAAAATTCTTGCTCTTTGGGCATATATCCCTCTTCTTAAGTCAGTTAAAAATTCGAATTATGGTTAACCAAAAAACGCAAAAGACTCTTTTGCCTCTTTACCCCTATCAGATATCAAGAGCCTAATAGTTTTGAAATGCACCGTAGTCTATCTAATGCATTTTGAAATGCAAGACAGCGCGTTTCTTTAGCTTGATTTGCGAGCAAAACGTTAACGTCACAGGTCCACAAAATTGTGATTTTTTCAAAATTTAAAAACTCGTTTTTTTGCAATATTTATCGGCCTATTGCACAGCTGTGTTTCAGATTACTCATGCGACTCATAGTGTTCGTAAAACGGTAGCTTGCATTCACAGTCACAAAGCTTTGAGCCTACTTACATTGCAGATTCTTCAAGTAGAAATATGCGCTATCACGAATTCTACATGTTGTATTCTACCATAAAATGATGCTTTAGCTTTGAAAATCATCTATCATCATAAAATTCATCATTGGTTTACCATTTCAACACAAAATTCAATTGGTTTTAAGCTTATGCATTTCGATAGTTTAAATTGCGGTATTCATAAGAAGTGGAGGGTGACTTTCATTTAGAAGTTTGGGAACAATTTTTTTATTTCAAAAAAGCAGTTAAAACGTAACTAGAATTATGAAAATCAAATAAAAAGTTAGAGTTTTGAAGAAACCCTATTTTCGCTAAAGTATAAAGTAAATAATGCTATATTCATAATTTGTTTTCGAATGGAGAAGATTTGGTTGTTTGTGAGTATGGAGTTAACGAAACATAGGAAAAGTAGAGCCTTAAAATGATCTTCAGGTTACACAAAGATTAGACCTCTTGTGATAGTAATATCGTGATATTCCGGGTTTTTTTAATCTGATAGAGAAGCGGTTTTTTGATCTAAGGACTTCACCCATTTGTGCCGAAGGTTGAAATACTTAAGATATTTTTATAAAAACTTGAAGATTGCTTAGTGAACATGTATAAAATTTTTTCCGATTGATTTTTTTAAAACTTTTTGCGTACTTTTTGAGATAAAAGCCGTCCTACATGTGGGACGCTAGGCAAATCCGTTAGCAAAGTGGAAGATGCGTGAGCGACTGAGCGTAACGCGTACGTGTTGTGTAATCAGGTTTTATTGCTTACTTTGTCTGTTTCGCTCGAAGCTATAATGTTACAACCATCAGGTATTTTATTGAAGTCTTGATTTCGATGAGTAACCAAATAAGCACAACAAAGTTTTTACTAAACATGAAATTGGTAAGAGCATTTTAGAGTTCTCAAAACAGTTCTCTATGTACGAAAATCACAGAAAAGACATTACAGACTATGATAATCTTTGAAGCATTTTACGTGCAGGCCAACGTCGCATTTTTCACATCTAGTTGTAGTTTTCATGTGACAGTGGCGGCATTTTGTTTGTCCATTTTGCGGTATTACCCTGTGCTTATATCCATCATAACGAATATCCGATAAAACATCTTGAGGTTTTCCCCGCATTCCTTTTTCAGGCGGCTTTGCCATATTGAGACAAATACGTTCTAACAATATATCGTCGAAAGTGAAGCATATCCATTGGATTTTCATTGTTGCAAATTTTCTGTAATTGCCAGGCGTTGTTGATGGAAACATCGAGCATATATGAAATCAGACACCAGTACCACTTTTTACCTCTCAAACCAATTCGATACTTTGAAACATTTTGATCCATTCTATCGACACCCCCCATATGTTCGTTGTAGAGCTTGATCAAAAAAGGTTGGTCAATTTGCACCCGCTTCTTTTCAGAAGAAGAATATCGAGAGGCTTTAGATATGGGATGGACCCCAGCAGCATTTGAGCATAAATTTACCACACTATTGTCATTCCATTTGCAAACGAGGACGTCGTTTTTGGTGTCAGTTTTAAAATCAAACTTTCCACGTCCTTGCTTTTTCAAAGCATCGTTTGAGGTCAGTGGACATTTTTCAGTCATGTTTTCACGAATTGTACCAGTTGCTTTTACTAATTTGTCTTTTAGCATGGTAACGAGTTTCACACTATTGAAAAAGTTATCATAGCATAGGTGGAAAAACTTTCTACCACATCCGGTTAGAACATCTGCAAAATGGCTGACAAGATTTCCTCTAAGCCCTAATCCGTTATCTTGCGGTCGAGATGATGCTGATTTTCCTTGATACGGATCAAACCAAATCAAGTATCCCAGCGGCGTAGTTCCACACCAAATTTTAAAACCAAAACGTATCGGTTTACCTCTCAAAAACTGCTTACATCCATGGCGCCCGTAATATTCACACATTGATTCGTCAAAACTGTAAAATTCTTCGTTTGGTGAGTGACGTTGGAACTTTTGATTCAAAAGTTTTATTAGTGGTCTGAGTTTTGCAAATTTATCCTCTTCATCTAAGCAGTTGTTATCAGCTAAATGAAAGTTGGTAAAAATTGCCTCAAATTTGTCTCTTCTCATAGCATTGGTAACAAGGTCGTGATGCCTGTCGCTAGCATTTTCCCAGTAAAGTCTTCGTCTTGCTGGAGCAAGGTATCCAGATAAAAATAACGTGCCAATAAAACATTTTATTTCATGTTTATCAACAGTCAAGTTTCGATTTTTTTGGGAAGCATACCAATTGGTCTCATCTACAATTAAGTTCAAAACTTCATCATCAAAAAATAGTTCAAAATATCCTTTGGGGGTCAAGTTTTTGTTTCGTAATTCTTCAATTTTAGCATCATCTGACGTCCACTCTGGCAACTCACTTTTCAGATCTGTTTTGACCCAGTCTCGTTTTGGCTTGTCAGTTTGCTTCTTTCGTTTGTTTGGTGGCCCCTTTGGCTCATCAATATTTTCGACATTTTTACAACTGCTATCATCAATTAGAGCTGGAGCTAAAAGCATGCTTCCTGGTAAATTGTTAATCGTTCCTGCTCCATCTTCATCTCCTGAGTCTTCGTCTGTAATATAACCTGTGGCATTTGTTGGTGGAAGTACAGTTACCGCAAATTGGTCATCTTCATTGCGGTAGGGCAAAGCATTTTCCTCTGCTAAATCTAATATTCTACTCAATGATGTAGGGATTTTATTTCTACAATTACCATAAAAACGTGAAGATTTCATCTAGAAAAAATATATACAGTGTTACCTTTTGGTCACCTACATTTGTACTCGAAATATCGAAAACAATCACGCACCATAACTTATTTTTTATAAACAAAATTCTGCCTTTGTCTACGGCTTTTCTGACTAAAGTTTTTCTGATCAAACAAGTTTTGTCACAAATTTCTAACACTCATTGCGAAAAACGTAAACTATAAATGAAAACAAGAAGACCGGATTTGATATAAAGAGATTTATATTATATAGAAGAGCTGATTAGCGAGTAGGCGTTAATGATCAGGGTTAGATTGATGGCTTCTATGGCGGAAAGATGAAAAGCGGTGTTATCTTTGGCAATACTGATAAACTTTTTGATGCTGAGCGCAGGTGGGATTTAAAAGAAAAAGGAGTTCAATAGCAGAATCAGATGAAAGGATTTAATTAGAAGACTTGAAAGCACGTATTTGCAAGTCTTATTTATCTATTTAAAAATTTAATTATCTATTTGATTGTTTTAGTAAATACAATAGCGTGGGATCGCTGCTGGAGATTATGGTTTCTAGTGCGTGAGAATAGCGACTTGCAAACTCTACTTGAACATACTCGCAGCGGCGCACATTTTGCTATCACGTGTGCCTAGCGACCTATATGTAGGACGCCAATGTTTCAAATAAAATTTCTCGGAAACTATAATAAGTTCAGAAAAATTTTAAGATTCACCATAAAACAGAAGAATTACTAATAAATAAATACACTTGACAATTTTTTCAGTACTTCTTTGGAAATGCGTAGTTATTGGCTCAACTCTATATGCACTCTCAACATTTTCAAAAAAGCGAAATCAGACGATTTCAAAATGGCGTCACGTCTCACCAGATAAAGCAATTTTTAAAATACTACTGTCATATGTGTCAAATTTGCTCATAAATGTAGTCCAACTTCAGCTATATTCAAAAATATAATATACGAAGAGCAATCCTAAATTTAGTAGGCGTCATACATATAGGACGCCAGGCACAAATAGGTTAAGGTTTAAAGCAGTTATATTGAACGTTTTATATACTGTAAGTGCAAACCCTTCAAATCTTGTCTTGTTTTCAAGTTAATGCAGTTTGGATGTGGTTAATAGATCTGCCATAGTCGAGTTAAGTCATGTAGAGCAGATATATTGCAGAGGAAAATAGCAGGTTGGCATCTATGTTGCAATAGCTGATAGTGCTTTTATTACTTGTTTTAAAGCGATCTGCTTCAGCGGTGAATTACTATCCAAACAATTACCTCGGCTTTTTTCATTTTACTGTTTTACTTTTCCTTTTATTTTCTTTTGCTTTTGTTAAATTACAACAAAATGCTTTAATAATAAAACTGCTATAAAATATGATAATTTGGAATCACATGCTTTAGGAAAAATATTTACTACTGTTCTCCGAAGCAATAAAGCAATAAAAGTTTTTATGCAGTTCGAGCAAACCATTCTGCAGCACCGCCGCAATTAAAATGTTACCTTGTGACATCGTAAATATGATTGTTTACAATCGTATCACGTGAAATTCTTTTATTTAAAGAGAGTGCGAAATTGCAAACAGCACATTGATATAACTACGTCGCTCAAGAGGTTACTCAGTTGGCTTCAACCAAAAACTCAAAGCTCGGGTGAAACTTAGCTATGATTAACCACTGATGCCATTGAGCCAATAACGAATTCGGCATCGAAATGATGTTAAGTTTTGCAGTATATTGCGCCTAACAATTCGTTAAAAAGTTTAAGAAATTACCTCCAACTTAAAATTTTAGAGTAAAATTGCGATTGGAATCTGCCAAAAGTAATGTTTACCCTTTAATAAAACAAATTGATTTCTCTATAAAACAGCATCATCTGTATTCTTTTTCCAATAGAATCAAATGAGTTTACGTACATTGATACTTTTGTGTGTTTGAGTATATCAGTGTGAGATGCTTATTCTGTTTCTAAGCCTACAGTTATATATCATGTTAAATTTATTTTGGTGATTTTTTTGTTTCAGAGACATTTTAGTTTTACAGAAATTGAAAAGTCGATAAAATGAAGCTGTTTGTTCTTGCTGTCTGTGTTGCTTGTGCTTTGGGGAGTTCAATCTCAAAATGGGAGGAAGATTGGTTTGCCTGGAAGGCGAAGTTTGGTGAGTGTAGTCGATTGGGGTAAATTAAATTTTTTGGGGTATGTATAGAGCGGAAGTTATAAAGCTCTTGAAATATTTTTAACTTATAGCAAGATCAGGTTTGGATGTAGACACCAAAGGTGCTATGAATCAAAATAATTTTCCCCAATAGAAAAGTAAAAACACAAAACTTAGAGCGAGATTATGGGAGAGAAAAGGGGTTATTACATGCCCCTGACATCATGGTGAAGCTCTTTGCTTAAAACACCATCTTTGGCACGGGAAAAAATTGACAAGTACGATTTGATAATTAGAGAACTTCTCTGTAACAATTTATTCGATTCTCAATTACGTAGGATAAATCCTGATTAAATATAACTTTTTAACTCTTTTGTTCTTTTTTTAAAGCAGCTTTGCGGGATGAGATCTTTAAAGCGTGTCAAAAATCGTCTGCTTAGGTTTAATACTGTTAAGTTTCTTGTTCAGCACTGATTGTATCCAAACAAAAATAAAATGTTTTTGAAAGCGTTTTTTCTATCTTGATGCACATTTTTTTTTAACAAAAGCACCGTTTTAAAATTTTTAGAATGCACAGTCGGAGTACTAAAACTATGGTTTTTAAAGCTGAAATGGTGCTGCATACGTCGCACGTTGTGATCTACGTTGCTTATTCCGACTTAAGATAATCACTCCAATTCCTGCTATCTGAAAGTGTTTTCCAAAAAAAAGCTTTGCCACAATTTATTCTACTCAAACGCTCAATCGGGATTTTTGCAAAAAAGACTGACTAAAGCTACATTACCATGTTTTTCTATGCAAACTTAAGGGTATCACCAAAGAAGAGATTTTTGTTTTTTTGGGATGAAATGACTTGGATAGCAGGTAATCTTTTCAGCCTGATGCTAACACTTCTAAAATTTAGTGTTAGCATCAGGCTAAAAAGATTACCTGCTATCCAAGTCTAAACGACCAAAATTCTAAAATTGGGCCCCTAGCACAACTTAGTTGCAATAACTTTTGTTGAAATCCAATAAGCGGGTTTACAATCACTCATGTAAATTTGTTTATAATTGCAAAGAATTTCTTTAATACAAAAACTAAAAAGTACCACTCATTGTTTTTTTAATTTGACCTAAGCAACAATTGTTACAGGAAAGAGCTACATTGAAACAGAAGAGGACAACAGGAGACAAATTTGGGAAAGAAACTTGCGGTACATTGTCAAACACAACTACGAACACAGCTTGGGTAAACACACTTTCACCGTAGGAATGAACCAGTATGGCGACTTGGTAAGCGACTTGCTAATTTTTCATTAAATTTTTCAAGACAGCTTTTGAATTTTAGCGATGCAAATTAAAAAAATTCATCTTTTTCTCGTCTTGGTGTAAGTACATCAAACTTCTGATAATTTTTAGCTAATTTTTAAAAAACTATGGTTTAGCAAATCGAAGCTTACAGGTAGTGTCACTGATTTCAAGAGCGATATATATTTCATTATCAGCATGAATTTAGGTAACCGTTTTGCTTATGGCTATTAACACTATCTCTTGACACAAAACGAGTTAACTGCGGTATGGTTATGCTCTCTCAATTATATTTCCGATTTTTTTTATTGTGGGAGTGAAAGTAAAAATAATTGCAAATCTTAAATTGTGACTACAGAGAAATTTTGGTGAATGCAGAAGTTGAAAGGTAGCATTCGGCCTGAGCTTAGAGCATGGAGTTTATTAAAAATTTGACTCCAACGCTAAAGTTCAGTTAGTTTCTACACCAACTGTAGTTGGTGTTAGACTGGGGTGTAGCCAGAGTTTAAAAGTGGTATGCCGAAATGAGGCGACTAATAAATGGAAGGAGGGAGCAATGATTTTTCCGAAGAAACAAGCATAACAACAAATTTGGATAAACCGATTGTAAAAAAATTAGTCAAATTTCTAAGTAAAGTTGAGAAAAGTTTTGTGATCTCATTTTTGCAAAAATTCCGCCTGTTCTCTCAAAAAATAAAAAAGCAATTCCAACCCGCCATAAGCATTCTTAACTTTTTTATGAGATGCTAAAACTTGTTTATGGAGAACCTTGTCCTTCCCTGATTATGGGTCTTAGGATGAGGCTATTAGTCTATAGTTTTGGCTACTTTGAAATTCGCCACCACTTCCATCTCCCTAGATTGGTGTGTTTTTGGGTGATTGGTTTGCGATGTAAGATTTAGATGCATTCTTCTCGCAATGCCTCCATCCCAAAGAAGGAAAAAGGCTGACGCATTAGCAGCAACATAAAACGAATGGAGAGTTTAAAAAATTAAAAACTGATTTTGCATCACCTTTGCTTCAGTAACCGCTCACTTCTTTCGCTGCTGTCTGAGGAGCTTGCAAGTCAGAGTTTGAACAGGAAGCGTAACGTTTTATGCGGCAATGTCTTAAGCAATCCGACTCTCCTAGATTTGTTTGTTGGCTTGTTTGTTGTGTGTGTGTGTGTTTACTCTTCATCTTCATTGGGATAGAGCTAAAGCATGTAATGATTGACGAGTTTACCCCGCAACCTAACCAGAATTAAGCTTGGTATGGTAGACTTTTCATCTTGAACCAGTAATGCAAATAGCCCTTGGACTATGCCAACAAATTTATCTCCCAAACTAAGGCGCCAAGCTGAACTAAGAAGTTGCACGGTAAAAAGTGCTTGAAACCAAAAAAACTTATGGTATGTAAGCTTATAGTTTATTTTGCCTGCAGACAAATGAAGAGTTTGGTGCTCTTTATTTGAGTCGAATGAGCGGAGTATCTGCAAACATGTGTATGAAGTCGCAAACGGAAGACAAACTTGTCTTTTTGCCAAGCTCTGTGGACTGGAGAAAAGAAGGATATGTTACTCCTATTAAAAACCAAGGGCAATGTGGATCATGCTGGGCGTTCAGCACGGTAAAGTTATAAATATCTACCTCATTTTAGTGCTTTTTAAGTTTTGTGTTTGAAAATTTAAGTATATTTTACGGTTATTATATCGAACTTGTCTATAAAAGGAGCTGCATTTAGAGAAAAATAGGCCGCAATGAAAAAGATAACGGCGTACTTACAAGAACCTCATCAGGGCCTAGAAAGTAGGACGACGATAACACAGCAATATTTTTACCAAAATATATATAGCATCTCAACCGACCAGTTCTTTTGGATGTCATCATGGCACTGCTAATCATAGATCGCCTTGAAGGCTATTTCAACCCTAAGTTGCTTCAACCCTACTGGCTAAGTAGCCAGATTACCAACTGTCTGCCAGACAAAAGAGTAGGCACCTCATTATGTAACTTATCCCGGAATAAGACAAATATACTTTTTGACTTTTTCTCTACTCCGCCTTTTTCTTACTAATCATTACACAGGAAAGCTATGAATTCCGTTTCTAAAGTTTTCGGTGTGATTCGGCATGGAAATTTAACCCGGAGTCAGCGAGTGTCAGGCGGAAGGCTAAATCCTCACACGACCGCTCCGGTTAATAGGTAAATAAATATGAAAAGGCAAAATAAAAATCAATCTTCAGCTTGTTTGTGAAAATACAAAATTGCATTCGTTTGCGGTATACCAGTCGCGACGAGTGGTTAAAAGCTTTCCTAAAAGACTTCACCAAGAAATAGCGAAGAAGAAAGAAACAAAAAAGACAAACTATATTTTGTTTTTGCGTATGACTGAATGAAAGATCTGAACAAAAAAACTTTAATAAGAATACAAAAAAGGCAAGGTAATATCTAAGAATCGTTACGTTTGCAAGTCAAAATATTCTCTGACTTCAGGAATTGCAATTAAATGCTTTCTTGGCACTATTTAAACCAGCTTCTTCTCTCAGTTTGTAGATTTGTAAAAAAGATGAAATATTTCTGCTCAGATTAGTAATTTGAAATTGTAAAATACTAATAGATGGTCCCTGGCTGACCTAGCGTTCTACATAGATTTGTCACCAAAACGATCTTAATTGAAATGTACTCACGACCGGCTGCACAAATCATTTTATTGAGAGCAATCGTCGTCACTAATCTCTGTAAATAGTAATCACACTAAAAATCTAACCTATGGCCATCAACACGACAAATTCAAACAATTATACCAAACTTATTTACACTTAAAAGCAGACACCCATTGTTTTAACACCTCGGAGCCAATTCAGGGAAGGAATTACTGTACCAGACCAGTCGATAGTCAATTTTAAAAAGAAAGAGTCTTACACGAATTACCGTGACGTCGGCTACTCATCTACATTGTAGCACAAAGGAAACAGAGCGCGCGAACGGCAAGCCATTTTAGTGAAGATAAATGAATCAGCACTGTGTTATGAAGACTAGATTTTGACTAATTTCCCAAAACTGTGCTATAACATAACAGAAATAATCATGTGTATTGATAGACTTTTGATTACTAAAATATTGAGCTTTGGTGAGTTAAGGTGTTTTTGTACTTGCTGCAAAAGAAAACTGGGAAACTGCAGTGGGCTATTATACAAGTGAAGTGCCTGGCTTTCTTACTCAGGGACGCAGCAATAAAAATGGGGTATTTGATGGGTGTATTGTCGCAAAGACGTTATCATTTATTTATATTGATGCAACTCTAAATTTTGCGAACCAAAGGGGAATAACGCCTTTTTCGGTTACGCCTTTGCCGGTGTTGTTTAAAACGCTATCTTGCAATCTTCTGTTAGAAGCAATATTATACTTCCTAAAAAGACCATCTTAATGATTTTGATATCAGCCACGAAATTGAGATTTATCGACCGAGGCGATAAGCCGCGTAAATACTTTGTTGTTTTTGGTAGAAATCACTTGGAAGAAAACATTTTTTCAAGTTTATCTGAGAGAAAAACACTTTTAACTTTTTATCAAATCAACATATTCAAATGGGGTTAAAAAGAATTGAAATCGCAAAATTATTGAAAGCGCAATAAAGCAGCAAAAACAAAATTTTGTAATACAAAGATTTATGTCAATCCTTTAGGATCTGCGCAAAACACTTAGATTGTAGTGAGCCCTTCCATCCGCTTATTCGTTGAAAAACATCAGAAGTAAAACAACAGTAGGTTGCCAAAGGTCATTAGTAAGTTACAGCGCCTTATGTCATTAAGTAAGTTAAGTTGTTGGGAGCAAGCATTTTTGAGAAACCAGTATTTGTTGTGGGAAATGTGGCAAAACTCGAAACACTTTAATCAAGTCTTCTTTGTGCTCATCAACGTGTCCGATACAAGGTTGAGAAAAAAGCTGTGAAGCTTAGATCTAGACAAAGGTCATCAGTAAGCAACAGTGCCTTATGTCATTAAATATGATGGGCCAATTTAGTTTTTACCTATTTGTCAGTTCAGAATTATATTGAAATCTTTTACTCTTCAGACCGGCTCTATCGAAGGACAACACTTTAATGCGACTGGTAATCTTGTTTCTCTGAGCGAGCAAAACTTGATGGACTGCAGCAAACCTGAAGGAGATTTCAGTTGCGAAGGAGGATTGATGGATTATGCTTTTGATTATGTCATAATAAATGGTGGAATCGACACCGAAGCATCTTACCCATACCTAGCAATGGTAATGCACTATCTATTGTGTTTATGATTATGCAATATTAGTGCCAGGCCGTATTAAATCGGATTCGTTTTTCTCAAAAAGATGAAAAAAATAGGTTTTAAAATATTGCTGCTGTATCTTTACTGACTGCCTTCTTCTTGGGAAATTTCAAATTTTTTGACTTTAAAATCCTAAATTCCACCATGCAATCCTTAAAGTTGGCAAAATATTCCACAAGACTTAACAATTGGATCAAAGTCAAGTTTAAAAACAAATAAAAAGCAATTAAATGGTGTATAATAGTTTGATACTAAATACTGCATTTTTTTTATTAAATCCTGGTGCTAATATCTTGCTCTAAACTTAAAACAAATTGCATATAATGTGTATTGCTTTTACTCAAATACGTTTTAAACAAGCGACATGAAGAAGAAATTTATTTGACAAAATGAAACAGCGCCATCGAAAAACTAATGGCAACAACACGAATTATTTACTAACCTCTCCTATGGAAAGCATTGAATATCATAAAAATCTTTGTTCTTAATCAGGTGTGGTCAAATTGCTGCCCTTGCAAGCAGTTTTCTCTCAGAAATGTTTATTTTTCAAATATAGTCATTCTAACTTATGCTAGTTAAACTCCGCAAAAATAACCTTTTTGCGGCCCGTCAAATTTCACATTAAATGGAATGTGGCTGAAACCATAAAAACTTTGGGCATCCTTGCTCTAAATTTCTTTTGTTAGTTCATTGTAGGTTGGATTGAAATAAAAAAGATAAACAGAAAAACTATAGTGTCTGTGACAACACAATAATTAGGAGTGAGCATGCATGATCTTAAAGATCAAAAATAGTTTCGACAAAAGGAGTAAATTGTTTAAACAAGAACTTATTTAGGACGAGAGAACTTGCAAATTTACCAAAGCAGATATAGGAGCCACAATTTCTTCATGTGTAGACCTTCCTTCAGGGGATGAAAGTGCTCTTCAGAAAGCTGTAGCTGAAGTGGGACCAATCTCAGTTGCGATCGATGCCAGCCACTCTTCATTCCAGCTTTACCGCGATGGTAAGCAAAAGTTCTTGCAAACCTCAAATCAAAATGGCGTGAAGCCATTTTAAACGTGTTAAACTACAACTTTAAGTAAGAAGTAGTAACATCAATGTCGTTTTGAATGTTTATACAAACAAGGGATGTTGTAGTCATTATCCACATACCATTTTCACTATTCAAAAATAATTCTGATTTGCAATTCAATACTAACCAAAATTTTCATTTTGTGAATAAAATCCCTTAGGCAATATTGGGTCTCCAATTTTTAGTTAATAATTCTAAAGGATTTTATTGCTCATGTTTATGCTCTATTCATAAGAAAGCGAATTGTACTGCTGTTTTTTGGACGGAATATCCGCGCTCTCTCGGGGGTTGCCATTTCCGATGTGTCTTGGCCACCTGTCTTCCACATAAAGATGGAGGGCACCCGTTTAGTGCCTTGCTCAAGGACACAAGAAGCGAACTTGCATATCTATTCTCCACAAATCCTTCAAATATCGAGCGCCAAGCAGGGAAGCTGTGGATACCATTTTTTAAAGCTTTTTGGGTTGACTTGACAAGGGGAATAAACTTCGGGTCTTCCAACTCTCCTAAGCGGACGCTCTAACCACTACGTCATCGTGTTGTCATATTCTAAAACAATTAAAACTTCGTATTAATCAATCTGCACGATTATCTTCAAATATGCTATTTTCTGTGATAAAGGTGCTCATTGATTGCACCCAGCAAGTCGCAAAAAGCGAAACAAATGCTTTCATTGTCCCTCCCTCCCTCTCTCTCTTCCTGTTTCTTTCTTTTTCTCTCTTTGATTCATTTAACAAAAATTTACCTTGGTGATGCTTCCAGTGAACATTAATCACTTGTTCAAAGTGATTTCTGCTTTTTCTTAACCTGATAATGACCTTAGTTGCTACACTAAGTTTGCCGTATAAGGCCTAGGTGCTTTGTTTCAAATCGTGCCTTTGATTATTCATCATTCTAAGTAAAAAAGAACAATTTCATTTACGTTTTCTCATAAAGAATCTAAAAAAGGAGAGTTTTTGAGGCATGCAATTATGTTTCGAAAATTGAATAGTAATCAGAACGCTAACTAGGTATTAAAATTAGTGCTAAATTAAGAAGACAATCACACAAGGGCATGAGGTGCACTTTTTCCGGAATCCGTTGCCAAAAGTTGACCTTGAATTCAGATAAAGATCTTTGTTTAGGAACGTGTTCAAATTGGGGAAAACTAGTGGGCTTCGCTCAAAAGTAAGACTCCTTATTACTATGCTTGTTTTACTGACAGGAGTTTACTACGAACCAGAGTGCAGTTCTACCGTGCTTGATCATGGTGTGCTAGCTATTGGATATGGGACAGAAAAGGATAAAGACTACTGGCTGGTTAAAAACAGGTGATAATTGGTGACAAGTAATGTGAAGAAAAGGATAGAAATTTAGTTTGACAATTGCCAACGGCCCTTTCTGTTTTTGTGCGTACGTGTGAGATATGCGAAGAAGGAAAAACAATGAGTCATGCTCTTTTCTAAAAACTAAAATATTTAGTTGAATTTACAGTTGCGCGAAGCAGTATGAGCGTGTTCTTCCAAAGTTTTCAAATTTAGGCTAGCATTGTTTTGACAAAACTTTCAATAAATTTTCTCGTTTTTAAAATCCACCCAGCACAAGAATCATTGTGAAATATTTTATTTGGGAAGTACACCGTAATCATTGTTATATTTGAACGTGTCACCGTTTGATTACTGTCGCCATAAAACGGTACTTTGATTGACTCGACTGCTTTGCTAATGTCAATCCGGGATTAGGGTTGACGACGTTCGAAAGACGCGAAGTTTTGCGTAGCTTACAAAAATACCCTTCAGCAATGATTCAATGAACAAGGATGGGACACCCAGCGAAACTGAAAAGCCAATTTGTTATGGTAATAACCAATTTAGGAAGTTTTGCAGAGTAATGGTTTTGCAATAGAGCCTAAAGCTTATCGCTGCAATAATTCTGTCATTTATGACAATTTTTTTGAAAGAACATCTTGATTGCCTGGCGATTAAATCATTATGCAAAAATAGCCGCTTTGACTTATGAATCATAATCTGATAACAACAATAATTTTGCCCTTGTAAGTAATACATGAAAGATGATTTTTGTGTTTTGTAGCTGGGGAACAGACTGGGGAAGCCAAGGATTCCTCAAGATGTCCAGAAACAGAAATAACAACTGCGGTATTGCTACCAGCGCCAGTTATCCTGTGGTTTAAGCAGAGATCTATCGTTGACATTATTTTATGAAAAGCTTATTGCAATTATTATAGTTAATTTCGTGTAACATTCTTCATAATTTGAAACAACTATCGATATTTTTTTTCCATTCTGAGTTTATTTCCTTTTCATGTTTACATAGAACTTCACAAATTATGCTGGTTATTGCAATTGAAATCACGAATACTATTTTGCCAATAAGGTCGTGGTTAAAGCAAGTTTTGCTGAAAGTGAACCAGAGCTTCAGTTTCTCGAGTCATGTCTCGGCCGCGAGACACTATTTTTCAAAGTCTCGGTCTCGAAGGTCTAAAGTCTCGGTCTCGTCTCGGCACCTTCATGCGTCGGAAAATGGGCATGTCTCGGCCATATTTAAAGCTTCGTTTCAAAATTGAATAAACTAAGCCAAATTTCCGGCAGTTTTGCTTTACAGTAAAGCTCACATTAATTTTAACTTGTACTGAAAAGAACAGCTTTGCGTACAGTAGTGGTGTGGTGAATGCCTGTGTCACGTTATATAATTATTTTTACGCATTCCTATAAAATAGCTTGTTCCTTAGTAAATAGCTCACAGCCTGGTACATTGCACGGTGTTCGGAAATTCATTGAAATGTCCAAAATTTAGTGTTAAAAATATTGTCGACATTTTGTAAACGTTTGGTTTCAAAAGTCTCGTTTCTCTTCTCTGCCTCAGCATGTTTAAGTCTCGTATCTCCTCTCGGTCCCAGCACGTTCAAGTCTCGTGTCTCGTCTCGGTCTCAGCACGTTCAAGTCTCGTGTCTCGTCTCGGTCTCAGCACGTTGAAGTCTTGATCTCGTCTCGGTCTCAGCACGTTGAAGTCTCGATATCCTCTCTGTCTCAGCACGTTGAAGTCTCAATCTCGTCTCGGTCTCAGCACGTTCAAGTCTCGATATCCTCTCTGTCTCAGCACGTTCAAGTCTTGATCTCGTCTCGGTCTCAGCACGTTGAAGTCTTGATCTCGTCTCGGTGTCAGCACGTTGAAGTCTCGATATCCTCTCGATCTCAGCACGTTGAAGTCTCGATATCCTCTCGGTGTCAGCACGTTGAAGTCTCGGTATCCTCTCGGTCTCAGCACGTTCAAGTCTCGTGTCTCTTCTCGGTGTCAGCACGTTGAAGTCTCGATATCCTCTCGGTGTCAGCACGTTGAAGTCTCGATATCCTCTTGGTGTCAGTACGTGGAAGTCTCGATATCATCTCGATCTCAGTACGTTGAAGTCTCGATATCCCCTCGGTGTCAGCACGTTGAAGTCTCAGATATCCTCTCGATCCCAGCACGTTCAAGTCTCGTGTCTCTTCTCGGTGTCAGCACGTTGAAGTCTCGATATCCTCTCGGTGTCAGCTCGTTCAAGTCTCGATATCTTCTCGATCTCAGCACGTTCAAGTCTCGATATCCTCTCGGTGTCAGCACGTTCAAGTCTCGTGTCTCTTCTCGGTGTCAGCACGTTGAAGTCTCGATATCCTCTCGGTGTCAGCACGTTGAAGTCTCGATATTCTCTCGATCTCAGCACGTTCAAGTCTCGATATCCTCTCGGTGTCAGCACGTTGAAGTCTCGATATCCTCTTGGTGTCAGTACGTTGAAGTCTCGATATCATCTCGATCTCAGTACGTTGAAGTCTCGATATCCCCTCGGTGTCAGCACGTTGAAGTCTCAGATATCCTCTCGATCCCAGCACGTTCAAGTCTCGTGTCTCTTCTCGGTGTCAGCACGTTGAAGTCTCGATATCCTCTCGGTGTCAGCTCGTTCAAGTCTCGATATCTTCTCGATCTCAGCACGTTCAAGTCTCGATATCCTCTCGGTGTCAGCACGTTCAAGTCTCGTGTCTCTTCTCGGTGTCAGCACGTTGAAGTCTCGATATCCTCTCGGTGTCAGCACGTTGAAGTCTCGATATCCTCTTGGTGTCAGTACGTGGAAGTCTCGATATCATCTCGATCTCAGTACGTTGAAGTCTCGATATCCCCTCGGTGTCAGCACGTTGAAGTCTCAGATATCCTCTCGATCCCAGCACGTTCAAGTCTCGTGTCTCTTCTCGGTGTCAGCACGTTGAAGTCTCGATATCCTCTCGGTGTCAGCTCGTTCAAGTCTCGATATCTTCTCGATCTCAGCACGTTGAAGTCTCGATATCCTCTCGATCTCAGCACGTTGAAGTCTCGATATCCTCTCGGTGTCAGCACGTGGAAGTCTCTATATCCTCTTGGTGTCAGCACGTTGAAGTCTCGATATCCTCTCGATCTCAGCACGTTGAAGTCTCGATATCCTCTCGGTGTCAGCACGTGGAAGTCTCTATATCCTCTTGGTGTCAGCACGTTGAAGTCTCGATATCCTCTCGATCTCAGCACGTTGAAGTCTCGATATCCTCTCGATCTCAGCACGTTCAAGTCTCGATATCCTCTCGGTGTCAGCACGTGGAAGTCTCTATATCCTCTTGGTGTCAGCACGTTGAAGTCTCGATATCCTCTCGATCTCAGCACGTTGAAGTCTCGATATCCTCTCGGTGTCAGCACGTTCAAGTCTCGTGTCTCTTCTCGGTGTCAGCACGTTGAAGTCTCGATATCCTCTCGGTGTCAGCACGTTGAAGTCTCGATATCCTCTTGGTGTCAGCACGTTGAAGTCTCGATATCCTCTCGCTGTCAGTACGTTGAAGTCTCGATATCCCCTCGGTGTCAGCACGTGGAAGTCTCAGATATCCTCTCGGTCCCAGCACGTTCAAATCTCGTGTCTCTTCTCGGTGTCAGCACGTTGAAGTCTCGATATCCTCTCGGTGTCAGCAAGTTCAAGTCTCGTGTTTTGTCTCTACTTTTTGTCAAAAGTCTCGATATCCTATCGGTGTAACAACGTCAATGTCTCGTCCTATCTCGGTCTCGAAGATTTTGGCCGAGACTCCAGCTCTGATATGAACCAAAAAATTCTTGTTTGCGTTCATCACTTCACTGCTCTCTCCTAATAATGTATTTTTAGTTCCATTTTCGGTTTTTTTGTTGATTGTTAAAATCGATTAAAAATCAAATGAAATAAAATCGTCTATTAAAATGCTTGAAATCATGAATAGGAAAAACTCATTGGAATCGATAACAATAAGCGATTGTTTTGTTAGAGCCCAATTCTGTTTGTTAGGCAGTGTGTTATAATTCCTTCAAAAGTGCTCGGCGTACACGCAGCTTTTTAGCTAGGCTTACAATTACGAAAGTGTTGTAAGCAGTAAGTCTACAACTTCATCGTTTGATTTCTCTAAACGCATCAATCACTTCAGATTTCAGCGTCCTTCCAAAACTTTGAGTTTATGCTTCTATGCACGACAGTCAAATGAACACACTCAGGTTTGTTGAATTATTTGCTGCTAGTAAGTAAGACAGTCTTAATTAATAGTAGGGAAGTCGGTATTTTGGGCATCCAAAGTTTGAGGGCAAATCAAGGGAGAAAATAAGCCAGTAGGTTTACACCACTGTGAAAATCATAGTCATCATATTTACTATCGTACGTATGGATGGAAATTTTTTCAAAAAATGTGTTGTTAGGCCTATCGGGTGAGCGAATTTAGAACATTCGGGGGCAGGTATAATACTTTATGTTCTATACCAGGACCAAGGCACATAGTTGCAGCCATGAAACGTGGCGTCACAAATGTCATCACGAGAAGGGTTGCTCCTGGTTGCGAAATAAGCCTACCAAGTAGTCATTTCTGCAATCGTAAAACCAATAAGCCTACAATTATATTGCCCGCTCCATCTTTGATTTTCTGCCGCTATACTTATTAGAAAGGAAAAAATAGAATTTGTGAAATGATAGAGAGTTTGTGTGTAAGATCAGTCTTCATTTGAAATGCAATGATCGGCATTAAAAATATAAGGGCGATGTCCCGATTTGTACTCACTTTTCTTTGATGCCTTTTGGGTAAGCCCGGCCCACTTGACTTAAGCGATATTTTTATCCCAACATAAATTACTTGAAACCTTGCCGGGCGACGCCGGCAGAAATGGATAGTGTCAACATATGCCTATGTATCTGACAAAAAGCCGTCACCAAGAAAACAAAATGTTTGTGTGTGTGCAAGGGATGAGAGGGAAAAGAAAACAAACTTAGAGATGACACTATAAAGTTAATGGGTAAAATGTGTTCACTAGTTTTTGGCCAAGATTTTTGGATGCCACTAAAAGAATAAACGCTTAGTCTAAAAAGTTGGGTCGCACAATCAAAAAAGTGAGGGTCGATGCCCGCGCAACAACGTCACTGACCGTCAGGTGACGGTTAATCTGCTGCACAAACGTTGAAAGGAATTAACTAACATAGTTCAAGATAAACGTACTGGCTTCCAATTATAGAGTCCTTGATGCAATGCTGTGCCCTTACAAAAAAACTTGGTAGCAATTTCTTTCAATTGGTTACAGCATTTGTTGGAATCACATTTATTTATGCATAAGTTCAGCGTGTTTGCTCTCTTTGCTAGTTCTTTGCTTTACTGAGTCAACAACAAGACTGATCCGCCACAGGGTTAACCTTTCTACCGCATGAAGGTAGAGGATTTCCGTATAGAAAAAAATGAAAAAAAACAACATTCCTGTGCGAAATCGAACCGTATGCAATGCATTTCCACTATTTTGTTTGAAAATAACGTAATACCAAAAATTTCTTCGCCAGGAGAGGCCTGGAAAGGTTGTTACAATTTTTACAAAAGCTATTGTAGCATTTTTGTTGACAACATAAAAAGTTAAAATTTTAGTGTTAGATAAGTAGTTACGTAGCCTTACCTATACATTCATAATTACTTCGAAGAGATTAGTTTTGTTCTACTTGAAATATGAGCAATTAAGTGAGTCAGCGTCCTTTATAACAGCCCACCCCACTAATGTGGTAGATTGTACTAACCATTTGAATTGGTTGTTGCAACCTATTGAGCACAATTTTACTTTGAAAATTGAAAAGTTCAAGTTTAAGGGCACTTTTTTATCATTTTTGCAAGGTGTCTTCACTCCAATTAATTGCTTTTTGTTTCATTTTGCAGAATACTTTATGTAAAATTAAATTATTTGCAGAATACTGGTACTTATTTAGTAATTGTTGCTTAGGATACTGTGTTATGGAGTGTTTTTTAACTGCGAAAGAGTTTCTATTGAAGAATGTGCGATGCAAACACAGCGAAAACCCCAAACCATTCTTGGCAGAACTGAAATTTTATGAGAGTGTATTCTTGTACGCAGACTAATGACCAAGTTTGAAACAACTGGTTCAGATTTAACGATGAATTCGCGTGGGCGGAAACGTCCTAGTCGAACTGAGAAAGAGCTTGTTCCTGAACCAGACAGTGTCACTGTGAGTTATAGCCCTATACAATGCTTGTCGGACCATCACAGGCTGTCTCAAGCCTACCAACACCAGCAACCTACACTTACTTGCTGGTATCACACCACCCGAAATTAGAAGAGAGACAGCCAGCAAAGCAGAAAGATTACGCCAGTCTACTGACCCAAGGCACCCACTATTTGGATCTGAGCCAGCACCGACGAGGTTAAAATCAAGAAGATCTTTTCTAAGCCATGTCCAGCCCCTTATCCAGCCTAAAGCAGAGACAAACATGGAACGATGGATCGATAAGTTAAAATCCAACCCACTTTCTGTCGATATGAAAATTCAACCATCTGAGAGTTTCCCCCAGGATGCAGTGCACTCTTGCCAACATAGAAAACACTCAATCGGCTTACATCTGGCGTAGGCCGTACCAGGGAAAATTAAATCAAATCGGGATACCATACTGGCGACCCCTCGTGTAATTGTGGCACAGAGACACAAACAATGGAACATCTACTGCAATGCCCACTGCTCAAAACACCTTGCTCTCGTGACGAATTGAGCACTTTTAACGACACCGCAAAGAAATGCGTGAAATTGTGGCAATTAACCATCTGAAGATACGATACAGACAGACAGACTGTGAGTTCAGGAAAATTAATTCGTTGGCGTTCGCAGCAGTTGGATATCCCGACCACTTCATTGCAGCAAATTTTGGATTTTCTATTCTCGTAAATATCTTAACACTATAAACTCGTTGCGCCCTTGAAAACCGCTCCATAACACAATATACTAAACAACAATTACTAAACAAATACCGGTATTCTTCAAATTATTCAATTTTACATAAAGTATTCTGCAAAATGAAACAAAAAACAATTATTCGGAGTGAAGACACCTTGCAAAAATGATAAAAGCATGCCCTTAAATTTGAACACACAAAACGTTCGCCCAATTCAAATTCCGGAATGGGACTATTTGGCTCCGCCTTTTGGGCGCCAGCTGACAGTTGGGCACAGCCTTTTGGGGGCGTTTTTGGTACTTTTTGAGATTTCTTTTTACAATAAAAGTTCTAAAACTTCTTTTTGGTACTTTTTTATATGGAACCTGTTTAAGTTTTAAAATTTATTAAAACTTGTTAAAACACTTAGCTGGCGCCAAGTTGGATGGCGCCCAAACGGATGCGCCAAAACGTACTCTACCCTTCAAATTCGGCGCATCTTATACAACAGCTTATATAAGGAAAACAAACAAATTTTACTTTCTTCAAAGTTTTCACCAGTATTAAACTTGTCTAATCCGCTAAACTCAAAATAGAACCAACAATCACATTCAGTGCCTTGAAATTAAGATTCACCTGGTGCAAAATTTGAATCTTAACCAGGTAAATCACCTGGTGCAAAATTTATATACTTTCTCTACACACCACGCGACACTAATTTTTTGTTCAAAGTTTTTGATATCTTTCTCTGCTGAAGTGAAGCAATACTTGAAGAGTGGCATCTATGTGGACGCAGCTTTGATTTTGTTGGGCCGTGAGATTTTTTCAATAATGTTTGGCGATATGGTAATTTGCCTTTACCAGAGGCAAAAATTTCATTTCATATTACCAAAACTGGTCCCCAAAAATGCAAGTTTTTGAGAATTTACATGCAATACCATACAGCTTAAGTTTTTTGTCCAAACTAGAGCTTTTCCAAATTCTTTGCAGGGACATGAAATTTATTTGCCAAAAAGTTTTTAGAAATCAGTAACCACTGGTTACGGTCTAGCCTCCAGTCCATACTCAGACCAAGGTAGCAATAAAGATTTTTCTCGCTAAATAAACTTAGAAAGAGCTTATGCGAGGCTACTACAAATCATAAAAAACACATTTCCTACTGACCAGTTGTATGTAATGCATAGCCTACAAACCAGTGTACTGAACCAGTAGGCCTAATATAGTCTTTAGAAACCACAAGTCTACTAGAAGCCTACAACGGTACAAGTTGCTTGCACTAAAACCTGCTTTTTGGTGGGACTACGTGTTCCATATGATCCGCTTCGCAACAGCTTTGTATATTTTTTGTGAAACGATGTCATTATTCGTTTTTTTATGGTTACTTGGCATTATATATGAAATACTAATAAAAACTAAAACTGGGTATTGATAAATAAAAATACGGAAAAGGATATAAAATAGTTCACAGATTAAGAAAATTAAAATTTACTTGAAAATCATAGATTTGATCATAAAACGAATAGCATAACGAAAACGGGTACACTTGTTACATGATGTAACATTTCACTTTGCGAAGGGTGCCATAGTATTTTGTAAACTTCTACATCTGGCGTAGTAAAAATTACAATTAATTAGCAGCAAAAAATGATATATCTTTATCAACAACCACATTTTTGCTTGTTTGTATGTAATTTTTAAAAATCAACAAAAATGTTCCAATAACTGCTCAAAATGCATTTTTTCTAATAACTTTTATCAACCACCGACTGTTTGTAAAAAATTTGACAAAAGAGAAGATTATGATGTTAGAAACACTTTTTCTACATTGTACCTGCTAACTTTTTATTTAAAAGAAATTGTAAAAAGTGTAGAACCCACTTCTGTAGCATTTCTGCCTGGTATCAACTACTTTCGAAGTAAGGAAAGCGCAAGGTTTCCTTTGCCTCTTAGTAGTGTGTAAGCAATAAACAGACCACATCAACCTAAGGTGTAGTGAGGACCTTGAAGTCACTAACTTGTATACAAAAAATAGCACTTTAAGTCGCGAAGTACGCCTACTTTTTAGTAACAAATTTCTTTACTTTTGAAAACGATCGCTATTCTGGAGCCTCCATACCCACAGTTTAACTTAAATGGGTCTTCTTTGGCTACTTATATAAAAGAATAGAGACATTAGTATCATGAGAATAAAGGCTTGCTTATCCTGAGCACAATAGTTTTGACTCTATTATGCTTTAAAGTACAACTAAAAATTGTTTTGTCAGTTTGAACTGACTCAAGCGGTAATTGCTAGAGCGGCAGAAACGGCTTGTCAGATAATTAAACAAGAGGAGTAAGTTTTAAAACCTTTTTGTTTTCACAAGATATCTGAGGAAGGCCTGTTTTCGCATAGTATATAGGGTGCCTGGAAAACTCATTCCACTAGAACCGTATAAAGACCACCAATAAATGTAGTCGAGAACACCTTCTGCAATTTTTTTCAAACATTAGCGTCATGCATTGCGTCATATCCTTCTCTAGCAAATACGATCAAGCAAACGTTGTTGTTTGTGAGCTTATGATCACTTTGCTGTTTAAATTTCTGAGATAAAAGTACTTGTTCACTTTAGCTCTTTTTTTTCTTGCATATCCGCCTCTGACGAAAGCGTCACAAAACTCTCTCGGGCAAAAGAGTGTTTAAAGTTATATTTAAGTTCTCTCTCATTAGCAAATCATTTGTAATATCATATTTTGGGATCCTCGCAAAAATTTCTCACTGAGACCCTTTTTAAAAAGAAAAATAGTAGTGTAACATTCAATAACCACAAAGTTGTACACATTTGTCTGGAAACGTAACTTCGGTCTTGCAATTTCTTGGATGGAGGAAAAAATTTCTATGATAGGCCCACATAAAATTTCTAAGAAAAGTTTAAAGCTTCTGCCTCTCTGAAATTGACGCCTCTGGCTCAAAGTCGTCAAAACACTTTTTTCTACTGAAAGAAAAAGTACTCGATCAAAAATAATTTAGTTCTCGAATTCTCAACAAAATAAAGGCTAAATAGAATTTTTGTATACCCGATGGGTAATTGAAACTAAGCTTGCAGAGTGCAGACATAACAAATTTTTTACGGCTATTATTGTTGAAAGTTATTGCCAATAATTCGATTATCTTTTATCTGCATATTTTAGATCTATCACATCGCTATCACTTTATGGAAATGTTGTGTTGTTATTTGTCTCAATTTCTGCTTCAAAAAATAGCTATCGCATCCGTCTCTGCATAAATCACGTAACAACATTTACAATATTTGTTAATCTATAAATATGCTGTTTGCGGAGCGATATTCGGCTGTGTATTTTGCTACAAATTGACCTCTGTACCTGTTCGGGTTTACTGTAAAGTATTAAAACTGCAAATATACAGGGTAATCAAAAAGTCCCTGTGCACCTGATATTGTAACAGATATACGTGTTACTTGGTGAACTTTACGGTAGATGCTGGTTCTTTTAACTCGTGGACTAGCGTCATTTTATAAGGTTTGAGATGTAACAATTCTTTAAGAGCTTTATGTGCACTTCCATAGGACAAATCGGCTTGTTGGGACAACCTTCAAATAGACTTTTTAGGGCTAGCTTCCACTTTCGCTGCAATTTCAGGCACTTATTCTTCAGTTAGGACCTTTGGCCGACCGGCTCTTGAAGCATCAGCTACTGAACCCGTTTCTCTAAACTTTCCAATAAGTCGCCTAACTGTATTGCGATGCGGAACAGGAACGCTTGGAAATTTGTGTATAATTGCTTGTTGAACGTTCTGAGAATATTCTCCCGAATTTTTGAAAATTTCTTCAATTAGGAAGATACGACACTAAAGTGATGGCATATCCCTTGATTGAGATCTGAAAGAAAAGAAATTCATTAGTATTCATAATGATTTTGTTCATGATCAAAGAGCAAAATAATAAAAACAGCGACATAGGACTTCATTTATGTCTATTCATGACTATTTATAACTTCGTGGATCATTTATTATTTTCACAATTTAGGTGCACAGGGACTTTTTGATCACCCTGTAGATATAAAGAAATTTGTAATTAAACCAAATGTTACCTTGTAAGTTAAAAAATATTACAACGTACTCAAAGTTCAGAACTCGGCAGCAGCTGAGGTTACCAAACTGTGAGTCGCACCCTAAGTGGGGTCGCCTGTGGTTTTAAAAAACTTGATCTCAAAAAATCTTCAACTTTTTTTGAAATAAAAATGTCTGCAGCTGGAAAGGGTCGCATATACTTCCAGACTTCGATTTTTGTTGCAACCGTGGTAGCGATAAATAAAGTTTGGGTTCCATCGGGATACAACTAACACACTACCCCCATTTTTTACCAGTACTAATTGCCTGGCTTCTAATTGCAGCAAAATGTTTGACCTAAATTACCAAAGCATTGTGAATCAATAATGAACTGGTAAATCAAATACAATGAAGAACAATGCAATTATAGTCACGAAAAATCTTATCGAGTTTTTCTCGATTTAGGCGCACAGACTCATTTAAACAATACCCTGTAAATTTGCTCAGGACTCTGTAGAAATCCATAACAAATTCAGTACTGCGGGCAAAATGAAAGTTAAATCACATTATTCTTTTCTGATGAGCAACTTAAACAACTAGGTTAAACAAAACTGCTTCAACTTCCATAGGTTTTTAATATCATAGTTGAAGGTCAACAATCTTGAAATAAATTTATATTTTTGTCCCCTTTAACCCATTTTAAAAATTTTGTAATACTTTGGTTTAAGTGAAAAACTTCAAAAATGGCAATATCTTTAACACGTTTGCCAAATTTGTTTCCAAATTAATTCAAGAACTTTGTCTCCTCCCTCATTATACAAATATTGGCTAAAATAATTTCCGTGACAACGCTTTCAACATATCACAAGTGTGATTGTTTTTCTCACTTTTTCAGTTGTTTTACAAATAGAAAAGGTGGGGTAATCTGTGATGTTTTGTTGGAAGTTGAAGGGAAGCGTTTTGCAGCTCACCGCAAAGTGCTAGTACATGCAGTGAACACTTTCACAAGATGTTCACAGAGAAAGTGAGTATTTGAACTATTTACCAAACTTGATAACAATTTACTTTCGAGTTATTAACAAAGTTTTTACTTATCAGTGCAACTTATCAATTGACAGAATTGTAAACTTTTTACTAAGAATTTATTACCGGCTCTCGCACAACTACTAGAACTCATTAAATCATTGTAATTATGAGCGAGTCTGCTTTTTGCTCCAACAGCTGAAATTTAAATGATAACGTTTTGCATTGTGTTGATAATCAGGCTACATGGGTTTGAAGAAATAGGACCTAGGAATGTAAGAATGTAAGGGTTGTTACTGTCTTCACAAATGGTGAATGGTGAGTCTGCAAATAAAGTACGATAAACTTATTTCTTGCTGGTTTGGTTCAATAAGATAAACCTGAAGATTATTCTAATAAAACTAGTTACTGCGTGTGATATGGAAGCTATATGCTTGAATTTATGTTCACTTCTAAACTGAATTTGAACAAAATCAACTTGGAATCGTTCTGCTTAATGATGCAAATACAAAGTGTGTTAAGTGGGCAAGTTTATTTACAACAGAACTAGTCGGCGTCGCCCAATAAACAAATATATTTGCTAATACCTGTCTCCGAGTTTCTCGAACTTCTGGCAACGTCTTATTTGCCCTGTTTCTATCATAGGCGCCCTTATACTAAACAAACTTTTATCCGATAAATTCAGAGAGTGCTTGAATTGAAAGTATATCAAAGTTGTGGGAGGGTGCCAAAGGTGTATTTTCGGGATTGAGCTATTAAATATTAGGCCTACTACTTACGACTTTGTCGTAACTGTAGACGTATTTGTGTCAGCTAACGCCTTTGGCTGGGCGCACGGTGCTTGGTTCTGACATAAACGAGCCAGGCAAAGAGCAAACTAACCCGAAATCAAACATTCACGGTTGAATTATTACAATAACAGCGCCCCATCAGTATTGTCGAGTTTAAGATTTTTGTTCTGCCGGCTTCATCGAATTGATATTTTGTAAACCCTGTGCCTAATTGGTAAAGCAGCATACGAGCGAAAGGGGCATTGACAATTTATCAAAATGAATATGCAAGGAAACTATAATGAGTATACCACCCAACTAATTTAGACGAGACCATCCTTGGACGTGTTTCGTGCTTTTGGACTCATCACCAGGGTCCGTCCCATCACAAGCATGAGTAACCCACTTATTAATGTTATTCTATTATTTTTAAATGTTCAACAAAAGTGTTTCTAAAATGTGTGAAAAAATGTTGCAAATATAAAATAACTTTTGAGGTTATTTGGGGATTATTTTTTGTTTTTGGCTTTGTCTAATGCAACAAGGTAGAAACATTTTCCTTCGGCTAAAAAACCCGACTTGGTAGTTCTAGGTAGTTCGAAATTTCAGTCATTCTGCTGTCTCTTGATTTGTTGATATCAACCTATGATTTTCAGTTCTTTTTTTTGTATCTATTTTGTTTTAGTCTAGATACCACGCAGACAGGCAAGGATGCTGTATTATCAAATATTTATTTTACAGTGCTGTGATTCAGTGCCGTAAAAAACATCTGCATTTTCGCCTAAACGATAGCAAGCCGCGTCTAACATATTGTAAATTTTTAAAGTATCAGAAGTTACGTAAGGTAGTTTTTTTCTTTTGAAAAGTATGAAGGACGAAAAAAATTTATTGAAAGTCAGAATTTCTGGTAATTTACAAATCTTTTACCAAATTTTGTTGCAAGACAATTTAGAAAGGGTTCCGTCAAAAGTTTTTGCGTCCTCACTTTGGGTTGCCACGGCATTGGCCAGTGGTAAAAAATTTTCTCGCATGAACTCAGCGAAGGAGTTCAATCGCATAGTGTAGCCAACACGTTCACTTCGAAATGTCAAAATAACCCATGGAAACATGTAACTCAACAATAAATTTTCTTTTAATCTGCTGCTTGGCAAAGAGCAGTTGACTTCTATAAAATCCATAAATAGGAATAGATTTTCATCCAATGATAGTGTAATAGCACTTAAAGAATGTTACTTGCGACCAATGTTACGGGATTCGGTTACCACCAACCTTCTCTTTTTCTGTTGTTTTGGGTCAAAACTAAAATTAAGGTTAATGATTAACCAACAATAGTCAATTCACGTGAGTTAACAACAATCTGATAAGCTAGTATCATAAAAAGCGAGAGGAAACTTACGATTACGTTTTATTGAGTTTTTGTTGAGAAAGATAGACTCTCTCAAATACAGACGTTGTGTGAGAGTAAGCAGTTTTTCTTGGATTTAGTAACAATCCGTGCTGCGAGCAAGATGGAAGTTAAATCACATTATTGGTTTGTGATGAACAATCTAAACAAGTAGGTTACGCAAAACTCTTTCATATCCCTAGGTTTTGTCATCAGGTTTGAGCTTAAGGCTTGTAAGCCTGAAATATATTAGTGTTCAAAACGCTTTTGTTTTGATCGAAAAACTTCCAAAAATGATATAATACTCCAGACATTTTCTCGGATTTTTTTCACTAATTAGTTTAAAGCTTTGCCCTTTCTTTAACAAAAATAAAAACTCTGCAACACTTTTTCAACGTTTGCACCTAATATAGTTTGTCTTACTATTTCGATCAATTATTATAGGCAAAGGAAAAATGACGAATTCTGTGACGCTTGGTTGGAAATTCAAGGAAAGCGTTTTCCCGCCCACCGCAACGTGCTGGCAGCATGCAGTCAGTACTTTCACAACATGTTCACAGTGGGGGTGAGTGTTTGCACTTTTTACTGGGTTTGATTATGATGCAGTATCAAGTATCTATCTACCGATGCGAAGCTTTATGAATTGCCCGTGCTTCACCGGGTTAGAATTGTGAAGTTGCTCACTCAGCATGTCGTAGGAGGTGACTTTTGGGTACCAATGACAGTCGGCCTTGTTGGTATCGGGGCTTCCAGTCAGTAATTTGTATTCATGACTGGTTCGAAATGGGTGCCACTTTTGCCGCAGCCTAATTCAATTAGATTGACGGCGTGAACCTGGAATGCCGTTCGCGCCGTACCTCCATCGCAAGGACGAGGAGGGGTATACCAATTCAATTTTCTCCCAGCCACATCCTAATTAGATTGACGGCGTGAACCTGGATTGCCGTTTGCGCCGTACCTCCATCGCAAGGAATAGGAAGGGTAAACCAACCAGCCAACCTACCAATAAAAAGCTTAATGAGTTGACTGCAATTTGAACTTGCTGCTATGAATTGATTAGTGGTGGAGCCTTCAACGTTCGTTCGGACTAGATGAATAAATTTAGTTTTTATTGTTCCAATTACAGCAATTTAAGTGATATCTTGGAGCAGAGATTTTTAACTTTTAGATATATCGTTCACACTCCTGTCTTTTAAAAATTTAATTCGCACATTTAACTAGAATTGTTAAAAAAAATCTTAGTCTAAAAACAAACTAGACCAAGGTTCTTATTGCGAGTAATTTTGAATCATGTTTTTAATTCCAATTTAGGGCACGGCATCACGGCCAGATTAAGTTATCCAGTAGCAGTCACCAATCTCGTGAAGAGTAGGAGTTGATCTGCTTTTGATGGTTGAGAATGGGTTGCAAACCTGAAAACTTTTGCCCAAGCAATATTTGAGACGGCAATATAACTGCTTGACAGCTTTTCTCTACTACAATAAAAATTCACTTCCGGTTGTAACAATACGAAATTTGTGTATTACATTTAGTCAGCAATCAGCACTTATGATCGCTGCTACTTGAGAAAGAGAATAAAAAATCACCAGCTTACTAAGTATGCTCACACGTCACAATGCAAATTAGATCACTCACCATCCCATCGCAACGTGAATAATGTGAATTCACAAAGAACAAAAACTGATAAAAGCTATCAAAAGCGGCCTTTACAATCAAAGAAATTTAAATGATACTAATACAAGAGGCTAGCAATGCACATAGCATCACTAGTGTACAGGTGTGCTTTTATTAAAAAGGTATAACAATAATTTCTTCAAATTGGGAAATGTTGTGGAACAAAACTTTTCATCTTAGTGTTCTTCTTCTTCGGGACGGTAGATGCTTTCTCGTAGCCCGGTCCGTGAGTACGTCTGTCCTCTGAACTCGTATGACAAACCGAAACCAAATCTACTGTTGCCGATGTTCTGGCAAGACCTGGTAAATGGCAAACGCCCTTTTTCGGGCGGGGTGATGCACCAAAACGCATCGTCAACAAGATCCAAAGGCCTGCTTCACTGCAAGCAAGATGAGTGTTTTTTACCATCCTGCTACACAATGTGAGACACTTGTCATCCTACTCCAGGAGACCCACTGCACTTCTGCAGAGAGCTTTGTTCTACCGAACTACCAACTAGCTGGGTTCTTTTCAAGCACGTTTGTCCATGAACGACTGAAGTGGACCCTTTTCAACCAATCTCCACCTACATCGGAGACTGAGTGACTGTGCGTCGACGTAGATGGATATAAGATAGTCAACGTTTACAAACCTCCACCGATTCTTTTGCAAGTTTCCGATTTTCCAGTGTTCCCACATCCCTGTTTATACGCCGGCTACTTTAATTGCCAGCATGTTGATTGAAGTTATAATACCATCAATGGAGTTGGAAAAATCACCGTTGGAGAAATGCCAACAATCTTGCCCTACTCCATAAACCAAGGATGCCGCCAGATTCCACTCTGGCCGCTGGAATATAAGCATCAACTCGGATCTTGCATTTTTCAGTGTCAATTCGGACGGTAGTTTACCTGACAGACGTATCTTAGAAAAGTTCCCTAGGTATCAACATCAACCCTCGCTTATTACTTCACCCAAGTTTGTTCGTCCTGTACCAAGCAAGCCTGTAAAGAGATGAAACTTTTGCAAGGCCAAGTGGAGCCACTATATTGCTCTCACAAACAAACTTGTGAGGACTTTGCCGCCACCTGATTTACCTAGTATGAATCAGGCATACAAGTGTTTCTGTAACGCCGTCAGCACTGCGGCGAAAAGGTGTATCCCACATGGCCGACAAAATAATCACATACCATGTTGGGATGCCGAGTATAAAAATCTCTACCAAATATTCTTGCAATACCCTGAAGGGCATGACTCTAGCAGAGCTGCTACAGCTTCGCTTGCCACGCTTGACAGGAAACGGAGGGATCGATGGTCTGAGGTTGTCCAGAACATCGACTTTTCACACTTTAGCCGGGTAGCATGGAGTGTGTTAAGCAATCTTATTGGTAGGTCACAAAAATTCTCTTGTCATTGTCATGTTTCATCAAATGCTATTGCCAGTCAGCTGGTAAAAAACGGGAAATACGCGTGTGCAAGTCGAGAGGTTCCCGACTCGTTATGCAAGAATTGTCTGACATTTGTGGGGCTACTGACCCAGATGCAGTAAATACCTCCAGAAATTTTTCTCCAAGAGAATTTACTGCTGCCCTCCATCACTTAAAACCAGTTAAAGTTCCGGGCCCCGACTTTATTTGTCCGGAGCTTGTAGTCCATACTGGTCCCGGCTTGAAGTTCTGGCTGGGTGGCTTCCTTTCTTCCTCGTTGCGTTAACTCAAAACTCCAAACGTCTGGAGAAGAGCACTGGTAGTTTCTATCACTAAGCCCTCAAAACCTGTAGAATATCCACAAAGCTACCGTCCCACGTCCCCCCCAAAAATCCTCCAACGACTGATATACAATCGGGTCAAACCAATAGTCGACCCCTTGCTTCCGAAAAAACATGTTGGATTTTGACACGGAAAGTCTACCGTAGATCAGATCATTTTGTTTTCGCAAAACTTTGAGGGTTCTTTTAATACAAAAAAGAAGGCCGGTGCCGTGCTTGTCGATCTGACAGCTGCTTATGACACTGCCAGGCATCGGGGCCTCACCTGCAAGCTGCTGAGACTTCTGCCGGACAAGCACATGGTCCGAATGATTATGGAACTTGTTCGGAACAGAAACTTTACCCTGACCACTGGTGAGAGCAAGCCAAGCCGCCTCCGATGTCTGAAATATGGTCTCCCACAGGGATCAGTCTTGGCTCCTCTTCTTTTCAACATATGCACATACGATCTGTCTTCCACAACCTCCAAGAAGTATGCCTACGCTGACGACTTGGCAATACTTTACTTACTCACCTGAGGATTGGAAAGTGTTGAAAAGAACTTTGAGTGAAGACATAACTACACTTTCTGCATATCTCCAGACTTGGCGGCTAAAGCTCAGCCACGCTAAAACGATGATGGCAGCTTTTTATCCGCAATCGAGAGGCCAAGCGTGAGCTCAAAGTTAATAACAATGATAAAGTCTTACCATTTTGTCCAGTGCCGACCTATCTCGGTGTGAAACTGGACAGAGTACTCACGTATCGTCATTACCTTGAAGCATTGCGCAAAAAACTATCTACCTGCGTTTTGCTCTTGAGACGACTTGCAGATTCAGGTGGAGCCGCTGGTGCCAAGACAGTGCACATTGTCTTCAATTAGAGCGTCTGCAATTGCTAATAATCTTGTTCCAGATTGTGAAGACTAACAGATAAGAATTCTGAGAAATTTTAATATCCTTGTTTTTACATAAATATCTGGCAAAATCTCAATTTCTTGTGCATTCGTATAAAAACTTTCATCATTACTAAAAACTCTACCTTGGTTTATTTTTTCAGTAAGTAATTCCATTATCGGCTTCGTAAAGATTCTTTAAACACTTCATACGATATGGGAAATCCATAACTATCAGTTCATGGTAAACTTAATACTTCCATAAGCAATTACCCGTGGTAAATGACCTCTTTCTCCATGTTGTGTGTAACTTTTTTTTTTTACAGGCTGGGAAGTTTGAGCTTTTAATTCATTGTTTTGATTTTCATTTCCACTGCTAGTGCTACAGTCTGAAAAGTCTTCCACTTTTAAATATGTTGGATGTAGCTGATCTTCATCATCATCATCATCCAACTTCTTAACATTATCTTTTTCATCGAGAATAGTCATGATTTTATCATAATTTGTTTTCTTTCCTACGTCTAAACAAAAAAGTTTGGCAAAGATTATTTTAATATTGTGAAAGCTAAGACAATTTAAAATGCTAAACAGTTTGTCAGTGGAATAGAGGATAGTGCTGATTAGCCAAACTTGAATAAAAAGTTAACTTGAATAAAAAATATTTGATATGTAAGGTAACTTGAATAGAATATATAGGGTAACTTGAATAAAATATATTATGAGAGATCACTTTACCTAGAAAATATCTCCCACCACGTTGAGAGAGAATTAAAAGAATTCATTTACAAGCACTTACAAGACACCATGTTTAGATTTATTCATGTCATTAAAAATCTCAAGCAACAGCCACACTTCAAAGACCCAAATCCTTTTCTTGCCTTCTTCCTTGCGTAATGTGCGAAGTATTGCAAAAACTCACTTCAAAATTTTGACAGATATATTCAATTATCATAAGTTTTTTTCAAGAATTTTGAGATTTCATTATCTTTTGTGCAGTATGATGCAGAAGATAAAAATAAAAATGTTTATTTATTTTCTATCTTGTAGTATTAAAGCAAAAACAGAAAAAGTACACTGGCTTTTTTCTTTATGTAAATTTTAAACGACTCGGTAAATTCCTTTTTCCAATGCAGACGATAAATAGCAAAGTTTTTGCAATTAAGTGGTAATATAATTAATCACTTTTGTAATTTGCCTCTAAAGCATTGCATTTACTTTCCGTGGCGTACGAAGAAGAAAACAAAACAATTAAACAAAAAAAAATTTTTCTAACTATCCCTTATTTACGCTTTCTGGCGCAAAGGCGAAACACAACACAAATTTAGACTTTTCTAGTATTCTTTACATCAGAGGTCGGCAACCTTTTCAACAATGTTTGCTAGCTCAAGAAGACGTCATGATGTTAACGGCTTTGCTTGGCAAAAATTTTAGAGTACTAATTTAACTTGTGATCCACCTAGGCTACACTAGGGTATGTGCAACGGCTTTGCATTGTTAAATATCTGATTTGAATAGCATAGGAAAAACATATATTAAATCATTAAGTGTTTTATAATATCAAATAAAGCCACAAGTTTTAACGATATTCTTGTTGTTGCTTTTGCTTGCTCATCCTTGTGATGTTTGAGACTATATTTGGATATTTATGCTTCTGAATCATCTACCGCAAGGCGACTGAGAATGAATATCATGTGTAAAAATATTTGTTTACATGAATCGTTGTATCCAAATGCTTTTGGAAAAACTGTTGTCACTTTATTCGGACAGCTAAATTTCTTTGGCAAATTCTCAACAATCTCAGATGACGATCTCATGGCTGTTTTCAGTCGTTTTTGGTGAGTTTGCCGTATCCTCAAATATTGATGTCCACAATAAGGGTATCCTAAAATCGATCAGCTACATCTGAAAGTCACCGATTTCCATACATTTAAAACGAGATAAATCCAAGATTTCGCTGCTATTTGGTTTAACTGGAAAATACAACAGTAAGCCCAAATGCTGAAAATTTTGAAATCTATTGCTAAGTTGAGATTTCAGATTGCACATGTTTACATCCATTTCAACGGCGTGCACTTGGCTATCCAATGAGAATTCCTTCAGGTGATTAAAGTAACAGAAAGTCGTAGCTTGGATGTCCCCGGCTTAGATATCTAATTTGGCTACAAAACCTTTTCTTGCCTCAAAAAGATCCATCACTGTTTGTTCTAAACTCCGCAGACAATAGTTAACTTCGTTGAGGTGAGTTAAGATGTCCTCAAGAAACATTGATTTTACAATGTTTCTTACTATGCTGCAAAGACAGCAATATCCTTGATTCTCGGGATAATGGTGCTTTTGTTTGTTAAATTATCAAACAACATGGCAGAGAAACTAAAAAAGTCCTCCTTTGGTAATCCCCGTCAGTAAACGGTTTTTTTTATGTTCAGCAATGCCCTCTGCGACTTCGTTTTTGCTACAAATCATCTTCTTGAAAATGCTGCTGGGCTTTTTGCAGTGAGATACTGCCTTCTTCAGGGTTTCAACCTTCTCGGTCTCTTTATTAAAGAATTTATTGAGCTGCAATTCAAATGATTTTCGACATTTGCTCACAGAGTGCACAAACAGCTCTGTCATACGAGAAACAAAACCGAAATCTTCTGTGAAAGATTCTTGGAATGATCTGAGGCCTGATTTTAATCTTTTGTAAATAGGTAATCAATTACGTGTGTACAAGATAAATTTTATAAATATTCACACAGTTATAAGAACTAGCACGCTGCAAAAAATAAAGCATCAAGTAGATGCTAGATTTAAGCTAGAGTGACTTCGTATGAATGTCAGATCACTTGATATGCCACAAAAAAACTATTTCACTTGGTAAGCGTTGCCAACCCCTGCTCTACACAATTTTAAAATATAGCTTATGTTTCTTGGTATATGCGGTGCTTTAAAATTGTAAATTTCCTAAATCTGATTTTTGCACTAAAAAGTTTGCCCACCTCTGTTGTAGTTCTACATTTGAAAGTTAATTTACACCTTGCCTCTCTAGCTGAAAGAGACTTACGAGAAGGTTATTCCCATGAAAGGAATATCTGCGGGTGCTATGGAAGCAATGCTCGAGTTTATTTACACTTCAAAACTGAATTTAAATGAAGCCAACTTGGAATCGTTCTTGGCTGCAGCTACAATGATGCAAGTACTAGGTGATTTATGAAGGCATGTTTGTCTATTTGAAAATCTGAATTGTAGAATTATTATGCATGCATCTTATTAAGCTTTTTTTTCCAATTTAAAAAAATTTTGTACCCCAATTGGCCTCTTAGCAAATTGTTTTATCTTGCGGCCGTTATTTTACCGGCACGGTGATGTAGCGGTTAGACTGTCCGCTTTCTATTCGGTATACCTGAGTTTAATTCCCTTGTCCAGTCATACCAAAAACATTAGCAGGTGTATTCTCAGATTTCCTGAAAGGTGTAATCTGAAAGTGAGTTTACTCAGTTAAGTTCAAAAAGTATGCAATGGGCCTCAAATAGCTTGTGCACAAAACCGCAAAACAGCAAACAGTAGCCCATTTGTTTGAAGTCTTTAATGTCTAAAATAGCAACAATCTCTTTTGCTTTGTAGATGCGTTACAAGCCATAGAGCATTTCATGACAACAAATCTTAGTCTTCAAAATTGCCTACAATTTCGGAATTTGGGAAAATTTTATTCTGTGGCTTCTTTGGAAAAACAAACATTGCAATTTATTATCGACAATTTTGAAAATCTTTCGAAAGAAAAACAACTTTATGAGTTTGAATTTGGAGAAATGAAGGATCTTTTCAGTTCGGATAACCTAAATGTATGTATGATTGCGTTGTCATCGCTTTAGCTAGCACGTGGCATGACGATCAAAAACTGTTGTTTGCTTCAAGTTTGCTCATCCGGTTCAAACTACAGCTTTTGCCAAACGCAACAACATAATGACTGGCCCCCATCTTAAAAAATCATTAGGTTTGTTTTGTTGTATACACTTTCAGGTTAACTCGATTTCGATGAGATGAATAATACAACTTTTCAAGCATTTCATTGCTTCTTACGTTTTTTTTACATCAATTATGTTATGCAATAAATACATCAATTATATTAAATACACAAAAACTATTTCCAGGTGAAAGACGAAAAAGTAGTTTTTGAATTTCTGATTTCTTGGATCAACCAAGATAACGCAAAACGAGAGCTATTCTTCATTGAACTTTTCAAACTGGTTCGGCTTCAATTTGTATCTCAGCACTTTTTAGCTGACCGAGTTCGCAAACATGTAAGTTAATTGAAATACCAGTAGCAAAATACCACTGGCTCTCAATCTTCGTGCTCTCATACGGATTTGATATTGTTTTTCCGCAAAGAGAACATTTTACAGTAATTTCTCCTGCTTGGCTTTAATGTTTGTAAGTAATTTCTTCTGCTTGGCTTTAATGTTTGTAACAGAAATGCACTGTGCGCTGTTTAGCCAGTTCTGAAAATTTCAAAGTAGATCTGGAATGATATTCCGATGATTGAAAATATAAATGCATTGTCTAACTAATTGACTTATGAAAGTTGGTGGCTAAAAAACCAAATAGGTTAAATCTCAGGGCAGTGGTTCTTTACCTTTTTTTGTCTCTAACCACTTTCCGCTGTGACTAAGCCCCATTACCCACAACATCACTCAGATTCAAACCATTTTTACTTTTTTAGCCAGCCTTGTTTTCAGCCCAAGCATAAAAACAAAAGACCCACTGCACAAGTTGATCTTAAAAAAATATCTCAACACAAATTGATCTTCAAAAAATGAGTGATTAAGAAATAAGGCAATAGCTCTGAACTCAAGTTGATTCCAGAAGAAAGGTCATCAATTTAGCATAGATTGATTTCCAAAAATTGGGCAACAAGGATACAAGTATGTGATGCAACGTTATTTTGCTTTTTCACCATCAAAATAACGCACCTGGGCGTATCGATGCCCCTTTTGGGAACTTCCGTCTTAACACGATCAAAAATTACCACTTCTAACATCTATATTCCCAACAGATTAAGAAGCACTGCCTTTAATTGAAGAGAGTTTCAAGCAAATTAGAGATCAAACTTTAAAAATCGTTAAATGAAATGTTTAGTAACTGCAAATAAGCATTTTTAATTTTTATTTAACTAAAATGTAGGAACTTGTTCGGAAATATCCAGAATGTAGAGATGCAATCGAGGATGCTTTTTTTTTCTTAATGAGCCCAGAAACGTTTCCTTCTCAGACACCAAGAAAATATTATTTGCAAGGTACGTAGACTAAATTTTCCATAGAATAGATAGATGAGATTGTCTTGAGGAATCAAAATGGTCTACAATATTAAAGCTGCGAACACCAAGCTCGACCAGTTACACACTTTATTCTCCGGTTGGAGGAACACGATCGCACATTGAACAATCGGCGTTAGACTCACTTTGGATCTATCAGCATTGATAGCACAGCTCATTGCATTGCAATCAAGCTAACTCTGCAATCATTGCAATCTAGCTAAAAGAATTACCACGAAGCTTCTCTTTAGGAACTGGATAATCGTTATGTTAATCTGGCGAGTCAGAAATTTTCTTTGTGAAAGTATTTTTGTCATGGTAAAGGTAGCTCTACAATCGGTTATTTTTAAACATTACCACGAAAATACAAAACGAAATTAAAAATTGGAACACCATGAGTCCAGAGGGTTTGAGGTAGATGGAAGGAGTGCAAATTTTATTTTGGAAATAACAACATTTAAAAAACAGGCCAAGTTAGCCGAAAAATCCTTTGCTTGCAAGCAATTGCAAAATTTTAGTGAAAGCTCACTAAACGCAATAACATAAATGACAAAAATTTTCAAACGTTCTCCGCCCTCCAATAAATTACCCTCAATAACTCATCTAGCCTTGGGTAGCAGGAAAGCGCATTGCTTGGGGTGGGAAACCTTTGACCACTTGACACGACCTGCATGAGAATTTCGTTATCAGTAAAAAATTTCGGTTTTCGAAACAAAGATCATCCACCTCATTTAAAAAAAATTTGCGTCAAATCTGCGTTTTCAATTTGATCTCCAAAGAAAATAAAGGTTATCCATTGATTTGTAAAAAAAATTTTGTCGCATCAGGGTTTTAAAATATGTTTTCCGCCCGCCCGTTATATTGTACAAATCGTGGAGTCCGGAGTGACAAGAAGGCTTACAACCCACTGATCTTGCTATTCTATAAAGCATAATTCTGTCTGTCTATTCTATAAAGCATAATTCTGTCTGTCTGTTTTAACCCCTCCGAAACTACTGGACGTAAAAACATAAAACTTGGTACCATTGATTATTGTCCAGAGTGAATGTCATAAAGAGATCGATGACGTGTGGATGACGTCATAATCAAAGGTCAATTTTTTACTTTGCATTTTTCAACGGAGAAAAATGATTTTTGCTCAAACGAAAACCAGCCCCCGACTTACCAGCTTGCGAAAATTTTATCCCTTTTGAGTGTAGAATGACATTATAGCTAATGTTTCATTGCACAATTTGTTTTCTGTATTTTTCCAAACTCTATTGACCGTAAAGCGCGATTAAAAACTTTTTCAGAAAATATTAAGACGCTTTTATAAAAAAATTCTCCGACAATTTAAGCTCTAATGTCTAAATATTGTGATGCCTCACCAGCATTCTCAATTTCCTTTAATCCACACCAGCATCTCACATACCAGCCATTCATGATCTTTCACACAAAATTAAATCTGTACTAGCCTATTGTAGGCTAGTCCATCCACAGTGTTTCCGGCATAAAATTCAAATATGCCCTTCTGGGCAATTTCAGATCATGCCATCGATCCATTGCTGCATTACTGCATAGACCTCATACAAGGACAACGGTTTTAACCTATATCACATAGGCGCTTCACATGTTTCAACCGCATTGCGCTAGAATCAACATGCAGGGATAGCATTTGATGGGAGTGTTTTGTACAGGGTATTACAGAAAATAAGCATACGGCTGATGAGGGTCAGTAACCCGAAACAACGTTGTCCCGTGTTGTTATTTTGTGTTATACTGACTGTAATAGGCTGACATTATACTCAAACAAACAAACAAACAAACAGCTCACTAAGCTTCATTGTATTATCCACCAAGAAGCACTATGTGTCAAATCTGTTGGTTTAGATGTCACTTTAAAAGAAGTGAATCGCATTGTTTTATACATTCGCTCAGATGCTTTTCATCACCGGCAAGCCTGGCACAATCTTGCACAATAGTGCTGCCTGGCACAATCTTGCACAATCACAGTCTTTGCTGCCAAAGATCATCATTTTACAATTTTTTTCAAAAATTGCAACAGTTTTACAAAATTAGTTAGTTAGAAACTGATTTGTGACCTTATTACATATTAATCGATTTTCAAACTTTTTTTTAAAAAATTAAAGGGTATTTTAAGGCAATTTCGTTAATATACATATAATATGCACGTTTATCATTAGTTTTTATACCAAAAAAGCTAAACTTTGATCCTGCAGTGTAAGTATATTTTCTTTAAAATATGGTAACTGAGTAAAAAAGAGTATAATTTTATGTATAAACATTATGATAACGTGCTAACTCAGTGCCGTTTGAAAGCTGAAAAAAATTGTTTTCCGGTAATATGTTTTTTTTGTTAGTTAAGGCCAAGGATTAGTTTATAATGGCTGATCGAAATTGGTTGCCATACGTCATGTTTCATTGATAGTTGAACAATTTTCCTACTAGACCTAAAAAACCGGTAATTTTTGGAAAAGTTAATTGTTTGGTACATTTTGACTACTTTTTCTGAGTAAGCATGGTTCTTTGGTTTATCTATAACAATTTTCAAAAAAGTTCATTATAAAATGAAGATTAGAAAAATTTTCTGGAATAGCCTTCCGGTTTAATACACCCTTATGACACTCACTCCGACGAAGTGATAAATTGTGTGAAGTTTGATGCTAGTGCGCCTGGCAAGTTCGGAGGAGTTAAGATAGACAGGCAGAATTGCGCTTTATATATATATTAAATGTAAAGTTGGCCGAGTAATTGGTGCGGCCTCAAATAGGTGCGCAGTATTCGGTAATGGATAAAGTGAAGTGGATGATTGCCGATACTGTTTTGGTTTCTCTGAGCTTTATTCTTCATTTACGTTACTGCAAAGACATGGTGTTCATATCCTGGCTCAATGTCACCTCCAAAGTTATCCTTTTTTTAAAGCGGCTAGATCGCCCCAATTGCCTATTTTTCGGGATCGTCATCGTCCAATCGTCAATGTTGGCATAGCTGTATTAATAAAAAAACATTAGGGGGAAGTTGCGCCGGATTTTTCAAAATAGGGAGTAACCAAAAAAAAGCTGTAATGCATGGTAAATAAAAATTACAAAAACTTTAATAAAAGCGATCTCATGGTGTTTTGAATATCTTTAGTTGTATTTTTGCTGCAAAATCAAAATAGTTGAGACAATGATATAACAATATTTCAAGTGCAAGTTGCAATCGATGTGATCAAATTGCGAGCCGTATATGTCGCTGTGCGCTACCAAGTTTCTCCAGGCATCCAGCTAAGTCGCGGGCACTGATCTAGCTAAGTCGCGGGCACGGTCTGGCTGCAAATTGGCTCACAAAACCTTAGAAGGTCTGTCGGAGGGAGAGGGCCATCACCTAAAATTTTTGTCGTTTGGTGGTTATGTCCAATGTACCTCGTCAGGCATTTGCAATTAATTGCAAACGCTAGATTTTTCAGCTATTTTAGTCTATTTTTGAGGAAGTTTTTGCCCTCTTGTTCACTCCATAAAGGGGAATTAAGGAACGTTTTTTGTTCGTAGACCTCTAGGTAGAGTGCTGCCAAAAGCTAAAAAATTAAAACAGCCTCTAGCTTCTTGTTGATCACCAACTGCACTGAATGAGACCTGATAGATCGAAACAGTGTCACTTTCTACCTATTTTCAAACCTTTAGTGAACACATAAGAAAGGCAGAACTTATTTCTTCTAGAATAAGCACTGAAAATAATGCTTTGTTTTATTCAGAGGCAAACACCATTGTTCTTTTAACATCAAACAAGCAATTTGTTTATGACGTCACACATAAAATATGGACTGACACCAGTTTCAATGAATCGGTAAGCTGTTTAGCGTCATTATGAAAAACATAGTCATAGGCCTGCTTTCCGCTACACCAGTGTTTCCCAACCTGTGGTCCATGGACCACCTGGTGGTCCATGCAGGTTCTCAAGTGGTCCACGAGAGGTCCTTATATAAAAAGACAATATATTCGCCATTTACAGTTTTGCATTTTTGTTAATTCTCAATAATTGATGATGTAATAATAAGCATTGTTGTGTTTCGTTTTATAGGCATGCTGGTACAGTAAAGGTTAGTTGCCAGGTAGGTTCAGAGCTTGTGAATTAGGAAAGATTGTTAACGATCGATTAAATTAGAATTCTAGTAGTATTTTTTATATCTTGTATATAATTTGTTTCGGATTTTATTTCGAACAAATCTAAGCTAAATCAGTGATTTTCGTACAACCCTGATATGTCGAAACGAAAGTGGAGTGAAAATTACGTTGCATTTGGCTTCACCAAAAGCATTGGAAAAGATGGGACAGAGAAGGCGCAATGCATCCATTGCGATCAGGTTCTTACAAACTCGAGTTTGAAGCCTTCCAAACTAAAAATACATTTTGCAACACATGGTGGATCAGCAGCTTATGGTATTGAAGCCCTGAAAACAAAGCGAGCCCGCTACGATCAAAAAGGTACTCTCCCTCAATTGCACAAAACAACAACAACCGTGCAAAAGCCGATCTTGATGGCGTCGTATAGAGCTGCTTACTTGATTGCGAAGAGTAAAAAAGCACACAACATTGGAGAGAACCTTATCAAGCCTTGCCTCGTGGAGATGGCAGATATTTTGTTGGGAAACGAACCAGCGAGGAAACTAAGTAAGATCTCCGTGTCAGATAATACTGTAAAAAGGCGTATCGAGGACATGAGTAACGACATTTTGTCTCAAATTGTACATGGTATAAAGAAGAGTAATTTCCCAATAGCGTTGCAGTTGGACGAGTCTACTGACGTTGCATGTGTGAGTCAACTGTTGGTATTTGTACGTCACCTGCAAAAAGCTGGAACAAAACTTGAGCTGAAGGAAGAATTTCTGTTTTGTGAGAGTCTCCAAACTACAGCTACCGCGTCAGACGTCATGAATTTAATAAAAGCCTCTTTTGAAAAACATGATATTCCTCTTGAGAAAATCGGGTTTGTGTGCACTGACGGGGCACCGGCTATGCTTGGCTGTAAATCGGGGTTTGTGACACGAGATGAATCCGAACTTAGCCATAATCCACTGCATATTGCATCGATATGCATTGATGAGCAAAACGTTGCCCGACAACTTGAAAGAAGTGATGGACTCTACAGTTCATATCGTAAATTTTATCCGAGGGAGAACGACAAATCACAGACTATTCAAGCGCTTATGCGAAGAGATGGGAACTGAGCATACTGTTCTACTTTTTCATACTAATGTACGATGGCTGAGTCGGGGGGAAGTGTTCAACTGATTATTTGAACTACGATATGAAGTGCTCACGTTTCTGAAAAATCGTGAAAAGAAACCAGTGTATGCCACCAATTTGGAATCTTCTTAATTTTTACTTCGCTTGGCATATCTTGCAGATATTTTCTCAGCGCTGAATGACTTGTGCATCTCACTTCAAGGACAGGGAACGGACGTGATTTCATCAATGGAAAAAATTCAGCGTTCAAATGGAAACTTACCTTGTGGTTGAAGCGAGTTTCCAAGGGTAGTTTTGATCACTTTCCTAAATTCAATGAGCTCAGAGAAAGCATGGAAGTGGATAAAAATGTGCTAAGCGACATTGAGAATCATTTGACATCGTTAAAATCAAAATTTGATTCTATTTTTCCTGCTGGAAAGGTTGCCCCGTCATGGGTTCAAAAACCATTCCTGGTCAATGTTAATGAGGTGGAGGAGAAATTCCAAGAAGAAATTCTCGATCTGAAGGGATCTGGGGCTGCGGAGATGATGTTCACCGCAAGCAATCTGACTGAATTTTGGCTGTCACAGACTAAAGCTTTTAGAAATCTCAGCAGGATTGCTTTGAACCCTCTCCTGCCCTTTTCCACTACATACTTGTGCGAACAAGGATTCTCTACGTTGATGCACATGAAAACCAAAGAGCGTAACCGCTTGAAATCAGTCGATAATCAAATGAGAGTGTGTCTCTCAGGCATCGTTCCTCGCTTTGAATTGTTAGTTGAAAACCATCAGATGCAGGAGAGTCATTAAACATCGTTTGGTAGTGGTGATTTGTGATGTTTAGAATAAATCGTGTTCTATATATAATAAAGTCCAATGTTAATAACTCTTAAATATTACAGCTTATGTGGGAAGAACGGAGATAGTGGTCCAAGGTGATGTAGATTATTTTTGAGTGGTCCACGGGCTCAAAAAGATTGGGAACCACTGCGCTACAAGCAATAAGATAAAATATTACTGTAATGAAAAAATTTCAGGAAGAAATTGTGGTTAAAGATGGGTGCGCTGTTGCTTCTAAGGGAAAAACCGTCACTGTGTTTGGAGGCAAAACATCCAACGGCCAATCGTCGAACGAGGTTTTCCAATTGAAATCAAATCATTGGACAAGGTTGAGTCCAATGTCTGTTGCTCGAACGGGAGCAGCAGCTGCTGTAATGTCAGGTAAAATAGAGTAAAAATAATTAATTGATGTCGTTGACATATTGCAACGCACAACCGTACAGATAGCTTAGTAGAGCTAAAGTTTATCCAAAAAAATTGTTGCTAAAAAAGAATAAAGACCTTATTTTTGGAGGCACCAAACAAAATTTCCTTGAAAGCGCCAAAAAGAGAGGGTAGAGGAATTTTCTAGGAGACATCACAATAAATTTGGTTAGACTTCTTTTGCCCTATAAAAATCTCGGATGCTTGTCTAGCCCTGCTCGCGATTAAAAGATTTTCTTTAATATTACAGCGGAATTATTGGTTCCTCAAATGTTGTTTAGATGATGTCATGTGCGTGTTGGGAGGTGAAATTTTGAATAGATCCTTTCAAGGAGGTCACCGCCCCGATGACATGTGCATGTTGGGAGGTGAAATTTTTAATAGATCTTATCGACGAGGTCGAGGCTCCACAATGTCACGTGCTCGCGGACTTTTTCATAATCATCTTGGCTCCAATGTTTATAGGCAAAATATGCAAGGTAAATTTGCAAATAGGTCTTGTTCAACCATTCACTTGTTTTTTGAGTAAATTTAGCGCCATAAAAAGTTCCTTGGTTTGAGGATGATGATTATGGCTGTTAAATATGTTTAAAGTTAATACAACGTTGCGTCACTTGGATTTTTATTAAATTGAACGGCTCATTTTTTTTATTTTGCAATATACGCTTAATTGCTGAAAAAACTCAAGCTTTTTTGGATTTATGATGTGTCAAATTAATGACATTGATAAAATAAATGACTTCTTGATTTATGATGTGTTAAATTAATGACTACTAGTTGTATGGAATTGGTCAAACGCAAAGCGTTATGAAAGAAAAGCAGTAAGCTGTGCTACCATTTGCTTTTTTTAGTTAAAATAAATTTTATCGTTATAAAGATTAAAGAATAAAGATCAAATTTATAGTTATTGAGATCAAATGATGGGGTCGTATTACCATTCTGCAGGGTGGGGCATAAGCTTCTACGGACAGGAATACCAAACATTTTATTTTCAACCACCTTTTTTTATATGCTGTGGTCTATATGATTACCATGGTTTTGAAAACACATTTTAATACAAATTTTTCACTGTTGATCAACAGAATTCCGGTTTCGCACATGTGAAGTTTTGCGTGCAGTAGTATTGGTGATTTATAGATTTATTATATATAAAAGCTTATGACCTACCCCATATTGTTTCATAAAATAAGGTATCTGAAAAATTGGGAATAAGCTTATTTGTGCGTAGAAACAACTGTGAATCACAAACTCTAACTGGCCTGCAAGATTTTCAATTTTTGGCAATTTTCTCAAACTTATTCAGAATGGTTGCCGTTTTTTTTACGCAGTAGTTTCCTCGGTCTGAATGCACAATGGTGTAGTGGTTAGAGCTTCTGCTTCGCAGTCGGTAGATCTGGAGTTCAATCCCCTTGTCAAGTCATACCAAAAGACTTTAAAAAATGATATTCACAGCTTCCCTGCTTGGCCCTCGGCATTTAGGAGAGGTTGTGGAGAACAAGCCGGCAAGTTCGCTTGTTGTGTTCTTCGGCAAGGCACTTGACGGGACGCCCCCATCTTTATGTGGAAAATAGGTGTCTGTTTTCCCTCCGAAGAAAGGGTTGGTGGCAGGAAGAGCATTCGACTGCAAAACAAATGCCATGTCATAACAATGCAAATTATTTGCTGTGGCGACCCCTAATCGGGAAAAAGTCTAAAGAAAAAGAAGAAAAAGAAGTTTCCTCGGTCTGAACTCTGAATGCATGGTGTAAGACCACAAAACCCTTGGAGTTGGACAACATTTCAGTTTTTACACCTTGTTTAGAGATCTTAGTCAGCAAAACAAGTTGCCAGATGAAAACAAGTGCGGCACATTGCGGTTATCCAGAAGCAAAAAAATGCAGCGAGCATGACGAGAACGCGCAAGCTCTTCAATGAAAACTACAGGGTGCCCCACAAAAAACCCCTAAGTTTGTGATAATGGTTGATTTATGTTTTTATATTTTCAGAATTTGTAGGTTTTTATATTTTCAGAATTTGTAGACCCATGCCACAGCTAAGCAATTTCCAGCGCGAGGTCATCGTCCTATTCCGGGAAGAACATCCAACATGGGGGTTACAGAAATGTCGGAAAATTTTGCCTGAATTTTTGGTGCCATTACAACTGACCAGTTTAGATGTGTCGCGGCTGCATTCAAACTGGGTGGATCAACTGTAGCAAAGGTGCGTAAGCATGGTAGTGGCACATTTTGCAAGCATGATTCCCCAACAAGGCGAGCAGTCTTGAAACTTGCCGTAACTCCACCAGATCATTGCAGAAGACATTCAAGTCAACGTAAAATTTGTAAAGAACTGGGAGTGTCAAAGGGGTATGTGCACAGAACAATTGAAAATCAAATTTAAAGTGTTTTCGACGTATTAAATGCCATGTTTTAACTGAAGCACACCGGCAAACTCGAAAGACAAAGTGTGATGCCATGCTTCAGCGCTTCGGTCAAGGCGAAAAGTGGAAACAAGTGTGGTTCTCAAATGAATCAACATTCTGCTTGTCTGCACCACTCAATAGGCAAAATGAATGCATATATCGTGCAGTGGATGTCAAAACTAATATTCCTGATGAAGATTTGTTGGTAGAGATAGACAAGCAGCAACATCTATCATGTGCTATGGTGCTGTTTCCTGGCACGGCAAAACAGACCTCTATTTTATTGAAGGAAATGCTGCTAGGCAGGAAGGTGTTGCACCGAGTCGGAGAAAGAAAAAAACTGTAAATCAAGTTGTTTACAGAGAGGACATGTGCCCGCAGATGTTTAAAGGTATTGACCAAATAATGCAGGGAGAACCCTGGACGTGGCAGCAAGATGGTGCAAAGCCACACATTGCCAATGACACTGTTGCCAGGCTTCGAGTTAACACTCCAGATTTCATCACACCCCAGCAATGGCCATCCAAAAGCCTTGACCTCAATGTAATGGACTATTGCATTTGGAGTGTACTCTTACAGGAGGTTCAGAGACAAAGAAGAGGAATCACTGATGCTGAGTCATTAAAACATGTGTTGATGGCGCATGCAACAACATGTTTCTTGTTGTCATTCGTCGAGCAGCTCAGAACTGGATGGATCGCTTGCGTCGCTGTTTTTCAGTTAATGGACAGCATTTTGAGCGGTATCTGTGACTTGTTATTAGCTAACAGTTTGTTAATTACACAATAAAGTTGTTAGTTTGATTCGTTTTTAAATACCATTAAAAAATAACATGGTTTAAATAATACAGTTTAAAGTTTCGAATTTAGGGTTTTTTTGTGGGGCACCCTGTAGAAGACTTGTTTGTCAAAAAATTATAAAGTTAAATAATGCCTCCAGTTCAAAAAAGGAATGAATGAATGAGAGAGGATAGTGACTATCAGGGAATGTGGAGTGCTGAATCGGTGCACCCCGTTTGGCTAGTTCATTTGCCGCATTGTCCTCAAAAAAATAAGTTATCGGAGACCTACTGTATTACAGTCGGAAAATAGCGGCTGAGGAAAAAATGGAAGTACCGCCATATGTGCTAAAGAGAGTAAAAACAAAGGGAAGACGTTAGAGAAGAGAGTGCAACAAGTACAAAGTGAAACAGTTCGAGGAAAAAGACAAAGGAAGAAGAAGTGCCAGACTTTCTGGTGCAGCGGAGACCAGCAAAGTGTTTGCGAATAACGCGGACTTTAGCAAAAAAGTGTTGGCAACGGGCCTTTCGAAAAGGAAAAAGCTACTTTAATCCCATAAGGAAAGCAGATGGCAAGGACGCCGAAGCTTCATTTAAAGAAAGTAGAATGGTTGGAATCATCAGTTTAAATCATTAGATTGTGATTTTGTTGAGAATTAAAGTGCACAAGAGCATCACTGTGTTGTCAAAAAGACTGGTCAGAACGAAAGGAAGAAGCAAAAAGAGTGGGATCCACTCTTAAAAAAGAAGTTACAGGGTGAAGAATGACAAGAAAGCAGAACCTCCAGGACGAAGAAGAAAGCATGATTGAAGTAGTGAAAACCAATTTTTTAAGAGGCCCAGAAAGTCATGGTTTTAGTTTGATTTAGCCAATTCCAACATTTACTAAAATCAATGCAAAACGAAGTAAAGTTGGCTGAAAACAAAGCAGTCTTCGCAGTAGGTCATATAGCACCTCAACTTGACAGTACTTAATAACTTGTAAACTACTGAGTCTATCAATATCAAACTCGGCAACAAAGATCTCCATATGTCAGATAGAAGTTGATGACGTCAAGATGGCATATAGTAGGCAAAGAAATACTTTTTCAACTTGCATTTCTTGATACAAAAAAGCGTTTTATGCTAAGACTAGAGCCAGCATTTTACTGACCGTATTTGCCGGTGTATAAGTCGACCTTTTTCGATCAAAAATCGACCTAAAAAAATCGACCTCGACTTATACACCGAGTCATGAAATTCAACTTTGTATTATATCATAAAATCGTAAATTTCCGTCGAATTTTAGGGGGTCGACTTATACAACGAGTCGATTTATACACCGGCAAATACGGTGTTTGTGGAAGATTTGCACAATATAAAAAAATGACTTCAAAGTTGATCTTTATGCTAGCATACTGCATTCTAATTCAACAAGTGTCAAGAGCCCTTGGCGATTTTTATTTGCCCCGTTTACACCATAGGCGTCCGCAAACTTAGCAAACGTTTTCTGTTAAATCGAGCAAGTGCTTCCATCAAAAGCGTATTGAAGTTGTGGAAAGTCGCCAAAGTAAACAGTATGTATTTTTGGGATTAAGATATTAAATATTTGGCCCACTTCTCACAACTTTTTGTAACTGTAGGAGTATTTGTACGAGCTAACGCCAATGGCGGGCTGCATGTTGCTTGGTCTTGGCATAAAAGCAGCCAGGCAAAGAGCAAACCAATCAGAAATCAAATACACTCAGTTAAGTTATTACCATAGTTGCACCCCCATGGGTGATGTAGGCTTATTGGGTTTGATGTGTTGTTGACACAGTCAACTGACGTTCCAAAATTAACAGTAGACCTACTCTTATTTTAAAGGATATCAATTAAGTCTTAAAACTACTGTACATTACAGAGGTTGCGCATAGCCACCATTTTTCTCCAAAAGTTTTTCGAGCTATCTCTTACTTGCCCTGAACGGTACTTAGGAACTGCACTTGCTCACAATGAAAACAGCCAACGTTTTCAAACAGTTTCATTCACACATGTTATGAAGTGCTTGCATGCATAATTTTAAAGTTGTGGGTGTAAGAGGCGCCGAAGTAATTGATATATGTACTTTCAGGAATAGCCTATCAAATATTGGAACCACTAATTACGACATTTTCGTAGATTAATGCCTACTTGTACGATCTAAATGCTCTGGCTGTGGACATGTTGTTAGGTGCTGGTATAAATGCAGCCAGACAAAGAGCAAACTAATCCAAAGTGATGCACCTGCAATTACGATATTACAATAGCAGCCATTAGTAATATTGAGGTTACAAATATCAAATCAGACGGTTGCGCCGGCTTCATCCAACGGCAAAGTAAATTGTTTCAACCTTTAGATGATATGGAGCTCAATACTAATATTTTGTTGCAAAAGATAAAACAGGACCATCTTTACCTCCAATGTTTCTGTAGGGATATCACCAATTTGTTTTTTGAGAAAAATAGTGAAAATGTACTAAAGTACTTAATTTTTCTAGAAATTGCAGGTTTTGAAGTACAGCCACCAAAATTTTGAGTGTCTTTAACCGGTAGGTTACGTATCAAAATTTTTGGAGACTTCATTTCGTGAGGAATATTTTTAAAAATATATAAATAATGCCAACCAACTATGCTTGCAATGAAAAATAGTCAAAATGTACCCAGAACTAACTTTATCTAATAACTGCAAGATGCTTAGGGGTAAGAATATAAACTAATCCTTAGCGCTGACTAATTGAAGCTGCATAGTGCTGGGAAAAAATTTCTAAGCTTTCAAACGATGCTAATTGTTAGTACTATATCACAACCTTTACAAAATAAACGTACATGTTTTTACTCAGTTTACCACTTTTTGGTAAAGTGTAAAAAGTTGAACCACATGTGTTGAATTTCAATGTTTTTAACCAAAGAGCAAGTAGTAAAGATATGTGTCATGCACCTATTGTCGGAATCACCTTCAAATACCCATCAATTTATTGAACAAATTTCTAAATTTAATTGAGAATTGAGGTCACTAACTAGTTTCTAATTAAACTGATTGTGTTAAATTTGCGCATCTTTTAAAAAAATTGTCACATCTTGAACTCTGTTAGTGAAAAACTGCATTGATCGTACCAGACGTATTATGACATCATACAGCAAGATTGAAGTAAGCAGAAAAAGAGAAGGATGCTTAGAAGGCTAAAAACGCTTAAAAAAAATTTGTTGTTGCATCATCAAATCAGCTTTAAAATGTAGATTTGTTTTTCAAAACCGCCGTATTGATATCTCCCAAAACAACGTTTAATCACATTTCTACGATCAGCACTTTTTTTTGCTAAATCAAGAAAACAAATTTTACTAATCGATTTTTAGTTATGATGTTAAGTGAGATCCTAATAAGATGGAATTTGGTGAAGCTGGTAAATTAAATACTGGCTTTCGTTTAAAGCTTCTCCTTAGTCAAAAAATGCGATTTTTAAAAGATTATCTTTATTGTGACATCATTATGACGTTACAAACTCCCATATGACACTCATCCTGGGGTGGTAATAAATCGCTCCAAGTATGACGTTTGTAAGTCCAGTAGTTTTGGAGGAGCTAAACACGCACATACACACACACCCACACACACACAAACACACACAAGCACTCACAAACACACACAACACACACATAGACTGAATTGGGTTTTATGGTATAGATATACGTAAGGCACGTGTGCTGTTTAACAATCCGTAATTAATTCAAATTCCAGGAAAACTTAAAGAGAAATTATCAATTAAAAGTATTTTCTATAAAAAGCTAGTTAAGCTAACCACTCATAATTCTAAAATTTTGAATAAAATATCTTGTTTACATGTATTTTAATTTTTAGAAGACTTTAAACGCTACTATATGATAGACAGAACAAACCCTACCGCTGAAACATGATATAGGCTAGAGCACTAGGTCATGAGATTACTATCTATTTATTTTTTTAATCTTTTTTAGGTCGCTCCTTTAATAGTCTGCAGCCATCAAAGCATGTCGTATTTATACTACTCGCAAACATTTAGTTGCAATTAGCCGGTCTTTCGTTGGCTTCCCTTCCTGAATTAGAACTTCATTTTGACTAATTGCTATATTTTTTTTGCTTAAACGTCGTTACATAACCCTAAGAATGTCCGATCAGTAAAAACATTGCTCTAAAAAAATGAAAGGCAAAGACGTCTGCTGCTGTTGGTTAAAAAATCCATACTTTTATCAAACCTACAGTATATGTCTAGCCCACCTACTTGACTGGGCCGAAGAGAACCGCATTATCTTGGGCTTTTGGCCAGTATTTTTATTGACTCGACAAAAATACGGGCCAAAACCAGCTACATTGTTAAATAAAAGAAATAACTTTGCTATGTTAGAACTACTGTACTACCGCAGTGAGGTCGGAGTTTCCTTCTTGTTTAGATAGTTTAACGACATTGCCTTTCAAAAAGTAAACTATTTACAGCAGGTTCTGTAGATAATATACACCGAAACCAATGTTGGCGTTGACACAAAACTTGTCTTTTGTTTGATCTCTGAGCAAAGAGGAGAATAAAGATAATTATACTACCACATTCATTGATGCATCAAAAATGTTGGTCTTACAAAATCATCTGCAGATTGCCAAACTAACTTTAAAAAACAGCAAACGTTTCTTGATTTTGTTACAATCTTTTATGCCCTTTATTGGTTTCAGTGTCTATTACCTGCAAAACCTGCAGTGAATGATTTGGCTTTTTATTGATCAATGTGTGCGCAAACCATCTAAACAAGAATGAAATTCCAGAGTTTCAGAACCTCGCTTTTATAGTAGTTGTATTACAGCAAAGTTATTTTTGGTTAATGACAGTACAGCTGGTTTTGTTTGCTTGGTGTTGCTTGGTATTCATCGTGGTTTTCTGATGAAGAAAAAGAAGTGAACGCTAAAAATATATCAAGTATATGAAACAAAGCCCTCTGTGGTTCTTGCACCACAAAACCTATCTAACCTTTTTGCATCTGCAGAAACTTAAATTGTTAATTTGTTGGAAGAAAAATCAACTCCGATATTTTAGCTCATGACATTAGCATCCTTTATGCGACATTTCTACATCATGATAGTGCACGTAGCAAAATTTTCCTTCCTTCACCAGGTTTCAAAAAATTAGTAAAAAAAACAAAAGTAACAAACGATGCTACAGAACATAGTGAAAAAATGCTGGAGAAATACAAATACATGCGGACAGAAAATACATTTCAACAAAATCAGGTCTTGTATTTTAGCCTTTAGAAAAAACTTTAAAGGAACAACTAGATTTCAAAAAACTTCGCTTGCCGCACCACAGAATTTTGCTCATGTCTACTAAACTTGATTTGCGACTGTTTTATTTAATTTTGTAAGCATTAAATACCAAAAATTTCTGAGTGGCAAAGCGCTATTTTCCTGGATTTGTGTTTAACAAGATTATGAAAAAAGTTTAATATTTGGTGCCGGTACGATTATCTAACCTACCTGGATTAGAGTTCCATCAAAATATATTATTTCAAACTCAAGAGCATTGCCAAAGTTAAACCCAAAAATATAGGATTTATTGGATTTTATGCAAAATTTAAACATGCCTGTAATTTGTGCGGTTGATACATATCCTATGGAACTGAAATGCTTTGTAAATGGGATCTGCAGACACCTAAGGGTTAAAGCTTGTCCCTGCAAAGATTGAACAAAAAAGGTCACTTTTGATCCATCTTACCAATGTAGTCATGCGTGACAATGATACGTCAAGAAAACTAGACTTCCCATAGTCGGCATCAGGTTTCGTGTGAAAACAGTGGCAAGTATTGCTCTCTGCCTTAATAAGATATCCACAATGGTTTTGTAGGGATCTTTATAACAGATTTGGTAGGACACGCTGTCTTAGTACTTTTTATGTGTTGTGTTTGATGGTTGCTTAAATTTCTTGCTTACCTGATGAGCCCCTTGAGGGCGAAATTAGCTACTTGCTGACTTTTACATTTTTGTATGCTGTACTGTATCGCGTGTTGCTCTCACTTTGTATTTTTATGAAACTACTTTGACAATAACTTTCCAATATTATTAGCTATATGCATGGCGATAATCAACAAAATGTCCAAATTTGATAAAATGTGTGTGAGCGAATGTGGTAAAGAAAAGTTTGTGCAGATTTTTTTGTCATTGTGTATCATGCCTCATCATGGGTTGCTCTTACTTTGAATTTTTGTGTGACATTAATCGCATATAACAGGCGTCATTGCGATTGCGTTGTGTGGGCTGATTATGACTAAAAACAGCATTATTGATTCTCTTCGGTTGTTGTTTTCCCAAAAGGTACCCCATTCTATGGAACTTCGAACGCCTCAAGATCTCGTGACTTTGTCTCTTCCGGTGAAATATTTTTAAACAATGAATTTGAGCTTTCTTTTGATTTAAAAATCAATCAAAGATCTTATGCTGCTGCACATTTTGTTAAAGGTATTGAAACATTTTTGTTTTTACTGCTTAGTGGATGTTGGGTCGATAGAGCCATTTTCACCATGCTATCATTATCATCCGTTTGTTTCCCCCATTTCGGAGACTTTGTTTTTGTCCGTGTAGCCGAGGACTATTGGTCCTTGCAGCTTCTTCGCCAAGCGCCTCTGTTTTTGGGATCAACTTCCACCAGTTTCCTTCATCTAATATCATCTCGCATCAGTTCTATCCACATTTTTTTCGGTTTGCCAATTTTTTTCCATGAACAAGACGTTTTCTTGTCATGAGCAGTGCTTTATCCTTCTCATTTTTTCCACATTCTCATACCACCTCGGTCGTTGGGTTTCATAACTTCCATCATACTTTCGACTTTAGTTTTCTTTTGAATGCATTCATTTTTGATGCCAACAAGCAAAATAATTTCAGGACACTTAGATCGTTAGGGAAATTATTAACTCCCCTTTACCTATAAGATTCTACTAAAGTAAATTCATTCATGTGTATACGCTTATTAAACTTGTGGTGTGTTTGCTTTGACTGATACAAAAGGAAACTTTGCCGTCATAGAGGTAGACATTGATTAGAAGTCAGTTGAGTGATCACAGTGCTTTTGTAATTGATCTGCTTTGTTATAAACAGTACACGTATTAATATATGGTACATCTAAAAATATAGTTTGCGAATTGGATCTGACTGATCCCTACAAGGGTCAGTTCCGCTAATGGTATCTAACTTCAAATTGTTGAAAAGAAAGAGGATTGCCGCTTTGCAATGACTCTAATAAGCTTTCTTTATTTGCAGGTATTTTGTATTTCATGGGCGGTTGGTCAAAGTCTATTAGTGAAAACGAAAATGATCAGTCAAGTGAGTACAAAAGTGTTGTGTGATATAACTCTTTTTAAAGGCAATGGTCAATAAATCGAGTTTTGAGGCATTACAATGCCACGATCAATTTGATTATAGCTACTTCAAAAAAGCATTTGCAAAACAAATTTACACTTGTGGGACTTATACTAGGTCCACTGTAGTGGATGGTTCATCAGATGGTCTACTCTGCAAAGCCGTATCACTCGTGAATGAGTGGCGATTGTCGCAGGTGCACTAAGTCTCATAACTGCTAGAACAATAGTGCTGTCACAGCCCAGTGGTTGCAAGCTCTTAAAGTAATACAAGAGGCCAGCAATGCACTTTGAGCAAACTGCAGACAGTGACACTGTTTTGATCTATCTGGTCTCTTTAGTGCAGCTGGTGAGACTTAGAGCACCTGCGACAACAGTGATTCATTCACGAGTAATACGGCTTCGCAGAGTATTGAAAGGCCATCGAATACAGTGGACCTAGTATATGTTCCACGAGTTTGACGGTCTAAACCAGGGGTTCCCAACCAAGGGTGCTCGCACACCTTGGGGGTGCGAGATGGTGATTGAGATTTTTGTGTTGCATTACTGTGCTATCATGCTCAGTTCATCCTGAGGTCATTGTTCTACACAATCTGTGTGTAGCTGCAGCATGCCAACTGCACGGCTCTCAATTCAGTCTAAGATGATGCTGATCTCCAAAAAAAGGTCAACACATGCAATTTTAACCGTTACTTCAAAATCGGCCCACATCTTGGCCTGGGAAATGTTATGAATTCGTCACATGTTGAAATATTTTAGGGGTGCGAGAACATATTACAATATTTTAGGGGTGCGAGAACACATTAAAATACATTAGGGGTGCAGGCTATTACAAAGGTTGAAAACCACTAGTTTAAGCTATGCTTTATTAAAAGTCTCTGGCTTCTTGTCGGTCACCAGCTACGCTAAAAAGACCTGATAGATCAAAATAATGTTGCTGTCTGCAGTTTGCTCAAATTGGTTTTTGTTTGGAAGAACTGTTGTGCGTTTACCTGCTGTCCTACATAGTATACTTATCCGGTAACTAAATATTTTTGGGGGGGTGTTTAAAAACACTGACGCAACTACTCTGATTATTTTTGGCAAACCGAAGCATTTCATCATAATCTCTCCTAAACAATTTTATTTTATATTAAAGATGAACCGTCAAAAAGCGTTGACCTTTTCAACTTCGACAGTCAAACGTGGAGAGCAGGAGCACCAATGAATAATGCGAGAGCTTGCTTTGGTTCAGCGGTGCTCGAACAACAAATTTACGTTGTTGGTATGATTGATCATAAGGTTTTTAATACTTACAATTTTTAATACTTTTAATACAATTTTTAATACCGTTAAAAGTTAAATCCTATTGCTGGATGACGGCTCCATTACAAACTTTTTTCGCAAAATGAAACGTCCCGGCCAAACCGTAAACCTGTCGAACAAAATCAACATAAACCAGTTGGCATTGGCCCGGCCCCCCAATTTCTTGTACCTAATTCTAATATTGAGCTATTTTTAAATGAACAAACTTTTTTGAGAGCAGGCTATTATTTTACAATTTTCTCGCAAACTTTGTATTTCATTAATTTATTGCAGTTTATTGACTTAAATTTATTTTTTATATGTTACACAAAAAGCCTTTTCATACTACTTAAAATTCGGGTTTACCTAATCAAGTGAAAAACGTGGATTAAGATCATGCGACTGTGGTCAAACTTATCTGGTAAATTGAGCATACCCATTTCTGAAAAGCCTTAATTTCTTTCAAAAAGCTTTATCTGGCTACGACCATTTTGATCGATGTAAAGATCGATGTATCGTAAATGGACAGTTTTGTAGAATGATAGCCCCGCCTTTAGGGTAGCGTTAACGGCTGGCCCACTAAATATTTGTCTCTTAATTTATGTTGACATTTTTAGGCGGTGTGTCAAACGATACTGCTGAAGTTCTCAACACAACAAGTGGTCAGTGGACAATATTAACTTCAAAAATTCCCTCTGGAATTAAAGAATGCAGCGTCTGTTGCGTTAAAAGTCAAATCTACGTCAATGGCAAAACCACGTTAGCAGATGTTTTATGTTATGATATCAGCATTTAACGGCTGTGGTTTAGCATTTGTGGCTATGGTTGTCCATTTTTTAATGAGCTTTTGAAATTTACACTCTCACTCCTTCAAAGAGTGTTCTTTGCTGTAAAAATAGTTTCTCAAAAATACTTTGCTAAAATATTGAGGTTTAGAGGCATGCACGTAGCCAGACTACAAAATTAGGGGAGCGGGCAAATAAATTCGCAAAATATGGTAAATTTCAAGGATTAGTTTGCACAAACAAAGCAAATTTCATTTACAGTACTGGTGCGGAGTACCAGGTTTCAACTCTTTGATTTTCGCGCCAAGCGTATCGTCGTTGATTAGCACTGAACCAGAAGAGTTGCTTTGTAGAGCTGGAAATATTAGCTCAACGAATCCTTTCTGCTTTGTCAAACAAAAAAAGGAAACGGTTGAAGCTTTCTTGCAATTTTTATTTACAATAATGCGCAGCTCCGCCCAGCGTGTGCAGAACGAAAATTCATGGCGATAAAGGCTACCACATAGTCTCAATAACAATCAAGCAGGAGGACCAACACTCAGGCCCAAACAGAAATCCGAAGCATAATTAGATCGAAACGAAAATTTACTACTCGTTTCGCCACGTTCACGTTTTGACAAGGATAGTGAAAATACTTGTGGTCACCATATACTGTATATATATGAGCAGATGCACCTGTCATATACATGTATATGATTCAAACATGTGGCCTTATTTAACGACAGGGCGAAGACCAAAGAAAGACAACACAACACAGGAGGGTTTTTAGAAGTAGTCCGTAGGAAGCCCATAACGTCTATTACTTCTCAGTAGGGGCTAATTGTTCGGTTCGCTGTAGGGGTCTAATTTGAAGCTATATTTACTAAAACTTCTAACAAAACAACGCGAGATCACTTAATTCATCGCAATATCAATCAATTTTGTAGGAAATTGCTTATGAAGTCTTTGCGTCACATTCTCAAGAGACTGCGCTGTATGAAGTCAAATCGCTGAGAAAAAACTACTAGGCGATTGGCGGAACAAGTACATACAATTTTTTGTTTTTCTTCCACTCCAAACTTTCTACGCAGTTTAAATTTAATAGTTAGTGTGTCTAAATGCTTTATGTTTACAACGAAACAGGCTCAACCTAATAAATTTGTAGTAATAGTGATTGCAATCGTGGATGTTTGATTGCGAAACGACGAACAAACAAGTTCAGATCAAGGATCTCTGTCACCTAACGTTCAAAGTCTAATTGGACAAAAATTGGGTGTTTTGACTGTAACATACTTTCTCCGGTAGGAACATCTATGCGAGTACGCACAGAAAATACTTACTCTCAATCAACCAAGCTTGAGCAAAATGTTGTAATATCTGCTGCGAGATTCTACATTTTAGGAAAAGCAATGTTTGTTGGTAGAATCAGGCTAACTCAAGGTTAAAACTCAAGAGTTTTTGCACCTAGCACAACGATGGCCTGGTCTACTTTGATTTGTAAACGGTTGGCCTACATATTGTTTAAAAATTGAGAATCTCGCTCTGCTCTTAACAAAAAATCTCGTATCCGTCCCTGAGCTTAGTTGACTTTCAGCTGTTTTGATTCCTTGAATGAATAAACAGTACACATAAATAAATGATTTCGACTTCTACACAGATTTCTGTGGCTACATCGATGAGAACTGTCTGCCTGACATCAAACTGCTTTGCGCTTGCTTTTTGTATGATCGATATAATTTTTTCTGTTTAGTCAAATAAATTTCATGGTCACAACACCCATCTTGCCCCTGGCTGGGTATAGACCTGTGCAGAAGTAATAGTTGGCCTTGAATGTTTTTCTTGTTTTTCAAATTTGGTGCTTTTGTAATTTTTTGAAAGTTTTATGATTATCTACTGCTTTTGTGTGTTCTAGCAAATTGTGCCTCAACTAACCTACACAAAAATATAAAAGAAGTTGGGAATATCGCAAGAGGTTTTCTAATTATTGTCAGTTTTGCATCCAACTATTAGATATTCCAACACGATTATTGTTTGGTGATAAATTATGCTGGTCAACACAATTTTTGTGAAATGCAAGTAAACAGCTGATGTCGAACAACTAAAGGCTATTAAGGTTTGAATTTTTAATCAGTTTTCCCACCACATCAAGCTTTCAAGTAATTTGCGGTTTTAATAGTGTTAGTTTAATTATTGTAGGCTTTCAAATTTACCCATCGATTTGCCATATTGTTCTTTTTTTAGTATCAATCAAACTCCTGTGATAGAGTTGTTTACTAGTCTACGCTATAGAGTTGTTTACTAGTCTACAATTGCATTCAGTAACGAATGCTTTAGCGCTGTTATTAACCGTAGAATTGCTACCTTATCTAATGTGTAAAGTGAAATAATTAATCATAGATATAAATTATTGTGTGCATATTAACTTTTCGGGTAAACTGTAACGCTGATGAATGTATAAAGCATGTGCTCAAAACTTCTGCAAAAACATTTGCAATTTACTGTAATTTTAAATAAATTGAGAAACTTATGACGCCACAGAGGTTTGATTGCCACGAAATAAAGCATTGTGTTGTGCACTCACACATATATTTATAGCTTAATAATGTTTTGATTATAGCCAATATTTAAAAGACAAGAAACGGAAAAACTTGTTGTGTTAAAGAAAATTTGCACTAAGATTTGAACTCAGTTGCACCTGATATTGCCAGAAAAAAAGTAACTCTAATTATGCAACAAAAAAGCTATTTCATCGATTATTGCTTTCGATGATATGTTTACTAATGACCACAGCAACACAAAACTTTTGTCTAATCAATTCGAAAACAACGTCTATATCAGTTGTTCTCGAGCAAGAAACATAATTCCTTGCTAGGGAAGACTTGCATATCGGCAAAAGGGTAATTTTGATTGAAAAACTGATTGAATAGTGTAGAAGACGCCAATTTTGCGTTGCTCTTCAGTACTAACAACTAGTATACATACTTTTGGTGGGACACTTAGTAATTTGGTGCAAAAACCCCAATAACCGGAGAACTGCTTGAAATATTTTCAGCATTTTTTTATTCCATTCCGATCACGTTGTGGCACAATTTATCAGAACATAAAAACGTAGTAGCCTGAATAATAATTGATAAATCTTTCAAAAAATTAGAAAATTGTAAGAAAAGAATTTAACTTTGAGGGCCAAGTGTCCGTCAAAATTCCAATATTTTTGCAAAAGACTTCAGAAAACTTACTTTTTATTGCCAGTGACATCCTTTGTAGGATTGGCAGTTTAAACTTTTAAAATGGATAAAAAGTGAATAACTCTGGGCAATTTAAACCTTTAAAATGGATAAAAAGTAAATCAACCTGATGTGTGGTAATCACAAAAGTTAGCTAGTGATTGTTGTCTGCTCAATATTCTGATCCAACCCAGTTAAAACGATGTTGAAAAATGTAATTTTTCATAAGAACTGTATATTAGCTTGGGCATGGCACCTACTTAATGCTGTTGGTTGGATAAACGAAGGCGACGTTGGTATGTATATTATGCAAATGAATTTTTCAATACAGACAGCTCAGATACGTCACAGCTGTACGACTTCTCCCTACACCACGTGATCTCTAGCTAAATCTTGCAAGTATGAAAAATCCTTGCTGTGATGAGCCTCACTTAAATCTATAGGTTTTGTTGACCAAACCAATACAGCCTATGTTTCTTTTACCAACTTGCTGAATTAGCTTTTTTTAAAACAAAATTGATATCACTGACGTCACATCACAAAAACAAAAATGACAGGTGGGAAATTATACTTGTGTTACACATCAGCTGTTAAGTTATAAAGTTGCTATTGGAAACGCAGTAAATCTGTGAGGAAGTTGTGGTTGGTAACTTCTATTGTGGTAATTAGTCAAAAATTTAATTTTTGGATTTTTAGTTCGAATCAACTATATCGGTACAACCCCGTGACAAAAAATTGGACGAACGAAAACCAACAAGTTCCCTCGCAAGGTATTCTGGTCTCGTTTCTACTGATGAAAGACAATGGTGAAGCACCAAGTGCCCATACAAAATGAGAAATAGAAACAGTCTTGGACTAGCAGTTTATCAATTGAATATTTATGGTAAAATTTGTCAAGAGAGTCAAATTGTATTTGGAGTCTCCTTAAAAGTAGCAGTCTGTATTGTTATGTTTTTCCTATCAACAGCAAATTAAGTAAGATACATTTTTTTACCCAATTAATTTCTTCCACACATACTTGTCAACAAAGCAAATTTTACTTAAATGAACAATTATGTGCAGCAAGCATTGGCCTTAAACGAGTGGATTGAGCAGTTTTTCAGACAAGACCAGGTCCAGTTCAATTTATTTTGATTTCATGCAGTCGCGCGTATGAAGGATTTACAACGGTGGTAATACTAATCACTACTGTTTCTTTTTTCAATGTTAAATGGTAAACGGTGAGGATTTCATATTTTTTGTATGACTGATTTGTGTTTAAGTTTGGGATCAGTGGTAATGAGAAAACTGTCTGACTAAGACTTGTAACATTGTAAACTGTCTGACTAAGACTTGTTACTGGACTAACTCAGCCACGTCTTACTTGGACAAGCCCAAAAATTTCTGCATTTGACAAATTGGTTGAAATGGAATTTTTCGTTAAAGATGAAGTAAATATAACAGTTGTTTTACATTGCTGGTTACGTTTTAAGACATTAAAACCAGACCCTTGAAAGTAGTTTTATTTCCTGTTATCATATTGGCTGCAGAGTTACCAACTCGAATTTTGCAAAAATCCGAAAAAAGGCTTTTCAAAGAAGCCAAAAATGGTAATTTTTGCGTAAAAATTCTTAAGATTTTGAAATACTTGGACAAATCATATATATTAGATCAATCTCTAATAACAAAAAATCTTTGGCCAAAAGCTACCAAAATTTTTTCTGGTTTGGAGCTCATTACCAACCAAAAAAGCTTTACGCTCAAAAACGAACAAAAACTTTCTGATTCGGAGTTGATATCAAAAAAAAGATCTTTGCCCAAAATTTTGCTAAAAAAATCCTAAGATGGATCTCAAAATTTTTTAGACTTTTCCAAAGACATTCTACAAAATCAAAATTCCCAAAAAATTTCCTCTTTAACTTAAAAATTTTTAAGATCTTGAGATAAATTCCAAAGATTGGAAGCAATTCATTCATTTATTCACGCGTATGAGCTCATGCTCAGTTTGCATGTCTTTTGTCAGACTGGGCCACCACGACGGGTAGACTGCTTGGCCCCACCATCTGTCTACCACATAAAGACGGAGGCATCTCGTTAAGTGCCTTGCCCAAGGACACAACAAGCAAGCTTGCCGGCTTGTTCTCCACACTGTCCCTTATGTGCTGAGCGCCAAGCAGGGAAGCCGTGAATGCCATTTTTTAAAGTGTTTTGGTATGACTCGACTTGGGAAATGAACCCCACGTCTACCGAAAGCGAAGCGTACGCTTTAACCACTACACCATCGCGCAGGTATTGGAAACAATGATTGAAAATTACACGACCAAACAAAATTGTGGTGGACAATAAAGGTCTCGTAATTGCGTTTGTAAACAGATAATCAGGTCTCAAATTCTACCTCTCAGAATTCTTGGTGAAAAATTGTTTTGTTGATTGCTGATTTACTAGTTCTGCCTATTTATGTAATAATATTTGTAAATAGCTTATTTGATGATTACTTACATTTATCCGCCCAATAAAATCTAAAAAGTTTAGCAATATCTTTTAAAGTTAAGTGCATCATGCAGATCTTCCAGAGAAAACGAAGTAAACGCTTGCTATGTTGCTCTCTAAAGCGCTTAACGAAAGTATAGGGCCTGTACGGACATTGAAAGCAAAATTTACGTGGTGATTGTGAATATAGGTTGTTAGCTTTGTTTCAAAGTAGTAAACGTGGTAACTTTTTCAAGTGAAGTAATAAAACCTTAAAATTGGTGTAATGGTTAATGTTCAAATTCTGTGTAACTTGAGTTTATGAATATCGTTTTGTGCGGGTTCAGCAAGCAGCGACATTGCAGTGATTACGACATAGATATTTATTTCTTTCTAAAAAACTTACATCTAAGCAAGTTGTTGAGACCGGCAGCATTTTCGAATATCTTTAAGTGGCTAGTGTGTAGTTTTAAATTTTACTAGAAATATGTTTTGATTTGGTATTGAGGTATAAGATGATTTTCCATAAACCACAAATTTACCTCTACATTTCTCTTACAACATGTTTGCTACTAATATCAATAGATTAATACCAGTATAATTTTCACAATTTGATAAAATTGTGTCGTTTACAAGACTGGATCTAAAACCTGCAAAAAACGGAACAAGACATTTATTTCTGGCAAGATCTGCTGTGTTGTTGCAGTTTGCCATTGCCTGAAATGACAAGATCAAATAGAAACTAAGGCTGCGTTCTCACACAGGTTTCGAGCCATATCTAAAACTTTTTGAGTTCAATATAACAGAAATGTGTGTTTATGTCGACCAGTTTTCGCAACTAGGAGCCAGACTTTTGCAATGAGCAAACGCTACCAAGTTGCGAAACGTCCCCCAAACTCTAAGCTTTGAAACCTTCACAATCATAAGTTTCGAAATTTCAGAAGTGATGGCAAAGTAAGGTCTTGGTAGAAGCACAAGCCTAGGTATAGATTGGTAATTGTTTCTAGGTACAAATTGATCATGTGGTGCTCAAAAATAGGTTATTGTTAAGAAAAAAAGACTTGGTAACGCTACTGTAATGTCCACTACAAGAAGTGCGTTTGTTGGCCCAAAAGCTGTCAACATTGCTTTTGAACGTAAGTTTGCCTGATTTTCAAATATGTCAAATACTGTAGCGTAGCAGTATCTTTAAAATCCCAAGTTATTTTCGTTATATTCAAGTTTTTTAACAACATGGCATGATAAACTGAGCATTAAATTAGTCATCAAAATTGTCACTGCACGAGGCAAAGCCGAGCAGAAATGGCATTTGCATTAAAGATTTCGTTTTAACATCTAAACCAATTTTTTTAAACGATTGGCGAAATATTTGGGCTACATCCAAGTGTTTTTAAACAACAGCAGGTGCACTTTCTTTTATATTTTCTGATGCACTTGGAATGTAACTTTGTACTTTTCCAAAAGCTATGACCTTTTATTCTTGAGAAATAAACTAGATTAAAAAGTTGAATACCCTCAAAAGCTCAATTTTAGCACTTACCGTATATGCTCGTTTTACCGTCCGGTCTTGATTAAGGGCCCGTTTGAATAGCCGCCCGTGTGAACAGAACTTAAAAATAAATAAGGGCCCGTGCTTGAATACCCGCCCGATGTAAAAGCTGATTTTTCAGTGGTAGAGAACAATAGGAAATAAGAAGCAGCTCAAATTTTGATTTGTTACTTCTCGTTGATAATATAAACTAATATGAGGGAATTACTCTTTAGACGTAAATAATTTGCATTTGACGTGAATAAATTGACATGGAAAAAAGATTAATGTCGTGAAATATTTGTCTTCAACGATAATTTTTGTGCATAATTTTACTTTGAAAATAACAAGCGCCCGTGCTTGAATAAGAGCCCGGTAGTGAGTTTGGTTGAAAAAAATAAGGGCCCGGGCTACAAAACGAGCAAATACGACAGTCCATTTTGGCCCACAATAAGTTGTAAAAGACTCTATAGAGAAAATATGGTTCCTACTAAGGCTTGTGTCTGGCAAAGCGACATATACCAATGCGGGTGGCTAAGTCCACAGTCGTCAAATTACCATTCTTCATGGCGGCTCAACGGCTGTAACGTCACTTAAAACTTTCCTAATATTCCATTTTTCTTGTGTGCGACAAGTTGAAGAAGCCGAAATCAAACACACGAGGTTAAGTTATCGCAATAGCACTGCCCTCATCAGTGATGTCGTGTTTGAAAATATCTGTTCAGCCGGTTTCACCGAATCGATGTTTGTGAGGACAGTAATAAAAAGTTAATGTGTTGTTGACACAGCCAACTGACGTTCCAAAATCAAAAGTACCTTTTTTTTAAAGGACATCTATCAAGCCTTAAAACTATGTTACAGGTGGTTGCGTATAGCCACCATTTTTCTCCAAAAGTTTCTCGAGCTCTTGGCCACGTCTTACTTGCCTTGTTTGGAACTTAGGAACTGCACTTGCTTACAATCAAATCAGTTTCATTCATTCATTTTATAAAGTGTGTGAATGCATAATTTCAAAGTTGTGGGTGGGGGAGGCGCCAGAATGATTGATATACGTATAATACTTTCAGGAATAGCCTATTATATATTGGAACCACTATTTGTGACATTTTCGTAGCTGAATGCCTACTTGTACATTCTAAATGCTCTGACTGTGCACATGTCGTACGGAGCCAGCGAAAGAGCAAACTAACACGATATGATGCACCTACAGTTAAGTTATTATAATAGCAGCCATTAATAATGTTAAAGTTACGCACTTCAAATCAAACGGCTTTGTGGGCTTCAACCAATGGCAAGGAAATTGTTTCAACATTTAAATGATATGTTTCTCAATATTGACATTTTGTTGCAAAAGATAAAACAGTACCATCTTTATCTCCAAGTTTCTGTAGGGGATCACCGATTTGTTTTTTGAGAAAAATAGAGAAAATATGCCAAAGAACTTAGTTTTTCTAGATACTGCTAGTTTGTGACGTAGAGCCGTCAAAATTTTGAGTGTTTTTAAACGGTATGCTACATATCACAATTTTTGGAGGCTTCATTTCGCAATGAATCTTCAAAATTTTTAAAAATAATGCCAACAAACCATGCTTGCGATGGAAAATAGCCAGAATGTACCAAGAACTAACTTTGTTTAAGAATTGCAAGTTTCCTAGGTGAAGAAAAATTTTTAACTAAAAATGGAAAATCATAAACGGCAAGTCATTTTCGATCAGCCATTATAAGGTAATCCTTAGCGCTAACTAATTAGACCTACATAGTGCTGGAAAGGAATTTTTCTTAGCTTTCAAACGAAACAAATTGTTGGTACTTTATCACAACCATTACACATTAAGTTAACCTGTTTCTTCTCAGCTTGCTACTTTTTCGGAAGGGGTAAAGTATTAAACCTTTTGGCAGCAGAACAGCTAGGAGAATAAGTTAGACAATCAATTAAGCTTGATCCAGGCTAGCAATTAAACCACTTGAGTTGGTGGATGTAGCCTTAGGTTGTGAAGTTTATGGAAATTTCTAGAGCTTTTGTTTCCATCGCTTTCCTAAAGGAAACGCATAGGTCAAGAATACGCACGTACATTTTGATTTAACGATTACTTCTGGTCTTTACTAGTTTCTTGTTCGACATGGTCTAGTGATGCCATTTAGTAACGATGTGTTAATAGTATTGAGAGTTTTAGATTATAATACCGTAGTAGGTGTGCTGTTGTGTTAGCCCGAAGCACTACCTTTAGACTGCAGTAGCAAGTAGCGGTAACGCAGCTACTTTTTCACCGAGCAACGGTAGAGGTAGCGTCATTACTCTTTTAATCTAGTATATAAAAATACTTAGTTACTTTTGCAACCAAGTATATAAAGCGCAATTCCGTCAGTGTGTTTGTCACTCTGTCTTAACTCCTCCAAAACTGGCTTGCGTAAAAACTTTGCATGGTTAATCAGCCTCTTGGGGAGAGCGTTGTAAGGGGGTTTTCGATGCCACAATGACGTCATAATCAAAGATTTTTTAGTGGCATTTTTAGACTGATCAAAGCAATTTTAGGCTTAAACGAAAGCCAGTACCCGACTTACCAACTTCAACAAATTTTACTTCTTTGGGACGTCACATGAGTCATAATTAACAATTAATTGTAAAATTTGGTTCCATTTATTTTCTCAAAAACTATCTATCGTAGAAACGCGATTAAAAGCTATTTTGGGAGATTTTAGGAAGGCTTTTTTAATAAAATAAACTCTACAACAATTACAGCTCATTTAGCAGAATAACAACAGATTCTTTATTTAACAATTTTGAGCCTTCTAAAATGCTTCTTGCTTTTTTCTGCACGCTGTTACTCGCTCTAGAACAGTGTTTCCCAACGTGGGCGGTATCGCCCCCTTGGGGGCGTTGGAGACTTGCAAGGGGGCGCTGTGAGCAATTTCTTATTTGAGGGGGCGCTGAACACACATAAGGGGGGCGTTATAAAAATGCTTATAAAAAATAAAATAATAATATATAAAATACATTACATACTACAATTCTACGTGTTATCACAAGAAACAATTGTACAGAAGAATATATAATCTACTGTATTTTTCCAATTTCTACCTCGTTTTGCTGCGTCTGCTGTATGTAGGCAATAGGCACCAATCAGTTCATTACAGTTCAGTTGCTTACACTCTTAGTTAGACCCCGTGTGTTCGTGACGGTGGCATATGTGTGTAATATTGTCACAAAATATCATATTAATTCGTTAGATTTCTTGTCATTGCTCGCTTTTCTGCTGATGCTTTTGTTTTTGTATATTTCGTATTGTTAAATGCATTGCTAGCAAGATTAGTCTTAGCCTACTACAGCTGCCTTTTTTCTTTGCAAAAACATGTACGCTTTTATGACGTAACAATCCAGCTTGTTCGCTTGTTCGAGTAACCTCTAAATTTTGACGCTATTTATAGTCATTCGCTATAACTAATTTACTAGAGCTTTCTTTTGTTCTAGCATTTTTGCTTTAGTTTTATTTGGAAATCTGGAAGTTTCTTGGGTCATGTGATAATTTTCTATAAATATCGTAGCTGCGCATGAAAAAAAACACATAGAGAGGGATGGGAAGTGAAAAGAGGTGAAAAATGGAAAAGTATTATCGCATTTGTTAATAGCCTATCGTTGTTGAAGAATTTGAAGCGGTTATTTTAAGCAATAGTGCTTGTACATTGAAATCGATACTGAAGTGAAATATTTTTGTTGTGAAAAGTCAAAAACTGTTAAAGCTGTAATATAACATTGTTGAATTTAAAAAGAAGCGTAATTAATCTAACTGGAAGAGACGTTAGATTGTTAAAGAATTACTTAAATTAAAAGAAGCAATAGGGCAAAAGAGTTTGTCCTTAATAAATTGAGAGTTTTAAGTAAAGCTACGCATAGAATTTCGACTTACCTTGAAGCCTACGTGAAGCGTATTTCAGACACAATCTAAGAGTAATATATTTTTAGCCAAAATAAATAAGACGTCACACACGCCCTAACCACCCCCTGTTAAGGTTTGTGACAAATATGTTGCTCGCGCTTTTATTCACATAGAATTAGTAAATTAGTTTTGGACTTAAATAATATTTACAAACATTATAGAACCTATCGAACATTTGTGAACATTTTCAATATATCATTTTTACATTTAGTTAATGAGAATTTTAACCAAGGAATATACATGAATAAGCAAATTTTAACTGAGCTACGGCATTAGTAAATTTACAAATTTTGGTGCTATTTAACCAAATTTTGTGTATCTTTTTAAAATTAATGCATAAATATTATTAATACTACAAGAATAATTGCTCAAAAATAATAAATAATTTTTCAATTTATTTATTTCGAGGACTTTTCCATTTTTAAAATACTATTCACAGACGTAAATTTAAATTTTAAATTGATCTTGTGATATTCACACAGAATTAATATATTTTCAATATATTGAATGCTATTAACTTGTTCAAAAAAGATCTTTTTCATATTTTAAAAATCAAACGGCTATTATTTATAGACAATTTAAATAACATTATTAGTAATAATGTTACTATTGGTTATGTATCTAATTATGTCGCTATCACTACGGTCACGTATTTTATCAATGTTTTGTATAACTGTTAAACTGTTAAACTTATTTTCAGTAAATATATTTAACCATAATAATGACAGATAACACGCTCAAAAAAAGTGCAGACAATATAACGTGGAATATCTTAAGTATGGATTTATCAGTTCTCCTAATAATAAACAACTGCCGATGTGTCTTCTATGTCAAAAAGTGTTCACCAATGAGGCAATGAAGCCATCCAGACTTTCTGAGCACTTTAAAAAGATCCATCCTGGCAATGAGAAAAAACCTTTGTCATACTTTCAAACATTGCGAAATAAATTTGAGAACAGAAATACCATATCTTTTTTTGCGACGAAGCAGTCACAAAAAAATGACGATGGACTTATTTGTTCCTACAATATCTCCAAAATGATTGCTAAGTCAGGAAAACCTCACATAATTGGACAGCAACTTATTTTGCCAGCGATAGAGGAAGTTTTGCGTACAGTAGTGCATCATGCTTCACCCAGTACAATAACGAAAGCAATTCCACTTAGTAATAATACTGTACAGAGAAGGATTGACGAAATGGCGTCGAATATAGAAGAAACATTGTGTGGCATACTTAAAACTCAAAAATTTGGTTTACAGCTTGATGAGTCTACACTACCAGGTAATGAGGCACTTCTTTTGGCATATGCTCGTTTTATTAAAGATGAGAATGTTGCACAGGAACTGCTGTTTGCGAAAGAACTCGAAACGGATACTAGAGGTGTATCTATTTTTAATGTAGTTAATCAGTTCTTTAAAGACAAAAATATCCCCATGAACAATATTGTTGCTTGTGCAACAGACGGTGCTCCTGCATTAACAGGTAAATACAAAGGTTTCCTTGCATGCTTAAAGAAAGCTGTACCATGCGTTTTTACAGTACATTGCGTAATTCATCGGCAACATCTCGTTGCCCGAAACTTGAGTGAACAGCTTCATAAATCTCTTAATGCTGTTATTAAATCAGTAAATAGAATAAAGTCTCAACCCCTAAATTCCCGGATGTTTGGACAACTTTGTAACAGCAACGATGAAGAATTTGATCGTCTTTAATTGCACACTGAAGTGAGGTGGCTGTCAAAAGGAAATTGTTTAAAACGATTCTACTCTCTTTTCAAGAGCGTGGTGCAGTTTCTCAATGAAAATAATTGTGATGAATTGAGCGATTATCTCTTAGCACACAAAAGAGACATTGCCTATTTGGTAGATTTATTCACCATATTCAACGACCTTAATTTGCAATTGCAAGGTAGTAATTTAAATCTTGTTCAAGCAAGTTCTAAGATTTGTACATTTATAAATAAGCTAATCTTATTCAAGAATAATATTGGCCGCCGGAATCTAACTCAATTTCAGACACTTAATGAACTAGAATCGATAGAAAATGATAATTGTGATGGCTCAAATCTGTCGGATGATCACCTCTTGATCTATTGCGATCATTTAGAAACGCTGCACAAGGATATGAGCTGTAGATACCAAGATATTATAAACATGAAGGTACCGGACTGGTTTCTACAACTATTTACAGATAGCTGTATGAATGAAACAGATATTGAAATACAAGAAGAGTTGATTGCTTTAAAAAATGACTTCGAATTGAAACCTCTCTTCAAGCAATCATATCAACAATTTTGGTTACAAAAAGAAATCCCTGAAAGATATCCTAAGTTGTGGGAAGAAGTTAAAATTTATTTCATAGCATTTCCAACTACATACTTGGCTGAACAAGGATTTAGTGTTGTCACTCAGCTACTGACGAAACAAAGAAATCGATTGCAAATCGCTGAAAGAGGAGACTTAAGGTTGATTTTGAGTAATATTGAACCGAGAATAAGAGAATTAGCATGCAAACACCAAATTCAGCCGTCACATTAAATATAGCAACTGAGATTAGATAGGATAAAGTTAAAGAATCAATTTTTTTCAGTGAAACTTAGTTTTTAGTAAATTTTTTTTTTCAAGGCGTAATTTTATGTTATTTTATTTATTCGTTCGTTGTTTTAAATTAGTTGGAACTTCCGCTTTTTAGTTATTACTGATTGAGGTTGTGTTTTTGATTCGTTTGTTGCTTTTAGTGTTAAGCGTTTTGAATGGGCATTTTTTTATTTTTGATGGAAATACAATATGTATATTTTATTGACATTCTTTTGTTTCTCCTTAATTCGTGCAATCAACATATTGCTGGCTGCTAGCTTACTAAATATACATTCATAAGATATTAGTGACGATTAGTAAGTAATTTTATTTTTAAAACGTGCGTAGTAATTTGTGCATAACATTTGAAAGTTGGGGGGCGGTATGAATTTTTTTTAAGAACAAGGGGGCGCTATAATAAAAAAGGTTGGGAAACACTGCTCTAGAAAGTCGTAACGCTGCGTAGCAACAATAACGCGGTCTTTTGCTACTGGAGATCATCATTTAAAGATTTTTTCAAAAATTGCGCCACTTTTACAAAACTAGTTTACTTAAAAATTAATTTGTGATCTCACTTCTGAACCGATTTTCAAACTTTTTCAACAAATTAAAAGGTATTTCAAGTCATTTCCGATAATATATGACGTGTACATTTACTATAAATTTTTTACCAAATGAGCTAAACTTTAGGACCTGTAGTGTAACTCTTTTTCCCGTCTAAAAGTGGTAATCAAAGTAAAAACAGGTTACTTTAAGTATAAAGATTATCATAAGGTACTAACAATCAATGACGTTTGAAAGCTGAAGAAATTTGCTTTCCAGCAATATGTCATTCTAATTAATTAAGAATAAATATTACTATGTAATGGTTAATCAAAATTGGTTGCCATACATCATGTTCCATTATTCTACTAGACCCAAGAGACCTGCAATTGGTAAAAAAGCTAGGTTCTTGGTACATTTTGACTACTTTTCCAAGCAAATATGGTTCTTTGGCATTAACTATCCAAATTTTTAAAAAGATTCATCTAGAAATAAAGATTTTAAAAATTGTGAAGTATTGCCTACCCGGTTAAAAAGACTGGACCTTACAAAATTGCAATTTCTAGAAAAACTAAGCACTTTGATACATTTTCACTATTCCTTCTCAAAAGCATGGTTCTTTGGCATTTCCTACCAAAATTTTCAAAAAGTCATCTAAAAATGAAGTCTGTAAACATTTTAAACAGTACCCTACTCCAAATAAACACTTAGTGATCCCCCACAAAAACATGAAGGCAAATATGGTCCTGTTTTATCTTTGGCCACAAAATATTAGTATCGAGTCATGTATCATTTAAATGCTAAAGCTATTTCTTTTGCAATTGGCTGAAGCCGAAGAAGCATTCTGATTTGATATTCTCAATCTCAACATTATTAATGGGGGCCTTGCTATTGTAACAACAGTCAGAGGCGGTATTTTTTTTTTTTATTTACCATGTTTGTCCTCCGTTCACGAGAAAGCGATATATTGCTATGTTTTGAAAGGTATGTCCGCACTCGCTTGGGAGTGCCATTTCCAGGTCACCTGTCTTCCACATAGAGGTGGAGACGTCCTGTTAAGTGCCTTGCCCAAGGACACAACAAGCAAGCTGGCCGGCTTCTTCTCCACATTATCCTTTTTTTTAGGCTGAGCGCGAAGCAGGGAAGCTATAGATACCATTTTTTAAAGTCTTTAGGCATGACTCGATCTTAGGTATCTCATACCAATTTGCCTACCGTCGCAAGAAGTCCTCAGTAGTGGTCCTAATGTGTTTAATAGCTTAATTCTAAAAATACAAATAAATTACTTCGGCGCTCTCCCACAACTTTGATATGATGTCAAGCACTTGTTAAATTCAACGGATAAAAGTCTGTTTCGTTTAAAAACGCTTATGATGAAAACAGGACAAATAAGACGTTTCCAGAAACTCGATAAACTTGGGAGACATGTAGTGGCTGTGCACACTCGCTCATAATGATATTTTTAATCAACTGCGTTTTAAGAAACGCTAATTTTTGCTAACAGTCACTCTATTACGTTCGCTGGCGTACGCATGAAGGGACTCCTATGTCCGCGTCCCCTACTTAGGAAAAGTTAAACGTGAGTTTCAGCTATTGTTCTTGTAACGGTAACACGCTCATCCCCTAATTTAGCACTTAGAATATTGATCTCCAAAGTAAAAATAATAGCTCTTCACCGCCACCGTCACGTAAAATTTGCAAAAAACACTCTCATCTCCCCTCAATAAATTTCACCGTACGGCTCCGATTATCTCTTACGCTATATCAAAGTGCAACAAGATTATTTATTTACGTGTTTTGTAAGCTGGCTTTTTTCTTCTAAACACGCTTTTGCAAAACACTATTACGTCATAATCTTAAATAACATATCAATGCTTATATTCGGAGAACAGCAGCAGGCAGCAAAATCACCCGCTGTCATTGTGATAGCATACATAAATAGTAAAACCCATTACTGATATTTGTAATTGATAGGCTCTTGGCATCTGTACGAAACACTAATCTTCATTTAACAGCAGGAAGGTCTGGATTAGGGGCAAAGTGTAATATGATAAAATCCCGAGTTTAAGGAAAAATCAAAATAAAACAATAGTAGCATCAATTCGTAAAACTGGATTTAGAGGAAATGTTTGGCTTGAAAATAACTTAATAAGGGCTTATCGGAATAGGTTACATGACTTTGGGAAAAAAGGCATAGCTCTTTTTCACGCTATGGCCGAATTAAAGCAAACAGCTAGACCAAAAGACGTAATATCACAAATAGAAATATTAAAGTAGAGTCATCGAATCGTCAAACATACCTAACACTAAATCGCTCATTTTTTTAATTGTCAAAACGACCGCCATTTGGACGCCACCATCTTTATTGGCTATGTTTCACGCCCCCTTCCCCTTACACTTTTTAAAAACGAACGATAGTTTGAGACATCGTTCTTCTTCTTTGAGTACTACCAGTCTTGATTAATAAACCAAGATGGATCACTATTACGTGTAAAGGAACTGTGGCCAATATTTTCAACAACTTTTCGTTGCCGCTCTCACCAATGTTAGTACGGTGAAGCCGGTCCGGCTGCTTTCATTGATATGCTTTAACTCTGCAGAGGTGATGGCGTGCCCAACCGGGATAAAATCGCGCCATACTTAAGAGAAAGAGTTTTTTATTTTCGTTGATAATAGCTTTATAGAGCTACCGGGATTAAAGCTAAGCATTTGGGGAAAAGCAAGGATTCTTTTTACTTTTCTGAGCATGCCTAAGCAAGGAAAAACGAACATGCAACACAATGCGTAACCAGCAGGGACTTGAGAAAGTTTAAGGGGAAATCAAAAGGAAACAGCGTCACTGTGTCAAATCGCACTACATGAAAGACATTTTTGCTATTTTGCTTGGAGATATCTTAATATCACAAATGTGTTTCCTACTTTCAAAGTACGGGAAACGCAAGGCTCCCTTGGGTTCGTGCCAGCAATGAACAGAGCACGTAGACCTAAGGCATAGCCAGGATCTTGAAATGAGATATTCTATTAGGAAAAGGAGAGCATAACAACCACCATTTTGCCACCACCATCATTTTTTGCTGTTTCAATCCCCCCGCTCACACTTTTTAAAAGTACTAATTATAATTTGTGACAACTTTCCTTTGTTGTGAGCATTACCAGTCTTGATTAAGAGAATAATAATAACTACGTGCACAGGAATTTTGAAAGTAAATAAAAAATGATAACTTTTTGTTGTTGTTCACACAAGCCCCCAATGAGTAAAGCCGGTGCAGTCAGCTGAAGCGGTATTGCTATCCCCGACATTACTGATGGAGGCCTTGCCGGGAAACTCCTGCAAAGCCGGCAGGTAAAGCTTATTGTTAACAGTCGCAACCAATACTGCTAAAAGTTTTGATTGATTCTAAATTTTGAAAAATATTTTCGCTTGCTAACGCTTAGATTGCAGTGACTTGATTGTCAGCCAAATGGTGAAAACGCAAAAGCGTCTTTGGTAAAGTAAGCTGTTCCTGTTGCTAAATTTCGCAAGTCTATTGTTTCCTCTTTTCTAATCGTGGTCAATTGTTGTAAACGCACTTTAAATCCCATCAACAACAAAAATGCTGTAAATGATTTAATCCTTTGTTTGTCTTATCAAAGCTTCCAATATCACAGGTCGCGATAAAAAGTAATTGCAGTCACATATTGTTGGAAAGAAAATTTTCTAAGCTTTCAGAGGACAGTAATTGTTAGAACCTTGTTACAACGTTTTTGTATTAAAGTTGCCTGTTTTTACTGAGCTCACCACTTTTTGGAAGGGGTAAAAGGTTACACCACAGTTCTTGAAGTTCAGTTTTTTCATTATAAAAAATAATATTATTTGTACATATTATATAATATCAGAATCGCCTTGAAATAATCTTTTAATTTTTTTTTGAAAAAAGTTTGAAAATCAGTTGAGAAATGAGGTCATAAATCAGTTATTTAGTAAACTGATTTTCAAAAAGGTTGCAATTTTTGAAAACATTTTCATGTTATGATCTGCGGTAGCAAACATTTGTGTTGATTGTTCAAGACTTATTATGACATTATAGAGTCAGTTTTAAGCGTGCAAGCGAAAAAGAAAAGAAAAATGCTTAGAGGGCTTGAAGTGCTTAAATAAAGAATTGCTTATAGCATAGTAAAATAAGCTTTACTTGCTGTAAAGTTGTTTTTATCGAAAGCATCTTATTAATTCTCCAAAAAAAAAGTTCAATCGTGTTTGTGCGATTAGTACTTTTTGAGGAAAAACAAAAAACAGATTGTGCAATAAATCGTTGATTGTGACGTCATTTTAGACCTCAAACAAATGAAAGTTTTTGTAATGTGGTAAGTCGGAAGCTGGTTTTTGTTTGAGCAAAAAGCGATTGTTCTTTGTCAAGTAATGCAAATTAAAGAAATAATTTTGATTATGATGTCATCATGACGTCACCACCCCCTAATGACCCCCGCTATGAGGTGGTAATCAATTGCGCCAAGTTTGATGCTTGCACCTTTAAGCAGTTTTAGAGTAGTTAAAACAGACACCCAGACAGAAAGAATTGCGCTTTACAGTACTGTATGGAATCTGCACTTTAAAGAAATGCCTCACAAAGCATTACAGATTCGCTGATGTGTCCAACTTATACAGTTAAAAATGCAGCACCGGCGCGATGACGTAGTGGTTAGAGCGTACGCTTCGTAGTCGGTAGACATGGGGTTCATTCCCTAAGTCGAGTCATACCAAAAAAACTTTAAAAAATGTTATTCACAGCTTTCCTGCTTGGCGCTCAGCCTAAAAAAAGGATAATGTGGAGAACAAGCCGGCCAGCTTGCTTGTTGTGTTCTTGCGCAAGGCACTCAGCAGGACGTCTCCCCCTTTATGTGGAAGACAGGTGGCCTACCCCACTTCACCGGGTTACAATTGTGAAGTTACTAATCCAGCATGTTGTAAAAAGCAACTCTTGGGTACCTACCAATCGCAGTCCACCTAGTTGATGGTGGGGCTACTAATCACTCATGACTAGTTTGAAATAGGTTTCCATCTTTCCCCTAGCCTAATTTCAATTAGGTTGACGGCGTGAACCTGAATTTCTGTTCGTACCGTACCTCCATCCCGAGGAAGAGGAGGGGTAATCACAACAACAGCAAAAGTGCAGCCGTAGAATAATTTAATCAATTATTATATCTGCATGTTGGCTCAGAAATAAATTGAATATAAGAAATTTTGATATAGGCTAGTGCGGTAGAGAAAACACATCCTTTTGCTTCACATAGCTTAACAAATAGTAATGGTGCCTCCTCAAAAAATTGTGCCAGCGAAGGAGACAGTCCCTTAAATTCAGTAAAAAAATTTGGTATAAATGGAGAATGCACTTACTATTTTTTTACGGTAACCGCCTCAATGTGAAACTCTATAGTGTTAACACGTACATTCATCGATTAGACGGGTGTGAATATTTTGGTAAACTTAAAACTTGCGTTCACCACACTCGCGAATGTTTGCGATGACGAATTTTTAATTTTTTTCATCAATTGTGCTTTTGGCATTTGGCATTGGCATGCTTTTATTCTTTAAAAGATAGAAATTCTTCTGTCAAACATTTGCAATCACTTTTCACACGTCCAGAAATGGTTTATTAAAATTTTTTAGCAAAGACAATCTTTGAGAGATCGATAAACGCATTTTATCATATCCTTTTATCATTATTTTTGTCACAACATCTAACTTGGCAACGACGTTTTAAAGTTTTCTCACTAAACTTCTAAAAATTAATCAAGATCGCTGGTTTAAAGAGCGTAAGCGAATAGAATTTATTTGCATTTGCAAAATCACGTCGTATAGGTGATTACGGTAAGACAAATTAGATCTAACTAATTGTTGTTTATTTACCTGCTATAATTGAGCTATAATTGACATTCGCCCGCAACTTTTTCTTGCATCATAGTCGTGGTAAATCTAAGCACAAGATTGGACAGAAGAATTCAGAGAGTACCAGTGGAACATTGCGCGGAATCGTTTAAGAGAGGCCAAGATCTGCTGATAAGCCCCATTTTTCAAAAAAAGGACGCAAAAATCGATCTTATAAAGCTGATCTTCATTAAAAAATGGTTCTTTAACTTGAGATATAGAGGAAAACTTTAATTTCCACATGTGATAAAAAAATCTGCTGCGTTGGTCTCACGTCATGCCTTTACCTCGAGGAAAAGAGTTGGATAGCAACAAAATGGGCGAAACATTGCTTTCACAAGTTTAATCTCTAAACAAGTTTTTAACCGGACAACGGCTACAAAACGTCGATCTCTTCTCAAAAAGGACATTTAACAACTTTAATTAACAAATGGACAAAATTAAGGGTCAAAAAGATCGATCTCCAAAAACACCAACTGATAAAATCGAGAACCACTACGATAAAAAATATATTTCCGGCCCCCCTTAAAATTTACCTCTAAGTGTGCTAACGCCCTCTACCCTACTGTACCGATGTTTTGTCGCACGTGTATTGCTCAAGAACCTGAACTCTTGCCAATGTCGGCATAAGCTTATTTTCGTGCACAGTACCTGCAACTCTTTGCAATTGCTGTAGTAGGCGCTACAGAGTTTGAGCGAGAAAATTTAACTCAAATTATTCAATTCTTGCTCAATCATAAAATTAATTGGAAAGTAAATCAATCATCATTTGTAAACTAAAATAACCCAGTTTTTCGCCCCCGCTGATCTGTGCGCGTAGGCTACTCGTTTGCATAGCGTAGCGTAGCTGGGGTAATAACAAGGGCCATGACTCCCAAATTACTTGTAATCGATCAAGAAATCGCAGTGTTTTTAGATGTAACTGTCTAGAAAAAGTTCTTGCAAGAAATCTGAGGTAAAAATTGGGAGCACAAAAGACCGATTTATGCCCTCCAATAATGATCTTTCACGAATTTTGGAAGAATTATTTTCGGAGAGTTTTCATTTACTTAAATTAATGCTGAATTTGACTAAATTTGGTTAATAAAATGACCTGCAAAAAATCATCCCACAAAATGGAGAAACACCAAGATCGATAAATATGGTTTTGGCACTCCTTAAAATATTTTTCTGGTCTCGCCAATGTTAGTTTGTAAACACTGACATCAATATGAACCCGAGAATCATTATGTCACCGAAGCAAAACGACATATTTTGCCTTTCCAGAAATTTTGAAAACTCGAAGCATGTGTAAATTTTGTATTTTATGTTTTTTTAAGGCGTTATTGTTTTAGGTAAGTAGCGATAACAACGCTACTTTTGATGGAGTGGGTGCTTGCGGCTGGTGTTTGCACGTTTTAATTTTTTGATTACGTCGGGAAGCAGTCGGTAAGTGAAATCTCTGCTGAGTTATGTCACTTTGCCAAACCTCCACTAACTTTGCCTAAAAGAGACCTTTGTAGATTTGGTTGGCCTCTTTCTTCACCTTTTACAAAATCCTTATCGCGTGCAAAAAGATAAGGCCATCTAAAAGCATAAACTGATGCAAGTAAACCAATCTTCAAGGCTTGTACAAGAGTTACTGATAACGCAATAAGCATGAAACAGTTTGTCTGGAATTGCTACTACGTTCCACTTGACTGATTACGTGGAATTCTTTTTCTGTTAATTTACTTGCAATGATGAATTGTTGCATTTGTAATGACGTAATCAAACAAGCTCTTTCCTCTGTCTCCTGGTGAGACGAGCTGTTGGCGATGGTTTTGTAATTATGTAAGAGCTTAGCAGATTTATTGTCGTCGTCTCATGCCGTGCGTTATGGCCTGGAGGTCTGTAATTGTGATCGCAAACAAAACAAAAACAAAAATAGGGCAGCTGCTGTCAATTGTCCTAATTAGCAGAACAATTAATCTTGTGACCAGAGACAGTTTTGCTTCGTCTGGTTCGGACGATTTGCTGTTAGTCGTGAATAGCACTTGTCGTCTTGCTGAGAAAGGAGAGAGACAATAGTATTCTATCAGTAGCGCGGTGGATAGAAGCAACAAATGCAGAAGAAAGTTTGAGTTATATTCTGTTTAGTTTTATCGGTTTTATTATGATAAATGGTATAATCAAAATTTTGAATGCACAAATACTATTTTAGAGTGAAAATCCCAAACACAAAAAATAAAATCCCAGTTAGTTGCCTAAAACTTTCTAAAAATTTTGTAAAGGAGTTTTAAAATGAAAAGTAAAAGGACTGATTTTGATATCACCTTGTTTCCGAAAACAAAGTCAAACATTTGAGATGGGAATTTGAAAATTTTCTACATCCACCTGCCTTTAGCTCGCAGCTGCTTGGGCTAACACTAATGTCGCGACTGTGTCCATGGTTCACACAAAATTATTTACATAGTTGCTTCAGCAAATCTGCAAGGAATTAAGTTAAAAGGTCAAGCTGCCGTTTAATTTGGAAATACATTAAAATCTAAGTAGGAAAAATTGTTTTTCGTAGTACTGTCAGCTAAGTTAGTGCATATAGTTTAAAAATTGTGTTTGGAAAAAGCTTTAAATGTTTGGTAGGCAACTAACATCATTGAAGAAGCGAGAAAGAGCGGAAGCTACATTTTGGTTCCTAGACGTGAAATTAAGATTGTAGACGTTTTGTTTCAAAGAATACGTCTAATATTGAATTAAATTTTGGTAGAAGAACCTAGTAGCAAAATTTAATATTTTTTGTTTTGGTGGTTAACTATTTTCGAACCCTCCTTTTTCCTTCCTGAATGTCACAACCTCCTGTGATGTCACTACTTGTAGCCTACCGATACCTTAAAAAGTCATTTTTTAAATTCGAACTTTAATCTTGCCATCTAGCCTATTGCAAAAATGGCCAACTGCGTCTTTAACGCATATACTTTCATGTTTTGATACGTTCAATCTTCTCCGAATTTTGTACTCTTTTGAGAAAATGAGCCTGATTGTAATCATATCACTTTCATTTTCTATTTAGCAAAGTATTGCAATGAAGCTGCTTTTGATGATAATAATTTGTAGCTCGGCTTATGGTGGAAAACTTTTTGCGGATAATTGGGAAGCAGAATGGCACACCTGGAAATTGAAACACGGTAAGCATTTTTTAAAAAGTTGATGATAGGTTTTCAACAGGGGCCCACCACTTGACATTTCATGGCCCGCGAAAAGATTTGGGGCCCGAAGTGAGCGTGAAATGTGCGCATTCGATTTCTGAAAAGTCTACCAAAAAGGTCTTGGTGTTGAAATTACATGGAAAACATCAAAAAGTCGCGTCGAAAGTGTTGATTTTCAAAGAAAATAAACAGAAAATGTAATTGCACACCCCCAGATTGATGCATAACAATACCCACAACATTTCCAGTTCGGCAGGCGCCATCTTCAAGAAACAACCATCCATCAAGGTTATTTAGAAGTTCAATCATAACAAGTTTCATTTAAAAAGGTTTATTTGGTATCGCGCTGTTTCAATCGCATGTTGAACTTGTGACTCGATAACTTAGCCCTGATTTGATGGCAATGTAACGGATGATGGCTCTTCGTGAAAAAAAACATCAAATTGTATCTTTTGAAACTCTGTTTTTAATGCATTGGCTTGCATGTTTTTGTAGCCATAAGTCAGTGGATGAAGATAACATATGATTGCACAATTCGTGTCGGTGAAGAAGTGTCTTCACGACAACTTTGCACCGCTACAAATTATTATATCACTGTTTGCGATCCAAGTTATATAATTCTTTTTTATCTGCAATTTATAACTCAACGAACGGGCGCTGGAGTCTGGAGGTTAGAACATCCGCTTTGCAGTCGGTAAATTGCTTTCAAAGACTGAAAAACTAAAAAGAGACTTTCAAAAGTTTCTCTACTGGGCGCTCAGCACAAAAAGATAAAGTGAAGAAAAAGGCGGCACATTCGCTTGCTGTGTCCTTGGCAAAGGCACTTGACTGAATTCATTCATCTTTATGTGACAAACATGCGGCGGGGCTGAGCAATCTATCCGCTGAGGTTGCTTGGTCAGTGGCATAGCGTGGGTTTTTACCGCTCCGTGAGGAAGCAAAAATTGCTGCCCCATTTGCAATAAAGAAAATTACAAAAATCCCTCATAAAATCCTATGTTTAGACATAGCTCTAAAATTGCCTCTTCAAGTCAAAAACGGTCGTCTTATTTATGTGGCTTTCCTGTGTGGACCGCACATAAAGCATGCGAGCTCTTGCGCAGTGAAAGATTTTGTAACCAAGTCTACGCAAATTTGCAAAACTTTAACGCCATGGTTCACGTACCACATATTGCTGATACAGGAAAGTTTTGCCAAAGCAATATTCAAAAATGTTAAAAAGCTTCAGTTTTTGGCTTTGATAGGTGTAGATATAATTTGAAGCTTGATTGTAAAAACCATCAGTCTACCCACTTCCTATTGTAGCCCTTCAAAAAAAACAATAATAATACACGTTTAAATCGCGAAGTTTCCATGATATTATTTTTACTTCTTCTTTGGTAGTGTCTGTTTGTTAACAAAGTAATTTTTAGGTAAGGTTTACGTTTCTGAAGAAGAAATGAAACGCCAGTTAATCTGGGAGAGGAACTTGCGTCATGTGTTACGTCACAACTACGAATATGATCTTGGAAAACATAGTTACCAGCTTGGAATGAACAAGTTTGCAGATATGGTATGTGTCAGACTGTCGGTGCAAGTTAGCTCTCCTCAATTTTTTGCATGAAGCTTCGTATAAAAAGAAACCGATTTTCACTGCCTTAACTAGCGTAGTGAATCATTTATAAAAACATAGCATTTCTTGATTCTACCTAGATAAAGCATAAGTTAGACTCCCGTAAGAATGCAAAACATAGTAAACTGATTTCTTATTGGGACATCGATCTTACTTGAACAATCAAAATTAACTGACTGAAGTCCAATTATTTCCAACTTTCTACTCTCACAAAAACAAAATGAGTGAAATCAACCAGTCAAACATTTTTGATAAAAAGCAATTAATGTTTCAATCCCGGATGTCGCAAAAAAAGTAATATTGCATAAAGAACCACAGCGAGATTCTCCAAATTATAACTTTGGTATCTGGACCAGATCAAAAATACAAAAAATTCATTTTACCATGTAAACAAAGCACAAACTGCAGGCATTAACATTTATTGCAAATGCAAATTCAAAATTGAGGTAACAGTGTCTCTCGTTTTTTTATCTCCTCTATCTCTGCTAGACGTCACTGCTTGCCTGTGCTGAAATAAACTCGGGCCTATGTTTCAATTTTATCGACTTTTTTTCAGACCTCTGAAGAATTCAAAGCTTTCTTTATGGGCGTACGAGGTGATTTAGCTGATGACATCTGCCTGAAAAATGTTAGTTTTAACATTACGTCATCACTGCCGGAAAGCGTTGATTGGAGGAAAGGTGGTTACGTTACAGAGGTGAAAGATCAAATGGAGTGCGGATCTTGCTGGGCTTTTAGTGCTGTAAGCAAACATTCAGTAACTTCTTTGCAATGAGTGGTACTCAGTGCCTATTATGATGTATAGCTTTTCCAGGCTTCAACTGCCAAAAGTTTAGATTAGAATTCAGTCAAAACAGTTTCAACGTTCCAGCGGTCACTTGTGTTTTCATAATTTAAAGTGAGTGACGTCACAATTGCTCAAAGCAAAACCAAGTCATGGTACTGTATTGGCATTGGAATTGCAGTAATTGTGAAATCAGAACTTTAATAAAACAAAATACAGATCAGCTTAGCACTCTAGCAAATCAAGGGAGGAGCGGAGGAAATCACACTTTTGTTACTTATTATTAAAATCAATTTAATCTCGTTGAGACATACTCAGTTCTTATGCGTTTTTCTTCAAACTGAATCTTTTGAATAAGTTCAAGTAAGCAACCGATAATGTTATAATGCAGCGAGATTACTTTTGATAAAAATTTGTACTTAACAAAGGTAAAAAATATTAAAATTTTTTATTAACAGTTATGATAGAAAAGAATTATATTAACATTTTGACTTTCAGACAGGATCTTTGGAAGGTCAGCACTATAAGAAAACCGGAAAACTCGTTTCACTGAGTGAACAGAACCTTGTCGACTGCAGTACAGAAAAAGACGACCAGGGGTGTTCTGGGGGGCTAATGACCAGCGCATTCGAATACGTCCGTAACAGTGGTGGCTTGGACACTGAAGAGTCTTACCCCTACCACGGAAAGGTAAAATCTTTTCCCTAACATAGTTTTTTATCCATCGGTCACTTATATCTGCACAAAATAACTTGTGTCTAGACCTGCTTCGGAGTTTAGAAATACTGTGGGAGCAATGCATTTTTCTAACAAGCAGTGAAACCCTATTGTAAAAGTTTCAGTATTTTTGCGAGGGATCTGCAATATCAAATCTAACTTTAATTTGACTATTTAGTTACGTTTGTTTGGCGTTGTCAGCAGTCGGATTTGCAAGGTCAGTTTATATGATATCCAAGAAAAAGATTAAAGCCTATACACTGCAATATCTGTAAATAAATTTCTTGAAGCAAAAAAAGATTGAACAAAGAGTAAAAAGTGGTCTTTATGGCCTACAAAAAATAAATTGTTGTTCAAACAAGCAGTCTTGCTTCTATAAAATGCTTAGTAGGATGTAGCTAGTCACTGACAACACCTACAAGCTCAGTATTACAGTACACTACACCAACGTTGGTTTACATTGCTAATAGTGTTCATACCACCAGTAGTGCGAGAGAGTTATTCAACAGCTACCTCGTGCATTAAAATCTGATTAAACTATGCGGAAAGTAAATAACGTACGAAACTAAAAACCATATTCGTGATTAACTCTTGTGGCATTCTGAGTCATGCTAAGTTTTTTTTAAGTCTGTTGTGGTTAAATCTCCAGTTTGATTTAATAGCTAGACCAGATTTACAGTAACTTTTGCTTTTTTTCAGAAAGAACAATGTCACTTCAAGAAAAGTGACATAGGCGCCACTGTCACGGGATGCGTCGATGTGCCATCAGAGGATGAAAAGGCACTCAAGGTTGCTGTTGCTAAAGTGGGGCCTATTTCAGTTGCTATCGATGCTAGTCACAGATCATTTCAACTTTACAAACAGGGTAAGTGTTACGTTATTGTGCGGATTAAATTAAATTATGAAATCAGAAATTAAAGAAAAATGCATTTTGCTATGTTGTATAAAAGCAGCATTATAACATCACAATCAATCAACCCATAAATAAAGAAACCAAATTTTTGCTTTTAAGGAGTTTATTATGAAGCAAATTGTAATTCAAAAAACCTGGATCATGGAGTCCTGGTGGTCGGATACGGAACTGAAGACGGAAATGATTACTGGATGGTAAAAAACAGGTGAAGTACGGAAATTTAATGAAAAAATGCGAGGATAAGAATATGTTCTACCCATCAAACAAAAGATAGATTTAGAGCTTGGGAAACTTTGAAATTATGAAATACCGTACAGCCATTGAGTCAGCGATTATTTGTAAATGACATTTCGGTCGGCGCAAGCAGTTACTAGAGCTGGCTGCTTTTGAAAGCAAACGCGTGTTCCGCCGGGCGATACCCCATGGATCATGATATCCTGAGGGCTAAGTATGTAGACTTTTGATATAAAGTTTAAAGCTGCGTTTATTACGTCATGCTATCAACCAGGATTTGATTGCTGAGTCACACAGGTTTAAATCGATTTGGCTCAGCAAAAACTTCTGAAGCCTACTCTTTGTTTTGCAACCAAACTTTCTGCTCCCTCCCCATCAGGCCGGTTTTTCTCTGGCCAGGTTCTACTCTTGACTAAAAATTTTGGCATTGAACAAACTAAGTTAGTGGGCATAGCAGCAGATTGTGAGAAACTTACAAAAAAAGTCTTAAGAAAAAAGTCGCTAAAGAAACAGCCTCAGGATTATTGAAAGATCGATGCATCCTACTGTATGAGAAAATGAAAAAGAATCAAAACTTACCAAGTGTTTGCTAACTTGCGCTATCCTCATGTTTTATGTTAAATATTAGCCACCGTGGTGTAGTTGCGATTGTTTTGAACAGTAGAACAAAAAATCTGAAATGCGTCCCTTTATAAAAAGCACAATCTGTATTTGTCAGAAGGTATTCGAAATTCAATCTGCTGCGATGCCACATCAAGAGGTCTGGTTTGAAAGCAGCTGTAAAGTGTTGGAAATACATTAGATCATACCGACTGAAACAGCGAAAAGCCTTAAGAAGAAGCCAAACCAGTGTTGTTTATTTTACAGCTGGGGAAAAGCGTGGGGAGTAGAAAAGGGTTACATTCGCATGGCTAGAAACAAGAATAACCATTGCGGGATTGCTACTCTCGCCAGCTACCCGCTCGTCTAGAGAACTTCCTACGATGAAGAAGAGGTTGGGACATCGCGAATGTACTATTGCTATGCATTGATTTTACTGTGTTTGGCAATGAATTGTGAATAACGTTTAATACAATTTGGCATAAAAATTGTTTATTGTAGCTTGGTTAACTCTTGTAGAATGGTATTAAATCAAAAATTTTAATTTTATAAACAAATTCATTTCAAACAACTTCAAACTCGACCGAGTTTTTACAACTAAAATAGAGTCAAACAGTTCATGTATGTTTTTTATCCTTAAGCCCCAGGCAACCATTTACTCGCAATTATAAATGGAACAAGTTGTGTTCAGGTCTGAGTCAAAGTTACAAGTCTTCCAGACAGTCCGACATAGTGGAAGAACAGGCGCTGGAACCGAAGAGGGTTCAGACTTTGGCATTGGACTACCAGACATTTCTCGGCAAGTCCAAGACCAATTTTATTGCAATAATCAAAGTCTGACTCAAAATTTTAGAAACAAACCAGTGTTCCCTTAGCCATGAATTTAAACTACAAACCATAGATGTGCTTTTGTCATTATCAGAAGCATAGTGCCGATAAGGAAAATACATTAGATACGATCAAGACAAACGCAGTTCAAGAGCAACAATCAGCAATTTTTGTTATTTTACACATCAGAAGAAAATAATTTTGAAGTTTAGTTGTTGCGGCTGGTGTTCAAGAACTACCATTGCATATTCATAACTGACCAAAATTTGGACTTATCTGTAAAAGTTCAAATCCAAGACCAAGATAAAGACCCACACGTTTTTCAGAATAAGTCCAATACCCTGATTCAAATTCACAATATTAAGGTTGGAATGAGTTTCTTGAGGCACTCCATTGACTTGCTGCGTACAAACTCGTTCATGCGAGACGTTTGAGATAATTGAAGTGTCAACTGAATAAATCAGCTCTCAAAGTTGGTTGAATAGGACGATCAACCCTGGACATACTTTTCTTAACTAGCGTTATTAATTTACCAACTCACCAAATGAACTCCTATTTAAAGAAATAGCATTTTAAGCTTATATGAATGGAAAGAATGTGTGACGTCAAAGTAATATATGGATAGCGTGAAAGACCTAGTAATGTACAACGCACGTCAAAAACTTCTACAATGTTCGATATTTATTCTGTAGTTCCAAACAGTTATAAAAAACTTTTAATTACAAACAAGATAAGCACCTCACAAACAAGAAATTTAGACATTTTATTAAACAGAATATTTTTACTGTTGTTCTACAATTTTCCAAACAGTAGGTTCAATAAATTGGTTTGTAACGAAAACTCCGTTCAACAAATTTTCTCCGTTCTGTGACAACAATTTTTCTACGCTCCTGTAAACACACTAATGTCGGCAAACAACTTAGTGGGTATTTAAAATATCTGTTTCTGAAGTAGGAATTGTCGGTTTAATTTCGGGCTTAGCCAATCTTACGGATATCATTGTGAGTTAATTCCCTGTTATATAACTTTAAAGCCGTTTTAGAATACATTGTAGTCCCATTTTGCGAAATTTTGTTCTGCAGCGTCCACTAACTTGTGCGATTCTATGTAGCTGTGTAAACCGGTAGGCTACACTAAAAAAAATCGGCTTAATATCATACAAGCACAAGCTGCGCACGAATAAACTGTTTCGCGCAAAACAAAAATGCAAAGTAACGGACAAATTTATTAATGGAGAAATTAACAAACAAACGCCTAACGGACATACAAATTATTTAGTTAATGTGACAATGAGTCAAATTATAAAGATAGCAAACTTCCATTTTTAATTCATATCAGTATAGACTTTCTGAAATTCAAGTACTCTTGTCTGTACAATTCGACTGCTTGAATTAAACTTGATCTTAGTTTTTCATCATCAGCCAAAATTGTGGCGTAATCTGCATTAAGTTTTACTGCTTTTTTCGCAGCATCGTTCACAACTTTTACTGTCCAAGCAAAGGATCTAATTGTATGAAAGATATAGTGATTGCGCCATTCGTTTACTGAAAGTTGTTACCAGTTATGATCAGGTCCAAATTCTTGCACCACAAACCGGAACGTGAGACCAATCAAGTCTGCCAGTGATGCATCGCGGCTGATATTTTTTTTGAAAAAATTAGGGTCACATCAATATTCACTTGGATTTGCAGAAAAAAGAAGCTTTCGAGCTATGGCTGCTTAGTGCTTTGTCTCTATCAACCAAAATAACGAGGAAAAAGGTGTGATCTCTTTAACTACTGTAGATACCAAAGATGTTTCAACATCATTTTAAAGCCTCAATTGCAACAACTGTATTTATATTTTCATAATTGAGCAAGCTGTGACTGAAGTTCATGTTGTTGACAGATGGTTTATGACCGCTGGTTGATTTACCAAAACAGGAACAAAAGATTGCGAGAAAAAGATTTATTTTGGTCAATAAACTGACATACTCATTGGTGCAGGGCGACTGCTTAGACCACATTAACATCTTCTGGTAATAGAGAGTTTCTCTCATACATTTAGCATAACCATCAATTTTTTGTCTCTTTTATTCGTTCAAATAAGCAGAGTAAACAAAGGTCATTTACTCATGCCGATGACTTCGCAGCTCTGTTAGCTAGCATTTTGTCAGGGTGGGTCATCAAGACTGATAGACAGCTTTGGCATACTGCCAGCTCTCTACTTAAAGATAAGGGTGCCCCGTTATTTACTTTACCAAGGGAAAAAAAACAAATTACCGGCTTTTTCTCTACACTATCCCTTAATGCTGCCCGTCAAATAAGAAGATGTAGAAACCATGTAGAAACCAATTTTTAAACCTTTAAATAAATAAATTAAATAAAAATTGTTTCATCTTGACGACCGACCATTTTGATAGTTCAGCGACGATATCGGCGATTCGTGTGAGGGAACTCAACCCTTCATCTCTAGGACTGGTCAAATCAAGACTTCAAATTGGAGCTTGTTGCTTACGTAACCAGGCGTTGCATTTGCACACTTGCTGCAGCGGCAGGATTAGCTGATGATGCAGAAGTGTGGCCCAGGCGCAAAGCTTTTGAGACGGGCGTGCGAGGCTAGAGTCATGCGCTGGGTATGCAGCGGGTATAATGAAAGACAGTTTTTTTATGATGGAATGGAAGCATTGACCTTAATTAATTTCTGTGGCGTTTAACAAAGTTAATATTTTTAAGTATTCTTAATTTGTCATGTCGGGGAAACCCTTTGTAAATTTGGGGATTTCCAGAGTGATAAGAACCCATATTATTTTCTCAAAACTTTTATCACTTCTTTTTTTTTATTGTCCATGTTTATCCTCCATTCACAAGAAAGCAAATTGTATCGCTGTCTTTTGAACGGGATGATCGCACTCGCTTGGAAGTTCCCATTTCCGTGGTGTCTGGGCCACTTGTCTTTCATATAAAGTTGGGGGCGTCCCGTTAAGTGCCTTGCCAAAGGACACAACAAGCGAACTTGCCGACTTGTTCTCCACAACATCCCCTAAATGCCGAGCGCCAAGCAGTATGGACTTAGATGTAGACTTAGTGTTAGGATTATCATAGGTTCAGCAGGAGCACGTGCTCCAGGACAAAGAGCTTCTGAGGGCCCTGGCTTTTTAGCTGCTTAATTGTTCACATACGGAAAAAGACTGACCATAATCTCAATCACTTGTCAAAAATTAAGAAAAAAAGGAAAAATTTGTTGTTTACAGAATCATGCATTCATCATTTCAGTCACATTGCACGAAATCATTTACCATTGCATATTGCAATCATACTACTTTTAAAAACCACATGAGCATTAAAAAATAGTATATAGGAGCATAATATCAATATGTAAATAGGAGCCAACTATGTCAAAAAAACTTTTTAGCGTTCATTTTGCGGAAAAAGCGAATCTTCGACTATAGATGAAAATAAAAAATCTGTCCAAAGAGATCGGATTTGATAAAGAATACCGAAAGTGCTTTTATCCTCTTTTGCCCCATTAAGCGCATATGATTCTTAATTAGCTTTAGCCTTAAAAGTTTACGTTTGCCTCTACAATTGGTCAACACAAGTCACAAAAACAATCAGAATAGTCTCAACATTTGTGAAAGTGAGTTCGACCCTCTGACAGCAAAAGATATTACTCATGTCAAGTTTTTTGCTAGTCTATCTGTCTGTGTGACAAATCTGTTTCACGGTTGGAACAAGCTTGTCGGGAAGTAAACTATTAAAATCTTTATTGAAAATTGCAATCAATTGTTCAGCCGTTAGCGGGAGTACCTGTTTGTTAAGATTTGGTAAGCTTGCAAGAAAACCAAACTACCGGCACTTACCACCTTGGTAAACTGAAAAGCCGGAAATTAAAGGGGCAAAGTGAATGCAGTCTTCACAATAATAATGGAGAACATTTGTACCAACATTTCAGCTGACGGTATTTGTTCAGCCGGCCCAGGTCTCTCATTTCAATGTCTCGATAGATCTTTCGCCCGAGCAAAATGAGCGTGGGACTTTGGAAAAGGAAGTAGAAAATTTTTTTGCAATTACTTAAAAATTAAACAACAAACTCTAAGAACTCCATTAAAACGTTGTTTCAAAGAAAATTTTAGTGCTTTTGTGATTATATCACGCCTATTGGTTGCAAAGATGAAATAATTTGCAACTTACTTTCGATTTGTGACGAGTCTTTTGATTAAGAAAAATGAATTCTTGCTCAGACCATTTAACAAAAAAAGAATAAAGTATGGAAAGGTGGTTTGATCGACTTTCATGTATAGTTTACCAGCCAGTGCACTCAACTTACCAGTAATTTAGCATCGGGTAATTCTAAATAGTACGTCATATCCGCAATGTCCCTAAATGTTCTGCGATATGCGCAATATCCCTTAGTGTCAGAGATGTTTTGCTGTGTCCACAACGCTCACAATGTAAGCTATCCAGTGCCCAGTGAACGTTTACGAACTACGTAAACCTAGGCTATTTTGTCGCAGCTGCATGCGAATGATGTAGCGATGGAGAGCAGCAAAGAAGGCAGCTGCATGCACGAAAGCAGCAACACGCTACAAGTGTAAACCTGAGCCGATCACGTTAAGGGCGAAGCCAGCCTAAGTTTGTAGAGAAGGAAATTCATTCAAGCAAGATTCAGTGGTTTTATACTAATTGAAGAAATCTAGGAGCATTCAATTTAAAAGGCATGTTTTTTCACCTTAGCCAATTTAGAAGTTTATAATGGAATTGCTATTGTTAGTTTTCGGCGTATATTTTCATTCTACGATCATGGGAAAACCTTTTGCCGATTATGCTGCAATATTGTTGAGTTCAGACTCGCTTCGTAGCTGCCGATACCGCTGGCGCAGTTGTTTTCTATCACAAGTATGGCAACCAAGCAGAGAAAATTGCTGTAAAAAGCCGTTTTGCAAATGCACAATGACGCAGCCATCATGAGATTCGAACTTACGATTATTGTCACCGTCAACGGCATGTCAACCTCTCAAAAGCGTTGCCGATGAATCATCGCTGGACATTGTCTACACCTCGGGACGTCACTTGACATCGCGGACATAAAAGACATCTCTACACAACGCTAGACATGGCAAAAATATTCCACATAGAAATACTGAAGAACTTTTAATAATGACATAAGGATGATTTTATTTGTAAGAAAAGCAGACCTATCCTTGGTTAATAATCAGCTTAGATAGTTTGATATCAAATGGAACATTAGTTTAGCAGCAAAAAGAAACAAAAAGCTAAACCGATCAAATAAAAACTAAAACTAGTTCTTAAGTCATACAGCACTTTGCATCGTCAATAACAAATGTCTATTAAAAAACTGACAAAGTTGTAAATGAAGCGGTTAATGTATAAAAGGTCTAATTCGTTAGTTATACTTACTTATACTAAAGCAACTGCATGCATTACTCGGTCTGCAGTCCGTTATTAGTTGACACTAACATTGACCGCAGCGCAGACTAGCGGTGTGGCGAGCGCCAGGTTTTAGCTGGTTGACTTCTAATGAGCTAAAACAGGCGTTATGTGGTTAGAGATGAAGCCCCGCAATTTAAAGTTAACCTAAGCACCCTGAAGCCCTTAATCCGCTCCTGGGTAGGAATGAAATATTCGTTTCCAAATGGCATCAAAAATAGGTCGATAAATTCCTTAATGATTCAGATAAAATAAGTTTTTTGTTTGTTTGTTGGACACCTACATTGACATACTTATTTCTTGATTTTAATTTGGTAGGTAGCAACAAAATTTTCAACGACGCTACCTCAAAGAGTTTAAGTGGTTAGTCAGCAGTGATGCGTTACACGATGCATTACAAAAATGGTGTAATACCAAGCTATATTGCTTCAAAGTTGCAAGGTAAGTTTTTATTGAATAGTGTTTTTTTTTAAGATATACGTTGTATCTTGCTCTTTTTAAATTTCATGATGAACTGTTCATCTTTCCTCAAAGCATCAAACAGCTGATATTGATATGTAACAGAATTTAATATAATAGCACAGTGTGGTCCAACTTAATTTTATAGCGGGTCATCAGAAACTAAAAATTTATTCCGCGGACCACGGTTTAAACTAGGGATGTGTTGTCCAAATAAAGGTGTTTTTCAAAAAGAAAAAAAGTTTATCACCTACATTTAAGCAAATTTTTGGACAGCTATATTATTTCCGGATATGTGCGGAATTTTCAGGACGCATGGCAACCCTATCGCGATCATGCTAATCACCGTAATTATTCGCTGGCCTGCAGTTGGACCACGCTGTAATAGAAGATGGTAGAAAGTAATACATCACTTGATCGCACGTGATGTTCGACGAAACGTTTTAACAGCTTTACGCCAGAGAAGCTTTTGTTTACCAGCCTGCTTTAGATACATTTTTGTTACGCACCTGGCTGAGTTTCCACGAACCTAGTGATTGGCGAACCACATAACATCACATAACATCAAATAGACTTTCAGAACTACAATAAATCTATACATACCTAAGTTTAGTGTGCTGTAATAATCATTTGTGCTGTGATAAATAGCAAAGTGAGCACTTTCAGAGTTACTTTTAGAGATCCAGTGTGAGTTTGTTGAGCAGTCATCAGTGGAGTGCTTTGTATCAGAAATTTTGCTGTGTATTTACAGCAAGAATCGGAATGTTAATTATTTTTTTACAACAAAAGTCATTACAAATAATTATTGTGTTTTCTCCTCAAGAACACATTAGCTATGAGTTTTTTAACGTAACTTTAAAAAATGTTTGGTAGATTATCGGCTATTTACCTTCTCGTAACATATGTGCATTGATAAAGATTCCTTGAAGCTAGGCATGGGCCCACAAGCTATTTTTGTTTTGCTTAGGATCCCAAAGAAGCACCCGTTAAAGCGTCCGTCTCAAATGCAGTAGGTTGCGATTTCAAACCTCGATCAGTCGTTCCAGGACTTTTTAAAATTGCTATTGCTGCTTGGTATTGGCAAGAACGGGATAATGAGAAGGCTGTGCTCTTTGAAAAGGTATTTGAAAGGATGCCTTCAATTTATGTAGCAGGCAAAAAAAAGGCTTTTCAAGCCAATGATTTTGAAAAAATCGGTTTTCAAGCGTCTCATCTCGCATTTTCTGGTATTTTTGTTTTGTTTCGGATGCGTTTACTACGGCTGTACCAGGCACTTTCAGCAATGTATGATATTCTACCGAGCAATGGCTTAGAGAGCAGCAAATTGGATTCCAATCTCTTTTCAACTTTTTGTGGCATATTTGAGGAGAGGCTCTCTTAAATTCGACCAGATTGGAAAGAAGGAAATTGTGTAAAAGACTAGTTCGTAGATGTAAAACTTCGCACAGAATCTTATTGTTTTGGATTTTTTCGTAGCATGTGTCAAGATGTGTGACATAAAAGATACAATGACCTCTCGAATCACTTTACTGTCAATATATGATAAACAGTTTTACTTTATTTTGGAAATTTTTGACAAAAGCTTTAATTAGCTGTTGATCGCTAGGTGTTGAGAAAAAATGAAGCACTTGAGTTGTTGAAACGCCCTTCACCAAAGTGTTGCTACTTGAAGACTTTCTATCTCCACTGTGTCGTGTACACGCGAAGCATTATATTTTTGATTAGGAATTTACGTTTCAAGTTTGTCTGCTGTTGCACTTTTGAATGGCATAAAAACAAGTTTGGAAATCGATCACGTGGAGAACCTTCACTTGCCAGTCTCGGCCGGTATTGAGTTGCTTGTAAGTCAGTTGGATACACCTAATGTTGATGACTTTCAACAAGTCAGAATATCATGACGTCCTTTCGCGGCTACATTCTGATGCTATGGTTTTTAGTGCCCGGATACATTTTTAATCATGATTGAGTAACATTAGTTTCATGTTTTATTCTTTACAATATTCCTATTACTGAGTGCCTTGCAGTGGTCTAGCAGTGAATATCATTTTTCAAGCCAAAACACATTTTTACCGCAGTCTGTGATTTTGTGTGTACATGCTTTGCAACGGTAGGTGTAGATTCGATTCCCCAGTTAAGCCAAACCGACGGCTTTAACAACGGAATTCACAGCTTCCTTGTTTGACGCTCAGCACGTAAAAGAATAGTGTGGAGACAAACCCTGAAAGTTTTGCTTGCTTTGTCTTTGGGTGAGGCACTAAACGGGATTCCTCTATCTTTGTGTGATAAACAGATATGGGGTCACGCATTGTTACAATCGTAGTGGCACAGCCTGACAATAAGCTTGCAAACAAAGGAAAATGAGTTCATACGCAAAAGAAGAATGACTGCACTTTGTTGCAATTCGCTCTTCTTGTTTGGACTGTTTGTGGTAGAAAATTCACTGCGCTAGTTGTCCTTACAACTCCAAAGCAGGTCAAAATAGAAAGCGGGAATGTTCTAACATAAGCATAAACGTCAAAATGTTTTTCGATAACCGTAGATAAAAATGAAAAACTCAAGACAATTCGTTTTCAAGGGGCCGCCCTGAAATTTCAAGATGTGATTTTCCCTTTTTTTGCTAAAACTGCGAAGCTGGCAACCTGCACCCAGGCAGTGTGATCTGGTAGTGATTGTTGTTGCAGTATGAAGTTAGTGAGGTTTCTACAAAACCCATTGAATCCGTTTTAGGGCGAAAGGTTCCTACCGACCAACCGTATCGAGGTCACCAGCAGCACCTCTTGTTAATTCTGTACACCGATTACTGAAGGGCAAAACTCATCAGAAATACAAACATAAATATTTTTAAATGAGAGTCCCCGTTTGCTCTACACGGTAGCTACGACTCTCTTTTCTTCAAGCTATAATTTGTGAGCAGTAGTGGACATTCTAGTGGAGTGCATTTAGTGAAGTAGTAACCGCGTTAACCACGCGTTTCTACAAGGCACATGCCGAGGTAGAGAAGAATGTACATCGAGAAAAGTCGACAGTTTGTATGAGTGTGTGAAAATTTTGTAAATTTGTGTTAATTGGGCAATTTTCCGCTCGATTTTTAAAGTTCGGTTCGTCATTAAAACGGCGCTGTGGTTGTCAATAACGTACTTGTAAACTTGAAAACCTAAATTCGTATTTACATTAGCGATTTTCTCACTTTACTACGGTCTGTTAAAAGCGCGACAGCTTCGGTCTGAATGACCAAGTTTGAGTTTAAGCGAGCAATTCATTAGTAGTAAAGCTAAAGCTGTCTTTCGTGCACGATATTGTTCTGTATGTTAGATCACAATTCACATTGTACCGTTACAAACGGTTGACATGGAAGATGTTATAATTAATCAGCACATTATTGTTTAGAGCTACAAAACGTTTAACCGTCCTACAGCAGCAAAAGGCTTGAAGGTCTATTCATAGCGTTTTTAAGTCGTAGTTTGTATCAGGTAGAGTTACGGTAGAAACAACACAATAGCCTACAAAGGTGCAGTTTTAGTAATTGACAAGTTTTTGCATCAACAAATTATTTTATGGTAATATTTTTCTTGACAAAGCATCCAATACTACGATAACTGTAGTAAACTGTATTTCCGCTATGAAAGTAGTGAAATGATTCAAGTAGTTCTTTGAAGATGAACAGTTTTTTGAAATATTTCTTCGTCATTTTTAACCTTATTTTTATCGTAAGTATTCTGAGCCTTAGCGGTGAACATAGTAAAGTTAATCGGGTAAACCAGTGCTTCTCAACCTTTTTGATGTCATAGACCACTTTTCGCCGAGACTTTGTTTTAGGGCCCACTTCATGAAAAATTTGTTTCATAACAATCATTTATTCCAGGAAGGAAGTTGCTACAAAACGAAAGAGTGTTAAGTTTATAGTACATTTTTAGCTTTCGCAATTCATAATTTTTTCCAAAAAAATCATTAATTTATGGCAGAACGTTTCGCGGCCCACCTGAAGGACCTTCACGGATCATCAGTGGGCCGCGGTCTATCGGTTGAGAAGCGCTTGGGTAAACTATACTTTCCCCGAGAATTGTGCAAAAATACTTTTATTCATAAGCAAATCACTAGAACATCTTCATTATTTCCATTTCAAAATGCAACTGATATGCTTTTGGTGGTGTGCTTCTTGTGTTATGTTAACTCTATTCTTCTGTTATGAAAAACCCTCGCCTTTGAGAGATACGACCACTTGGGTTCAGACGTGCTGCAGAGTTTCAGCTCTGTTGATTCAATGCATATCAACCATAAATGCTTCAACTTAACAAAGTTGATGCCGTAAATTATCGCAACAGATTTAAACTGACCAGCTGTACCGCATCTGCTGAATATGAACTTATCCAGCTCTTCAAAAATAAGAGAAAGAAAATTTTAGCAGACTACGTAATGATCTTACAAAATTTAGGCCATGCAACAGCCATCATCAAATTTGTTTTCAATCAGTGCAAGCTAAATTGATCTAAATCCTTGAAAGCAAACCAGAGTTTTGCTGAAGTGTCACGTGCTGGTAAGGTCTGAGCGCTGAACTCGCAGCCTTCCGTCTACAAGTCTGACGCTCAGTTTTTTTGTGACCGAAAGCAACGTGGTGACCGAAAACCGACCTGCAATTTAGCTACAAAAGTATTTTTATTTGCTTTTGTTTTTATTGAATTTAATTACGTCAAATTTAAGTCGTAAACTAAGGGCTTGAATAACATGATTTTACTACTAATAAAAATCGAAAAACAGAATTGAATGACGTACAACGACGTAACAAAAGACTGGCTACCAATTCAAAGTTCTGTGAAAACCACGACTAGAAAACAATTCATTTGAGCTCTATAAAAAAATTTATATGTCTGCTTTGAAAGAAGGGGGTGGGGGGAAGGGGGTAGATGTACAGCCAGAAAAAGGTTTGGGGCAAGATTTAACTCTTTTCTTGTCATGACCACGACATCATAACTTACTACTTGTTATATGTCTAGATATAGGGGTAGATGACTCTCCCTGACTATTCACAAGAGGAAGCTCAAATAAAAGATTTGTTTTGTCTACATTACGCTGAATATTTCTATATCAATTTCTTGCCTCCCGCGATGTCCAACAGATTAACTGTTATGTTGAAATTGTTGAAAAATAAAACGTAACAGACAACAAATATTAAACCAACTTTGCCTCTTTTTTGAGGATCGCGCAGGCAGTGTAAATCTCACAAACTTTAGCTATATTTACTTACTAAAGTCGTTCAACCCGAGCAAAAGCAGCATATTTTGTGCAAGTACACCTACAACCATCACAGTCAAATTAGAATATATTAAAATTCAAAAAGTGAAATGAAATGATAAAGACTCGTTCAATTTATCGAGCACAAATTGCAAAACGAACATAGTTTTCGAATCAAACCTACTCCAAAATTTGTTTTTCAAACAGAATTGCGTAAGAGCAAAATTTGCATCAATAAAAGCGACAGACTCCATACTAGTTTATTAAAGTTGTAGGAAGCAGCTTGTGTATTTGTGATGATGTAATAAGGAAATTGTGAAACATCAATCAATTAACATTGTTTCTGCCCATGCTGCTTTTGTTAACAGAATTGACTAAGTTATTGCTATTAAGTAAGAGTGAATAAGTGACACTATTTACATATTTTACATGCTGTATTAACCGAAGCGTTGTGCATCAATATAATAACGATTAGATTAATATTTAACCTATTTTTCCATCATATTGTTAAATAAATTACGGTGCTTATTCTTTGGTTAAAACAGTTGTGATCTCATACGTGCTACTTTGAAACACAAACGATGCGTGTGATATCACAGTTTTCCGTGAAAACACATAACCGACTTTGCAACCTTGCCAAGAAAACGGGGCCCAAGAAAACTGTGCCCCCCTGACGGTTGGTTGTGCTTCCTGCTTGGTGATAATCTAAATTCCTTGTTTTTATTGGAGCAGGGGTAAGCAATCTGTGATCTGCGAACGTTGCATGTTCTGGCCAGAAGTTAATATTTCATACTTTTTAAACATTCGTCTCCGAAACAAAGGGTCGTCACTACAAATTTGAAAGAAAAATGCGCTTGCGCTAGCCCGCGGTGTACATATAGCTCGTCTGCGACACATTCAACACACAGTCGTTGGCTAACATTTGATTCACAAACTCCGATCGGCCAGCAAATTTTCAACTTGTTTAAAGTTGGGCCCGTTAGCAAAACAGGTTGCACACCCCTACAATTAGGCATTCTATGATCTATTATTTTTTATTCTAACAAAAAACAGAATTTCCAAAATTACACACAGTTTCTAGCCTTAGAAAATCAGTTTTAAGTCAAAAAATTTCTTCAATTTCAGCGCCCCCCCTTCCCCCCCATTTTAAGTTTGTGCCCAACTACTGTGTTTGCTCTGGCAACGGCATTGCTACACAACCAAAATTTTTGTAGAGGAGGCTAGCTCAGAATTTTTGTTTTGATCTAAAAAAAGGTCAATACAGTGTTTACAGCAATTCCGCAGAGCTATTTCATTACTTGTTTATCAAATAAGAATTGTACAACGACGTGAGGGGCATTGTGGTTGGTTTTGAAAGATTTTCGCTTACTTGATATTTAAGATAGAGATGTTATGGCTAGAGAAAGGACTTGAGTTTTATGACACTTTATTAAAAACAGCAGATCTTATACTTTATTATGCAGGGATGTGGTGCACTGTGTGCTGGCTTTGTACTCTGGATAAAAGCAAACTCGTTGCTCAGTTCATCTCTAAGCGAAGCTAAACTAGATGAACCAATGTTTTATTTTGGTATTTTTCTTGGAGGTCTTCTGATATTAATAGGTATTGTTTGTTGATCTTTCTCCTCCATAAGATTTTTGTGGTGATACATTGTACACTTGCGTGTTGAGACCTGCTTTGGAATTACCAGTAATGATGGCACAGTATTGTTGCATTTACCGCTAGCGATGCAACCAACAGAGGAAATGCTGAATGTCTTGCCAAAGAACATCCCAACGCTACACCGGCATTAGTGTAGAACTTGCAACCACGGACGTAACTACAAGAAAACATGACTATGTTTCAAAGGGGCACTCTAACAATTTGCCTCAAAAATGAGGCCATACCACTAACTGTTGGTTGTTGACGTGAAACTATAATTGAATCGCTTCGTATCCGCCGCCGGTGTCGTGAACCAGCAATCTTATTTTGCGATCACTTAATCTCCGGAATATGGCGACTAATCCCGCAGTGCAATTGTTTCCGGCTTGATCACACTTGCTTGCTCGGAGTTAAAAGATATTGCAATTCCGTTGCCAACTTTATAGTTATATCTTTGCTTAAAACAATTGTGATGTCACACAAGTTATGCTATGACGTATCGTATATAGTCATGGTATAACATTAGTTGCATTACGACCGTTTAAATAAAAGCTAAGCAATACATACGCAATGGAAACTTAACAACAAAGTTAACGTTTTACTATGCCTGCTCCTGGTTTTCACAAGTGCCCGGAAAAAGACCGGATATTTGCACCCGGTTGGGTAAATAATGGAGTGGTCAAAGACGATGTTCATTCCACTGAAAAAAAATAAACTTGCTAAGCTACTCAACCTTGACAATATCATATTGGCAAAAAAAGTTACATCTTTTTCTCCGCCCTTTTTTTAGTTAGGCGTTTTATTATTACCGCCATGGAGTGCATCACCCCTGATAAAGCCAGTACTGGAAACCTACAAAATGGATGAATATTGCATAGCATGAAATATACAAAACTATTATTTTAGGTTTATGCGGAGCTTTGGGTGCGTGCTATGAAAAAAAGATTATCTTGGTTATTGTAAGTACATTTTGTAAAAGCCTAATGCTCTGTGCCGTAGCCCATAATGGAGTGATGGATAATTCAATATCGTGTTTAAAGTTAGTGATGGGAGGCGTGGATTGACCGGTGGAGACAATGATTTGCTGGAAAATATAGATCACACATTATTGATGCGTGATAGCTCATGCTCTGTTTGCTTGTCTTTAGTCAGGCTGGGCCACCACGACAGGTACACTGCTTGGGCCCCCTTCACATGCCTGCTACTGATCGATTAATGAGTTTGCGAGTGTGTTTATCGCATAGTTAAAGAAATTAATATAAAGGTGAAGAAATCCCGTTAAGTACCAAGCGCGAAGACAAAAAAAACAATCTTAGTGATGCTTTTTCGTATGATCCCTTGCACGCTTTAGCGCCAAGCTGTATAGATGTAGATACCACTTTAGAGATGTCTTTAGCATGACCCGTTAAATGCTAAACCGGTAACCAACTGCATTTGAGGCAAACGCTTTAACCATTACTCAATTGGGGCAGGTGGTTGGTTAAAACATGATGCAAAACCTATAAAAAATAAAACCGCAAGACTTCTTTCGCACAAGACAGCAAATGACAGCATCAGTAAGAGCTTAAAAAAGTTGTCCTAGCCCAGGGGTGGGCAAACTTTTTAGCCGGAGGGCCGCATTGACCATTTCGAGGGTGGTCGAGGGCCAGGGCTTGTTGTCTCGTACAGCTGCATGCTATAGAAGAAATTGCATTAGATCACAATTTTGCGAAATCTTCTGGCAGTGTGGTATCTCAGCGCGCAAAATCGGTGGTGTCTCTACAAAAAAAAAAAAAAGGTCTTCACCTTTTCGTAGACGGTAACTGCCTGATTGGGGGCAATTGTAGGCTCTGACGCATTTTCCGTCTAAGGTACAGGCGATTACCATTTTTTTAAGGACACCGTCGCTTTTGCGCCTTGTATTTATTTCCAAATGGCAAAGTTTCAAAAAGTGTTCGCGGGCCGTAGTTTGCCCACCCCTGTCCTAGCCCAACAGCTATTTTATCAGCCTTACGTAAGAATTGCGCTAGCTAAGCCTTTACTGGTTATGCGACTACTTGTGATCGCATATTGCTCTTTGCTTGAAGGTAATTTGTCGGCAGCGCAGCTCAGAGAGATAACGTCCTAGCTTGAAATTATGAGCTCGCGAGTTCAATGCTCGCATGGGTTTTGCGTTGTTGTGCTATCGTAAAGGCACTTAGCAGCAATTTTTCCGACTTGATAGTAGGATTATGGCAGAAATGTTCTATGCCAGAAGTACTGGTAACTACATTGGAGGTCTAAAAACAAGTTGTTTTATCTATAACTAAAAAGATTTTTCCGTGACCGGGGGTGAAAAATATGGTAAAAACAATAATAACTCATCTTCGACCCAAGTAGCTGCGCTTATGCGGAGGAGCTTTTATATGAATAATTGAGTTTTTCCGCAAGCTGAGTGAGTTCGGACACATTTTGAAAAACATATATTTATTACATTTTATTTCAGTACCTCGGAGTTATTATATTTTTTATTGGCTGTGAACTGGCTGCCATCATTTACACTGTGGTGGTGGGAAAAAACGAGGTGGTGGAAGATTTAGAAAAAGTTTGGATGGAGGTTGAAAACGAAACTCGGTTTGCAGTTCAGCGGGCGGTAGGTTTTAGTTCTATTCATATCTGGTGTGGTTGTAATGAGTGTTGAAGATATCCCCAACTGACACGAGTCTAGGTGATAGCAAATACATCTATCAAAATTTGATATCAAGGGTGCAACCAGAGGAGGCTAAAATAGTTTAACGTTTCAGCCAAATAATTTTGACAGTAACCAAAAAAATTTTACCACTTTCGAAGACGCTCAAACACTTTACTTAGAAAAAAAGTTATGATTTATAACAATTCCCTTACCAACGTTTTTGTTGCGCACCTGTGTTTAATTAGTGGCTGATAAAACTTGTGCAGTAGCAAAATTTTTTAGTCCTCTTTGCGTGATATGTATTCACTTTCTGGAAGATGAAGTAAATTTCGAAAATTTATTCAGTTTTTTGTGATTTTTTAAACTTAATCTATTTTGAGCCAGGGAATAATTTATTTGTCTTTTTCTCGGCCCTTCCCGTTAGGGTCCCCACAGCAGATCATTTCCCTCCATTTTTCACGGTCCACTGCGTCTTCTTCATTCACTCCAGCTACTTTCATGTTCTCCTTGATTGCATCCATGAACCTGCTTTTACTTGTTTCGTTCATTGTAATCATCCCTTTTCCGACGTAGTTGTTTTCCATTCTCAAAATGTGACCATATCATGTTAATCTTGTTTCCCTCAATTTGTTTTTTATACTGTCCACGTATGTACTCATTTTTGATCTTATTCACCCTTGTGACATCTATTGAGAAACGCAGCATCTTTAATTCTGCCACCTTTAGCTCTGCTTCTTGCTTTTTAGTGAGTGGTACCGTTTCTAGGCCGCACAACATTGCTGGTCGTCTGATCACAGACTTATACACTTTTCCTTTTACTTTAGCAGATACCCGTCAATCATATTTTACCCCAGTAAATTTTCTCCAACCATTCCATGCAGCTATCACTCTTTTTTTTATTTCCTGTCCATGATTTCTAATGCTTTGCACAGTTGATTGCAAATACTTAAACTTCGTTACTATAATTAATTCTCCATCTTGCAACTTCACGCTGCTATTAACTTTATTTTTGTTCATGCACAAACATATAGTCTTACTCCGGCTTACTTTCATTCCTCTTCTTTCTAATGTATCTCTCCATCTTTCAAGGTTTGCTTTCAACTTTTTTTGCTTTTTCCTCCAATTACAATAACATCTCTAGGATATAATTTATTCATAACCGAATAAATTTGGCTTCATATTTCTACCGAACAAAATTTACTCAACTGATATGTATTGAATTAGTGCTGAAAAATTAACAATGCAAAAACCATAGCCGTATTTAGCAACTTGAGAGGAAAAAGGATCTTGATAAAAACAAAAGTTTTTAAAATATACCTGTCAAAAAAGTGTTCCACATCTCCAAAACATAGGGATTCTATTCTCTGCAGGAATTTTCCCAAAATCCTTTTTTTAAATTTGTCCTTCAAGCAAAGAGAAAGCGTATAAACCCGGTCCTATTGGCAATCGACGGTACTGGTTAGCCAATATAACCTTCCCACGCCTCGGCTTTACCCCAAATTGAGGATGATAAACACAGCAACGACACCTGTTATAATGCCAAAAAAATTTGACTATGAATTTATTTTCATTAATTAGTAAGGAAAAATCGATAACCGTTAATATTCAGTCGTTTAACAGTTTAATTGCTGTGGATATCTTAGCGCTTCAGAGTGGGGGAACATGCTTCCGGATTCTTGTTTCAACATCACGAGCTCCAATAGAGAAGAACAAAGAGTGCAATGGAGCGTAAGATTATTACATATTTAACTCATCATCTTCTTCTTGAGTATGAGCCCAAGCCTATTGTCATACTGGGTCATTGCGACGAGTAGTCTGCGTGATCCTGCCACATGCAGATGGAGGTATGTTGTAAAGTGCCTTACCCAAAGACGCAACAAGTGAACTTTCTGGCTTCTTCTCCACACCATCCTTTTTGTGCTGAGCACCCAGCAAAAAAGTTGTGAATTTCATTTTTCATAGTCTTTTGGTGTGACTCGATAAGAGAATCGAACCTAAGCTTACCGATTGCGAAGTGGACGCTCGAACGACTTTTTTGACTCTACACGACGGCAACAATTTTTAACTCCTAACATACGGAAAGAATTGCTCTCTAAGGGTGATGCGGAGGACATCGGGGGCTGTAAGTACTAAAGCCCTCTTTGAAATTGTTTTAACATTTCTGAAATATTTTTGTTTGAGTGCACGAGCTGCAATATATCACTTTAATCATGGGTTAAATAGTTGTCTACGAAAAGTTATCTGGCATAAGTGTTTCTTGTCAATAGCAAAAAAAGTAACTTCTGTTCTGTTTGTAAATCTAACATCTCCTTCTTTATTTTGGAGATGTTTTTACTTTACTCCCAGACATCGATCTGAGAATAGAACTATTACGGCCTGTAAGAGAGCTTTGATAAATAAAAGGAGCTATGATGTTTCCACGTACGCTTGCGGCATACTTTTAAGTGGAAACTGGTTTTTAAACAATTTAAACTTTAGAAATATAATCGCCTATGGATCTCTTGTTCTTAGGATTCTTGTTCCGATGAAATATTGAAATGGTTTCTAAGCAACATCCTTGTCTTCGGCGGTGCATTAGGAGCTACACTATTATTGCAGGTACGTACATGTTATTACATTGTAGATGGCTTTGTTGCTGTATTAAAGAATTTATTATTAAATTAACTTGTAAACTTTGCAACCCAAATTTGTTAAAGCAATGTTGGGAGTGAGGCGCGAACCCGCACCGGCATGTATTCTAATCTCACAGTGGTTTTTGACTTACAGATATAGAAAATGGCGTAATTACAAATGCGTAGAATGTAGCGAAGTTTGTTTTTAGGCGCATGTCGAGGGAGTCGACACAAACAAAAACGCTGGGGAAAATTTTCAAAAACGTGTTTTCCAAGTGCATAACAGTGCAGGCACCACTAGGGCTTTGAACTCAAAACAGTTTCAAGTAAATATTACAACGTTAGTTCAGCGTTTCTCAAACCATGGGAGGCAAAAATCTCACGGATGAGCCGCCCGCATCTTTCGCTTATATAAATGTCAATATGATAGGTGGGTTTTTGGCCTCCAGAAAAGGTCTTTAAGTAAAAACAATCGTTTTCAAAAACCTGATGGCAAAACTTAAGCAAAAACCAATAGATCAAAACATTTGAAAACTTTTATGGGTTACAATCATAGCTGCGAACCGCGTCTTCCAGTGATTTTGAGTTGCAGAAGAAAAGCCTGAGAAATGCGGTCTTAAGAAGAGGTCAGAGTTACGAATAACACCAGTTTTTTAGGTTTTCCAAGCTGTGGTTACATCACTTCTCATACGTTCAATGAATTCAAACCGAATTGAAAATACGTCTCGGAATCGTCCGCAACCTTCCAACATGAATGATACGTCAACTTACGGGGGTGAAAATATGGCTTACCAAAACACTAGCTTTGCTGAAGAGTCATGGTATGAAGATTCGAAAAAACCAACGCAGCGAAAAATTGAAAGACTTAAAACAGAATGGTGAAAAGTCAAGGTTCAAAATCGGAACCAAAACACAGTTTTTAATAGGGAATAATACGTCAACGCAACTAAAGACGTAATCCAGAATTTTAGATTTGCCAATGCAACTGAATTCAGATTAAAAATATTAAGTCTTCACTGTATAGACTGCGAATGGGGAAGATATGGATAGGCTCAATAAATACAATAGTCCATTGTTACCAGTGTTGTTAACGTGGTTTTGAGGTATTCATTGTGATACTTTTCTAATTCCATAATTATAGCATTGTCATGAAATGATTACACGTTTTTTTATTGAATTTGGGACAATATTTTTTATGGGGGGAATAAGCCCAAATAGAATATGTTTAGGAGAAAACGGGAGTAAAGCTGGCTGTGGGGAAGTCATGGTCGCTGATATCAAAAAATATTTTAGATTTTTTGTCTGACATTATTCAGTGTAATTTGTCAAAATGAATAACATTACCAATCACGCTGTTTTGTCGCACCTTTTCATTACGACGTTTTTTGCGCCAGAATATGTTCTTTTCAATCATGACTGTGTAAACCAAGCATCATATCTTTTCCGCACCATCTCTACGGCAGAGCGCTTAGAAGAGAAACTGTGAGTCAGTGAGTATTATTTTTAAAGTTTTTGTTATGAATCGACTAGAGAATTGAAGCAAAGATGCTAAGTAGCAAACAGAGAAAAGTTGAGGCTTTTAAGTAGGAAAGAAATGTGATTGGATGAAAGATTGTACTGTCTTATTGATCAAAAGAGAAGCCAATGAGAGTGGACTAGCGCACAAGTTTCCCTTGTAAACAAAAGCTTGTTTTCTTGCTCTAAATCTCAACATTAAAATGTTTAATGACAATTGCCCCTGATTCCTCAAGACGTTGACTGTCATGACATCTGACGTTCTCTCTGAATATAATCTTCAGTACTTGGCTTTAAGTTGATGTGCGCATGAAACGAAAGCATTAGAGCTAGTGAGATGGATAAAGAGTGAAGCTGGAAAACTAAAAGGCAATAGCTGGTGAATGATCCAAGGCAGTGTTTCCCAGCTTTTTTTGTGCAGCGGCCCACTTCAGAAAGCAACAAATTTTTGCGGCCCACTTTTTTTTGGAAGTAACCTTTTTTCGGAAGTAAGTTATGCTTTTGGCAGAAGTTAGACTGATAGCTATCTCATTAAACCGCCGCTTCCTCTTACATCAATGTTAAGTGGCATTTAGAGGTGAATGTGCTGTGCCAATAGTATCCTTTCTCTCCTTCCTTCTGTCACACTTGTCGCCCTCTGGCTTCAGGTTGAGACACTCTTTGTCTTTCTGGAGTTTTTGTTGCTTTTGAGTTTCCAACACGGCTTTATAAGGCAAGAAGAACGTTCATTTCTCCGTTGATTATAACACAGTAATAAGTTTATAATATTAATAAAGATTTACTGAATACATCTGCAGCCCACCTGCGAATGCTTGGCGACCGACCAACCGATTGGGAAACACTGATCTAAGGCAGTGGTTCTTAAACTGTCCCTCGTTTTCGTTTTCCAAGAGCGTCGCATGACAATTTGATTTTTTGCCAACAATTCTCTCTCTTTCTCTATCAAAAGAGTTCTGAAAGCACATTGTATTAACTTGCTGAAGTGTAGTTAATACAATGCTGTAATTATTGACTTGAATAATTTGCGCAATTCCTACTAAAATTGGCCCAACACACAAGGACGAAGGCAGACAGCTTTGATTGGGACAAAAACAAGAAAGATAAGCTACAACCTTAGAAGAGCGTAGTTTTGCGATTGAAGATGACGCGCCATGAATAAAATATCGCAAGTATGGCAACAGCTATTTAGATTTTCAGTTGTATTATCTCGCAGACATAACGAATACTTCAGAAAGTTGACAGGTGCGTCGCTAGTCTAACACATTTTCTAGAATGCGTCGCATCGAAAAAAGTTTGAAAACAACTGATTTTAGGCAATTTTTTGACTTTTGTCACTACTTCAATAATTCTGTCAAACGAGAATCTCAAAGGTCTACACAGAACAACTGTATTGAAACCTGCATTGGAATAGTGAGTACTGCTGGTACCGCAAATTTCCGTTATAAACACTTCAGCCTTGAAGGAAAAATTTTCGCACATTTCGTTTCGGAATTGCTCATGATTGCTGAAACCACATTGATACTAAGCACATGTTGATGACTTTTTAAGTTCTAGCATGTGGTCTGCTAAGCGAAATCGCAGTTTATTTTTAAGCTTTTGTAATCAGTTCAAACAATGACTGACGCTGACGGCAACGACACGTTCGGGTAACGGGCTGCTGACTCCAGGTTCTAAATCAGGGGGTCAAACTAGTGGCCGCGGGTCAAATGTGGCCCGCGACGTAATATTTTGCGGCCTGCGTAAAGAATTTGTGGTGCAGTGCGAATGCCTGACCTCCGAATTTGGTCTTCGAAAAATTCTATTTAAAAAGAAAAAAAATTTTTTAGGTGAAATTACGTGAAAATAGTTATGAAGTAATAATCGACAACTGCTATAAGTCGCGGGAGACATTACAGGTTACAACGAGAGAGGTAATAATCTCTTTTTGGAGATCAGCACCATTTTGGGCTACAGCACACAATTTCCGGAGATCGCTGCCCGGAGAAGTGGTGATTTTCAAATAATGCCACTCGCCATCAATACGAATGGATTCGCGTGGCTGGTGTGCCGCGAAATTTGATCTACAGGTTTCCTATGCCGGCAGACAAAAAAGTTTGGAGACCACTGATATACAGTCTTGGCTGCTCAAATTTTTTTTCAATAGAGTCTCGCCCGTATAAAATCCAGGTATGTAAATGTGGTCCACAACACTGAATGAGTTTGATCCCCCCCTGTTCTAAATCATATGGCAGTCTCTCAAACTTCTCCGTTTATGCTGGGTTGGACAGTTCAAAAATTATTTCTCACTACATCTGTATCTTTCGAATCACTATCGAAAATTTAAGTTGCTTACTTTATTAAAACACTTTAAGATAGAAAAGTGAACGATAAAATATTTAACATACGTAGCTTTCAAACAGGATTTTGTTTCACTTCCTTCTACAAATTTTACAAACTTATTTAGGGAGGAAATTGTTTTTCTTTCCTTTTACACACGCCCTCTCCGTTATTTGGCAGCATGCGGAAGCAAAGAGCAATTGCTGCTGTAGACTACCAAGAAAAAGTGCAAAAGTTTAATCAACCAAAAAGTGCAAATAAAAATCATAAAAACTGCTCAATGAAACTAGAATCAGTTTGCATCTTGCTCAATCACTAGTTTCCTTCTTTGTTTCAAACGTTTGCATAAAATGCGATAAAGTTTTTGGATGTGTATAATTTATGTAGGCGGTTTTACAGTATAGGGATTCCCTCTCTTAACCAAAGTTTCCAAACTATTTGAGTTTTTCAGTGGTGATATTCAAAAAAGGGAAAATAAGAAAACGTTTAGATTTAAATGTCTAACAATAAAATGCAAGCAAGCAATACAGTTTTTAGACAATGTTAAAAGGTGAGGTCAAAGGCAATGTCCACAAAGTTGATTTAAATAACATATAACACCCTGTAATCATGTTACAAACCCATGTAAATACTCTGGCAACAAAGTATCACACAATGCCACTTGTATACATTTAAACAAGTCATTTTTGCACGCGTTACAAGAGTTTTGAGGGGAAGGCTCGATAAAAATTTACAAATTTTAGCAAGTTTTTGGAATGCCTCTCTAAGAAAATTTGTAAAGGGCCTCTTGGCTTTTAAATCATTAAAGTTGCTTTAGAAAAAGTTAGTTTGAACTGGAAATCACATTTCCAAGTGACATGTTAAGGTGGGGGAAGACTTCACTCGCTTCAGCTTTTTTACCTATCTGTGATTGCACCATTACACGCTTTAAAATACTTCTTTCAACATCAGAACAGTTAACCGTTGACCCAACTTGATTTGCCGCTGCAGAAATGAATTGTGAGAAAGTTTGTTGATGAACTTATAGATCGCATAATTTATGCCCTTAAAGCTACGTCACGGCTGTTTAAGCGATTAAAGCGTACACAGCAGAAACAAGATTTGCTTCATTTCTTACATGAGGTTGTTTTGATCGTATTTAAAAACAACGATGACAACTTAACTGTAGGCCGTAGTCATTTTTGAACACAGTCTAAAATAGCACAAAAAGCAATCCAATAAATAGCAAAAACGAGGAATAAATCTAACCGTCGTGGTTTAGTAGTATCGCTACAAGCTTCGGAACGAAAGGTCTGGAGTTAAAAATTCTATAAATCACCACTTGATATTTGTCAGAAATGGCATCCGGAATTCAAAGTGCTACGTTGCTCCAGTAAAAAGTTTGGTTTGAAAGCGAGGGTATAGTGGTAGACATACGCTGAATTAGCACGTCTAAGCCTGTGAATCAAGGGAAACAAGACGCAAATTGTTCGGTCAACCCCTGCGGCATCAAGGAAAACCGCCGTAAAATGAGAAGAAAAAGAAGGAATAAATCAAGCAAACCAATAATGTCTCTTTTTAATGCAATATGATCATAGAGCAGAGCTCTTTTATTGCGGGCTTAGTGTTCTTTAGCAAATACTTGACTTTTTAAATTTGAAATAACCACAGTAAAATTTGAAAAAATGAGAAAGCATAAATATATACTATATGACGTATACATTTGCGAAAGACTACACCACATAGTAGAATAAACAAATTATTATGGGCTAGGCAAAACTAATCGCGTCAAAAGCATCGTGAATTTATCTTTCAAGATGCCGCAAATCGGTTTCTTCCTCGCTTTCGTCGTCATCGTCGGATTTTTTTTGTTCTTTTTCCGTTTTTTCATCATCGTCATAATTGGATATCAGATCAGTGTCATCGGCTATTGCATTATTTTTCCGGAATAAATCCCATAGGAGTTTTGCAGAAAAAATTATTTGGAAAAACTGAAGAAAAAACAGGATCTCAATATACGGTGTTCTCTCGCGGACTCTATTCGCTCAAGCTCGAGTAGGTTTATTTTGTTTAAGATAAGACCGTTCCAGCTCGAACTTTTCGGTAAAATACTCGGCCTTTCACTAAAGCTTAGCTACAGCTTGTAGGAAGAAACTGGATAATAAAGTAGGAGTATATATTGGTATTCGTGCAAGGTTATGCCCAAGAAGAAAAGCTTTAACCCAATTTTTGACCTTTGCGGGCGATTATGCCTGATTATCAAGTGAAGTTCCCTCAAAGCATTTACTTGGACATTTTTCTTTTCAATTAGGTCCAAATACTGCAGGCGTTAATGATATTGTTTGGGCCACTCATTCTGAAAGAGAAGGTACAATGTAAAACGAAATATTGATCCTTCAAACCCGTTCAAGTAAGTGTTAAGGGACACTTTGATTGCGGTTTGGGAAAAGCGGAAGCCCTTTTGAATTAGTCACGAAGCTAGCAGATCCACCTTCACCAAGGCGAACAGTTGCGCTGTCGCTTCAGTACACTTGATTGGTTTATCAAAAACTTAAGTCGGCCACAAAAAAGGCTGCATCTGTATCAGACCGCTGAGTATACAACAATTGTTGATCTGATAAATGTAAACTTGTTCATGATCGGCGTAAACGGATTGTATCCTCAAATGCCTATTTCTGACAAAAAGCATTTTTGAAGAAGATACGTAATTTCAGAATGTGGAAGTAGATTCTCATTCAATAAACAGCCTATATTCTGTATGCTTTGACGGTCACACATTCAAAGTATACAAAGATAGGCTGTTTACCAACCGCATATTTGAGTAGCTTCTGTTGCATTATCTAAAACAATAAGTCTAGGGTCTACGTGATATATCTTGCGTTTTCAACAAAATAAACACACAAAAGATATTCCAGCGCTTACACTGAAACCTAGACAATTTTTTACTCACCGAAAACACCAACAATAAACCAACCATGGCAGCCAACACAATCGCGTTCTCATCCACCCAAGACAACAAAGCGTTGTAGCAACCAATCTGTATAAAAACAACCAGCTTTTTAGGTGGGGCATAGTCAAGACTACTTTTAAAGTGTATTGGGGGAACACTCATCTCAAGTTATAAAACACATATTAGTTCACGTTGCCACAAGCACACTGTATACGGTCAAAGTTTGGAATATGTTGTTGGACAAACAAAATTTTTCAAGTTAAATTTGTTGCGCGACGCTGCCCGTCTTTGAAGATACGACTACAACAACAACAACCGTGCAGACCAACAAGGTGCTTCCAGCAGCTCTTCATCTGTTCAAGAATTATTGCAGCAGGTAGCCGTGCAGCTATGGCGCAACAAAAAAATGAGCGCAGAAATGATGGACGCGCTATAAACAACTGTGGTAAGTAAAAATGTTTTAATTCAGAAGCCATTAAGTTTTCTCGACGTTTGAAAATTTGAGATCGGATCAGAAGAAAAAGTATTGAAATATTAATGAGGCTTTAAAACTGAGAGAATTTGCTAAGCTTGTTTTCTTTTTTTTTCAAAAATACACACCAAAAACAATTATTTTCCTTTGAAATTTTCAAAAAACAATTACTTTTTTGTTAATATAGTCTTGTGAATTACTGGAAAACTAATTAAAAATGTTACAACTGATGGTTTGGCAAAGCGAGGTTGATCCATTAAATTGCAATTCTAGTGTTTCTAAAGTTAATTTCTATTAGTTGCCCAAGGTGATCTCTGCGTTGTTTTTAATTAAGAGGGGTGATTCAGTCCTCCGCTGCCCGTCGCAGTGTTTGCGGTAAATATGAGCTACGCCGGCAGCGATGGCACAAAGCGAGACGCATAGTAAGGTGCTTTACTATCGGGACATCGACAGGACTGCATAGATTTTCTCGGACAGAGGATTAAAATCATCAACTTATCTAGCCGTTCATTTCAACATGCGCTTACCAAGGATTATCCTTCACGACATGGAGATAATAGACCACCAAAATATATTAAATTTTGTTGCAGAAGAACAAAAGTGGTTACTTTTGGCTATTAAGGAGAAAAATAGGGATGTTAGACTGTTTTTTTGGTGTAATAACTCTATCACGTAACTTCGTGCGCATGGGATGATAAAGGAATCTATAAAGATAAAAAAAATAGCAAGAAACTACTTACATTCCACGGTGTTGATATGTCTGAAGCGTTTTGCAGGCATGACACGTCATAACTTCCGTTCAACTCAGCCGGTCCAGTGAATCCACAACAGTTAAACTGAAAGAATAAAACAGACGTTATCAGCCGAACAAACAGCTACACCGGCATAACAGGTAGTTTCTTCGGTCGGTAAAATAGCATTGTTTTTACATGATATTGAGCAAAGCTCGTGGACAAAGTGTAAAAAATTGGTTTGAAGTATAGCTTTAGTAGCTGCTAAGCCATGTTAAGCTGATTTATTCATTTTCTCTTTTGACCCCGTCGTAAAACTTATTACAAGATCTGCTGCGAGATGTTGTTGTGTTGTTGTGATTACCACTCCTCTTTCTCGGGATGGAGGTACGGCACGAACGGCAATTCAGGTTTATGCCGTCAACCTAATTAAAATTAGGCAAGGGGAAAGATGGCAGCCCATTTTGAACCAATCATGAGCGATTGGTAGCGAGATTTGTTGCGAGATCGCAATTTGCCAATGCGGTATGGTGAGTTGAGCGACCGTTTTATCGCGATAATTGCATGGTTGGTTGTTGATATTTCATTATGATTGTCTTAACGTTCCCTAAAAAAGACTATTCAAAGGAATTTTCATTGCTCAGTTGCCCTACTGTGGTGGAAAGGTAAAAATGTTCTGCGTCAGCTGCAGTAACCATCCTGAAGCGGGTTTGAACACGACGTTGTTTTACAACCGACTAACAGTTTCGCCTTAATGCGAAGGTGAAAAAACGCGTGTTAGCTCAAACTCACCCGGTCTTGTATGATATACTGATATGTAATTGGCATTGTGGTCCACACTCCCTGGAGATCATTTTGCAGCGTATCTTTTTGAGTGTATCCGTACGCAAGCGCAGCAATCTCCAGCGACACAATAACGGCGCTCGTTCCCAGGAACTAAAAACAAGAATATAACAAGGTCGGATAAATCACTTAAGAATATTTATTGAGAGTGTGCTTAACTGATTATATGAAAAACAATTTCTTATGAAGGCTGCGGCTGAAGGAGCTAATCATTATTCTCTTAAATACATGATTTTTTAACATTTCGGGCGTACTAAATCAAGTGCTTCAGATAAGACTTAAATATACTTTGATTGCAAACTAATACAAAGCTCGAAATGTTGGGTTCTTGTTTTGATCAGTGTAGGGCCCATACCATTTATAAGCACTGAGAAGCTTCGCATAGTTTGTAAGCAGCGTCGTTTCGACTTTGGAGCAATGATGCTTGACTTGCAAGAAACAAATTAGAAGCTCTATGTTCCCGTGCATTGAAGGTAGTTTCTTTGGAAAAGGCAGCATTAGCATTTGCTCGTATATGATTGTAATGCCAGCGATAGCAAATTGCTGCACTGGCATTTCAAATGAATTGCTTCATTTACACCCATGAGTATTTTGCTTGCGGCCGAAATCATGGGCGTGTAACACTTTGTTTTGCACAGTGGATTGAAGGAAAGATGATTATTTTTTTGGATGAACCAACTTTCTAAAAGTTACAATTTGTCCATTTTTGTCCTAAAACAAACTTGAAGCCATTTTTTGGGAATCAACTTTTTGAAAGATGTGATTTTCCTCAAAACACAAACTTTATCAAATTTTACAATTTATGGGCTGACAACAGTTTGGAAGTTTCATCCTCAAGCCCTCGCTATTTTTACGCCTATGGCTAGAAGTTACTAACGAGTGTAACCTCATGATCTATTATTTTCATATCTTTAGTCAAACTGGGCCCGTGTGACGGGTAGACTGCTTGGCTACACTACCTGCAGTATATGCCGCATAAGTGCAAAACTTTCGTTAAATATCTGTCCAATGACCCAACAAACGTGCTTGTAAGTTTTTTCCCATTCTGTTCTTTTGATTTTTTCCTCTTGGGCGTCGGTAGCCAAGCTGTGAATATCTTACTGAGAAGTCTTCGTATGATTCGGTTGAGATTCGAACCAACAAATTGTAGTGCTGCATTATAAAGCAGGCGACCTAAGCAATGTGCTTTATAGGCGACTAACACAAACATACCACGCCTAAAAACTTCTTGTTGGATGCAACATCTCCAAAACTTCCCACGGCTCCTAAAAACAAAAAATTAATAAAAACACGAGCAACAACAAAACTTTGTTATAATGATGTCGTCAAAATATCTTTACAATAGAGCAAAATAATGTGTCTGCCAGCTATCAATTTCAAGTAGCAAAGCCATGATTTATAGACCAGCGATCAATTTTCTTACCAATTTCTAATATTTCAGGATTTCTTGCTTTGCACTCAACTGAAGTTGAGTAATTTGAAAGCTTGAGTGACAAAAGCTGAGAGATTAATAAACATAAACTAAAAGCATTGAAAAAAGCTGTTTGAGCCATAAGCTTTTCATGACGCTCTCATCAGTGGCAATATCGCGCCAAAAAGTAAGATCTAGAGTGATTAAGTGTTTTATGTGATCATTTTGGACGTTTGGCAATCAAGATGAGGCAATGATAACGCTAGTATAGTAAAGCGCGCCAGGGAAAGAGTTCGCAATAGCAAAATGCTACAGAAAGCGCAGCAAAAGGCCAAGTAAGAACGCCGCGATTATCGAAAGAGTTTGAGAGTGTAAACTAACTCTTTCTGTCTGCATAACGCCGGGCACCGGGTCTTGATATGAGCAGCATCTAAGAAATTACGATGTAAAGAAGAGATTGCGGCGTTCTTATTTGGCCTCCTGCTGCGCTTTCTTTGACATTTCGCTATTGCGAAATCTTTCTTTGGCGCGCTTTACAATACTAGCGCTATCATGGGCTTGTCTTGATTGCCTAACATTCAAATTATTCACACAAAACCATTACTCACTCTAGATCAGGGGTGGCCAACCATTCCGAAACCAAGAGCCACATTTCTTACTGTGTTTCTGAAAAGAGCCGCATCATACACAAGATATAATGATCGCATGAACATCACCACACTTCTTACTCACACAAATTAACACATACCTTTGCTCAACTAGATTTATTGTAAATGTCACACACCAACATGATAATGACAGAAATTTACAAGCTATTTATTATCATGAATGTTACTTAGTCAGTGGGAATTCTGACATTCCTTTTCTTTAATAATCTTCTTCAAATCGGGCTCGCATTTCGTTCTTGCCACTCGAAGCAACTCTTTCACATGATTGTCATTCAGTACAGATCGATGTCTTGATTTCACTTGATTTAGGGTAGGAAACACAGACTTGCAGGCGTAATGTTAACCCAAACATTGAGAGTATCTTAATTGCAGCCCGTTTGATATTGGGGTATTTTTCCATTGGCACACTTTTTCAAAACTCAGTGATCTATTTCCTTGAAACAGGTCTCAGTTTGTCCTCATCACAAAAATCTATCATCTCCAATTCAGACGCAGCCTAATCTGAGACTAGAGGGGCTTTCAAACTGTCTGTCTCAAAATTAAATGGGTCGACAAGCAACGTAATCTGTGGCCTTTTTATTTGTCGATCTTGGAACCGCGGCACAAAGCTTTCTTTCAGGGTTTCAAGAAGTGTTGCATATGTAGCTCTTTGTTTATTCAGGGTGATGATAGTGACCTGCCTGCTGGCTTTTTAGCAGGGTGGAAAAATGTGTCAAATCTCCACTTTCAGTATGCTCTTTAAACAGCTTATGTTTGTTCACAAAAGCAGACACACTTTGCTCTAGGTCAGGCAGCAATTTCAACTTACTCTGCAAATTTAGTTTCAGTCTGCTCAAGTGACAAAGCATGTCGACCAAAAAAGCTAGATCCATAATCCACTCAAGATCCAAAAGCTCAGGATAGTTTTTGTTCTTCTCTTTCATTAACAGTTCCACAGCATCTAAAAGCTGAAAAAAGCGAGAGAGTACCTGACTTTTTGACAGCCACCTTACGGTGCAGTGCAGCGGCAGGTCACTTAAAAGCTCTTGGTCTAGCTTAGCGATGAGATTCTTGAATTGTCGGTGGTGAAGCGCATGTGTTGGGATGTAGTTGACGATTTTCATCGCGGTCTTCATGACGTTGTCTAACTTCAATGATTTAGACTCGAGTTGCCCCCTGTGAATGATACAGTAAAAACTCCAAAACTCAGGAAATGTCTGATCAGCTTTGCACTGCCCCACAAGTCCATTCACAGATCCGATCATGGCTGGTGCTCCATTCGCAATTATCGCAGTTAGTTTTGCTATGGGCAGATTTGCTTTCTCGATTGCAGCCATCACTGCTTCTTTCACATCTATGCCGCGGGTTCTGTCTTTTAATGGCACAAAATCAAGGAGTTCTTCTTTGATCAAACAATCCGTTGGAATAAATCGCGCTAATGTTGCTAATTGAGACTTGTCTTGTATGTCACAACTTTCATCTAATGCGACACTAAAATACTCGCAAGCTTGGAAGTCAGAGTGCAACTGTGATTTGATAACCAGGTTAATATCAGACATTCTGCGTTCATCAGAGTGGCGGGACAATTGGACATCTGATAACACTCTTTTGAAGTTATTGTTTTCAGAAGACAAGATTCCAACAATGTTACAGAGGCATTTTTTAAACAAACTCCCCTTTATTGTATGGCTTTTTGGCCCGTGCAATGATACGATGCAAGCGTTACAATCTCTGAGTGCTTCGTGAATTTTTGGAAAACCTGTATCTGGTTTTCTGCTTGAATTTTCATAGTGATCAACTTATACTTGCGACGTTCAGTCCCTTTCGGAAATTCACGGTTGATGTTACCATGGAGTGACCTCAAGTAGCGCTGAATTTTTAAAACTTTGAAATGCGCTAATGACGCTTAGCGTATGAGGCAGAATGGCTTGCTATTACGTCCAACAAAAAAACAAGCTCATCCACTCTGTCAAAAACGTCCAGTGCTCATCCTCATATTTTCGTCTTGCTGTGCATTTTTTTCCGCCATTATTACTAAATTATTACTCGTACTAAAAGCTAAAATAAAACGAAAAGACAATTAGCTTGCCCACATGTACAAAAAATACTACAGAACTAGCAAGGCTACTGGTAGATTTTGACTAGAACTAGGCTGCTGATAGAAGAAGGAAGGCATGAGAAAAAGAGCTGCATGAAACCAGGCAAAGAGCCGCATGCGGCTCGCGAGTCGCGGGTTGGCCACCCCTGCTCTAGATCTTCTCTTTTGACGCGATACCGCCACTGATGAGAGCGTCACGAAAAGCTTATGGCTCAAACAGCTTTTTTCAAAGCTGTATTACAATTTTGTACCACCAACAAGATTTTTGTAAACTAAAAGCAGTAAAATCAATTTACATAAATGTATTTATGGCTAAATGGAAAGGGTATCAATACTGGTTTCTTGATTACAAAAGGTCAAAAACAAAAAAGGTTGACATCATAAATAAAGGGATTGCAAAAAAAAGCAAAATAGTTAGTTGAATTTGCTGTTATGTCCACCTACTTTCCAATTTAAAATTTCTCGTTACAATCACTGCTTTTAATACATATAAAGCCCCAGAAAACCAGACCAAACACTGTCTAAAAAAGAATGTTCATAAAAATCCAACAACGCTTTGCTTAAATTTAAAAAATGTTATTTCAAACTTTGCAAAATTTTTTTTTAATTGTCAAGTTTGCACATTTTGGAGCGAGTAACTTCTTTCCTTGCGTTTCCTGAACAACTGGTCTTGTATTTGATAATATTCTTTACCGTAAGCAACAAGAAAAAATCCGACCACGATGATCAGGTAGATTGCAGATAAGCTTGCGGCGTAGGAATTAAGAATTTCGCGAATGGGACTGGCGTATTGCAGCCAGAATCCAAACGCCGCCAGCACGAGACCAATTGCCTGAAGAAAGAAGTCGATTTATTGATGATACTGAATTTCTCCGTAATTTGTATATGACATTTTTATGCTTTAGACTCTCCGGCCCGGTGGTGTAGTGGTTGGGGCGTCTGCTCCGCAGTCGGTAAACTTCGGGTTAATAAAGACTTTAAAAATGGAATGGTATCCACAGCTTTCCTGCTTGGCGCTCAGCACAAGAGAGACAGCTCTGGAAAACAAGCCGGCAAGCTTGCTTGTTATGTTCTTGGGCAAGGCACTTAACGGGATGCTTCCATCTTTATGTGGCAGACAGGCGGCTGCACGAATTGGATTAACACGTGTCGTCCTGTGGAGGCTATTTAGATAGACCAAACACGGCAAGCATGCCATACGGCTATTACAATCCTTTAGATTCGCGGGGCAGCAACAGCGTAAACAAGAACAGAAAGGGAGAACTGTCAAGGCTTGTTTTGGGGTTTCATTCCGCAACAATTTTTTGATTTGCCAACAATTTGGATGCTTGATAAAACCAGCCAAGCAGAAAATATCACTGTAAAGTGCCTTTGCAAGGGAACAACATAGGCAACGTGATGTTTGAACACATTACCATTCGATCATAATCGAAATAAGTAGCGCTTTAATCCACTTGACCACCTGCTAGTTTAAAATAAATAACTTTCATAAACTGTTTGTCAAGAGTTGATCGCGACAAAATTATCAGTAGTGGTTTGATGAATTATTTCAATGTCGTTAGATGATAGGAAGTCGTAGTGGTAGTGTCTGGGAAAAGTTTTTGCAATTGCTTGATTTTGCCTTGCGGCCGCAGGCTACTACTTGAAATGGGCATTAGGCAACCGCTCCCAAAAATCTAGGGATGTCTCTGTTGCTAATTGTAAAGAGGAGCGAAAAACGTAGCGGCTTTCCAGTATCTCATCTTGCTCATCTCCGACTACAACGTATCTTTTCTGGATGTAAATAGAAAGAAAAGATCTACCATCTCACAGTATCATTGTTTTGGTGCTGCGTGCAGCATATGAAAAAATCAGTTTGGTGTAACTAGATGACTTACTATGTGTACTACGTTGATCACCACAAACAGATATCTTGCGACAGAGACCATCGTAATGATGAAATTGTAGAATACGTCTACTTGTGATCAGCTGTTTGTTCACAAAATCCAAAAACTTAATTTTGCTGAAAACACACAAAAATCATAATAATTAAGTTGGTAGGTTTGGCCCAGCTTCATGAAAGCTTATCGCAGAAAAAGCAAAATCAGAACTTTTTCAACTCATCGAACCCAAAGTGAATGGAGAGTTTGGAACATTGTGACATTTCAAAGTGACCATTCTGTCTTCGAAACAGCAGTTACCCTTCGACCAATATATCTTTGCCGAAGAAAAAATGCACGGAGAAACGCCAATTGGCAAACTAGCTTGGCTTTATTGGTCTTCTGCTAAAAGACTCTACATTTTAATGCGCTTGAAATTGATCAACACAACAAGGTATTAAGATGAACAAAGTGTCAAACACAGTCGCCAGGTTGTTAGTTTGGTGTTCAGAGCGTGAGGCCTAAGTTACAATCGGCATAACCAATAGAAATCTTAACGGATCTGGTTCACACTACAACTACGCTTGATGCAACAACGCGTTTATATCTGGGTGAACAAATTGTTTCGGGGGCTTGAGCGCTGCCCCCAAATTGTTTTCAATCAGTCCAATAAATTTCAAAAAGTGCTCAAAATAGTCACTTTTAAATTGGCAATCAACATACAAAAGGCAGTCAGCCTCCCATACAATGTGTCATCGCCAATGAGAGTGGCTGCAAACTTCAAGTTTTATATCTTTTAATTTCAAGAGTTGGCCTATTGCTTTTGATCTTGTCTTTTATGTATGTCTTCTAACTTGGCCACCGAAGAGTCTTATGAATAAACTAAACTGAAGACTGCGAGGTCTCTGACTGACTGGACAGTTGGCAAAACTCTTCGTATTTCTTGCGTTCGAAAAGTTCTTGTAATTTTGTTTCTGTGAGATTTCCTAATATTTGATTGAGCTTTATCTTTATCAGCAGACAACAGAAATTATCAGCGAATAAAACATGTTCTGTCTCGACGGCTAGTGACAGAAGACAATTCGTCTCCTTGCGCGCGTGAACAGCCAGAACGGCTATCGAGAGGACTGTCAAATAGCCAGAAATTATTATATTCTGCTTTTCTTGCTAGTCATTCATTGCAGATCAACTTCAATTAAGCAGTTGTAAGAGTTTTTGACATCTGATGATTAGTTTAGAATGAATTGATTCAGAATGAAAGCGATGAATAAATTATCGCTCCTTTCTATTGTGAATGTTAGCAAATTGTCTCGCACTACGTTTCATATACTTTTATGTCTTGTTGCCGCATCAATGCGTTCGACGCAACCATGCAAAGCCCTCACTATGACGTGATTTTACTTGTAAAGACCATTTGAACTCCAACCAATACACATCACAAATATATTATTACCAACGACATTTAAGCTTACAAAAAGGTGCTAACTGCAGTACCACTGGTACATAAAAAGCCCCTATAAAGCTGTTGTATCGGAAGTAATTGATAATCATAGTTTATTAGTGGTTAATAGTTATGCACTCTTTAGTTGTTAATGCACTCTTTTGACATCTGACAATAATCACGTTAGGGTAAGGGGCTACAGGCGACTGTAGTCCAATATTCTCCTAAACCTTACCACTAAAACAATTTTTTCACTTTGTCATACCAAAAACTGATAAAATGGTGTTCACAGATCTCTTGCTTGGCACTCAGCAAGTGATGTGGAACAAAGATACGAAACTAAATCCAGTCATAACTAACATCATTCTGGAGCTAAAAAACTGCTGCTGAAAAACAGCGCCAAATACTCTTTGGTATTTCATTTTTACCACCAATCAGATTTGCACCACGTAAATGAATAAATTGATCTATTCATTTCGCGGTCGTTGGACCAGGATTGAATTTCCTTGTTAAATGACGTCAAAAACTTAGAAAATGGTGTTCACAAATTTTCTGCTTGACTCTTCTTCTTCTTCTCGTCGTTTGAGCTATTTATTGTAAGCTTTATGCAGGAAGAGGTATATATGGGCCACACTGCGTTGGCGCTCACGCTCGGTTTGCAAGTCTTCGGTTAGACTGGGGCCACTACAACGAATAGCCTGCTTGGCCCCACCATTTGTCTGCCACATAAAGACGGAGGCATCCCGTTAAGTGTCTTACCCAAGGACACAACAACCAAGCTTGCCGGCTTGTTCTTTACACTATCTCTATTTTGCTGAGCGCCAAGCAAGAAAGCTGTGAATACCATTTTTTAAACTCTTTTGGTATGACTAGACTGGGGAAATGAACCCCAGGTCTACCGACTGCGAAGCGGACGCTGTAACCACTACACCATCGCGCCGGTTGACGCTTAGTGTTAAGGATTGTAAGTGAATAAACAATGAAATTGTGCAAAATTTGCTTAGTCTTAATTGGAATATGTCCTGGAGTTAAAAAAACCCATGCAGTGAAAAAGCGCCAAACGCATTTCACGTCATGCTTTTCAACCTGGCACAAAAGTACCAACAATGTATCATACTAACTTGAGATTCGCATGTTAGTCTAGATTTGCAAAGTTGTCCTGAGTAGGACTTGTAACCAGGGACCTATTTCTTAGGGGGAACATGTTCTCGGCATTTAGACATTGTGTATTCATTTTTCTGAGTTGTTTGTATTCATATTCTCTAACTGCCACTAATATGCATATGACAAAAAGTTTGTCTGCGGCAATGTTTCTTAGCAAACTAGATTCATGCTTGCGACTATAATCGCTTGTAGAATTCTGTTTTAAAACGGTATGGAGCTTTTTTTCAATTTAACTGTCGTTGCTCACAAATTTCCCTTAAGCAAAGTGAAGAATCTTTTAGCTTTCCGTATTTGACCACATTTTGCCGTAGATTGTAATTGTGTACGCTTTTTTGATTGTTTTGTTTTGTATGAGAGTGTTTTATGTTTGTAGGTTCGACAGCCATATTACAAAGTACATCTTTTTACTGTTGATACCCGTACATTTTCATCTCTTTTTCTCATACGCAATATAGGATTGAACTAAAAAATTTCTTTTACTTAATGCGCTACTCTCTTGACTTGTTGCTAGAGCTTTGCATCACTACCATAAAGTGCAAAGCGTTTGCTGTGTGGGGTGTAGGTTTATGTGTGTATGCTTTAACTCCTTCAAAAATACTAGCATGAACTTGGCACAATAAATCCCCACCCCCAGGTAAGTGTCAAAAGGGAGTCGACATTACGACGTCAGAACAAAGATCATTTATTTTAATTTGTATTTCTTGGCAGACGAAAACCGTTTTGTGTTCGATCGAAGCCAGCAACTAACTTACCTACTAACAAAATTTTTCGTATTGTTGGACTTTAGAACGACCTGACAGCTAACACTTCATTGCACAAGTTCTTCTCTGTATTTTCTCAAGAAGTACTTTTCATAGCTTTTCAGGGTGATATTGACAAGGTGGTTTCGATAAAATATGTCGGAATTAGATAGGTTGAATATCTCTCATCAAAAACAACTAAACTACATACAACTACTTAAACTCAATCGACGATGCAACAACAGATTCTTTATTTAGCACCTCCGACCGGCACGATGGTGTAGCGGTTAGGGCGTTCGCTTCGGAGTTAGTAGACTTCGGGTTCATTTCCCAAGTCGAGTCATACTAAAAGACTTTAAAAAACGGTATTCACAGTTTTCTTGTTGGGCGTTCAGCACAAAAGAGATAGTTGTGGTGAACAAGCCGGCAAGTTTGCTTGCCTTGTTATTGGGCAAGACACATAACGGGATGCCTCCATCTTTACGTGCCAGACGGGTGGCGCAGCAAAGCAGTCTACCCGTCGTTGTGGCTTAGTGTAACTGAAGACTAGCAGGAGCCTGTGAGAGGCTCATAATCTGAGATGCTTCTTCGAAACTGCAAGATCTCCAAACTGAAAGCCTTCTAAAGATGCTTCTTTCTTTTTTGTGGACGCTTGAAACTCGCTCTATGACTTCATGATATAGTTGAGGGTGTCCAAACTTTTTTCACGGAGGGCCACATTGCTGACATTTTAAAGACCCGTGGGCCAGAGTTAACTCCTAGTAGGTGGGAACTAACGGTCAGCAACGTTGGAGAACGCGTTATCTTGCCAAAAAACTAGGTAATCTCAAAAAAAAGGTCATCACCCCCTCTCGCTGTCACAAATTATGCTTTTCGTGCTGTAAATTTGTTTTGCAATTGTGAAAAGGGCTTCGCGGGCCGGGTTTGGCCCGCGGGCCGTAGCTTGGACATCCCTGACATAGTTGGTACGATTAACGCAATCTTTCGTTATTAGAGATCGTCATAATACGACAAATTTTTCAAAACTTGCAAAATTTTTACAAAATCAGTTTCTTTAAAAGCTGATGTGTAACCTAATTTCGCAACCAATTATCAAAACTTTTTAAAAAATATAAGGTTATTTTAAGCCAATTTTGATGATATATGACAGGTACCTTTACTATTTGTTTTTATACTAAAAGAATTGAACTTTAGGGTTTTTACAACTCAAAAAAATGGTTAGCTGAGTAAAAACAAGTTTAATAGACAGTATCAATGTTTTGATGATGTAGTAGCAATTAATGTCGTTTGAAAGCTTAAAAAATTTGCTTTCCAGCAATTTGTAACTCTAGTTAGTTTGAGCAAAGAATTAGTTTATGATGACTGATCAAACATAGGTTGCCACACATCATTTTTCATGTTTAATTAAATGATTTTCTACCAGACCAAAGATACTTGCAATTTTTATAAAAAGTTAGTTCTTTGGTGTATTTTGACTGTTTTTTTCTCGAAAGTCTGGTTCTTTGGCATATTTATCTAAATTTTCAAAAATATTCATCAAAAAATGAAGTCTCCAAAATTTGGTAAGATTTCGGGTTAGTTTGCTATTTGCCTGACTGCGTTTATGACAGGACCAAGCAGCATGCGTTCAGGCATATGCGTTCGCTTATACAAGTTCGCCTACAGTTACGACAAAGTCGTAAGTACCGGGCCTAATATTTTTAATAGCTTGATCTTAAATATGCAAATCAATCATCTTGGCACCTTCCACAACTTTGATGTGCTTTCATTCAAGCACTCGCTAAATTTACTGGATAAAATTTTGCCAAATTTAAGAAACTTTACAGTGAAAACAAGGCAAATAAGATGTTGCCGTAAGCTCGATAATAGGGATGTTCGAAACGAAAATATTTCGAAATTTCGTTTCGTTTCGACGCAAAATTCCTTTGTTTTGGTTTGGTTTCGCTTTGTTTCCAATTAACTTCCTAGTGAAGAATTTTCTTTCATTTCGAAATCCAAGCAATTTCGTTTCGTTGTGCGTTCAAAACCAAACCCTGAAAGGCCGGACTCATGCCGCGTGACGAACATGCTTTACACGCGAGCCGCATTGAACACACCGAGCTGCCATTTACCGTCGTCACATAAATTCTGAGGACGATTACACAAATGAATGACCATGGAGAAACTTCGAAATATTTCTAACTGTTTTTTTTCTACAGTAAAATTTTGTTTCATTTCGTTTCGCCCCAGCAAAATTCGCTCCGAAGACCCCTATTCGATATATTTGGGAGACATGTAGCGGCTGTGCGCAACCCCAAATACTGGCTTTTTAATCGATTGCGTTTCAAAAACCAGTAGATTCGTTTTAGAACGAGATTCGGCGATGTCAAAGGACATTAACTTTTTACAACTGTTTTCACAAATGTTCATTGGATGAGGCCTGCTTGATCGGCGAAACCGATATTGTCAATCTCGACATTACTGGTGGCGAACCCTGCGGCGACGCCGGAATAGCCGATTGATATGAAACAAAATTATTGTGATTGTGAATACTTACTTGAAAAAAGTAGATCTACTTATGATGACGTCACGTAGCAGTCGTTTGACCACAAATGATGAAAATTGAAAACATCTGAACAAGCGAAAGCTTCAACAGAAGACTATTGCTAATTAATTTTTTGTATTTATTTTTTAGTTTAAAAATGGTTAAATCGCTATTTTTCAGCAATGGTCAATGCCAACAGTTTTAAAGGACACAACATATTAAAACGACTTGTGTAGTGGTAGATTTAGGGCGAGGTAAGTAAGGTACTCAGCTCAGCTCTTTTTTTTAGAGGCTCGACTTTGTGGTTTCACAAATTGCCGTAACACTTTATAGGTCCTAAGAAAAGAAAGTATCCCACCCAAACTACCTTTTCCTCAAAATACGACTCATATTAATATGTTGACTCAGGCTTTTTGATTCTCATTCGTCAAAAAATTGTGTGAGTACACTTGACGGTGTCGTTGGGTGTTTGAAATTCACAGCTACACTGACTTATTCTTTCATTCAAGCTTTTGCAGACAGAATTGTCTTATGTGCTTCATTTAGTTTGCAGTTCATGAGTAGAGATCCAAGATTTCGCAACCACAGAAACCTCTTTGGAATTTTGGCCTCACGCACTAAAGTCCGGCTAGAGTTGTTGGCTGGTAAAACTTTGGGTACTTAAGTGGCCCCTGGTGAAATCTTGACTCGGGCTCTCAAATTCCAAAATTCACTGCTAGACTAGCGCAACCAGCTTTTTTCGAGCAGCCACAACAGTGAGAAGCAGAACAGCTCAGGAACAATGAGAGCATGCAAGTCAAGATTGCTAGCAATCACGCTAACCTGCTTTTTCCAATGTTTTTGTATATCGCCCTCTTCAGCCTTCAAAGTTTACCACTGGCTTTAACTAATTGAATCACAGACTACAACTCAACCTAACTGACTACAACAGCAGCCTATATCATTTAACAGTCACAAACCATAATTGTGTTAGATCTAGTTTCATAAATAAAAAAGTACATAATATCTTCGTAGCCTCCTCTAGTGTGTGAATGGTGTAGCGTGAAGGCTTTGATTACACAGTCATTTTCCGTGCCAATTGCCATTGTTCGCGTACAGGCTTTTGTTGACAATAAGGGACAGTTTTATTCTTATACTATTACGTCACAATAAATGTCACAACAAAAAGAAAATGAGTCTTTTCAAGCCACTGTTACTGTGTAGAAACAATACTGTAAATTAAAAAAGAGTTTGTGGTCAAACTAACCAGGCGCGTATTCCCACACGGCTGCAAGGTTCTTGGAGGTAAGTAACTGGTTTAGAAGGATTTAACTTAATTCGTAAAAAACAGCTTTTAAGATCAAAGAAAAGGGCAAATTTTTGAAAATATCAAGCCTATGGTTACATTTGTAAAGATGGTTAAGCAAAATCGGGTTTTTGGGAAGAACATGGGGTAAAATGTGAGAAAGCGGTTTTTATTGCATCCGTCTACGCCCTTTCAAACAAATAAGAATATTTAACAGAAAGCTTTTTGTCTCTCACAAACTCCATTTCATTTTCATTTCTTTTTCATTCTCACATACTTCATTTCTTTTTCAAAATTAATGGCAGCACATTTTTTGCTGAGACCAAAATGCGACTTTGCAAAGAAATAAAAAGTTGTTTCCGGCCAAATCGGCCTTGATCTTTGTAAACGCAATTTTTGTACCAAGAAAGCTGTGGTGTCGCGTTGAAACACATTGATGTGACTGGTGTGCGTTTCCTTTGATATCCAGACCAACAGCATTAGAAGATAATAGCTTTTTTTGCAGATGAAATTTTTGGCTCACAGTTGCAATGTTTCACTTTCATTATGTTTCATTGTTGGGGTGATGGTTACTTCATCATAAGCAAGCCTTTAAGCCATCAGGTGATGAAATTATTTTAAAGTGCAGTGAGTCCTCATGCGGTACTTCGTTATCCGGGAAATTCACAGTTACAGCGTTCAATAATCATTACCCTTGATTCTATTTACGGTAAAAAACTCACAGATACGATATCCGCTCGTGTTCTTTTTACAGCGCACCACAGCGCCACCAAGCTGCGCGGCCACCACAACAATCAGTCTCTTTCCCGTTTCCCATTGAACACCAGTGAAATCCTTATGGCGTGTTTTTTGTGGATGTTATTTTCACGACGCACATTGACGCATCCATAACGGCCTGAAAACGTTCTGCAGTAAGAGCTGAAATTCCTACTGCTCCGTAACCTCAGGAAGGGCGTAATCTAATAGAACACGTGGCGAGTAAAAGGTAACTAAAAACATTTTTTCTTTTTTTCTTTTGCGCAGTACTTTACTTTTTTTTTATAAGACTATGATGTGATGTTTTTTAGCAATTTTGAGGTTGATCGTTCAATGCTTGCGTAGTTTCTCTGTTGCTATGCGCTTGGGAGAGGCACTTTATGGCATTTTTGCTACTTATTTGCTCTGCTTGAGACAGAAATACGTTGCGTCAGCATTGAAGCATTTTTGAAGCAGATTTGCTGAAATTCCATTACGTGCAGCTGAAAATAACATTTTCACGTTTGGAAGGTAAAAGGTAAGCTATACAGCACAAGTTCTAGACTATTTGGTGGGAACATAGCACCATGCCCTTCCTTATTTTCGCCTTGACAACAATGCAGAAAAATCAGCTAAATTTGCGTTTACTCATAAAATCAGCTTAACTCGCCTTTGCATTCCCTGTCGCCATTTTTAAAGTCCTCTGTGCGTTAGTGAACATAAACAATCACATATTGGAGGAAGCTGAATTGACAAAAAATAGTTTAGCAGCATGAAGTCTTAGAACAAAACAAACAAAAAAATACGATCGCCGCTTGTGCTAAACAATTTTCTTCTAAATGCTTGCGATTGCGTAAATATTTAGCAGTAGCTCATTGAAAAAATTATGCAGTAGGCCCATATTTTTATCATACTTTTACAAGAAAACCTTTCTGTTTATATGACTGCCAAAGCATAGCCAGCCCTGTGTCACGTCTAACCAGGAAAAAGAAAAACGTCGCAACGAGGCAGCAAATTAACGTGGTCTCTTGCAAATCAAATATTAATGCTTGGTATAAAGGCAGAGTGCATCAGGAGATTTCCTACCCCTGTCACTGGAAAGAAATCCAAATTGCAACGAAAAGAGCATTTGAAAAGGTTTTCTGTGTAAAGTTTGTCAAACAGTAATAGGACAGTCATTGGGGTAACTGGAACGTCATGTAACCCCCTTCCTTTACGACTCCATAAAAGAAGGTCCTGGTGTTGAGTGAAAATTAAAAAGGAAGGTTGATCAATAGCAGTTGGCTCTGAATGAAAGGGAGGGGAGGATCTACGCCAATAAGAAAACCCTGATTTGAATACCAATTTAAGAGCATAGCCAAAATATTATCTTTTGAAACTTATTTTTATATTCACGCTAATTAGGGTGGAAGTGTAGCTCTTATAGCGTTTGTTTTGCAGTTGGCAGACTTGGGTTCAATTCCCATGTCGATTCATGCCAAAGAATTTAAAAATGAAATTTACAGGATACGTGCTTGGCAATCGGCGCAATGGTTGCTGTGAAAAGATCTGGCAAGTTAGGATAATTACTACACTGGATAGTCAAAGTATTACACAGAAGATAGGAGACTAGGCTTAGCAATCCACCCAAAGTGGTGGCCTAATCTTACTAAATATTCACTATTTGTATAACCGAAATAATGTTTTTCCGTATGTGGATTATAAAAATATGAAGTTTTAACTCAGATGAGGTGAAGCGTTGTGCAAAGTTGGGAATATTGAACTGCAACGGTAAATCAGTGCCAGAACTTATTTTTTTCCAACCGAGTAAATTCAGCTTTCTTATTTTGCTCTCCACACTGCTTCCATTTCTGAACGTCAAGAAAAAGACATGCAATTACATTTTTAAAGGTTTTGGTTATGCTCTGCAAGAAAACTAAACGTAGGTCTACCGACTAAGGAGCAGATGCTTAAATCACTTGCCTCTGCGCCTCCACGACAAATGGGAACCTTAGCGCAATGAATGAAAAAAGCAAAAGTTGGCCAAAAGCCAGCAATTGCAGTTGCTAATGATGCATTCTCGATTGTTCGCTGGTATCGCATGACTCACAACCACGATGGAAACCACATTATGTACTATGAGTTTTGACCACTGTTGGTTTTGCGATAAAACTGTTACCAATGACAAGGTCGCAATTGGTAACAGTTTCATCGCAGCAACAAAACTGTATCAAATTAGAGTTAAGCTGCAGGCTTAAACCTTGCATAAATTACTTTTCAATCGGCTTACATTTGTATTTGTTCTAATTCGTTGGTAAATATTGTTTGAGAAATAAACTTGTTTCTTCAATTTTTTAAGTTTTTTCGTTTAGTTTCTCGGAAGAGTTCAGCAGACCAACAGGTCAGTAACGGTTTTTGCACCGAGAAGGGGTCTGTAGCAAAAACTTAAAGGCGGACAACTATCTAAGCTTTATCTGACACTTCAGCACAATTAACGCTCTTCTCAGGATGAAGACCGTATATTTAAACTACAAATATTCTTAAAATTATAATCTAATTTTCTTGCACAAGAACCAAAAGCTAAAAATACAATAACGGTTTATTTATAACCGGTTTCTCAAGATAGAATATGCCAAAGCTCAGCGGCTCAAAATGGATAAAAATTGCAGCTGCAATGAGTAGAACACAAAGCCATTTTGGAAGTCTTATGTTGTCAAAATAAACATACTAGGGTATGTTTGCAGCTGAGCTCATTTGACCATGCTAAAAGATGTATTGTATCTTGATTAATCAAAACATGAAGAACAAAAAATTATGTAGCTGCAACAAAAAACATAGTAGGCTTAAAAGGAGCTCGGAACACAAAAATAAGTTACCCAAGTAATGTATCTTCAGGTTGATTGACTAAATGTAGAATTAGGCCGGTGTCATGTTACAATTACATAACGTCTGCTAAAAGGTTTCAAAAAGTTGATTAGTGGTACAGAATTTAAAGATTGAACAAAGTAAAGTATTCATATTCTCGAAGCTTTTCGTCTGACACTTTTCAAGAGAATCCGTCAAAAATAGAGTATAAAAGATGAAGTGAGTTGCTTAGTTCACTCTATTTCTGACGAATTTTTTTGAAAAGTGTCGGACAAAAAGCTTCGAGAATATGGATACTTTACTTCTTCAATCTTTAAGGGTTTTGGCAAGTAATTCAACAAAGCCTAAAATAAAAGATCCAGGTAACAGCTGAATGCTTATTGATTTGAAGCTTTTATAACGATTTCAATGCGTTGATGTTTTGGCATGATTTAGATAATGAAATAAGAGGAATAAGTTTGAGAGAAATTCTGTTTTCACATCATGTTTGAAAGAGTCCCTTTTTGCGGTATACTTTAGTTGGGGACCTGGGGCACTTGGTCGATTCGAGCCGTATATCAACCACTGTAGCTGTCAACTGAGGTCTGAGCCCCTGGATAATTGCTATCCAGCAGGTGAGTAAGAAAAGTTTTTAGCTTTGAGGTTAGGTTGCGTCAGACATTGCTATCTTTATAACAGCTCCTTCTTTTCAATAATTAAAATTTGTTTGTGGTAAAAATTTCTGCAGTTTTTTGTGCGTTAGCTTCAAACCCTATCTTTTAGGCATTTACGCTCTTTTGAAAATTGATCTTTTAATAATTCATGCATGATGACGTACACTACAATTTTTCAATGCGATCTGTTTTGTTATTCAATGTCTAGTTGCAGACAGCAAGTTGTTTGGTCGATTGGTGCAGTTCGATAGCCTCATGCTAGAGCTTACAATCCCAAAATTGAGATTAAAATTCTCGCACAGTTTCTGCTAAGTTTTGCCTTTGAAGAAAATTGATGGTAATTTTCTTGCTTGGTTGTGGTGTTTATGGTAAAATACACTCTGCTCGCAGCGGTGTAATTCCAAGGAAGATTTAAGCGGAAAGCGCTAAGAAACAAAATGATGAGATCATGTTCAGCTGATCAAACACAGGAGGAAAGAAGAAAAACAGAGAAAAGGCGAAATCTTCGAGTTAGCAGCCACCCATGCCTGTCGTCGCAGTCTTCACGAACCATAGTTTCAACTCAAAATGTAAGCTGCAGAGCAAATGATGACTCCACTAAGGCATGCCGCGTGCGACCGAGCGTAAAGAGAGTTGAACCGGCAACCTTTCGAAGACAATGCTGTCGCTTAATCCATTGCGCCATGTTGCCGACTAACTTTTTCTTTTATGACTGTAGAGTTTTCCCTGTGTCTGGTTTTGTATAAACACTTTGTGTTTAACCATGTGAAAACCTTGAAATGAGAACTTCGTTTTTGATTAGACTTACGTAGAATGTTTGAATTTGTTATATTTTTTCATCCCTCTCCAATGTCAATTTGGATTTTTCTTTGATCTTTACTTGGTTGTGCCCCATGCATTGACTTTTTTAAATTATAGATGTCGACTATCAGAAAGCATCTTGACTTGACCACTATAAGGTTCTCCTATGCTTTCTGCTCCTCGATCTCATAGACTACCTATTGTTTCTTTTTTGAAAAATTTTTGTTTTCGCTGTTTGTATAAGTCTGAAGGTGACAAACAAATTTACTTAGCCTATCTGATTATATATCATTTGAGCAATCTAATACCAGCGACAAACAGTAGTTTATTAATTATAATAAAAAGCAAAACCACAACGCAGAAGCTATTTGTCCTCTCGTGGGAGCTTTTGTGAGGGCATTCTTGTTGTGATAATAAATAATTAATTATCATTACTATTTAGTTCCTCAAAAGTTGAATGAGGGAATCATCCCTATCTGAAATTTGTTTTTGATATATCCAATTTCAGTATACTAGGCACTAACAGAGAACAATTTTGGACCATTTCCTCCAAAATGTATACTCACCAGATAACGTCATAATGAATTTAAGATTTGCAAATAGTGGTGCAATTTATTGGCATGGAAAGTTAACGCATTGTACAGATCTTAGGTAGGATCACTGCACTTAGGGATAGGCTCTAATAAGATGAGCCAAGCAGACAAACAACATGTATCACGCAAATGACAAGTTCTTTAAAGTTCCTGTTAACGCAATTCACTCGACTAGAGTGCTATGAATGCCCACTCAATCAGTCCGTGGTCTTGATTGACTTGGAATTGAACCACAAGCCCACCGACTCTGAAGTGGAAGCTGTAATTCTAAGAATAGTGGCAGAGCCATGGTGTCGAATTACTATCCGTTTACTACCGGATGGAGCTAATATATGGAGCTAATCTAATATGGAGCTAATCTTGAATGATCACAATAGCTTTTAGGAAATCGATTGGCTTCTCTGTATTTATAGCACATCTTTTGATATTATGTGGTTGGACCATTATCGATTTTCTTTCGTTTAAAGTTAGAAAAATGATTTTTGAAAAAAAATAGGCCAAAAACAAATTTTACTGCATAAATGGTCAGTGTTCAGAATTAACGTTGCCACGAGAAGAGAAAAGCCGAGATAGTTAAGTTTGAAGAATAGTTTTACGAAAAAAACTTGGAAATCAACGGAAGAAGATCAGTCGTCAGTTTGAATTGCGTTCTCAATTTTAATTGTTTATGGGATACTTTATTTCAATTAGTTTAAGTGCATAGATCAAAATATATTTTAATATCAAGTGTTTTGAAATATTTTCCATCAGCTTAGTGGGATCTAGACATAAATTTCGTTCCGCTAAGAAACATTGCCGTCAAATTTCGAATTTCAAATTTAAGATCGTGTTTTGACTTTTGCGAAGCGATGTCTGATGCTTGGGGTCTTTAAATTCTCGAATATTTCTTCCAAATAAGCTTTAACTGCGATTAATAAAATGCTCTGGTATTTAAAAATCGATAATTATCGTCATAATGTCATTTTATGACGTTTTCAGCAGCTTCTCAACAGCACCATGCCTAAGAGAAGCGAAAGACTGCCTGCACGATGAAAAAGAATGACTGCAAAGACTAGAAAACCAGAAAAATCTGTATAAAGTACTCAAAAGAGTAAATGAAAAGAAAGTGATTGAATAAACAAAGAAACTATGACAACTAAAATATTTTGAAAAAAGATCTTTAATGCTTGTAGAAGAAAGATATTTGACAAGCAAGATTTTATTCATCATGAGAGTACAATATTTCTCCATTCATATCATTCCTTCAAATAGCAATTGGCTAAATGTACTTTTAAAAGTGGGATTAGTATTACGAACAAGGTTATCTGTCGCGAAAGCTCAAATAGGCAAATAAAAGGAATTGAAAATAAATGGAAGCTTTTTCAGGAAATGGATTGGTTAGGGGTCTTGGCTTTTAGATTGGTAATGACGTCCCTAGCCGATATTTCGCCACAATATCTGCACCTTTGGCATTTTTAAACAGGTAAAGAGTTTTTTTGTTATCTGCTAAGTGGAAAGAAGCCCTGAATTAATCATGAGGGATTAGCTTGTTGCATTTTTGCAGCTATAATCTACTTTTCAAACTGAAAACCGCCGCTTGTCAAGCTGGATTGTTGCGTAAATACGTCTTTGACATTCGTACTGTTATGTTACAGTCACATCGAATTAGAGTCACATAGAAGCGAATTTGAGACTAGACGCAGCAAAATTAAAAACATGTATTTTTCAACAATCAGCAGCGAAGTATAATTTGAAGACAGATGGTTGAGAAATCAACATTAAAAAAAATTAAACCTGCATGGCCGTAATATTTTCTCAAAACTTTGAAAATCGTTGCAAAATTAGTTAGTTTTTATGGTTGAATGAGCGATAACTTCTATCAATAGAACATTTTGTTTTTCTGACTTGCTTCAGAATTACCCACACTTCTGGCCTGGTGCATTTCTGATAGAAGCAGGGGAAATTATCCCAAAGTGTTTTCCCACGTGTCTATGAAGGCAGAACCCATTTAGGACATTGAACTCAAGACCGTTCGGCTGCGAGTCCAGCTTTCCGATAAGTGGGGTTTGTACCTTCTCTTGACCAAAGTTATTAAAAAGTTATTGTAACGTAATGATAGTGGTTTTTATGTAGGTATAGATTTTAGTAGTTTGTAAATTGCTAAGATCTTGAAACAAGACCAAAATATGGAAAGAAAATACGGAAAAGAAGCCCAAATATCTAAATATCCGTTTTTGAAAAACACAGGAAAGTAGAAGCAGGTAAGAATTTAAAGATTGCATTTTTAAATTACCAAGTGTTTTAAATTCATTGGACTATTAACTGAAAGGACTCAATATTTTCACTGCAAGCATTCATCTCAAGACCTATTTTGGACTTGGATTTGAATGAACACAAAGAGAGCTGCTCAAGTTTTGTTTTGCATAGTGCTGCTTTATTTCAAATTATTAAGATCACGGAGCTTTACGAAAAAAGGCCATATTTTTGGTTGTCTCTCTCAAAACAACCTAAAACTTATTTTTTTAATCCTTTAAAAAGAGTTGTTGGGCCTTCTTTTGCCCGACTACAGTTCACCGCCCTTTCCTAAATATATGTTGGAATCTCTCACATCAAGAATTGCATCTTTTAAGTATTTGTTCATTATCTCTACTTCCAATAATCTTCTACTTGATTCAGATAAATTAAGTTAATTGTTTGCTTTGACTGGATTTGCAGGAGAGCTGAACGGTATAAGGAGAAAATCATCTTTAAAAGCGAAACAAAATATCGTGGAAATTTTATGCTGTTTAGCTGCGGTTGCGTAGTGGTTGGAGCGTTCGCTTCGCTCTCGATAAACCTGGGTTCTATTCCCTGGTCGAATTGCACCAAAAATTAAAAAAATAGAATTGATAGCTTTCCTGCTTGACGCTCAGCGCGGAAGGGACAGTTTTAAGAAAAAACTGGCCCGGTTGTTTGTTGCGATTTTGGGAAAATACTTAACAAAATAGACATGTGGTGAGGTCGAGCTGTCAACCAGTCGCGGTGACCCAGGTTGGCAAAAGACTCGCTGACAGGTACGAGCTCATACGCGTAAATGAATGGATGGACTCCCAATTTTTTATGCATGACATACAAAGAAAGTTTGTGAATTATAACTCAACAAATTCGGTTTCATGATTTACTCCGCAGCTTGCTGCCATTGCTGGGCGCCACACAGAATATCTGTAGATTCAATTTTTTTAATTTCTGTTGTGACTCATCAAAGGCTTTATAGCCTAAGTCTGCCGACTGCAAAACAAAGGGTGTAATCACCATATCACCATATTGTTGCTTTCTGCCCTCAATATCAAAAACTTTAATCTAAAACAAAATATGGTAACCTAATATTACAAATAATTTGTCAATGCTACTAAACAATTTAAGGTATAAATTATTTACGTATTTTAAAGGTTGCTATAGACAGGATAAAGGTCATTTACATGCAGGCCTACTTTGGAGAATAAAAAACGACGTAATTACATATTGTGACCAAACAAGACTGCAAATCATTGAAAAGGAGCGAGGCCTTTTGGTTTTTACTTTAAACCATAACCAGTTTTGTGCGTATTGCTTAACCATTGTTTTCAAAGTTTAAAGTCTTTTGCTAAGCCCACTGAATAGTTTGCTAAGATTCTTATTCTTCCATGTCAATCAGTTCATCTCAGGCACGCAACTAGAATTTTTGTAAGGGAGGGACTAATGTTTATTTTAAAGCAAACATTTTTGCGAAGGGATCGAAAGCTCAATTTTTTCACAAAAATAACTTTTGTGGAAAAAATTTGTGCTTAGTGGGGAGGCTTTGGCACCCTATCTTCCTCCCTGGTTGTGCACCTGGTCCGACATAATTAACTGACTGGGCAGCTTTTGCCTAACTACTACGGATTGTAGCGCGCGGTGCTATTTAGGAACGTTTTATTACACAACAAACCGGCGTCCCATGGCGGGGCCACAATTCAGGTAAATCGGATTAAAAATATCGGTGCCGCCGGCTTCATTCCAACGATATCGGTGCCGCCGGCTTCATTCCAACGGCATTTTAGTGAGCAGTAGCAAGATGTTGGTATGAATGGGACCATTGTCTCTAAGCCCGGCCATCGTACTTTCAATTACTACTGGTCTTACCAACAAAGTCTTTATTATCGTTCCCCCCCCAACAGGTATAAGTATCTGCAAACAAAGCAAGGTTCTCTTCATGCTCAGCATCAAGTAGCAAAATCTTGTCTCAAAACCTGCTCTACATATCGCTAAGAAGTATTATTCCTGATTGCGAAAACGCTATGTGCGAACCCAGTCTTATACCGATATATCAGTATTGCAATGTATAACTGTGCTTTAACAGGCAGCATTTCAGTAATAGGTTTTATTGTTTACGTTTGCTTCAAAACCCGTACTGCTCACGAGGTTTGTGTAAAAACTCCAGCTAAAGAACTTCAAAAAAACCCACGAAAAAAATTAGTGGGAAATATTTAAAATAGGTGAGAAACCAATACTTAAATTCGACATTTTTGCGAGCGAAAAATAAAAGAACTGAATTTTAACTCATTAAATATACACAGAACAAGCATAAACCAAAGCGCGTTGCATTCTCAATCATCAAATCAATCGTTTAATATGATTATTTGAAACGCACAATAAGCCCATTGGAGTAATATAATAAACATATTTAAACTTAAAACAATTAATCAGATGACGTAATTAATAACGGTAAAGCAAGTAGGCCTATCTATTAATTAACTCTATGAAATTGATATAACTTTGGCAAAAAGTAAACCATCTTCAAATTCACCTTGTCGTTACGACAAGCATTTTCAATAAATTAAAAGTCATTGTAATTGGTTTGCATCTTAAATTTAAACCTTTTTAGACTTTCTTGACACTCTTTTCAAGGACGAAGATCTGTGGATGTGACGGAATAACTTTAAAACAATCTACCATAATTATACATAATACGCATTATGAAAGATAATGCATAATACGCATTATTTTCGGCATCTGTCAGTCATACGTTTTCCTAGATAAGTTTGTTCGTTTGCCAGTGTGATTGGCGTGACAGCGAATATAACTAATGTCTTGGTAATCAAAAATCAAATATCGATTTTTAAAAATATGTCTCTATCTTGAAGAGCTTGCCAACGAAGCCAATCTTAACAGACGCAAGTTATTTGATTATGCCGAGCGTTTAGATCAAATTTACTATTTTTACTGCGCTCTGCTGACATTGCGTGTACTGTCGATACAATTTTATAGCCGCCTGCAGGCGCTAATTCGGAATGTGCAGACTGAATTGTGAGTGAAAAAGTTTAAGCTGTCAACAAAGTATTTGCAGCTTAACAGGTTCATCGAAATGAGCATTAATTGCAGTTACATGCAGGTGCTGTTTATGGTTTAATTTGTAAAAGTTGAGCAACAACAGCTTTCCCAAAGAGGGACTAGATTTAATTAAATTTCTTATGGTAATTTTTTGTAAAGAAGATTTTCGTTTTCGATTGGGTAGAATAACTTTTTATTATCTTGGAACGTAAGCTAGCGTCGCGTTTCCAGTGTCGATACCTAGCAACATGAACAGTCGCTACGTAGCAACATGAATTTGGAACTTCTGTTGGAAAAAATAAAATGTTTTTATTGACGCATTTTCAAACCATAAAGTTTATTTTTTTGGGAGATCAAATATGATCTGATGGAGGAGACGCATCTCCCACACCTCGCCTCCTGAATATTCCTCAGTTCAGAGAATCGCGACGCTCAATTAGGGAATTCATTCGAGAACCTCTGATTTACGCAACTTGCTTGTGGTAGAAACATTACTGTGCCGGCAATATTAGCAACTCCAAGGCGAGTCTGCATTTCTTCTAAGTTTTACCATAAAAGGCTTTCCAATAAACCACACAAACAATTTTGGGTACTTGTGGGTTATCTGTCACCACTTTTTTTCACCAGGTATTAAATTACTATTATTTAACTGTATATATAATGTTTAAGCCTAAAATTAGTTTGGGTTAGGGTTAGGGTTAGGGTTAGGGTTAGGGTTGGGGTTAGGGTTAGGGTTAGGGTTAGGGTTAGTATTGCAAGAATGGCCACCCAATGAATAAATTAAAAAAAAAGTGGTGACTAACCCTAACCCTAACCCTAACCCTAACCCTAACCCTAACCCAAACTCATTTAATTTAATACCTGGTGAAAAAAAGTGGTGACAGATAACCCACAAGTACCCAATTTTGTTTACTGGTATGGAGATCGCTTTTGTCATAGATTCCGCGAATGTGACCACACTACAACCTCGCTATTCCGTAGAAAAACAACAAATGGTTTAGCTGTAATTTCGATTTTATTCAAATCCCTAAGGTCAACATCGCTCTTCTTTTTGAAACAGCTAATCAATCAATATTTCGTGGTTTTCAGCTATGGAGGCTGTGCAAAGTCAAATTTTAAAGAGGGACCAAAGGATTACAATTCATCCAGGTTGATAAGAATAAAACTAAACGTATTTCAAAGAACTGTCTTCTTTGAGGTTTGGAAAACTGTTTGAATCGACTTCTTGTTTCTTTTTTGCGAAAGGTTTGAACCCTCTTCGAAACTAATCCACAAACACAGGCTTTGTAGCTGGCAGAAAAATAAACAACGTTTTTTATTTCCTTTACTTAATTACAATTTGTAAAAACAGCTGATTGGTCTCAAGTACGTAATTTGTTTTTCAAGTCCAATTAATGTGCAGATGATTCACAGATCTCTTCTAATGATTTCTAGATATTCTTTTAAAAAGCGGGCAGCTGTTCTATTGCCAAGTTTCTTGACGTTACGTCATTTGCGTCACTAACGTTCGAAAACGCTTTGTTACGAGTACGTTTTGAATCAGCATTGATGCGGGAATAAAGACAGCAATCGGGTAGCAATGATATTTTGTTTCTATTTGGGCGAAAATATCGTTCGCTACTATTGCAGAAATAGCAACAATGTCAATATCATTTGGCAGTGATTTTAGCTCAGAGATTTGAATTTTTTTGCCATTTATTAGTGAACCAAAAGCGTAATATATGACTGACTTTCATACGTTGGCCGCCTTAGGCTTTTTTAACCTTGTTAAATGGAAAATTGATTTCTTTATATTTAACAAAAGGAGTAATTTAATTAACTTCAAGCCTAAGCAGAATAAAGCCAGTTGTTTCTCGAAACGGTTGCCGTTGCCAGCTGAATTATGAGATAGCTTTATGTGAAGAAACTCAATAGACCACAAGAAATCATTTATTAAGGTTATCAAAAATTAAATAAGCTTGTTTTTAATTTCAGTCGTAGATTTTTGAGTAAATAAAACGAGATTTGTCAAAAGACTACAGTCAAGCCTAAATACCTGCGTAAAAATTAGTAATACCATTGGATTAGCTCAAAAAGTATCTTCAGTCAGATAAGCACCGCGGTTAATTAGTTACCTGCTTTGGCTTAACTGAGATAGATTGCTTAAAATGCGTGCTACCGTTTCTAATTTATTAACGACGTAACAAACAGCATAATTTGAAATCACAATTTTGTTTTTTGAGGTCACTATTACTCACGAACAAAAATCATATTGCAAATTCGTCTCTTAGACCTTCAAAATTTACATAGAATTAGAAATAGTTGGCCTATTGGTTTGCTTCACATCAAATTAGTTGTGTTAGCAGATGCAGTTGGAGACCGTAAGGTACACAAAGAACTCTTCCATAAGCCTATTATAGGTTGCCCTTTCGAAAACACGTCCTATCTTTAAAGAAAAGAGATGGTACTTTTTGAGCAATCTTAAACAGGCTGACCAGACGTACATTTTGAATGGGATAGTTCCGTATTTTTCCCCGTCCCGTCGTTCTTAATGTTGTTCCGTTTTTTAAAAAAATGCCATGTAACGAAGAAACAACAGCACAGTATTTTTGCACCACTGTCATTCTGCCAGAACAAAAAATTCTCTATTATTCTCGAGCAAATTTGAGATAAAAATTGAGCAATAACAAACAGAAGAAAAGAGCTCCCGCTTTTGCACCCATCAATCTATTATTGAGGCTTTGCAAAAAGCAGTTTTTGGGAACAACGCAAATGAAAAATTGCTAACGTATTGCAAAGTTTCATGGTGGGACAGACATGAACCGCTCATCAGAATAACTATAAACTCGCGTGATAATGGCCGGGTGGTTATTGCTTGCTAAACAGAATGGCGATCAACCATGAAGAACTTTTGGTCAGTCTAAGCCGAATTAAACATCTTTCCCATCAAGGGATTTCAATATAATTTTGATATTCGACAACCATATAAATTTGCTAACATATTTCAAAGTTTCATGATGGGACCGTCATAAACCGCTCATCAGAATAGCTATACAAACTTGCATTGTTATTCATTGTCACACAAGTTTGTAGTTATTCTGATGAGCGGTTTATGGCTGCCCCACCATAAAACTTTGCAATAAGTCAGCAATTTTCCACTTGCTGTGTTCCCAAAAACTACTTTTGCAATGCCTCAGTGATAAGTTAGATCAGGGGTGGCCAACCGTGGCGCATTGCGCCAAACTTGGCGCATTGCATGTTTAGAGGTGGCGCATTGCAGGTTTAAGATTTTTCGGGCAATTTGAGTAAGTGTCCTTATATTTGGCCGAAAAATTTGTCACTGCAATAACATCTCCAAAAAAAAGGTCCTCACTTGGTTGGCCTCACGTTTGGTGGCATATTTAGGCCAAAAGTGATGGTAAAGGTGCAGCAAAACAGGCGATGACCTTTTTTTTTTTTTTTGGAGACCACCCCTTAATATGGCGTTGTTTTGACTTCAATGTATAAATATACCACTACACGTTTGTGAGCAATGAAAAGAAATGAATGTTTGTGTGGCGCATCTTCATATGAATGTTTGTGTGGCGAAAAATTTTGGCGCATGGACTGAAAAGGTTGGCCACCCCTGAGTTAGATGCACGCAGTCGACGCAGCTTTTTTCTTCTGTTTGCTGCTCTCGCTCAACTTTTATCGCAAAATTGCCCGAGAGTAGAAGCGGATCTTTTTTTCTGGCAGAATTACAGAGGTTATTTTTGCTATTAAATTGCGCGTTTTTCTCTAGCTGCTTATAGATAGATCTCTTTGATAAATTGTGGGATTCATCTTTTGCTTTTGTGGAAGTATAACTTCAGTTGAAAGCACGTTTTCTGTTAAGAATAGTATGTGGTCAAATGAGAAATCCAGACTGCGAGTAGAGATAACGAAAGCAATGCTGATTGTAAGATAAAATCATGATATGGAGTGTACCTAGTTTTATATTTAAGTCTAAAAAAACCGAAATTTGCTGTGCAAGATTTCTTTATCTAATTTCTGCACAAGAAATATAATTGATGGTTTGATGAACATTCAAGAAATGCTTTACAAAACTCTTATGTTTATATTTTTAAAAGAATTCAGTTACAAGATAAACATATCGATTGTACCGTTTTTGTCTCAGTAACATATGGTCAGCCTAGTCTTAAATGACCGTAGATCTTCCATTTCAGCATTTGTAAATCATTCCTATCAATTACGAAATCTAGCCACCATTTTTGGGGGATTCCAAGAAAAAAAAAATGGTTAAACGTCTTTTGGGCTGCAATTTTTCTTTTGTGAATTGTGTTAATTAGCATGCCCTTCTTATGTCCTACAAGGCAGGATTATTCCTGTGAATTATGTTATTCCTATAAATTATGCATATTCCTACGTGCTTATTCCTATGAAATGCGATTACATTTGAATTGAGTACTCATTTTGTCTTAGAACGTAGTGGTCAAAATATGGACCTTTAAAAACTCGGTCTTCACCTTTAAATATACGGCGAAACAATCGTTTTTTCACAAAGTGCTGATTTTTGGTCAAAGCTGGTGGTAGTCCTGCCTGTAATGCGGTTCCTTCTGAGGCAGATTAAAACAGTGCAATGCTGTTTCTATTGTGTTATTTAAGTTACTGTGTTTGCTTAGTCGTAAGTTCAGCGACATGCAGCTATATTTAATGTAAACTTTTAGTTTATCTTGAATTGAGATTTATGCATAGAATTTAGCCTGCATGTTTGAATGGCTGCACTGAGATCATGGCGAAACTCCTTAAACGCTTCTAAAAGAGTTTTAACTCGATATACACCCACAAACAACTTTTTAATCTAAACTTGACAAAAAATTTTAAAGTATCTCTATGAAGAAGTAGAAAACTTCTTTTCCAGTGTTTCTTGTTTTTGGTTTCAAGTCAATGGCAGCCTTGCTTATTTGGCAGAAGGGAAAGTCAAAGGCGGCATAAATAATTTAATAAGCTAAGAGCGCCGATTTGCGTTTCAAAATCAAACTAAACATGCAATCAATGCTGTGTTAAAGTCAGTTAGCCTTTACTTCATTCCAGAAGTAATGCAAGCTTTTTGGCTTATTGTTTTTTTTTGCTTGAAACCTCGCCATGTTTATACCTCTGCATTATTTGAAACATTTTCTTGTACAGCAGGCACTGTGGAAATTGTAAGAAAATGTGGGGTTCATCCAATACAAAATAGAAATTAAAACAAACAATATACGAAAGCTTTTTTATTGACGTTTCTCGTTGCCAAGCTTCATCAGGAAACAATGCTCAGGGTAAGAATCCAATTTGTTAACTAAACTCAACCTAATATCCGAGTGATTTCTTCAACTGAGCGATAAAAACCATGCTCTGAAGTTACTATAATACTTCAAAGAGATTGTTTCGTCATAAATATCAACTGAGAGAAGTAGAGGCAAAGATACAGGGGTGCCAAACTCATTTGATGTTGTGGGTCATATTTACGTTATCAGTTTTACGCCGGGAAGACATCTTTGCAAATGATAAACAATCGATATTTTCTTTTACTGCTTCTTCATCGCACTGTGAGTCGAAGAAATTTAGCATCGTTTGGCATTTATAAGCATGCTAATAACTGGTACCAAAGTCAGTGCAATCGCAACTTTCGAATTTGAGTCGAGGTTTGCATTTGTCAGTTGTGATCGGAATCGACATTTACTAGGTTCATCAAAGAGAACAGTTGTTTGCAGGCTTCAGTACTGACGAATATTGACGTGATATTTGATGCCAATTCTTTTCTTTGGGAATAAGCTGATCCAACGTACTAATAAAACGCTTTGATGCCAACGTTTGCAAATTTATCTTTGAGAACGCTCTTGCGCTTTAATTCAGTTAGTTCCGTTTAATATTTTTGTTGCACCTCTTCAGCGTTGACTGAAAAAGGGCTTCTAGAAATAGCAAAATCAGTTTCCAAATCTTTGAAATCAGCAATTTTTTCATCAAACGTGTCAACTACAGCTTTAATCTTTTGACAATACTTTTCTGACACAATGCAGTCATCTTTGTCGTGGAAGGTTTTAAGAGCAGCAAAGTGAAAAGTATCTCTAGCTGCGAACTGGTTTTCGAATAACTGAAGTTTCAACATATACGCACGATTACTGTCATATATTTCAGTAACTAATTTGTTGCGAGCTTGAAGTTGTTTATTTTGAAATTGCAAATAGTCTGTTACGTCCACTACGAAGGCTAGATCTTAAACCTATTTGATGTTTTTAGATTTCTTGACTTCTCTTCCTTTTCAAGCATAAAAACCTGTAATGTGCTTCTTAATTCGTGAAAGCGTTTCAAAACAAATCCATGACTTAACCAACAAACCTCAGTATGATAAGGTAGACCAGGTGCGTGAGTTTCATTCAACCGCTTGTCAAATATCTATGATACAGGCCTCTTGCACTTGTGAAATTAACTATTCCAAACAGCATCGATGACATGATCCATTTTTAGTATTTTACTGCAGAGTACTTTTTGATGAATTACGCAATGAATGCAGCAAATTTGTTAATTTGGATTTATTGATAAGACTATTTTTCACCAACCTTGCCATACCTGCTTTTCTTCCAAACATTTGGGGGATTCCATCTGTAGCCAAACTTACAAGCTTGGTTCTCTCAACGCCCAGGTTATCAAAGTGCATTGACCTGCTTCAGAAAAATATCTTGTATTTGGTGGTCCCATTGATTGATACTGTTTCCACCAAATCTTTAGTTACTTTCACATCACTATCAACACCGCATATGTAGAAGGCAAGTTGGGTGGTGTCCCTCACAACCGTGCTTTCATCTATTGTAACCGAGTATGCTACGAAATTTGCAACTTTTTCACAGAGCTGGTGCTGGATTTTTTCTAGTAAGTCATAACTACTGTTTGCCTCAGTATTTCTTGAAAGACATATATTCAATTCCTTCTACAGCTATTAGCATGCAAGTTGTCACAAAGCTTCCTTTGAAAAGCACTTTGGTGACAGCACTATTTGTTTTGCAATTCTGAAACTTGCCTTGATTATAGCATTTCCAGTTTAGTGCACATGTGTAAATATAGATTGCTGATTCTAAAGTGACTTCTGTAATTTTTTGAATTATTCTTCACAAAACTTTCCAGTGAAGTTGTCTTACTTTGGAGTATGTTTATCTCTATAGTGCCGACGTATGTTATATTCCTTAACTTACAGCAATTTGCATTCAAATTAAGCAAGTAGGTTTTCCTTCTACTTCATCAAAGAAATACAATGTCTTCTAAATTTCCTGCATTACGCGACGTTCGTCATCTACTTTTCTTCTTGCTAACATCATTCCTTTTGGATTGCAAAGTTAGGAGTGTACGTTGCTAAATTTGCAATGAACCAAATTCAATTTTTATTACCCTCAAACAGTCTAAGTTACCTCATGGTAATAAATTGTGAGCGTTAAATCGTTAATTAAACCGATGCAATGGCGTAGTGGTTAGAGCGTCCGCTTTGTAGTCGGTAGACCTGGGATTCATTCCCCTTGTCGAGTCATACCAAAAGACTTTAAAAAATAGCATCCGCAGCTTCCCTGCTTGGCGCTTGGCATTTCGGGAAGGTTGTGGAGAACAAGCCGGCAAGTTCGCTTGTTGTGTCCTTGGGCAAGGCACTTAACGGGACGCCCCACCTTTATGTGGAAGACAGGTGGCCCATAAAAACCTCGAAAAAGGCAACTCCCAAGCGAGTGCGGACTTCCGTCCAAAGTATAGCGATACAATTCGCTTTCTCGTGAATGGAGGATAAATATGGCAAATAAAACCAAACAAAACAAATAATTTACCCGAATTATTAAGTCATAATGTCGCGTTATGGCATTAACAGACGTAACTCTGTCAAGCCTAAAGCAAGCACATAATTTGAAAGACGCGGGCCTCAAAACAAGTGTATGGCGAGCGCAATTTTGCCCGTGTGCCGCCAATTTGACCAATTGTAGTATAATAACTGCATATGAAGATAGAGACAACGTCAGCAGCGTGGCTGCAACCGAAAAATGATAAATTTAAAACGTTAAAGTTTGGTCAACATGGGATGGACCAGTGATTCTCAAACTTTCATGATCCATGGCCCCCTTCCAAAGACTATCAACACTTATGGTCCTCTGCTCTACAATAAAAATACCTAGTGTTGCTTTTAACGGGTTTCCATCGGTTATTTTATTCGCCACGTTTTAATAATAAAAAAGCTAACAAGCGAAAGCAAAAAATAAATGCATTACAGTCAAAGAATTAAACAAATCACAGCCAATTTACTTTTAATTGACGTACTCAGTGCGAAGCGTGTACTTGTACTCGCTTGAGGAGACCTTTGATATTCGGCTCCATCTTGGTCTGAACAAGGCGAATGTCACTGCATACATTGAGCGATTTCTGGATTTTGTTTTCATGGACGTCAGATTAGAAAATCCAGCTTCGCAAAGGTAGGTAGTTGCGAATTAAACGAGAATTACGGAAGACTTCTTACTGAGTAGTGGATGTGAATCATGAAGAGACAACCAAAAGATGGAGTCGTCAGTTTTGTTATTAAATGCCAGTTTCATCGCATTCGAAACTTTGAACTCTGCCAACTCCTCTGTTTCTTCGGCATTAAGGTTAATTTTATTGTTATACGGGTCTCTGTACCATGAAACATGCAACGTGTCGTCGTTGATTTTCTTTATCGCTCCCGAATCGATCATTATTTCAATCATATTTTCTGCGCATAGGTTCATAAATTCCTCAGCAATAATATGCAGCTTCTTACACTTCTTAATTTGATAAGCCACCTCGTAGCTAAATTGAAAAGTAGAATTTTCCTCTACAGTAAATCCAAAATGAGATAGCGCTGCTTCCAGGTCGTATCGGACTCTATTGGCAGACAGAGCATCGATGTCGTCATTCTTCCTTTGGGGATGCTTTTTACCGCGATGGTTTTTTAGTTTGGAGGGTCGTAATGAAGCATTTGACATTACCACCCAGCAGTGAAGACACTGCGCACAATCACGATCGTTCCGAGTAACTTTTGTGAAGCAAAAATGAGACGTAGCTCTCGCTCCACTTGCGAATTATTTGATATTTGGTGAATAAGAAGAAATGGCTAATTGGAAAAAGAAAAAATGAGTTTTATAACAGTTAACCTGATGGCAAGTCTCAAACAAAGGCCTTCTGATACACATCTTTGGAAACGTGTAGGGTTTTCTCACGCTTACGAATTCATCATCCTTAAAAACTTTCGACATTTGATGACACAAAAATCAAATTTTCGACATTTGATAACAGAAAAATCTTGTTCTAGATAAATATATATAAAATTTAAGGTCTAGAGTCGAAATAGAATACAAACGAAGAAGTAGTTAAATTTCTATTAATGCAACAGTCACAATTACTCTGTCTTCGTAATTTACCAACTTTATATTTTCTAGGGCAGGACGCACCCAACTGCTTCCACTGCTTACAACCACTGTCTTAAGTTTCGTAATTGCAACGAATTACAACGATATGGCGCGGATATTCCGTGTCTATCCGCAACTAACTCTCACCATGAGTTAATTATAATCACCAATACGGACCTTCCGTTCGTCCCCACAACACGTTTCCACTCTAATTCTTCTGAAGAGTGAAGTGCGGAATTTCGGTCGTAAACATATAAACCGAGCAAATTTGAAATTACCAAACGCAGTATTACGTAACGAAGGGAGTTAGCAAATTAACACGCTCTTAAAGTTGTAAACAGGATTACGCCACAATCTGCAACTTGCTATCACAACATTCCATTACTATTTATAAGGACTTGATCATTTAAGTTATGCAATGGGACAAATTAAAAACAAGGCTTAAATGTACCGGATAATTCAAGAACGTTCCAGAAAAATGCGTCACTGAACGCCACAAGAGAGGTCTACGACGTAATAATGAAAACTACAAATTTAAGTTTAACTGGCAAATGCTTAATATCGTGACACTTGGGTTTTTACCTAGGAAAAGCTATTACTTGTGACCCCCAAGGAGGCCGAGGGTCTCGTTTGAAAAGCTCTGGGATAAATCATCACCATTCGACCAATTCATAACATCAGGAAATAAGTCGATAAACCGCGCTTCGATGTTAAGACATCAAAAGAGTTAGTACTAGCTTTCAAAATGCCGGTGTTCTCCAATCAATTAAATGATCTATTTACGTAAGATGTTCCGCATTGGGCAGGTCACTCTAACCTTTGATATCTGTTAACTCGTTTGTGTTCTGCTACACTAGATTTAAGATCTCGTTTTGGATGCGCAATGCGCACATATTGGCAAATAGAAGAGATAACGGAACAAATGCTAGAAGTCTTCATCAGAGTGTTGGTCCTTGAGGGGAGGAGGTAAAACTTGACCAATGAACCGAATAGAACGCATGGCCACTTTTCCTCCTGCATTGTTTTAAACTTTTGGATATTTTGCAGAAAGCCCCCGCCAAAAAAAACACCCCGTCACCGCTCTTATCCTGTTAGAATTTTTATTCATTGATGGAATTCAGCACTGAATTCAGCGATGTCAGCTGATATTTTGTCCTAACCCTAACTTTAACCCTAAAATCTGGAGTACTTAACCCTTTCAGTGATTTTGGTGTCAATTGACACCAATTGTGACTCACGAATTTTTTTCCTTCTTGAGTATAAGTGTTGTCAAATGACACCATCGTGCATTATAATGACTGTGCATAATAATGACAAATTTTCACCAAAGTTGACCAAACAAATTTTCGCCAAGCTATATTTAAAGCAGAAACTGGACTTTTTGCTTTAGTTTGAACTCGTGTCTGAAAGGGTTAACGTGGCGGGGGTGTTTTTTTCAAACCTTGCATTTTTGCATTAGTGACCGGGGCTTTCTACAAAAGATCCAAACTTTTTTCTGATATGCCTGAAACGAAAGTTCTAGAAGTGGAATTAGTGAGCTGTGTTGCATTGGTTTAAGTTTGATGTGCAGGAAAATGAGTATTTCTAGCTGGAACTGAGTAAAGACATGTCGTGTAGCATAGGTTGTGCAGTTCACTCCGGCTTTTGTCATAAACGAGAGTATCAGCTTTTTAAATCAATGTCTTAAAAGCTGTGAGTTTCTGGCGCTTGGGGTGATGTGACTTGTAGTAAAGATATCTCACCGTGTTAGTGGGTTTTTAGTAAATGCTAGTAAAAAGGATGGAGTTGATGGTGTGGCTCTGTTCACATACTTTTATGGTATCCAGAACGCCGAGAAAAGAGAAAAGAATTTTACTTTTCTTGCATTATAAACTGAATATGGGGACACTTTAAGTTAAGTGTATCTGCCAAGCGAAGCGCCAATAAAATTGCTTCTGTAAACTGCTTGCTCTATTTTTTTAATATTTTACATCAGAAGAACACCACCTTTCATTATAATGCAACTGTGAGTTGTGATGCAACATAAGTTATATAATAAAAACACAATTGCTGTGTGTAACATCACAATTGTTCGAATTCCACGTAAAAAAAGCCATAAAAGTTGCCTGCGGCAGTTCAGTAGAAACGAGCAACTGCTGGAAGCACGAAGTAACGTGTAGCAAGATTGCCTGTCGCGCTTCCTGAAGCGATTGATAGCCGAGTCACCGTTACGAAATTTTAAGTTTAATAACTCTTGATTTTTGCTTTGTTGTCTTTTTGGAAGCCTAGAGGTAGCCAGCGGAGTTCATAGGTTCCCTTCTCCACTTCAATGTCTTCGATTTGATCTCCATATTAAGCATCTCAAAAACAACAAACAGTCTTGCACTTAAGGTGCAGACTCCAGCTGAAGTGCCACTTTTTCATGATATTTTTACCATTTAATTCACCTCACTATAATTAATTTGTACGCTTACAAAATCAGTTAAAAAAATTTCGCTCAAAGATGTTTAATGCAAGGTGGTTCAGAACAAACACATGATTTTGAAAATTTAATAACTTTGTGTGTTATAAAGATACACAAATCGAAGTGGTATTGAACAAAAGATATTTGCATGCCATTTTCAAACTAACAAATTTAATTAGATTTTTAAAATAATATCAGTCATGTAACGTCTTTTCCGAACATCAATTTGGAGCCTTTCCTCAAAGCTTTTCATAACTTTAACAATTCAATTGGCACAGTTTCGATTTCTTGAGTAATGGACCATTTTAGTTCTTACATTGCTTGTGTTTTGTTCTTGTAAACTCTGGACTTGAGGTATGCCCACCCAAAGCGGCCACAAGTCAATAGATTCGGGAAGCGCGGAGGCCAAGGCACATCGCCACATCCGCAGACGAAGTGACCAGGAAACATTTGGCAAGCAAGTCATAGCGAAACTCTCGCTGTGTGCGCTGTGGCGCTTCCTTACTGCAACCACATTTCGTTCATGTTGTCATGACGCCTTTGCAGCTCTGGACAAAGAAAATTGTTCAACATGTCAGCGTGATGCTCTGACGTCACAGTGACCGCTATTTCATCTTTAAAAAGTAGGGGCTGTCAATTCCTGCCAAAGAGCCACCGCACCACACTGCTACCTTGGAGCTGTGAAGAGGTCTTTGGTATAGCTATTGTTGATTTTTAGCTGCCTAGTATCTGCAGTTTTGTTTGTTTTCACAGCCATCAAGATAAAAGTGCGCTTCTTCACTCTTCATTATCAAGGCATTACGATCTTCCGCAAAAATGACCATCAATCTTTCATTAAAAATTTTTGCGTTGCATTGAATTCCGGGTCAATAAACTGCTGTTCCACCATTATTTTGTACAAAATAAATTTTAAATCTTCGAATAAAATCCTTTGGACGAAACTTCGAGACATTCTCGGTGCCAAGGACTGTTGCATTGTGGACCGTCGAGGACTAGCAACAACCGCCTTTCTTCCTTCATCAACATTTATTGGAGTTCATTCTGAAGGGTAGGATCGGTTCGTTTCTTCTTCATCATCAACCCAGTGATTTTGATTTTACAAACCCTTCCATGTTTAGTATTTTGATCTGGAATTTCATCATGGCATCTCAATCTGAAATATCGAAGGAAATGACGATGCGTTGTCACTACAGAGGCGTGGTTTCTGAAAAACTGTTTTATGGCAAACAGCTCTACGCTCTAACTGTTCGTGGTTGCTTTAGCTTTATCCAACACAACACTTAACATTCAGACTGGAACGGAAAAAATTTTTTAGACAAATTTGTCAATAAAAAATTTGCTCTGAAATCTTTCGCTTGCGGTGTTGCTAAGAATAAATTTGAAAATGACATGCAAATATCTTTGTTGTTAGCCGACCCCTTCCGAGGAATTCGTTTAATGCCACTTCGGCTTGCTTATCTTTATAATGGGCAGAGTTATCAAATTTTCAATATCATCGGTTTATTGTGAAGTACAACAAGTACAACTTGTACAACTTGGTGTGAGAAATTTACCAAAAAAATATAAAACCGTAAACTGACTATCATAATCAGTCAAAATATTTTTCTGGAATATCAAAAATTTTTAGTAAATTCCATCTGAATTTTTATTTTGTCGACGTAATCTTTTGGCTGAACACTTCGCGGAAAACTCTTGCTGGGTTACATTGATTGCGGTAGAAATGCACTTCAGCTGCGCTGGTAACTCTGAAGTAGGTTCGAACTGTGGTGTTTTACGTATAATTTTGATTTTTATGTAGCCGGAAAAAAGCAAATGAACAACGTATAACTTAACTGCAGAATCTAGTAAGTTTTATTGGTTGAGAATGGATTTTTGTGGCCCGCTCTTTTGTTTTCAATGTTGTCATGCAAGTTTTCATTAGCGGTAACAACTTTTCCTCTTGATTTTTAACGTCACTTATTGTTAAGCTCCAAATAGGAGACAGTAATACTGTTTACAATAGGTTCCTTTTGGCGCTATTGCAGTGCCTTTGCTTAGATCAGTAGTTTCCAATTTTTGTGATGGCTCGCACCCCTAAATTATTTTAACATGTGACGATTTCATGAGGCCCGCGAGCCAAAATGTAGCCCGGGACATAATTTCTAAGGGCCGTGTAAGGATCACGTCCAACTGCCCAAACTTGGTTTAGGAAATAATGAAGTCGTGGCTGGAATTGCATGTGTTGACTCTTTTTTTGGAGATCAGCTGAAGTGAAAGCCATGCACTAGACATGCTCTAATAGACACAAAGTGTGCAGAACAATTAACACAGTACGAATTGAGAATAGCAGTACAGTAATACAACACAAATATCCGAAAGACCATCTCGCACCCCCTAAGATGCTGCCTCGCAATCCCTATGGGTGCGAGCACCCCTGGTTGGAAACCCCTGGCTTAGATTGTTCAAGGTGACGTGGATCAGTTTATTTAGCATGTGATGTCGTTCGTAAAATACGTAATATAATAGAATAAACAAAGCGAATTGATCTGCATTGCCGCACAGTACTGGCGTGTTCACGAATTGCATCTGAAATTCAAACCCCTAGAGTGTTAGTGTAGTTGTGGTAAAACTGTAAGATCAGAGAAGTTTATCGAGTATTGGCTTATTAAATTAGGACTATAATTGGAACACAAATCCATGGGCGATTTTGCAACAGCTAAAGAGCTTAATAGCTCTTCCATACCAAGCAATAATAATTTGTAAAATCGATTTTCTAATTAGAAAGTAAACAGCTTTGTGCATCTTTTCAGCGTACGCATGATCGTTCGCCAGAAAATTAATCTTTTCGTGTTCTCAGCGTTCACTTTTGAAGAAGTGTTATGTAGGCTGATAGGTCTTAAAAATATAATGGACTACATCCCTGATACTCAAATGGGATTCCTGAAAACCTAAGCTGCCACGAAAACCTCTGGAATATCACCAGAAATAAATTTGCAGATTGGTTAGACCCGCTTACGTGTGCTGTGACGTAGATAGCTTGAGCAGTGACTTTTTGTAAACATTTGTTTCGGAAGTTTAACCAATTTAATAATTCCTATTTATTTTCTTTTAAATGTGTGGAAACTAAAATGACGACTGCTTAAAATCTATTTAAGTACAATAAAATAGCTTGCTATGGTCTTGTGTGGTTTAAGGATTCCTTGAAGGTATAAGTATTTTCCCAGTGTTACCGTGTTCTTATGTCCAATAGCTATGAAGGGGTCCACCAAGAAAAAAAGAAGGGAAAAGGGGTCCATGGTTAAAAAAAGGTTGAGAACCACTGGTCTAGATTGTCCACTGTAGCGTCAGAAAAGGGAGAATGTGGTTTATTTCGAGTGACAATTTTTGGAGTGCATCGTTTTAACATCTTTATTTTAGAGGGCCTTTTTGTGATAATCGTCGGTTGAAGATCTGCAAATGACGAGAGCTAAGGCAGAATTTATACCCTTTATTGTAGAGTTTAAACTAAATATTAAATCTGCATCAAATTTGCGAATAAAACATGATCTCTGCCGCACACGCTTAAACCATTTATAAACTGCCAGAACAGTGTTGCACAAAGTTACCGACTACCAGAGTAAACCACATTGTTCTGAAATTGCATGTTCTATAAACAATTAGAAACTACAAAAGCAATTGCTGTAGGCTGAATAAACTGAAATAAGCTAGAAGCATATTTTATGCGATGGACAATGCAACTCCAATAACAAAATTGATGTATCCATCTGTGCTTAACCACTTCCTTATGGGAAGCCGCTATAGCCGTGCAGCGTTTCTGTGACATAACGACGGAGAGCGGATATAGCCGCAAATTTTTTTTGACCTGGTGTCTGAAAGCGTTCATGCCAGCATATAACACGTGTTGATGCGGTGAATCACTTAAAGTAGCAGTTCCCAAAGTATGGGTCGCGACCCAAACATGGGTTGCAAAAGGTCAAAAAATGGGTCGTTCCGAAGCAATACCGTAAGGAAGTGGTTGAAATATATGATATACGTAATGCATAAACAACGCACACATACGTACAAGCATAAACAAAATGTATGGCGCAATCCTTATCTCTTTCTGGAAGTATAAACTTATCCAACATGAGGTTATATAATATTGCTCAATGGTTTCATAATTCCGGTTAGGGTTTGATTACTGTCTTCCAATTTTAATTGTTATTGTAATTCCGGTACGAATGGGATGTGACGCAATGACGTTGAACCAAAGCGGTGTGAAAAAATCAGCAAAACGCAACGTCGATCTTAAGACTGTGGAAAGCATACGGTTTTGAGGCAAATACTAAAATTTTACGGTTAAGATTGTTTTAAGTCTATTGCATATTTGTTTCCAAAAGATTTCACAGGTTTTTATAACAAAAAGATTTATCAATTTAGCTGTTTTAAAGCGCCAGCGTTTCAGGCAAACGCAGTAGCTTCTAGTATTGTTCAATTTAGGAAGTTTATTTACCAAACGCTGCACGAAACTAAAACTTTGTATAAATTACTTAAAAAGAAACACGGAAAATGTAATTTGGTGCAGTGACCTGACAATGAGACGCCAAAAAGACCATCAGGTCATCAGAATCAACTGCCGCGCCTATCAAGCGACAACAAAATATACAAACTTTAGCAATAACAAGCAGGAAAAACAGTGAAAGATATAATTTTAAAATAGAATTATCAACCACAAACATTTTTTGGTACTTATGGGTTATCTGTCACCACTTTTTTTTAATTTAATAAACCTAACCCTGTACACTCTCTTCCAGTGTACACTGCCCCAACATTTACATACCGGGCCTGCCCCTTCAGTGTACACTGCCTTCCAAACTCATTTTAGGCTTAAACATTATATATACAGTTAAATAATAGTAATTTAATACCTGGTGAAAAAAAGTGGTGACAGATAACCCACAAGTACCCATTTTTTCTTCCTTCACGTCATGAATCCAAGCATCGTCTTGTTATGAGACAAAACTAAATGATCTGCATCATGCAATTGTAATGCCATTTAAACATGACTAAAGACCAATAACAAAAATTAGCTGCAAGCTCTACTTTGAAGTCAAAAGCTTTATTTGTTGCTTAAACAGTCTTGAGTTCAATTCTATACGACAGTGTTTTTATGTGGTACTCCAAGGCTCTTGTAAGGAATGCTGTTGTTGTATAGACTTATTATGCAAAGGGTCGTGTGATCAAGTCTGTTGTTGCGTAGACTTGATATTCAATGTTATAGATTTTACATCTCTAAGTATTAGTTAAGAGTCAAAAATGTTATATAACCAAATGCAATCTACTAAGAAAGAGACACCATTTACTAGCATTACTTAGATCTTATGTCACAAATTAAGAATTAAAGCAAAACTCTTCCTCTAGACTAGTTGTATAAATAATTTAACCACTGTATAGTAAAACTATCACTTTTTGTAGGTTAGCAGAAAAATGACAGACCAATAAAATTTGTTCTAATATAGCTTTGAAAAAAGCTATTTGAGCCATAACCTTTTCGTGACGCTCTCATCAGTGGCGGTATCGCGTCAAAAGAGAAGATCTAAAGTGAATAAGTGTTTTATGTGAATAATTTCGACGTTAGGCAATCAAGACAAGCCAATGATAGCGCTAGTATTGTAAAGCGCGCCAAAGAAAGATTTCGCAATATCGAAATGTCAAAGAAAGCACAGCAGGAGGCCAAATAAGAACGCCGCGATTATCGAAAGAGTTTGAGAGTGTAAACAAACTCTTTCTGTCTGCATAACACCGGGCGCCGGGTCTCGATATAAGCAGCCTCTAAAAGATTAAGATGGAAAGAGCTGCGTGCTGCGGCGAGGATTGAAAACCGTTTATTATCATAGTTTAATGCACATTGATGATTATCTAAAAGATGCTGACCAATGGCAGAGTCACAATCCGGTTTGGTGTCGGTTCGTTTGCACGATCTGTGTGGTTGAGATCGGCGTGAATGGGTCGATTGCTGTCTTAACCATTGCGGAACCTGTTGCTTGATGCGATCCTGTAGTCGTTGAGATGTTCGCCCTACGTACCGACTATCACAGTGACACTTGTATTCATATATGACAAAACTTTTCTGAATGGTAGGTAGAACATCCTTGCGGGCCACAGGCAGCATGCGCTCAGACGTAAAGATCAAGCGAGTGCTGACGGAACCATAGCAGCTTTCCACGGCGGTTTTGACTTCTTTTTCTAAGGTTATGGAGGGCTTACCTATCCAAGGGACCCTCAAGTACACAGGGCACTTTTCTGGACCGAATCGCTTAATCTTAAGCGATTTCATCCACCATCAACGTTTCTCCTGTTCAACGTCTTTCATGCTTCTCTTCAACACTGTTTTAACACACAATCATATTTTAAAATGTGTATCCGCCATCTTTTTTCCTGATATCGGTTAATACTTTTGGTTTTTTATTCACAAGATTTAGGAGTTTCTTCAGTTGTCAACTTTACTCTTTCAACTGTTAGATTTGCGACCTTAAAAGATATTTTTATAGTCAACCTCTTTGGCTATTGTCAGATACAAAACTTCATTTAAACAATTTTCGTTATAGGGAGGATATAATGCCACGATTAACCACACTTAAAACGTCAATACACAATCGCTAACCATGTGATAGATAAGTAAAAATCTAAAACGGGAATGGATCGTTTGATTGAATTACAACGAATAGCGGAAGATAGTAACATTGATTGACGTCGTAGGAGGATTTTCATCATGTTTAGTATTTTGATCTGGAATTTCATCATGGCATCCCAAGCTGAAATATTGAAGGAAAAGACGATGCGTAGCTACTACAGAGGCGTGGTATCTGAAAAACTGTTTTATGGCAAACACTCGATGCTCTACGCTCTAACTGTTCGCTCTACGCTCTAACTTTTCATGATGAAATTCCAGATCAAAATCGTGGCATTACATCCTCCCTATAACAAAAATTGTTTAAATGAAGTTTTGTATCTATTAATTGCCTCTTTTTTGAAAGCAGGATTATGAGCCTCACATCCTACTAGCTTGTGTGGTTCAACTCACAAGGCCACAGGTCGTTCCACTTGATCGAAAGTGGCGGATTTTGCTACATTTGGCATCACACACAGCAACAAACGGTAAACACTCATCAATAGTTTGGAATGCAGCACTACTGAATTCATTTTCTAATTAATTAACTGGCTCAATTTCCCTCAAAAAAGCAATTTTTTAGCATCAGATAGATGTCTATTTTTGTCCGCCTAACGTTTCTTGTGTGATACTACATGTAAACAAATCAAGAACATGATGAAGCAACTTATACTCTCAGAGAAGACAAATCTAATAAGGATTGGATATACTCAAGTTACGTTTTATAAGCACATTGCCGCCAACTTAAAATTTACAATTTTCTTGAACATTACAGAGTTGCGATCAGTGCTATTATACCTGTACATGTATATAGTGTAGAATATGTTTGGCGTTTAACTGATATTAAACACAAAATGGTTCGTACCGGAAATGAGGCCTTTGCCCTCAATCCACGACGTTGCTTTTCTGAGCCTGACCCTGAGTGTCTTTCTAGTGATCTTGTTCTTTCCCTTGGCTCCTGTAAGAAGCAGCCTAACAAAAACTTCAAAAAAAGAAAATTTCTTCGTAACAAAAGAGCTTTCTTTTCATCTTCTTTTAATAAACTACAACAAACTATGTAAGTTTTTTTTTATCGAAGTTGTGGATTAAATAGAGCTGTTTGAATTGCTGCAATAAGCTATTATTGCTCTGATTTTCCCTAAAAACTAAAAAAGTGTTTCTCAATACCTTGTTTTCTTTCGAATTCATGCATTGATCTGTGGTTTGCGTTTTCTTTTCATCTCTGTTTCAGCAATATTGGTATTTGTTTTTTGCCAACATTTTATAAAATACAAGAGTTTATAGTTGCAAATTAGCAATTTTCAAGTGATCTCCTATTAAGAGGGATCTCCTTCAAGCATCAAAGTAAAATAGAAAAATATGCTCAAAAATGATCACCAGCATCATACGATACCATACAGCAATCTATTACATCGTGTCAATAACCCTCGACCGGTTTCGACCTTATTGGGTCTGGCGGGTGTAAAAAACACTCAATAATAAACATGCTGAAAAAATAAATTTGCCATTGGGGGCAAAAAAATGCAATACAAAACAAAATGATTCAGCAATACCAATATCATGGGGGTCACATTCAAGGACACACACACATGACATCGACAACAAATCACATCGGTAAGCCCTAATAGGGGTGCAGGATCACCGTCAAGACTTATCATTTTACAAAATACAAAAGTTGCTAGTTGCCAATTAGCAATTTTTAAGACGATCTCCTATTAAGAGAGATCTGCCTTCAGCGTCAAAGTAAAACAGAAAAATTTGCCATTTTATTTATTTACCAACATAACTTTGTCAACAAAATTATGCATTTGTATGTCTATTTTTCTGTCTGTCTGTCTGACTATCTTTCTATCTGTCTTTCTATCAATTCATCCATTCATCTGTCTATCTATTTGCCCATCTGCCTATCTCCTTTTTCTATTTGTTTGTCTATCAATCCAGACAGCATTATCTATGGATCTAACCTATGTATCTAGCGCCCATTTGTTTAATTTCCTACCCATGAGTTATATTCATCTGTTTGTCTGTGTGCTTTCTAATGTTAACTATTTAGACGAGGGAAGCCGAAGATGGCATCTAACACATTAAGGCCAGGTTCACCTACTGCTGAAGATGATGACGATGGTAGAAAGAAAGCAAGGCTTAACGTGGGCGGAGTTATTCATCAGGTAGGTTGCTCGAGTGAAGTAAAACAATATCACCAACAGCTTTTCACCAAAGTTTTTTCGTTACGTATTCCTCAGTGACGGTAAGCTATCACCTCATTTGAGAAAGAGTTAGAACAAACACACCTTTATGTTTTAAGAATTCGGAAGTAAGCAATAGAATTAGTTTGTGTCTTCTATATGTAAAATTGCTACAAAATTGCTTCTATATGTTAAATTGTATAAAACAGTGATGGGTCATCAAACTGCACTTCCCTTGTGCGGCGCAATGTTTACTTGATGTAATAATGCACTTTTTTTTCAATAAAACAGGTTTTATTGCAATTAGTTTTAAATGAAACTTCACTGGTAGCTATCACTAGATATTTCATATCAAGATTAAATTAGTTAATTTTTCTCCTACTATGATTCCTGCATATCAACTTTATGCAAAGTTTCTATTGTTACCTTTAAAATTTAGTTTTGGCTTCACAGTTTTAATGTCATGATCCATGTCATACTACGAAAACCAAGCGACTTCTGTGATAGCACATTTTACCAAAAGACAATATCATTGAAAATTGTTTGACTAACCACTTAAAAGCGGATTGTTACACCTATTTTTACCGTAGATTAAACTACCTATAATGATGGCAATTGTAAACCATTGACTTGAGCTCATCGTTTCTCCTCGTTTTAAGAATAGCCTAAATATAACAAAATGAAAATTTCAGGTAAGATGGCAGCTTTTAGAACAACTTCCTTCTTCAAGACTCGGAGGTCTTCGTCGGTTGGAAGCTATTCCCGATATATTGAAGTATGCTGATGACTACGATCCCGAAACCAGCGAATATTTTTTCGACCGACATCCTGGTGCTTTCGTATCAATTCTAAATTTTTACAGGTGACATCAATCTACGGTGAAGTATTTAGTAAATAAGTAGCAATGAGGATGGAATATGATTATTCTTCCTTGAAGTGAAGGTAAGATGTAAAACGGAGCATTTAGCATTACATCAAAAACTTAATCTTGCTGCCTTAAAAACTGCTAATTAAGTTAGGACTCTTAAAAGCTAAACTGGATGTTTTTTAAACTGGCATGTATACTGGCTGTTTTTTTGGTTGGTGCAAACAACGTGTTGGTGTTTCAACTAGATTGTCCTCTAAAAAAGGGTTGATGGTAATGTCATTCACCCTTAAGAAAGAGTGCATGACAGAAGACGATAGAATACTTGCAGCCGGGAAATTTTTCATATCTTGAACCAAAAACAGTGCAAAACCGAAAACTTTTGAATATACCTAATTTATTAAACAAAGATCTTTGAATTTATGCGGAGAAATGTAGCCGCTCCCTTTTGACAGATATCTTTGTTCCAGGACAGGCAAGCTCCACCTTCCCGAAGATGTATGTGGACTTGCTTACCATACTGAACTTGAATATTGGGGAATTGATGATATGTACGTTGAGTCTTGCTGTCAAGGTAAGAGAACTCGTTTTACTCCTGATCTTAACAGGACTGTACAAGGGGTCCAAGAGGTCACGGTAGCTCTATATTCAAGATTGATAGCAACGATATTAATCGAACAAACTTGCGAAGAGATATTGGAATATTATGATAAATTTAACTTTATTCAAACCAGCATGCTATGCACATTCAAAAGGGCAGAGTGTGTCAAGTAGTTGCCTGGATGACATTTTAAATATATGAGGAAGTTAGCAATGTAATATTCAGTATTACCGTTCACTATGACTGATGCGAGTGTGTATTCGATTGAAGAAAGATTACTTGCCAGCGTTTGGGTGCATTAGAGACCTCTCACCGACATCATTGGTGCGTGATGATGTGACTTAATTATATACTAACTTCGAATCAGCTTATTTGTTGTATTTAAATCCAGCCTATTTCCCAGTTTGATGTTTATTTTTGATAGATTGGTGGTACGGTGATTTCTCTGACATCCTGTATATTAAATTTCCCTGGCGGATGAGGTCATGAGTGGGGCCATCAGGCCGTAGTGTAGTTGCGCCAATCGTTGCCCTTGGATTTTATAACCAAAGGCTGCCCCGTTTTGACGGCTAACCCGGCTTCACCCTAATAGCATTTCTGAGAGCAGTAACAAAGAGTTGATAAAAATGGAGGCGTTGCCTCTATGCCCCTTATCCCGATCTTTGTAGTTTTAATTGAGATTTCTCTAACTCACAAACTCTCTATCGTTTTACATATTCTATCCATTTCTTTCTAAAAGTTTAGGGACACAAAGTCAATATTGAGGTTGGGTCGCCGCAATGGTTTTTGTTTTGCGATTACCAAAGTAAGTGGAATGGCAGTAGGCTTGTTTGAGGACTTGGTGCAACTCCTGCTTCTCGTAATGATATTTGTGACACCAAGTTTCTTGGCAGCACCTATGCGCCTTTGTCCCGGAATAGAGCGAAGGGGCCGTACCTACCCCAAAATACTTTCCATCTGATTGCCGGATTAACCTGCCATCCCTTTTTCAAGAAAATTTTTTCTCTATTGGTACATTGCATATTGGATGACTATGATTTGTCATAGTGGTGTAGACCTATCGACCTATTTTTTTTGTTGATTTGCCTATTTGCGCGTCACAAAATCTGAGGGCATTGTCTATGGATCACTTTAACAGCACATCGTGTTTATTGATAAAGCTGTAAATGCTTTTGTCTTGTATTATTTTTCAATGGCAAAACTCTTCACCAAAAATATTCCTATACTTCATAGAACTCGCATGAGACTTTTTTCAATATTGTAAAACAGAAATAAAAAGAAATGCTGAATTACATAAAACATTCATCGAACTCGACTTCATGCATCTTTAATTTTTTTTATCACAAAGGTCGTTTAGTGCACCAGCTACATCACAAATACGGTGATGAAGTGATATCACAGCTTCGCAATGTTTACTCCATTGCGTGACAATCACTTTTTGGTACGATATTTTGCGCAATGATGCTTTAGTATGACCTACCATCTGTGAGTAGAAACCAAAAAAATGAATATAGGCTAGCCTTTCCACAACAGCAAAAACGTTTTGCAAAGCTGCATAAAAGCCTGCAAAGTTAAGGGAGTGCTTTCCGGGTGAGACAAATAACGTTTTTGAATCAATATTTTTGTACTTTGCTCTACGTTAGAGTGGATTTCTGCCTTTGTAGAAGCTTATCATTCACTTGACTGCTACTCATCATTACGCTCGAGCCATTTTCTTGAAGCTCTTTGAGAATAGAAGAAGTAATTCTTTTGTTTCTTTTCCGTGCAGTAGAAAGATACTCAGCTCAGAAAAAATTCTTGGTTTACACTTCTGTTGCTGTCGTCAATTTTAAAGTATGTAGCCACAAAATTTACCTGTAGAGTGCACACCGCATTTCACCATATACTTAGGTTTGCCGACATTCGATTTAAGGTTTCACAAAATGAGTAGCATTCTTCAAAACAACTTCTAGTATATTTGGCGCCCCCAGCAGTTTTGCTGTTTTTTGGATATATCCTCCATTTCCAATCGGCAGCTACGCCATTGACATTAGGATTCAAGTCTAAACAACTTTTCAAGGTCTGAACCAAAGGACGTAGATATAAAGACAAAAGCCGAAAAGAGGAAGGGTTAGATTTTCCGAAAAAAGAGACAAATCTCCAGTAAGTTTGGCATTTACATTTGGAATGAAACCATTCTCGATATATACGGTTACGCTTGAGGTGGGATTCAGCCGGTTTTACATGTTGGTTCGAACCTGTTCTTGGAACATCATGAGTTCCGCTAATCGGTTATTAAATTGTAATATGTATCACATTAGACCAGTGGCTCACAAACTTTATTGAGTGCGACCCACATCTAAGTTCAAGTTGTAAACATTTCACGACCTTCTAACAGCATATTTAAACATGAAAAAGAATGTATTTTCAATGTCAAAGAACTACTCTTTCTTTAAGTACTTTGCTACAACAGACAGACACAGACAAGCAGTTGTCATATGATCGACTATAAATAAAGCAATGTATTTGATTTAGAATGCGATTGGTGAAACTGAAGTTTATCTTTCATTATGTCTGCAATGCAGGGCTCTCTTCCATGCTGAAATCTCTGCAATCCTCGACACCAGCCATTTTTTCACCCTTTCAGACTTATCCTTTCGGAACTGCTGTATTAACCTAAACAAACAATTGTTGTTAAAATTTTCGAATTCCTCTTTTGGGTTAAGATTTTCTGTTGGCACTCCAAGGCTTAATGATCATAGCTTTATTTGTTCAAGAAACCAAACCACCTTGTAGATAGAAGCCCAATAGCCCGTATTCGTTGCACCAGTGCTGTTCAACAAGTTATTGGTTGCTGTGCACTAACTGCGCTTCATAAAATTTTGATAGCATATTGCGAACAACTCAAGAGTTTCTTTCAGAAAAGTGATTCTTAATCTTTCATTATCCATGGCCCCCTTCCAAAGACTATCAACACTTGTGGCCCCCCCTACTCTTCAATAAAAATACCTAGTGTTGCTTTTAACGGGTTTCCATCAGTTATTTTATTCGCCACGTTTAATAATAAAAAAGCCAACACGCGAAAGCAAAAAATAAATGCATTACAGTCAAAGAATTAAACAAATCACAGCCAATATACTTTTAATTGACGTACTCAGTGCGAAGCGTGTACTTGCACTCGCCTGAGGAGACCTTTGATATTCGGCTCCGTCTTGGACTGAACAAGGCGAATGTCACAGCATACATTGAGCGATTTCTGGATTTTGTTTTCATGGACGTCAGATTAGAAAATCCAGCTTCGCAAAGGTAGGTAGTTGCGAATTAAACGAGAATTACGGAAGACTTCTTACTGAGTAGTGGATGTGAATCATGAAGAGACAACCAAAAGCTGGAGTCGTTAGTTTTGTTATTAAATGCCAGTTTCATCTCATTCGAAACTTTGAACTCTGCTCACTCCTCTGTTTCTTCGGCATTAAGATCGATTTTAGTTTTAAACGGGTCTCTGTACCGTGAAACATGATCGAAACTCAACCGAGACGATTTGAAGATGCTCTGTGATGCAAGTTTTGATGTTATTTGGCGAATCAATCCCATTCATTTTCAGGCGCCTTTCCAACAAAGGAAACGAGGCAGTGGACCCTACCTTGATTCATGCTTGCCAGACTCCCAATCGAGCGGTTAGCCCAGCCAGGTTGTCTTTAACGTCGCTGACTGTCACGCCACGATCTTGCAAGAACAAGTTCATGTTGTTGAGGAGGCCGAATACATCAGCCAGGTCCTCGAGCATTACAACAAACTCTTCATTGTAAAATTGAACATGGAGGTTGTTTTAGTTTTCTCGAAGAAAGATTTAAATCTCATTTTTAACTTCATACAACTGAGAGAGACATTTGCCTCTTGACAGCCAACGGACTTTGGTATAAAACACAAGTCCCATATGTTGCTCTCCCATTTCTTTGGCCAAAAGTTGGAAGAGCCGGTGGTTTTTTGCCCTCGAACAAATGAAGTTGATCACTTTGACCGCAAAGTCCAGAACTTCCATCAAATGTAGAGGTATGGTCTTTGATACCAGAGTGTATCGGTGTAGTATACAGTACGAGGACGTTACATGGGGCCATTCGTTCTTCACCAGTGTGACAAACCCTGATTTGATGCCAATCATCGCTGGGGCACCGGCAATACAGATGTGCTTGAAATTCTGCCAGTTGAGCTGGTTGGCTTCAAAAAAAGTGTCCACAAGAGTTTTGATATCAGCAGCAGTTCTTGTGGCTAACAGTGTATTGCAAAACCAGAACTCTTCCTGCATCTTTCTCGCATTGGGCAAAGGCGATCAAGTGGCTTTCTTAAGCGCTATCGGTAGACTCGTCCAGCTGAATGCTAGCCTGGAGCGTGCTTTGCTTGATTTCGGAGCAAACTTGCCGACACATATTAGCAGCCATGTGTCAAACCGTGGGCGAACAGTGTCATTAGAGAGTGAAACTTGCTGGATTTTCTTTTTCGCTCCCGATCTGATCATTATTTCAACCATGTTTTCTGCGCATGGCTTGATAATTTCTTCAGCAATAGTATGCGGCTTTTTACACTTTGCAATTCGATATATCACCTCGTAGCTGAATTGAAGAGTAGAATTTTCCTCTACTGTAAATCCCAAATGAGATAGCGTTGCTTCCAGGTCGTATCTTGCTTTTTGACAGGCAGAGCATCGATGTCGTCATTCTTCCTTTGGGGATGTTTTTTATCGCGATGTTTTTTAGCTCGGAGGCTCTTAATGATGCATTTCTCATCACGATCGAGCAGTGAAGACACTGCGCGCAATCACGACTGTTCCGAGTAACTTTTGTGAAGTTAAATGAGACGTAGCTCTCGCTCCACTTGCGAATTATTTGAAAACACAAAAATCTTGTTTTAGCTAAATACATGTAAAACTTAACCCTCTGTCTACCATGGGGTCCAATGGACCCCAAAATGAAATTTGCTATTTTAATACTTAGAACGTATAGCAGATACAGTCTTGAAATTCCTTGACTTTTCTAAAGTTATGTTGATCTGTAGCCAATTGGAATATTGTAAATCTAAGATAATGATATGTTGTATAAAAAAGAATAGCACCTTATACCAGTGGGGTCCATTAGACCCCACGCTTATACCAGACATACATAGCTTAATTTGTAGCATCAATGTTGATCTTTACCTTTTGTTATGAGAAGTGTAATTTTTTTGTTAAGTACCACAAACAAAAATATATTTACTTTTATATTAATACATCTGTTCTTCTACATTATTGTTCTGTAGTGCTTTTCAAAACAGTTGTAAGAATTTGACAAAATGAAAAGAATTCAAGTAAAAGAGTTATTTGGTTGAAAGGAGGAACAGGAAGACATCGTCAGAAGCAGTGAAGATCAAAGAAATGAATAAATATCTGGAAGATGATGAAATACTGAACATATTGTAACAGAACGAAATTGGTGGTTGGAGTGCATCATCCGATGATGGAGAGAGCGACCATCTCAGTGTTGAAGAATTGTCTTCATCTGATGTGTCAGATACTGATGATGATAGCCAAAACCTGAATGCTTCTTCGACAGGTTTTATTTCACGAAATAAAAAGGAAAATTGGTCATCAACTCCCTGCACAAGTAATACTGGCCGCACTGCTGCTTGCAACATTTTTCGCGAAAGAACAGGCCCTTCACGTTATGCAAAATCTCAATGCGAATCAGAATCTGATTCATTCAAACTATTCTTCAGAAATATACACTGCTGGACAAGATTCGGGGTTGGACAAATGCCGAAGGGTTGCTTGTATACAAAGAAAATTGGACTGCTATAGATCAATCTGAATTTGACAAATTTTTAGGTATAGTAATTCTTATTGGAGTATACAAATCAAATAGTGAAAATGTTGCTCAACTTTGGAGTAAAGAGGATGGGAGACCAATTTTCAATAAGCTTATGAGCCGAAATAGATATCAGCAAATCCTGCGAGTACTTCGGTTTGACAATGCAAATGCACGGAGAAGCAACCGGTCACCTGACAAATTTCAGCCTATTAGATATGTTTTCGAAGAATGGGATCTCAATTTGCGGGATGCTTACACTCCAGGACCCCACATGACTGTTGATGAACAATTGGTTTGTTTCAGAGGAAGATGTCCGTTTCGGCAGTATATTCCTTCAAAGCCTGGCAAGTATGGAATAAAAGTATGGCCAATATGTGAAGCCAACACTTCTTATGCATGGAAGATGCAAGTGTACACTGGAAAAGATCCTACGATTGGAAGAGAAGTTAACCAGGAAGCGAGGGTTGTCAAAGATTTGGTGAAAGACATTGAAAATTCTGGATGGAATGTTACTTGCGATAATTTTTTTGCTAGCGTTTCACTTGCACGTGACCTGCTTCAAAAGAAGCTTACTCTTGTTGGAACCATTCGAAGAAACAATCCAGAACTGCCACCAAAATTCACACGTGCGAAAGGACGTGAGGTAACCTCAACTGTTTTTGGATTTCAAAGTGATGCCATGATTGCATCATATTGCTCGAAAAAGGGATGTGTGGTAAATATGCTGTCCACGATGCACGCACTCCCTGACATATCTTCAACCTCTTGCGAAAAGAAGCCTGAAGTAATCTTGTATTACAACAGCACCAAAAGTGGAGTGGACATTCTGGATAGAATGGTGCAGACCTACACTTCCAAAAGAATGACAAGAAGGTGGCCAGTGGCACTATTTTACAATATGCTTGATGTAAGTGCTGTCAATGCGTATGTGGTATGGCAGCAATTACAAGGTGAAAACAGCAACTGCTTTAGCAAAAAGAAGAGAAGAAAGTTTTTGATTCAGCTGGCAAAAGGGCTAGCTGGAATGTTACCGACATATATAAATCATGCTGCTCTGCCACAAAACAAAAGGAAGAGAGCTGAAACTGAAGATCAGCAGCCGAAACCAAAGAAGGCAAGATGTCATCTTTGTGACAGAGGCAAAGATAGAAAATGTAAGCAAACCTGCATTGCCTGCAAAAAGAACGTTTGCCAAGAACATTCGGAAATCATATGTATTCAATGCAGACGTGTATAAGCTGAACTCGTCACAGCAGTTTTCTAAGTACTGGTACAGTGTTTATTGCTGTGTAATTGGTTTCATTGTTTGCCAATTTATGCATTTTTTACCTTCATGTGTCACACAGCGAAGTAAGCTTGAGTACACTCATTTGTGTTCCTGCAAACTGCTCATATGAATCCTGATATGCCGGTACCTCAACTTCTAGTAAAGGCTATGTGCATGGATATGCTCATAAACGTAGGAGAGAAAAACACTTTTGGGGCCCCACCAACCTGCTTGAAATTAGCATATTTTGCCCAATTTTATAAATTTGCCCGAAATCTTATGAATCTTGCTCAGATTTGTCGGAAATTTTCTAAATTTGATCAAATATGTTGGAACTTTATCAAACTTTTATAGTATGAGCACTGCCCCCAAAAAAAAATTATTTCGAATTTTGCCAAAATTTCTGAATTCTGCTCATTTTTTTAAATTGTGAAGGGGGGGGTCCGCACCTTTGTCTTCTACCCTCTATAGATAAGCTGACAAACATTTCATGGAATTGAAATAAACTTCTTAACATGTATAGGCCATCCAAGACTGTTTCAGTGGGCTTATTAGTAAATTGCACCATATGCTTGCTGCTCTGTGACTGCGTGTGTTTACTTTTTGTGTATCGGTATTTTCATTTTTATGTGTGCTTATTAGCAGATTTTTGAGTGTTAACTGCTTCATTTCCCGTTTAGCCAATAATTTTGAAGATTTCCATTGCATTGCTTGTCCTTAACATGCCTTTCTATAATTGGGATCCAACGGACCCCAATGGTATAAGTTGAATGAGTTTTTTGGTAGACAGAGGGTTAAGATCTAGAGTCGAAACAGAATACAAACGAAGAAGTAGTTAATTAATGGCTAATGGCTAATAAGTAGTTAATGGCTAATTGGAAAAAGAAAAAATGAGTTTTATAACAGTTAACCTGATGGCAAGTCTCAAACAAAGGCCTTCTGATACACATCTTTGGAAACGTGTAGGGTTTTTTCACGCTTACGAATCCATCATCCTTAAAAACTTTCGACATTTGATGACACAAAAATCAAAATTTTCGACATTTGATAACAGAAAAATCTTGTTCTAGCTAAATATATGTAAAATTTAAGGTCTAGAGTCGAAATAGAATACAAACGAAGAAGTAGTTAAATTTCTATTAATGCAACAGTCACAATTACTCTATCTTCGTAATTCATCAACTTTATATTTTCTAGGGCAGGACGCACCAAACTCCTTCCACTGCTTACCACCACTGTCTTAAGTTTCGTAATTGCAACGAATTACAACGATATGGCGCGGACATTCCGTGTCTATCCGCAACTAACTTTCACCATGAGTTAACTATAATCATTAATACGGACGTTTCGTTCGTCCCCACAACACGTTTTGACTCTAATTCCTCTCATTAGTGAAGTACGGAATTTCGGTCGTATGCATATAAACCGAGCAAATTTGAAATTACCAGACGCAGTATTACGTAACAAAGGAATTAGTAAATTAACACGTTCTTAAAGTTGTAATCAAGACTATGCCACAATCTGCAACTTGCTATCACAACATTCCATTACTATTTATAAAAACTTAATCATTTAAGTTATGTAATTCGATAGATTGAAAACAAAGCTACAATGTACCGGATAATTCAAGAACGTTCCAAAAAAATGCGTCACCAAACGTTACAAAGAAGGTCTACGACGTAATAATGAAAACTACAAATTTAAGTTTAACTGGCAAATGCTTAATATCGTGACACTTATGCTTTTCAATCTTAGTGAAGACCTTTGCTCGTTGCCCCTAAGGGGGGCCGAGGGTCTCGTTTGAGAACCCCTGTTCTAGAATGACAGACTGCTCGGAAATCACATGCGTTGAAACCATTTTCGTAAATATTTATGCTGGACGAATTGTGTTTAATTTACTTAGCTGCATGTGGAATGCAGTTGCTGATAAAAGAAAGAGAGAAACAAGTAGGAATGGCCCCTTTGAAGATCCCCTTTTAATGTTGGTCTTTTGAGCAAAAAGAATACAAAAAAGTAGATACTGCTTGCGTTACTGTGGGTAGAGCTATCTCCCACTTGTTTTGAAATTAATTGTCTTCACCCTTTGAATAGTATTTTTGGATATTTTATTCGTCAAGTTAGTTTTATGGAGTAAGTAGAAAAATCTTTTGCATAGTTGTCTAGTGTTCATACATGCTTCAGAGGTTTGACTTCTAGCACAGAACCTATATACCGCAAGCAGTCCAATCAAGTAGGAAATGTTGCTGTAACCTGCTTTTTCCTGAACAACAATAAAGTTTAACTGTCGTGCGAGTTGAATAACATTCTGACATATCACATCATACCAGTCTGCAATTAGGGTTTGAAACTGGGTTGAAATGCATTGCCCTTTCTTTGAGCTTGATTGTTGGTAGATTACGTTTACGATATGAATCTGGATTTGACACCTGTTTAATGCTTTGATTCAATTTAAGGAAGAGGATTGGCAAACTCATCAACGTAATTCATGATGGGACAGGAAGGGTGTATTTAGTTTACCTCAACGTCGGTAGTAAATATTGCAAATAAATTTGGAATAAATTACGTTGGTAAAATTACCTTACGTATCACAAACCCTTTGATATTTTTGCTTCCAAATTTAATCTATTGAATATCGTAATCGAGTCAGCGCTTAAGTTAATATATTAAATCAGCGCTTAATATATATCAGTTAATATATCACAGGAACCTCAGTGGGCACGCGTTGCGCATGCAATTCACGCTTCGAGCTTTTTAGTTTACAAACATAGCGACAATAATTTTTTTCAACCGACTGTTCATGCGTTAACTCAAGTATAGCAAGTATTTATTCAAATACAATCTTATTACAATAGGCTCAGAAAGTCTTTTTCACATAGAATTAGGACGTCTTTTTCAAATAGAATTCAAAGATCTTTTGATTTTATTTGCACAAAACCTTGTGATGGGGGTGTTAGTGCGTAAATAGTCTGTAGAAACAATAAAATGTTTTATGAACCATCGAGTGATGCCAATATCATGCTCAGCTACTGTTTGAAGTTTAAGTGCTTGACTGTAATTTTGTGGCATATGCTGCAATAATAGTTTGTTATCGAAAAAATTACTTGCCACGCACGTCAAAGCACACTCTTGATCCTCGTGATTATGGAGTGTCCCTGTTGTTGCTCTTGCTTGTCTCTTGAAATGGAAACACGGTGACGCAGAACGATGCGGAAGTCTAATTCGAGCCATTGATGAACCCGAATAAATATTGCTGACTGGCTGCCCCTTCGCTAACAAAGCTAACTGGATGGACATTCAGATGTCACCCTAAGTTGGCATACGATGCAATAAAATTTCAAAACTAGAATGTTATCATAGTGTCTTAAAGCCCAAGTACCTTTGTAGGTCTTTTTTCACAAAGGCTTCTACATATCCCAGGGGCAGATCAAAGAGAAGTCGGATACCAAATTTTTCAAAGTTCCTGCTTTGTAGCCTAATTAGATTGCATTAGCACTCATAGCAATTTATGCAACCTGAATTCCCGACCAAATAAAAATGCAAGATCTAGATCTATCGGCAACTGTAAAATCAAAAGCTCTGGTTACCTTTAAGTTGGAAATATTTAGAAGGCATTGAAAAAGAGTTGTTAACAGATGCCCGATCAAGATTTGCTCAAGGGGGGGGTAGGGAAATGTAGAAACCTTTTTGGATCTCTGAAAAGTTTTTGCAACGATTTCAGGGCTCTTTGTGTTGATATCTCCAAAACAGGTCTTAACTATATTTTTCAGGCAGAGCAGTTGGGTGAATGACTTTAAATGATTAGAATAAGGAAAGGGGACTATCTCCCTTATTCCTCTGGTCACATTTTTGGTGGTTGATACTTGGTTTCATGGTGAACAAAGTAGGAAAGATGCATAAAATATTGTTTAGAAAGCAAGTTTAGGGTAATACGCATCGAGTGAGGTTATGTTTTTAAAGTAATGTTTTTATCTCTTGCTCCGTCGTTCAGCCAACTAAGAGGGGCTGTTACAGGTTAGCCTGTGGGTTTTTATTATATCGTGCGTTTAATTACTATTTTAATTATTTTAGCGCGATACCACGCCATGAAAGACCAGATGCTAGAAGAACAAAGGTAAGTGATACAAAAACATGCTTTAATTCCAATGCAGCTTATGATCTTTGGTTTTATTGCAAGGTCAAATCTTTACAAAAACTTCAAAAAATATTCACTGATTTCGTGCTTTGCGTTCAGCTATATAATCTGGGGAACGAAGTGTGCAACCCCGTAACTGCACTCTGTCGCGATTTTGATAATAGCGCAAAAAACTGCTGCAATTGGCCTATCACAAAAAACATTTAGCATTTGATTAGTAGTGATGTTTGGAACTTCCAGTATATGAAAATGAACTTTCATGCGACTGCGTCATGAATTTGTAACGACGAACGAAACTTGTACTATTTTGGCAAACACTGTCTTCTTTCGAAATCTAATTATTGTGAGCAAATTGCGACATTAATCTTTGATGCAGTTAGTGACCTTTGAAAGCTACGCAGCTTCGGTTTTTCCTGGGTAAACTTGGCTTGCGGCCAAAATGACATGTCAGTGTAGCTTGGGTTTATTTTAAATATACTAATATTAAATATATTTATATATTAAATGTAAATATAAATATTAAATATATTTATATTTTCATCAAAACATTTTGGGCCTTTTTGAATTGTATTTGCTTTTTGAGCTTGAGACAGACCTCAAAAAGTTTCAAGTAAAGCATTTTCTTAAATTTTAAGTTAGCTTTACAACTAATAGCAATCTAAATTTCAACAGTAAAGAATTAAATAAACCTATTATTTTCAAATTTTTAAGAATAACCAAAACATACATCATATTTCCTGATATTCAAAATTCCAAAGTTTAATTTGTTATTCACATTTTTGAGCTATGTGATGGTATCCAAAGCCTTTGTTGTACACATAACTGTATTGACGTTCCTGTGGCAAATAAAAAAAATTGTAGTTTAAAACAGTAATTCAATCGTGTAGCTAAAAACAGTAATTCAATCTTAGAGCTAAAAACAGTAATTCAATCGTGTAGCTAAAAACAGTAATTCAATCTTAGAGCTAAAAACAGTAATTCAATCGTGTAGCTAAAAACAGTAATTTGATCATGTAGCTAAAAAACAGTGATTCAATCGTTTATACAAGTATTGAATTTCCAAGAAAAATAACGTTTTGCAAGATTTAACTAACTGGGTAAAGCGAGTTGGAGCACCGTTTGTGATAGGAATGATCATGAGTTCAAATTTCAGGATGGCTACGTTGTTGCCTCTTTAAAAAACAAACTTTACAGCAGTTTTTCTTATTTATTTGTTGTACTGCTTATGGCATATAAACATTACGTGAGCAGTATTTGTAATTATCAATCTGATCTCAACTCAAAGATTAACTGAAAAATTTTCCAGTAACATACGGCAAAAATAGCAACGCCATAAAAAAAATCTATTTTAACCTGATATTTTCAACAAAACTGAACCAAAGCAAAGCATTGCCTTGTTGAAGTTTATGGAGAAAACGAAAAGCTAGGGCGTGTTTTCTTTCAATCATAAGGTACTTGAAATCATTTAGTTGCTACAATTTCAAAAGTCTTCCAGTTTATTCAATTTAGTTTTCATAGTTTCTACAGTTGTTCTCAATTGCTTTATCATCTTCATAACAGGAGAGAAAACAATTTGGCTCGAGAAAGAGAAGGAGACGAATTTAAAGGAAAGTGCTGGGGTGCTAAAAGAAAGAAAATTTGGGATTTAATGGAAAAACCAAATACATCGCTAGCTGCAAAAGTAAAACTGTTTAAAAGATTTGATAAATAAAGAATCTAATTAATTACAAATCTTAAATTACTGCAAAAAGTTAAAATCGTGTTTTTTGCCTAATGAGGCTTTTTACTTAATCATTAAATCGATAACAAAATATGCTACTTCAAAAGTTCCTCTTACAGTAAATACCCGCGTATAGGACGCATTTTTTTTCTTAAGAAGTTGACCTAAAAACCCAGGTGCGTCTTATCCATGGGTACTTTTTTTAAGTTTTTTCCATCGTTTTTAGGGTCAAATATCCACTGCGTCCTATACATGGTATCGTCCTATACGCGGGTATTTACGGTACTTTTAGGCATATTTTGCATTACTCAATATTAAAACTTTTGATTAGCATGCACAGTGAACAACATTAAAACAAAAAGTAGAATACTGAGAAAATATGTTTCCATTACATTCAGAGCTAAATGTTTTTTCAACTGAAATCATCACCACTAAACAAGTTTTAATTATGATCTTTTATTCAGATAATTGCTATCGTCAGTGTCCTATTTATCGTTCTTTCCACAATTGCCCTTACATTGAATACTATTAAAGCACTGCAACCTGAAGGTATTGAGAATGTTAACACAGTGCATGCTGTTGTTTTTGTTACTGGTTACTTGACCCAATTCTGTTGTTGGAAGTTTGACCATAAACGGCTAGAAATAAATTATACTTGAATCTGAAATATTTCTAAAATATAGCATAAATCTGGATATATTTTTATCCCTACTTTTTTGAATTTCCCCCCTTTTCTCCCAAATCAGCTTTGATAACTAATGCTTCCACGTTTCTCCGAGAAAAACTAGTGCATCATGACCAGGAAATCAGAAAAACTACTATGTGTAACACAATTTAAATGTCTTTTTGTCTTCAGGTCAGAAAGATGCCGATAACCCAGCTCTGGCCCATGTTGAAAGCGTTTGTATCGCATGGTTCACAATGGAATATTTAGTTCGATTTTTATCTTCGCCTGATAAATGGAAATTCTTCAAAGGACCCCTTAATATTATTGATTTGCTTGGTACGTTTTATTTATTTTAACTGACTATTTGTTTTTATACATCAAAAAATTTATATTTGGTTTAAACAGATTATGGGTGTAAGCATCAAGAGGTCAACCCATGAGCAATTTCCTTCACGCCTAAATGCTGAAGATTGTTACTTTTGAGATTTTGATCAAAGCTGGGACTTATGGTCAAGAAATAACGTCGGGATAATTTAAAACAGATGAATAACAACTTTTTGTGATTGGAACGAAATTTTGTTGTGTGAATGCTGTTAACACCTACATTGATGTGTGACAAACATTAATTACATAATGCTCCCTTCTATAAATGTAATTAAAGCTTATCTTCAAGAAAGAATCTTTCGTGGCAAACTGTATGATCATTTTTTTACTTTATTTCAATTTTGAAGTATGTTATACAGCAGTGAAGTAATGTATCCCTTCAGATCGGATAGCTTTCTTTATTTTTATTATTTAACACAGTATAGGTCACTTCTACCATTCGCGTCATACAATAACGGAAACAAAACGATCTAATGCGTGGTGTCGTACTGCTACCGTTTTAAAGATCTAGAGTAGTTTTATATTTTGAAGTGTTGGAACTGCAAACAACCAAATGATGTAGCTTTAAAAGAATATCCATTGCCTATTTTTCCAAAATTCTTTGATCAAATTACTCGTGCAGCAGACCATGGGTGGGCAAACTTTTTAGCCCGAGGGCCGCATTGACCATTCAAGAGTTGCCCGAGGGCCAGCGCTTAAAATCTTGCAATAGCTGTATACAATGCTGGTGGAAGGGTGCAAATACCTAATTTCGGACTTTGAAAATGATGGTCTTCGAAAAAAATCGTCACCGCTTATTTGGAGGGAAAATGTGTCACTTCAGTCTAAGAATTGCGAAGCTTTCAATAATGTCTTCTATCGTTTTTGTTTCTTTAGTACGGCAATGTGGTCACCCTTGTCATATCAAATTAGATATACAGAAGTTTATACAAGTTGGCGCTCCGCACAAAATGCTTTGGTGGGCCGTAATTTGCCCATCCCTTGCAGTAGCTGTAACAATATTATATCTCAATTGCATTGTCAACGGTTTTTCGCCAAAGAGGTATCGGGAAATAGCTGACTCCGGCTCGCATCAATATATTTCAGTCATGGCCCAATAGACATAACGTCTTTGCAAACATCTTTATTATGTAATATAAAAATTTTCTACCGACGGAAACTATTTAACCAACAGTTTTGATTTTAAGTTTTATTTTGCAGCTATTCTTCCTTACTATATTACAATTTTTTTGACGAAATCAAACAATGAAATTTTGCAATTACAAAATGTCCGCCGGATTGTTCAGATATTTCGAATCATGAGGATTATGAGAATATTGAAATTAGCGCGGCATTCTACAGGACTCCAGGCATTAGGATACACAGTCAGGAGAAGCTACAACGAATTGGGATTGTTAGGTCTCTTTTTAGGAATGGCAATCATGCTTTTTTCAAGGTGACATTGATATTCATTATTGATTTCCTTGACTAGTCCCGTTTGGTGGGGAAAACTTTAAATGTATTCCTTCTTCCTCCTCTGCGAATGAGTGTATGCTTTTATTGCACCTGTTTTATCACACTGGGCCATCGCAATGGATAGACTGCTTGATCCCATCTGTGTTTATCACATAAAGATAAAGGTATTCCTTTAAGTGCCTTACTTAAGGACATGACAAGCGAATTTTCCTGCTTTTTATCAAGCATTCTATTTATCTGAGGGAGATTATTACCACCGACTGCAAAATTCTCCTGCAAAATAAATTTTGATATTTCGTAAACCCTTCTGATGAGTCGTAATAAAAATAAGTCAGAAGACGCCGGCAACATCATTAAGATTGCTAGCATTTTAATTTTGTTGTATTTTAGCTTGGCTTATTTTGCTGAAAAAGACAGTAACCCCCTCCAATTTACCAATATTCCCGCCTCTTTTTGGTGGGCCACTATCACCATGACCACAGTCGGATATGGAGACATTGCCCCAGTTACTATATTAGGTGAGATTGAAAATAAATGCTCTATTCATCATTGGTAGCAATCTTTGAAGAACCTTCAGTCTATACAAGATGTTAAGCGGCGGTCTTGGTTCTGGTTAGATTAGTTAAGCTGCTCACCCAGCATGTCATAGAGGTTACTACGGGGCACCCACCACTGGGTGCCAGTCTTATTGGCACGGTAGCTGAGAGTTCATATATATGACTGCCGACTATCCCACTCTGATCACTGTGTGCATCTACCTACTTGATTAGATGGAACTGGAACTTGGAAGATTGATTTTGAAAAGTTACGCGTGAATGCTCGATTTTACTCTGTAATTCATCCTAAGAAATATGAGGTATAACCGCCATCTTCATGTTAATACGAAAACGATGCGGTTTGCCATGTTTGCATTATTAAAAATGCGTACTATGTTGAACGTATTTTCGATACAATAGTCAAAAACAACTCTTTATATGCAGGAAAAATAGTTGGGGCAATGTGCTGCGTTACTGGGGTACTTGCTATTGCTCTCCCCATTCCAATAATTGTCAATAACTTTTCGGATTTTTACAAAGAACAAAAAAGAAAAGAGAAAGCTCAAAAGCGGAATGAAGCGTTTGAAAAAGCGAAAAGGAGTGGAAGTCTAATTGTAATGAGTATAAAGGACGCTTACAATAAGGTAATGTTCTCAAACGCTTTCAGCGGCGTACTCTTTCTTTATTTGAAATGTAGTGTTTGCTTTTATTCTTTTGCATTTAAAGCTTTTGTTTCTTTTTCATTTAAAGTTTTTGTTATCGACCATTTTATTGTACTTTTTTAAATAGAATCAGTGAAAACTCTAACGTTTTCGTCTAGCTCTTTTCAGGAGTTATCGCTAGAATGAAGCGTGGTGTTGATGACGAGGTATATATAGCGATTGAAGTTGGTGAAAATGTCGGAACGTTCTGATTGGTTTACAACCAGACGTTTCGTCTAGTCCAAATTAATGATGTAATTTTAGTGTGTAGACGAATTCTTTCTGGCGACCAAGCTCTGGTTTAAGCAATTTGATTAAAGTTGCTTCCAAGATTGATAAATGAAAAAGTCTTCTTCCTTTAGTCAAAATATAAAATTGGTTGTCATTGTAGTAAGAGGCGCATTTTTTATTGTTGAGGAGGTGTTGTCCTATTGCCGAAGTACTGGTAGGATTAGATTGAAATAAGTCACGATCTGGTTGAGTTTGGTTTCTTATTGCTTTTGATATGTGCAGTTTTATTCTATCCTGCAGTCTTTAAAATGTGCGGCCTACGTACCGACAATCACAGCGGCACACGTATTGATAAACCACCATACTTTGTTGCTTGGTAGACACGACATCTTTGCGGGCCGTTGGAAGCATTTTTCTTGTGGAAAATACTACACGAAGTTTTACTGCACCAAAACATGAGCTGACAGCAATTTTGCATTACTTTTCAAATTTTGTGGAAATATTGCCAATCCATGGTAGTTAATAGTAAACTGAACATTTTCCCGATCTTAATTTAACAATTCCAATTTAAACATTTTAGGCACGATAATAGGAAATGCAAATCAAAAAGAAAAGTGGGAAAAATCACTCAGCGATCTAAAACAAGTTATCAGTTTACTAAACATACCATATTTAACTTGGGAAGCCAAATGTTTGCTAGTTAAGGCTGAGGTCATGCCAATCATCAATTACACGGCATCAACTTACCCCATTTCAAATCAAATCAACGAAAAGATTGTCTCACGAATTCTTGCCTTTATGGAAGGGCCACACAAATTAACACCTTCCCTCGAGATCCTTCAAATGCCCAAAAATCTTGGAGGGTATAAAATTATTTATATCACCATTCACGGTGACCTAACATATTTAAAAAATGTTTCTAAATATGTAAAATAAGAACTCAGCACTTAGAACTAGATACCCAAGCTACCTTTATAGAACATCAAATTGGACATACTCTATCAAATTTGTTTAAGCTAAATCAACTGAATCATCTACCACATAAAACAATACCATCCCCATACTACAAGCATACATTAGAACTTATCAAAAAGTACAACCTTACGAAGAAAGAATTGGAATGCGGCAAAATTAAAAATGTATATACACTCATCATTAATGACTTATCCCTAGCGACCAAAGTTGTAACAAATAAAAGCAAGTGGAAAGCAGTTCACAATCCCATTTTCCCCAATTATTTAAAAACTTTTAATTACAAACTTGTTTATAATATTTTACCTTTCCAAACAAAATTTTGTAACTTCTCTTTAGACAAACCAAAATCCTTTTGTGTTTTTTGTAATAAAGGCCTAGACTCTGCATTTCACGTTTTCAAATCATGTGAAAAACTCATCATGATATGGCAATTCCTTGATAGTTTAATCAGAAAAACCACTTCTATTGCCGTCCCAATAGTGCAAGACTAATTATCCTTAAATTATTTAATACCTGCTTCCTTGTCCCAATCAGAAGCTGACACGATAACCCTATTAATTACAATCACCAATCATGAAATCTGGAAGGCCGGAAACACAAAAATTCACCAAAATATTAAAGTAAACGCCAAATTAATAGTTATACAAATCAAAAAAGCAATTCTACGACGTCATCGTTTAGAATCACAAAAAATAGTTCAGTCTTACTTACCGATTCTCCAAAGACTTAGGGAAAATCTATAAAGTGTCATGTGATCCCTTGATCAATAATTGCATTTCAACATCTTGTATTTTAATGTACAATTTCGTATACTTATCGTTTTGTTCTTTTGTCTTGTAACAAAGGTTACTTTTAATACTTGCCCCTCAATATAGTTGATTACTTCATGATTTAAAATCTCATATCATTCCAAGTACTCATGCGATAAATAGCACAACAACTGACTTATCCAAGTTTAAAGTACAAAGCGCATGTTCGTATACTTGCGCGAAAGAATTTCCTTACTTGTCACAATGAAATAACCAGCGACAACCGTTAATGAAATTTGAAATTTTGAAATAAATATTCCATTATTTTAATCAATGAACAGGTATTCGTAACACACTTGTTATATGTTTTTTGTGCTGTTATGATTATTTAATTATGTGTTTTTTCCCCTTATTGTTTGTTATTTGTCTTAACAAATAATAAAAAAGATAGAAAACGTTAGAGTTTTCACTTATTCTATTTAAAAGAAGACAATGAAATGGTCGAAACAAAAGCTTAATTGAAATTTCGTACCACTTCTCATATTTTCTTTTGCATTTTCTAAATTCTACCGATGGCTCCACATTCGGTGTCTTTGTATAAATATAGAGGCTTTTTTGTTAGAGTACGAAAAACTAACCAACTAAACAGATTGCTATTTTCAAAAAAACCAAAAACATTTTGCCGTGAGGCAAATGTTTTTGGTTTTTTTGAAAATAGCTTTTGTTTGTCAAGCTTTTGTTTTGTCAAGCTTGTCAAGCTTTTGTTTTGAACACAATTATATTCTAAGTCAAAGACGATTTTATTTTTATCTATTTCCAAATTTTATAACTTCTACTATATGTTAAAGCAATGGTGGAAGTGGAGGGTTCGAATCCGCGATCCGCTTCTACATCGAAGAGCAAAACACTTGCTATTGGCCGATATGTTTTGAGCGTGATTATTTTTCGACATATCGATATGAATGTGGATTCGACCCCTCTACCGATCTGGTTTTTAACAGGCTGGCAATTATAAAATCATACACGTGTAGATCCAGTTATTTCTTTTAATACAGTAAAGTACTAGTGATAGCTTGTGAAAATTTCATTATAACTAACCAAATCGATATGTGGACTGATGCAGTAACTGCTAGTTGTAGCATAAGCTGTTGCAAGTTGTACCATTAACTGAGATGCTGGTAAGGCTGAATGTTTATATTTCAGTCGCTTGATATTGCTGTCACTGACGAAGATACAAATCGTGACGACAATACTCGAATGAAACACAAAGACAACAATGACAACGACATAATGTGAGTGCAGGATGGCTCATAGCACAGCTAACACTCTTCAAGCGGACTCTGCAGCATAGGCGTAGCCAAAGAGAGGGCAAAGGGTCCTTGCCTGCTCCAACTTGCTTGAATCTGATCAAGAAATGAAGGCAGTTGAACCAAAAATAGGAAAGTAGTTACTTTTAAAAAGTTAATATTTAGAATAAAAGACGTCTTTACCTTCGTTTTTGGATGAAGATAGGAAAATAGCCACTTTCGAAAAGTTGATCACCAAAAAAAGCTTATCAAGAAAATTTTTATATTTAGCTCTCCCCAAATTTTGCGTCTGACTGCGCGGCTGTTTAGCGGTATTCTGTACCAAGCGTCATCCAACGTGGGATGTTCTTGAATCTGCAAGTTTAAAGAGGTCTTTAATTAGAGAGATGGAACTGCTGGTATATGGGCCAGTTGCACAAGTTTAGCGGACATCCAAAAGGCATAGGAGCGTCTTCCTAATGTTCAAATATATCATGTTTGAAACTATTTTTTATTGCTTTGTGGTTCTTTTTATAGGAATTGATTCCACCTCTTTCCTTATTTCCATCTGACAAAGCATCTGACCTGTAACCTAGATGCTGTGGATTCGAATTCTACCGAAATCGCTTGTTTACCAAACTGTTAAGCAACTTGAACGTTTGGAGCAAAAATTCCACGAGAAATGTTTTTCGCAGAGACCCTCACTTGCATCATCACGCCGTTATTATGGACGGTTCCACGTCACTCACCAACGATACCAATACAGCTTTGATGACACCAAACGGACTCGCACATCAACCGCAAATAGTTGGAGCGGCAGAAGTGCATAACGGAACGGCACAATCGTTTCCACCTTTATATGACGTAGCAGTGACGTATGACACCGCCCCGCCAACGCAAATGGCGTTGCCCAATCAGTGTGAAGAAAAATATGAAAACAAAAATCAAAATAATTCAAGTAGGTCATTGTAAAGCGTCGGTCTCAAAAGCAGTAGTGGTCTTTCAAAGAAGCCTGAAACAAAAATCTAAAAGAGGGATCAACTGTCTAAGCTTTATCTAATACCTCAGCACCATTAATACATTCCTTATGGCAAGAACTGCAAAAGCTTTGACAGTTTAAACCAGGGGTCGCCGAACTACGGCCCGCGGGCCAAATCCGGCCTGCGAAGGCTTTTTATGCGGCCGGCGGAGCCCTTTTTTATTAATAGATAAACAAATGCTTAGCGCAGTGTTCCCTTGATAGAGCCGCTTCGACCCAATCATTTTAATAGCGAAAAGCATAATTTGTTACAGCGAAAGAGATTTTTTTGGAGGTCACCTTTTTTTCGGGAAATATTACACGATCTCCGACGTTACTGACCGTTACTCTCCACCAACACTGAGTTAACTTTGGCCCACGGGTCTTTAATATGCCGGCAATGTGGCCCTCCATGGAAAAAGTTTAGAGACCACTGGAAACAGAGAAAATTTGATCACTCGTCTAAATAAATTTAGAGCTGAATCTAGTTTTGCATCAAAAAGATGCCAAAATATCGAAAAACTATAACTGGTTATTTTTTTTGTCAATTATCTAAGATTAAAATTTTTCTAAGCTCTGCTGCCAAAAATGGATAAAAGACCCAGCTTTATGCAACATAGCCTACGCATTGAAGTCAAAACTAAATTGGGCTATGAAAGCAGTCAATCAATAATTTTATGAAATGTCACACATGATCAAAAAACGGGAGTTGCTATGCGACTGTTCACTCATGCATATCAACTCATGCTCTGTTTACTAATCTTTAGTAGGATTGGGTAACGTCGAAAAGTAAATTGACCCCTACAGAAGGAAGAATCTTGTTAAAGTGCACATTCCAAAGAAAAAACTAATAAACTTGCTGGCGTATTTCTCTACCCAATTGCGCTACGTGTCAAGTAAAGAAGCCGTGAATACCATCTTTTAAAAGTGTTTTGTGTGACGTAGTCAAGGTTTGTACCGACAACCAACCGGTAATGTGTTCAAGGCTGACGCAACCACTGCACTATCGAGACAGATGCGTGACTTAAATTTACTACATAAAGAGCTAAAGTCTGCAGCTGATATGCAGAGCAGGTTTGCTGTCGCAACTTTAAACAGCTACAATTTGACCGAGATCGAGAGGAGTTTGAACTGGTAAACGAAAACACCAAATTATATATTTAATTCGCGAAGCTTTGTAAGGGGACTTTTGGAGACAAGTTTGACTCAGCGAAACCACATAGGCTACTAGTAGGTTAACTATAGTTAGTAACGAAATTATGTAGACACTACGTTTTAGAGAATCAGGTGCATGTTGCTTTATAACAACGAAGTAGAAGTTTGGAATAAGTCAGAAATAAAAAGTTGAAGTTACATCTGTATATTAATTTGATTGGAAACCTAGATTCCGTAATCATTTTGGCATGTTGATGTTCGGCATCAGTCAAATAATGAACAAAGAAAGCTTTGGTACCATATTGTTTTTACAAAATGCTTGAGTGGAGGCCTTTTGCTGTAAATGCTAGGGGTTATGGAGCACCCGCTTTACTAATACCATTTCAAGACCACCATCGCTCAACAGTACAAGCAGCTAAGTGCTTTAGTTCAACAGACATGTCACACAACCAGTTTTTGTTTTCACAGTATGACGTGCGCCGCATCAAAACTGCTTTTAATTGAAGCTCAGCGATGAAGTTGGTAACCGAAACGTAATTACCGAAGATGTGTTTAATATTTGCTCCTTCCTTTATATGCTGCTAGGCCTATGCTCTTCTTGCAGCCAATATTGGCCTTCATGTAGACCTGATCTTGATATCATATTAAATCATGCAATTACTGCTTTAGATTTATACCTTGTGAAGAGGTCTTCAAAAGGCGGAAGACAATTAGCTAAATCGCATGAAGTCGCATCTGTCAAAATGACGTGCGACCACGAAAAGTCGCGAGGTATGTCACGTGATCGAAGACAAGATTATGATTCCGGGTTTGATTTGTGCAACGCGGCAGAAGATAACATATCGAATCCTGACGAGGGAGGAGATGCGGGAGCCAGCACTGCCGGAAACGCGAGGGATTTATCCGTTCATCGCTGCTATGACAACCATCAAAAAGTGCACGCGATTTTACCGGAAAACACGGTCTATGCCCACCATGCAGTGGCACCTGGTTCGATTGATTCTATCGCAAGTCTTGATGGTACAGGTGCCAGTGTCACGTCAGAAGACACGGGAGTGGCACTTAGTGCCACAAGTGGTAAGTATTTTTCATTTCATTAGCTTTAGATGAATTAACACGTAAAGTAACACGACAGTTTATTTGTTGCTCCATCTTTCTATTATTATTTCTTTGTTTATTCCCCCTTATTTAATTATATTTACTTTCTCTATTTTTAGATTCAGTAGAGCGAGCATAAAAATCTTGACCTGATTACAAACTTTAAGGCACTGAGGGTAAACAAGGTAAAACAATAGTTTTTGACATACTACTAGTACATGACAAAAAGTTTTTAATAGCATGCATATTTCGGTATTCAAAAAATCAGTATGTATTTAGAAGTGATTTCTAAGGCTTCACAAAAATGCAGTACGCACCGTGTCACCAGTGTCATCAGTGTCATCATTCGAATTCGGTTTGCCCGTCCTTTTGCGATCACCAACGCTGTCAGTGCCTTTAAATTTGCATTCCAGCTTTTTATAGATTCACACTCGGAGGGTTCGCCGAGATTCTGTTTTAAAAATTGCGTTGAACTTTGCCGATTTTGCTTCGCGGAGCGACCTAACACATCGCGCTTTTTCTTTCATTGATGCCGTATTCATGTTACAATCATATTTATACCACATGCATAGTAAGCTCATAACTTAAAATAACGTTTCCTTAATACCAAAAAATTCTTGTTAATAAAAACTTATTTAATGCACTGGCACAGTGCCAAAAATTATTGTTTTGACTTGTTCAACTTTAATGCACGAAAAGATTATGATCAGGTCAAAATTTTATGCTTAGACTGTATTTTTTCTCACTAGTTTTTACTCTCGGATATTTTTATTCGGAAAGATTAGGAGTTAATTAGAATGTTTTTCTTTTGTTTTTACCTGATTCCGCTTTTTATCCTTTTTTTATTTTTTCTTTACCTTTATTTTTTTTATGACCATTAATTTTGCCTTATTGTTTTGTGATGTCATGGTGACTATATTTTAGGTCTGATATATTCCGCTTGTCATTTGTATTAATTTTAGTTCATTTCTTAGTCTCTCATTTATTTTACTTGAAGAAGTGAGCATTAGCTCATATAAGCTTGCAATATTATATTACCAGCTCCAAGTGGTTACCATCGATAGAGAGCGTCTTATAAGCGAGAAGCAAAACAACAAAGCGAGTGCTGAAGGCGCGAGGCTTCCGAAGAAAGCAATGCTATTGAAAGATATTTTCAAATTTACAAAGCCATCCCTGAACGCGTTTCGTTCTTTTGGACTCATCAGCAGGGCTTGCCAAGGGTCAAGATATCCCCTCCAATAGCATAACGTTGACTTTTATAAAACAAATTAACACAAAGCACAAGACTTACGTGCCGTTTACTTTTGAACGAGGTTCGTTTTGACGTTACTGCTAGCCGCTCAACTATCGACTAAAACTGATATCCCTATGTAAAGTTGATCACACAAGCAGTGATTAGGCATAAAAAGGTCTTCCAAAGGTTACAAACTAAATGCGGTGCTTTAAGGCAGCGCTTTTCAACCGATGGGCCGCAAAGGTCCTTCAGGTGGGCCGCGAAACGTTCTGCCATAAATTAATGATTTTTTTGGAAAAAATTATGAATTGCGAAAGCTAAAAATGTACTATAAACTTAACACTCTTTCGTTTTGTAGCAACTTCCTTCCTGGAATAAATGATTGTTATGAAACAAATTTTTCATGAAGTGGGCCCTAAAACAAAATCTCGGCGAAAAGTGGTCCATGACATTAAAAAGGTTGAGAAGCACTGCTTTAAGGCATGGCTGGCAGCACGTGGTGCATGGCAGCGAAACTTGGCACCGGAGGAGGCCAGCTCCAAAACGCGGGTTCGAATCCCATAGACGCGTTGCATTAACGCTGATGTTTAAGAATACAATATACGCGTAACGTTAAAAGGGCACTTTTCTGATTTTGGTGGATCTGAAATGGCTACACCGCGGCTTATATAATGCACGGCCGCCAAGAGGTCAACCACTTCGCCTATTCCACTCCGAGCATAGCTACCGATTCCGACAACTAGCATACCGCACGGGTAATGACTGCTGTGTTACATAGCGCGACCCGATAGGCGACGTAACCAGCGCCAGATACCACTAAACAATCACACACGAAGATTCCCCCTCACAGTGCTTCGGCAGGGTTTGCGCGATCACAGTGCTTAAATATTTAAGTCAACTCCGAATGTCATTTATGAGTTTTTATCTGCTACCTTCGAAGTGGGCTCAGTCACAATTTAGTCATTGAACCATGTTTATGAGCTCGTGCTCTTTTCGTTGGTACATAGTCAGACTGCACCACCGTCACGGATCGATTGTTCGACTGGCTTAGATTCCGAAAAAGTAAAGGAATTTCATTTAGTGACACCAAGCGAATTTTACGACTTTTTTTTATCACACTATTCTTTTTCCGACAATGATGGCGTAGTGATCAGAGCGTCCGCTTCGCAGTCGGTAGACTTAGAGTTTATTTCCCTTGTCCAATCGTGCCAAAAGACTTTAAAAAATGGTATCCACAGATTTTTTGCTTGGTGCTCGGCATTTAAAGAAAGAATGTAGAGAACAACCACTAAAGTTCGCTAGTTGTCTCCTTGGGCAAAGCACTTAATGGGACGCCCCCACCTTTGTGTGGAGGACAGGTGGCCCAGTTTTCTTTCCGAGGACAGGTTTGGTGGCAGGAAGGGTAACAAAAATGCCATGTTATAACAATGCAGATCAGTAATTCTCTGGTGTGGCGATCCTTAATCGGGAAAAGCCGAAAGACAACAACAACATTGTTTTTCTGATGAGCGCCAGACAGGAAAATGTGAATACTATTTTTAAGAAGTCTTTGACATGACCCAAACGAGGTTTCAACCATCAATCTACTGCATTAGGGGCGGTGTCTGCAACTACGATGCCGTCGAGACAATTTTCAAAATTCAATAAAGATAACATATATATGCTTACGCTACAAACGTACTCTGAAACGTTTTTTCAGATGTGTGTTGTACCATTTTTGACAGTTGTCGTACTGACGCACTATTTTTTGATGGTTGTCCTATTCGCTTATTCTTAGTTCTATATCTGTTCATCCAGATTATAAAGAGCAAGAACCAGGGCCTACCGATGACAATTGCTACCTCACAGCAGATGGAAACCCCCAACTTCTTGCCCCTAATACAACATACAAAGCTCCAGGCCTTGCTGCAATTAAGGAGAGAAGTTTTGAATCTCAGATATCAACCGGATCCAGCGCTACATCTCTCCATCAAGATTCATCAAGCTTAGATGCCGACAAACCAGCTTATTTTTCCAGCGACGATGTTGAAAACTTTCCCAAGCTTAAATCTGTTTTACCGCTCATTGAAGCTGAGGACATGCCATACCATTACTACAACCAAGGAGACTTAAACAAGGAGTCAGGAGATTTCAGTGCTGCCAGCAGCCTGAGAAAGCATCGGCCACATGATGTTCCTGGTTTGTCCGGTGTAACTGATGAAATGATTGAAAATAAAAGAAACTCTGGTGCTATGAGGCCCCGAATAGAACATCGCCAGCAAATCAAAACTTTTGCTGACTCAAATTTTCAAGATTTAGTGTCAGCATGTGGCGATTCATCACCACAACATACTGGGAAAAAGCCATTTCCAAACGAAAAAAATTATCAAAAAGAACCCGAGTTGTTTACCAAAATAAACACTCCGTCTACCTTACAGCAAGCCACAGAAGCACAAGCAAAAGCCAGCACTTCTGGTAAATGTGCACATAGCGGTCGAATGGCTAATACGAAGTTCATAACAAGCCCATTGTTTAACATTGATGATGCTATAGAAGGTACAAGTGACGCAATACGTGAATTATTGCATACAAGTGACGAAATAGACATAATTATGAAGCATACAAACGACGACATTGGAAAAGCCCTTGAATGAGTTTTTAAAAAACGCTGGTTTTGAATATTTAGTTACATATTTTTCTTTCTGTCCTGCAGTGTTTTTTTGACTTTATTTATTTCATTTTTTAATTTAGCGTTTGCTCGTAAAAATGTCAAAATGAGTCTCTGAGAGGTTACCTCAAAGCCGTATAAGAATCTGGTAAGGTTTTTACGCCTTTTAGAAAGAGGGACGCGTTACATGATAGAGGACTACGATTAGTAGGCTACTCTTTTTGAAGGAGATATCCTTCAAAGATCTTCAAAAGCATCCAAATAGCTTTCAGTATAATGGTTTCAGTATACATTTTTAGAGTTTTAAAATGATAATTAACTTATCAGCGTGAAGCCGCAAATAGAATATATGTTAAGATCTTTGGTTTTGAGCTTAAATTCCAATTGCGTTTGGATTTGTATCTCATGAACACTCCTTAATTCATAAATAAAATTTTTATTTTAATTAGCCAGGACAACAGCAGCAACCGTAAAAATTATCCTCTTGTTAGTCATAATAACGTGACAGCCGCTGGACTGTCCTGCATTCTAACTGCGAGCTTGGTAACCGTGCTCTAACTTCAGGTTTCATCTTGACAACAATGAACTATCTCGTTTTGTTTTTACGTCTACAATACAGCGAAAACTTTTCCAAAAGTTTCTAATTCGTGTAGTCAAGTAGCGTCACCAACTTTTTTACGTCCTGTGGTGTTCATTTGTTGTAGCAATATTTTCACTTTAAATATGAATTGATTAACATGTTCTCTATTGCTGATTACATGTATTTAAATACCGGTGGTGAGAGGGACTTTTCCAATCAAATTGTGTTAATGTGGCTTTACTTGCCATGGTCAGTGGATCTATGATGAGTCCAGTCCAGGAATTGTAAAAAGCAATTTTAGATGTTGGTGTAGGACCATGGTCAACTTGTTCCACAAGAAATAGAGAATAATAAATCTAGTAGGGATCACTTTGTATGTATTACCCAGCGATCAAGGATCATTGAAGTTCAAAAAACAGATCACCCATCTGGCCGAATTGAAGATTAGTTCCAGCTTTTTCTTGGAAGGTCAAAGTTTTTACGATGTGCTAAGTCCTTTCTGGCTAACGGTCTGTATTTGTGTGCATCAACAATGTGATTTTTTCTTGTTGATTTATTACACAAAAGATAGAACTAGTTAGCTAGTTTAGTCTTTCGTGGAAAGGCAAAAAGATGAAGCGGGCATTTATTGGATGAAAAGTTCTGTGTTTCTTTCGTTCATTCATTCACGCGTATGAGCTCATGCTCTGTTTGCATGTCTTTCGTCAGACTGGGCCACCACGACGGGTAGACTGCTTGGCCTCACCATCTGTCTGCCACATGAAGACGGAGGCATCCCGTTAAGTGCCTTGCCCAAGGACACAACAAGCTTTGTTCTCCACACTATCCCTTATGTGCTGAGCGCCAAGCAGGGAAGCTGTGAATACCATTTTTTAAAGTCTTTTGGTATGACTCGACAAGGGAAATGAACCCCAAGTCTACCGACTGCGAAGCGGACGCTCTAACCACTACACCACCGCGCCGGTTTTCTTTCGTTAATGAAAATAATCTCGTATGAACAGTGGCGTGATTCTTTTCTTGCAAATATTGCAACAAGCGGGAATATGGTTTTTGCTGTATGTCAGAGTGAGTTATTCGTATGGTCTGAGTTATTCGTCACAGTAACCTAAAATCTTGTTGGTAAAAGCCAGATTGTAAAAATAAATACGTGGAAACTGTATCATAAAAACATGCATATATTTAAAAAATAGTCAAGCAATGAGCTACGATTTTTGCCCAATTCGAGAAAAACTTGATTATTTTGACGAAAAATTTCCTTCAAAAAAGACTATGTAATGTGTAGATACAGACCTAAATCTATTAGATTTGTGGTTTTTGTTGACTCCGCTCCCGAAAAAAATTAATTTGCAACTTTTATAATAATGCGGTAAGAGTGAAGTCGCCATTGTTTATATTGAAATCTTACCCTTTGGCTATGTAGTAGTTTACCACCTCTTGGTCATCACTATTGACACTGTGACAAAACAATGACTGTGTGTTCACTTCACTGCGCAGTGACTTGTGGTATGATTTGTATTTGGTGCTTGTAGATTTAGAACCTTGAATTTATAGCAAAAACAACCATGTATTATTAATTTTGGCTGCAAGAGCGATTTGAAATAAAATTACAGGAAACTGGTAAGTCCGAGTAGATTTACATCGAGTGATGATAGATCAAATACAGGATGATGCAGTGTTGTTTAGCTCTTTAGGGATCACAAGGTATTTTCTCCAAAAATAATAGCCAAACAGCTTGTCAAAAACATACTCCCAACGTTTCAGCTCTCAACTGGAGGCATTCTCCATGACAATTATGGATAAACAAAAAGGTTGGCAAACAACTACACCCTATTAATTTAAAAAAATTGTCAATATAACTTAGTTGCTGTTCAACAGAAAACACCATTTTTCAACTAACAATAATTTTTATAAGCAGCAGGATCTTGTGGCCATGGACCTTTGATGGCTGTTGTCATCAGGAACTACATGATTAAAAAAGAGGTCAAACTCGCAGTCCTAGACCATCAACCGAAATTCCTTTATCTCTGTCTTAGCAATTGTTTTGTTACCTCCCCAAATACATTGTCTATTGATACATTTCTTGGATACCCTAACTGTGTGCAACAGTACATATTGAAATTGAATTTACCAAGGAAGCAGAATCGCACAACTCTCTGAATTTTCTTGATGTTTTAGTGAAAAAAGCTGTTAATGGAATTAAAGCTGGCTCCTATCAAAAACCTATGCGCACTGGCCTACTCACAAAATTTTTTTCCTTTTCCCTCTTTGCTGCAAGCGTAATTTACTAAACTCTTTTCTACATCGCTCCTATATTCTCTGCCAGTCTTAATCTCCAATAGATTTAGAATTGCATCACGTCAAGATAGAACTAAAACAATTTATTAGCATTGCAAGCACTGACCAAGCGCCTTGTTCAGATGCATTTTGGCCACCAGAATCTTTGAACAACAATTTCTCTTTAAAGACCTTCCAAAGCCATTTATCAAGAAACCACAAAGTATACCTGCTGCGAGGTTCGTGTGGATTTCACTATATTTGTTTGAACCACCCGCTATCTGGCAAAACACCTGAATGACCACCAAACCAGTCTCAACTTGAAAGCGAGTAACCACTTAAATTCCGATCCAAAGCATAGAGGACTTCACCAATCCACAGATTCTTAATAGCTCTTCAGTCCTATTCAAACTCCTTATCCTGGAATGACTGTACACTTAACAACTGAAACCTGAGCTAAATTTCGACTTCAAATTATTTCCTCTCCGCTAATGTAACACGTGACAATCGCTTCTTGTCTTTTTTTTTATATCAACATGGCGTAGCTGTTAGTCAGTCTTTTGTTTACGAGATAAGCGTTAAAAATGCCACCAGTTGAAGGCCAAAACGTTCGCAGTAAGCAAATGTTTTTCACACATTGCTTGGCTTTCACTTTTGGAAAAAAGTTCTTAGTTTTTTCCCAACAGTACCGTGCGGATTAGGCATTTAATTTATGTTGGCAAAAACATTTCCTTGAATATTCTTTTACAATTATATTACCATTTATTTCAGAAATGTGATTAATGCATGATTATAACGCAACCATTCAAAATCAAGAATTTATTAAAACCATACTCGTTTTGCCGAAAAATAAGATGAGAATAGGTTTTTGAAACCCACAATAATCTTCAAAAAAATTCGAGGTGCCATACGCATCGATGTGGGCTTTAAAAGATAATCTCGTTTTGAATTGGCATAGACCCCTAAGAATCCCTGGTCTGTAGTTTCGTAGATAGGCCAACCCCACTCAATGATGCTCTGAGTCCTGTGATGAGGTCAATGTTCTGAATTCTCTGCCTGAGCGGCGTAGATCTTGCCGCACAGGCAGAGAACTCAAATAACTATTACAAACATCAATAGGTTTGTAGCCCTGTACAGCCTTTAGATTTTATATATTCAACTAGAAAACTGATAAATGATCTTGTGGTCATTGAAATGGTATTTATTATCACATTTGTCGAAACTAATTGGTACATTATCATACCGGTAGCGATTTACCGTAGTAAATATTATTTCAGTTATTTGTTTTTACTTTTAAGGTTTAGCAAAAAAAGCTAGGCTATCTAGCAAAATTAACTGGGAGACGGACTTATGCGACCCCTTTTAGAGTCAATTTTTTTATGAACATTGCGCTCTGATTGAAAAAGACGTGTCATATTTTAACTCTATAACGAAATTTTGTGATTATCTTTAGAATATTACAAGAGCTAAATCAAAACATCAGAGCTTTAGGAAAAGCTTCGACGATTTGATTTAGCTCTTGTTACTGTACCTATGAAGCAAAGTTTTTTCTATATACGGCCTTAAAACTTCTTGAAACTACTTGGCATATAAACTTTAATCTTCGCATTATTGATCACTGCCACTAGGTGAGCGTCGTGAGAGGGTTGGGTGACGTCGAAATAAAGGAATAATTTTTCAATTCGCTTGTCTTAACTGAGAAAAACGATTGGTAGCTTGAAAAAAAGCAGTACTCAACTCAATAACATGCAAAAAACTGTACCAATTTAAGGGTTAAAATGCAGGCGTAATGTTCAATCAAAAAGTTGGTTTTCCTTAAAAAATACTGACTGTAGAAATGCTTTAACAGTATTAGGTAAAAATATGCCGTTGATAAAAAAATCATACAACAATTTGAGCTTTATATGCGATGCAACAAGCGCTTTTTTTAAGCTTGCTTTTCTTTCTTTCTTTCTTGAACGCTTTCATTGAAATTCTATTTCGCCAAACAGCTTTGGCTTACACGTGACACATTTGTTGCCAATTGACTCCGATTGATATCATTGTTGCCAATAGGGTGTTGAGCAGTTATTTTCATCCATTAGCTCGCGTTTTGCAGAGTTATTTAGTGGGAGTTACATTGACAATACCAAAGCTAAGAATAAATTCAACATGTATCTGCCAGTCTGACTTGCATTTTAGCGCTTCGTCATACCGGAATCAAACATAGAATAATGCACACTTTACTTGACAAAGATCCTCCAAAATATGCTTAACACCCGCCTTACCTGTGTGGTTCATAATGATAAAATCTAACTTTGGTTAATGGATACAGGCAACGCAAACATTACCCATATGCGAATATGTAAAACGGTGACTTGAACATTCGATATCCAAGGACCACGACATTCTTCAGGTGGCTTTTGTAGAAACACACCTACAATGAAAAACAAAAGCTGCTTTTATGATCCTAAATAAAATTAGGAAAGAGAGCAGAAACAGAATTCGATTGAAGTTGTACAATTTCTAAGTTACCGTGCACATGTTGAGCGGGTAAAGCCAGTGTGGATTTTAATGAAAGTGCATTTGGATTCCATTTTCAAGACACGTTGCCAGAAAAAACTTTTCGAAAAAGAACGACTTTAATTATTATTTTTTGCAATTAAAAAAGGCCAGCAATTGAACATTCCTAAAGATCCATGAAAAGATTTTAATCGAAATTTTTCAACTGATTTTTAAAGCCAATATATTGTTTTTTTGATTAGGGCACAGTAATGAAAGGTTGGTAAAATTCCAAGCCCGAGAGGAAATCAAAGAAAACATCGCGGTGTTGTGGTTACAGCGTCCGCTTTCGTGTTGGTTAACGTGAGTTCAAATCCCTTGTTCAGTCATACCAAAGACGTTAAAAATGGTATTCACAATTTTCTGCTCGGCGCTCAGCTCCATAGGGTTAAAATGTTGAGAAAAAGCCAGCCAGCTTGCTTGTTGTGTACTTGGGTAAAGCACCGAATGTGATACTTCCATCATCATATGGCAGACAGGTGATTGGGCCGAGCAGTCTACCCATCACATGTGGTCCATTCTAGCTAAAAACTTGCAATAGATGTTTTTTTTCTCAAAACAAAGCATACTGGTGATGTAAACCATGATCCTAACTTGGCTAGGGTGGCAGATTTTTTTGCAGCCCTGGTCGTGAGTAGGCCTATTTTTGCAATTTGCATGCCAGACCACAACCGAGTCTGCCAAAAGGAAGAATACCTACCAATTTCGATCTTCAGCCTGTGCTGCTAATCGGCAAATGTTCTTTTCAGGACGAGGCGATGCATATGGATCAAACCTGTTCTTTTCAGGTCACATCCTCAACACGTTCCCAAAGCCCACCATTTTACAGCTGAACATTGAAGGCTTCACTGCAAGCAAGATAAACCTCACTCCCATCGTCACTCTCCCGTTTCAGCGGACGCCATCGCATTGCATCAGGCTAGAAACGGAAGATATGAGAATGTTAATCGCGAGTCGTCCCAACTCGTTTCTCAAGAGTTGTCTGACCTCTGGAGTACAATTGCGTCAATTCAGTGAATATCTCAAGAAATTTTTGATCAAGAGAATTCACGGTTGTCTTTCAATACTTAAGCCAGGTAAAGCTCCTGGTCCTGACTCTATTTGCCGGAAGCTATACTTTATGATAGAACTGCTCTAAGATTGCAATTACATACTCCAGGTGGAATACCTTGATGATGAAAACCTCACTGCGAACTTTGGGTCTGAAATAAATTTGTTGAGATACCAATCCAGGAGCTTTTTGACGCTCCTCATATTTTGTGAGGTTAAGCTTACCCGACAACGTTTTTCAGAGGGTACAAGAAAATTTAGCCCAAACAAACATTTATAAACCTTTTGAGAAAGAAATTTCAGCCTTTGCCCTTTTGCTGACCCCATTGACAAGAGCAGGAGCTAGTTTGTGAATAAACAAACATGCGTCTAAAAAGATAAATTAAGCTGCAAAAATTAACCCAAATAGCTTTGAATAAAGCTTGAAAGAACGGATTCATTGTACTCTTATAAAGCAATGAGCGAAAAATACAACAATGTTGTCCAGCTTTCATCAGAAGTTAGCGCCAGGATAATTGGATCGGACCACCATGAATTCGTCACATGCCCTAAAAGCCTCTTTCAAACAGTCTTAAACTTTTACTTTAGCCATCTCATTAAATTGTTTTCACTTTTTCCGTATCTATGCAACAATTCACATAAATCCAGAAGCCATCTTTTTTGTTACTTTGATATGTTTAGCTTGTTTACGAATCTTCAACTGACAAAAATCATTCAGACCTTCGCTGATACTCTGCGCAAAAGTAAATATGTTACGCCTTCTCTTGTTAAGGCTCCTGCAACTTGCTGACACTTTTCCTGGTTAAGCACATGGCTCTAGTGACTTTGGAGCAAATTCGGAATAAACGTTTTTACCTAACCAACGGTGACAGAAAGCAAAGCAGACTTCGACGTCTGAGAAACGGCGTCCCTCAGGGATCAGTAGGCTATTAGTCCACCTTCTGTTTAATATCTATATATACCATCTTTTCTTCACAACCTCCAGAAAGCATGCTTATAACGACAAGGTGGTTTTGTTGTATTCTTCTGGGGACTGAAAGACTTCGGCGGGAACGTTAAGCCAGACATGATTACGCTTTCAGCGTATCTTAAGATTTGGAGATTGAAACTTATTCATGCTAAGACAGTGACGGTGGCCTTTCATTTACACAGTCGAGAAGCCAAACGTGAGCTTGAGGTCTACTCTAACGGTGAATTTTACTATTTTTCCCAGTTCCAACCTACCTAGGGGTCAAACTGGACAGATCACTCACTTTCCCCCACAATCTCGAGACATTACACAAAAATTATTTATCCGCTTTACACTGCCGATGCCACTTGAGGGCTAGGGATGGGGTGCTGGCGCTAAAGCAGTACAAACAGCTGCCCTACTTTTGGTCTTCACTATTGCTGAGTACTGTACACCAGTTTGATGTCGTAGCGCACCCACATCTGTTTCATCGACAATGTTATGACCGACGACTTGCGCATTGTCACTGGTGCCTGCATCCCACTTCAATGGACCACTGGCCTATCTTTTCAGACATCCAGCCTGCTGAGCCTCACCGCATGGGAGCCACACTCTTTTTGGCCTGGGGTAGCACCCTGGATCCTGACCAAACCTTGGATGGTTGACTAGCTGGGTGACCAGATGTGTACCAGGAGAGCCTGAAATTTAGACGCCCATTTGCGCCTGATGTGCAAAAACTATTTTGTGGCCTATGAGAACTAGGCATCTAAGCCGGTCAGTGGACAAATTATAAACGGAGCGCGGAGTACTTTAAAAGTACATCCATGCTCCTTGTTAGACCTCTTAGAATGGCCTTGCCGAGAACAGCTTGGAATAAGCTCAATCCTCTCCAAATTAGCTTTAAATGTTGTCATTCATCCATGTACAAATGGGGTTTCGTTTCCACGTCAAATTACGAATGTGGTGCCATCAAACAAATCACAGACCACGTTGTCTCAGTGTGTCCCATACATGGGGAACCTGGTAGCTGGAATAGCTGGTCTGACGATTTTGGATGACGGCTGGCTTAATACCACCACTACCGCATCTGACCCGGACAGTAAAAGATTCAGATTAGCACGTAATGACATAAACCTTTGGACCCAGTTCTGTTTGTATCTGATCCGGAGTGAATGCTCTTCCACAGGAAAAAAAATTCAAAAGAAACCAACGATTGCGCGTATAATCGCACAGTAAAAAGGGAAATATTTTTTGCTATTTTGATTGAAAATGGCTTCATAGGGTTTACTTGGGGCAAGACTAAAAGTTTGAAGGAAGCATGTGTTCCGTCAATGGCCATGTAGTTTTTTCTCAACAATTTGACTTCATACAGAGCAGTCTCTTGAGAATGCGACGCAAAGATTTCATAAACAATTTCCTACAAAATTGATTGATATTGTGATAAATTAAATGATCTTGTGTTATTTCGTTAAGATTTTAGGTAAATATAGCTCCAAATTAGACCCCTACAGCGAAGCAAACAATTAGCCCTTTCTGAGAAGTAGTAGACTTTATAATCAGGCCTCCTACGGACTGCTTCTAAAAACCTTCCCTTATTGTATTGTCTTTCTTTGGTCTTTGCCCTGTGGTTAAATAAGACCACATGTTTGACTCATATATACGACAGGTGCATCTGCTCACGTATACAATATATAGTGACCACCTGTATTTTCACCATTGTTGTCAAAACACAAACGTGGCAAAACGAGTAGTAAATTTTCGTTTCGTCCTGATTATGCTTCGGATTTCAGTTTGAGCCTGAGTGATGGTCTTCCTGCTTGATTGATATTAAGGCTGTGTGGTAGCCATTATCGCCGTGAATTTTTGTTCTGCGCAGGCTGGGCGGAGCTGCGCATATTTGTAAACAAAAAACTGCAAGAAAGCTTTCTAAATGTTCTATTTTTGTGGTTGTGAAAAGAATACATGTATTTTGCCGCCGCCTTTATCTTACTTTGACTTCAATTGTGCCTTCATAATCATTTAAAAAGAGTGTAGAGGGAAAGGGATGATAGCTTTTTGCCTCTTCTTAGGCCTATTACCTCCTATTTATGATTTAGGCTATATCAAAAATATTCGACGTTTCATTACGGCTCTAATCTTTTTTCCTTGGTTGAAGCGGAAGAAGCCGGATAAATCGATGTTTTAACTTCAAGGTTTTTGACAGGAGCCTTGTTGGCTACGCCGGCAAAGCCGGCCAATAGTAGTATCTTGTAAATTAAAAGCCTATATCAAATTGTAAAATATAAACGGTATTCTAAAGCTTCAAGGCAATCTTCAAGGCTGGAAATTTTGCAAAAAATATCAAATTGTAAAAATATTTTGCAAAAAATATCAAATTGATCAAATTGAAATCTGATATTTGATATTTTTGCAAAATATTTTTGCATGAAGATTGTCCTTGACTACAAAATATTATCTAAGTAATTCTGAAGTTACCATTGGGTTTGAGTTTGTCTTTAGATATCCAGGGGCTACTTCATAGGTGTTGCATTTTTTAACAATCCAGAACGAATCGAAAACTGAATTACTGCATAGGTCAGTCAATCAGTAGTTAGTTTCCTCAAATCAATATCGTCGTTAAAGACATCTTCAATAACAATTGACTTTTTTACTACTGATTTTAATTTAGTTCTGTGGTTTGTCTTGGTTTCAGTATCTAAAAGGTACTTTTTACTACGTTCCTGATACTTTAGAAAACCTTTTATTTTTTAAAAATAAAAATAAAGGCTTCTGTTGTCATGGCCTTTTTAATCGCTAGAACGATTAACTTGCAGATAGTATAAACAATTGCCTTGTGAGCGAAAATTGGTGGCCTTGACAGTAGGCCAAAGTTAATTGATCATCGCTGAGGCTGTAGCTGTGTCATGACAGTGGCAGTGGTGTTTTACATAGCCTATACGTTTTGTCATCTCTAAATCTATCCGTTATAATTTTTAAGTGTCCTTTAGTTGCTGCATGCTCTTAACTTCTATAACCAGATAGGCCTCTTCATTTAGTCTAATACAATTGGAAATCGGATTCTGATGTATGACATTATACGCCCACTATAAAAACTTATTCAACTCATTAAGTGGTTGAATGCCATAATCTTTGAATAGCTTTAGTTCAAGGCTAAGCTATTTTTCATGGTATTTCTAAAAATGACTCAGAAATAGAAAAGATACTTTTCACCATTAATGGGCTGTTGTTCACTCATCTAAACAATATAGAACCTAAATTGCCACCCTTGTATGCTATCTTTTAAGGTTTTAATTATACCTTAGTTTAAAAAGATTTTCTAGCTAATGGACAGTTTATTTGTACTTTGCAAATACCATTAAAGAAAAGTATGGATAGTGGCTATTTTGCTGTCGACAACATTTTACCCTTCGAGGCTACTTTCCATTAACATTCATGTGTGTTTATATAGCCACAAATGCTACAATTCTGCAAGTAATGCTGTGGCGTGTGGAGAGTGCGGCCTTGGAATGCAGTGGTTACAGGTAGGAATCTTGGCTGGCAGGGCGCTTAGACAAAGGCAATGTACACCATAGGGAGGTGCCTGGTATGTAAATGTACAGGGTAAGGCATCCTGAAAGGAGTGTTGGAAAGTTTAGATTGGGGATAAAAGTTTTTTGAAGTCATGATTAAAATTGACCGATCAGAATGAATCAAAAGTCTATTTAATACATCATTAAAATTGACCAATCACAAATGTCACAATGCAAAATAGCCTCCAAGGGTAAAGATGTCATTGACAGCAAAATAGCCACTGCCAAAAGTAAAAGCTATTGATAGTAATGTGGAGCACCTAAATGTCCAACCTTGAATACTATCTTTCAAGTTTTCAGGTCTACCTCAGTTTAAAAAAAACTTTTCTGTCTAATCTGCTAGTGGACAGCTTAACTGTTTGTTGCAAATATCGTTAAAGTAAAGTACAGTGGATTTCGCTTAATTGGGCCACCGGTTAATCGGGTCAGTCGTTTAATTGGGCCAAATTGTTAAGAACAAAATCCAATTAAAGATAATGCACTACATTAAATCCGCATAATTGGGCCACTATTCTGCTTAATCGGGCCACAACTGTAGTCAGACATACACTGGTTTAATTGCAAAACTGCCTTTGTAATGTATTAGAACTCAATATTACAAAGCCAACTATATTATGTAACAATTGAAAAATACAGGTGCAAATTATTTTATCATTTCATGCCCTTGGACATGGTAATTGTTGTGTTTTGTTGCAAATTTTGTGAAGTTCCAAGCAGAGATGCCACAAAAAGAATGAACAGTTGCTGAAAGGGCTGTTGTCCTAAGAAAAATTAGAGAGCAACCTCCAAACATTAGTCATCGCCAGCTAGCTGAGATAACTGGTGTGCCAAGGACAACCCTGGCACAAATACTGCAAGACTTCGGATAATCGGGTCAGCCACTTAATCAGGCCAAATGGTGCTTATCCTGATGTGACCCGATTAAGCAGAATCTGCTGTATAATCTATTGATAGTTCAGTGCTTCAAGCAATGTAACATGCCAGTAACAGTGAATAACTAGCAGTGTAGGCATAGCCTCATTAATAACCTACACTTATACAGAAAGTAATTTAACATTTTTTGAAATTTCTGTTTTGAAAACTGTTAAAACTTAAAATGACAGCCATTGCCATTTCATGATGTGCTCAGTTATACTCTTGTTGGCTTGCAACTGTTACTTTTAAAGTACAAAATGGCTTCAAAAGCTGCTCTTCCGATTTCGGAAAATCAGATGTCAAAAGTAAATGCTGAAAATGGTCAAATTCAAACCAATGGATCAGATGCTGTTCTTGGCAGTGGCGAAATTTCAAAGGAAATAAATGAAATCAACAGTCAAGGTAAAATGTAGGCTAATATATAAGACCTAGTCATAATAATCTTATCAAGTTTGAAATAGTGCGATTATTTGCAACTTTTTCTGCATCAAAAATTCTTCAAGAAGAAGAGTTGCAACAACAAGGAGTATTCTAATCGTAACTATAGATTTGATATTTTGGTGCTAGTTATACAGATTTAGCTGTAATAAAATTGCAATTTTTTGTTAGTACAGTACTTCATCAGTTCAGTGCTTTTGGCCAGAAAAATATGAAAGACTTGTGTTATAGTACCTGTTTATGTCTGTTATTAGAATTGCAATAGTTTGGTAGAGCATTTTGCAATAACTTATAATAATTTTTTCTGATGTAAGTGTGGTATATAAAAAGGTGAATTTAAATTTCTCTAATTATTTGTGTAGTTTGTGTACCGAGCTGCGGTACTTGAATTGTTACATTTGAGCTTATGTTAGTTTATAACATTTTAATTAAAGATGAAATATTTAGTGCTTGCAGTAGTTATTTGCCACTATCAACAACACATTTCTGCTTGATTGGATGTAGATTTGCATTGCAAGGTGATTAGTCCAATGTTTGAGTGGTTTCTGTATTGAAAAAAAGCACTTTGCAGCACGTATTCCCTGTTTGGTTACACTGCTTATAGTAAAATCCACAGTGCCAGCATTACTTGCACTTTAAAGCAGTTCTGAATGCCAGCTGCTTCACTAATGCAGATTATAACTGTAAATTTTGTAACTGTGGAACAAAATATATTACAGTAATAGCAATCCTTTGTCGAGTCTTTACTTTTTAATTCACATCAATTTTTTTGTTTAGTTGAACTTCACAAAGGTAACTCTAAAAAACTTCACGATCTGGGCGATGACATGATTCCAGATGAACTTCTCTATTCCTTGACACATTTTCAACAAGGAGGAAAGAAAGAAAAGGAACTTGCTCCAATAAAAGAAGTTAAAACTCCTGAAAAAATCAAAATGGTATGACATTCTGATTTCTTTTATTTGGTAATATTACCTGTTGCTTACTTAAGGTTCTTTTTTACATTTTTTACTGAAAAGGCAAATCTACTGCAATATGTTTAGCTCCAATTGTAAACCATGTTATTTGAACTGACGTGGTGTAAGCAAACTCACTGATTTAATCAGGACGAAGCATATGCAATACAAGTTAGTAAAAAGTGTTGTTACTCAGATAAAGCCAGCAAGTTTTTCTGAAAAAACTTTGGTATTATTTGCAAGATTTATTTTAAAAGCCTAACATACCCACTGCATCTCGGTGTTCATTTTTGTAAATTTTAGTATAACGAGGAAAGCATGTATATTTATTCTCTTCAAGTAGATTCAATAACATGTTTTGCCTGTTTTACTATCACTCATTTGCTTGTTTAAATGGGTTTTTCAAATAAAGTTTTTGCAGTTTATTAAGCTTAGTTTAGTGGTTTCTGATTGCTTTGACAATGAGTTTAGTGTGATGCTAGTTATGAAGTACTTTTCTCATTCACTTGTATGAGCTTATGATCAGTTAGCCAGTTTTTAGTTAGACTGAGTAACCACGACTGGTAGATTGCTTACACTCACCACCTGCTTGCTTTGTAAAAGTGAAAGATTTCTATTGAGTGCCATTTTCTGGGGCACAACTAGCAACCGTGGAGGTTTTCTTATGTACTGTTTCTTTTTTGGGCTGAATCGCTTTGTAGGGAAGTTGTAAATACCAGAGTTACTTGGTATAGCCTGGTCTGATGGTTGGTGGTTGAACCAACAACCTCCTTCGTTTGATGAGGAAACTCTAATCACGATGTCATTCAGATAGTTTTGAAAGTTCTAGTAGCCCCTTTTTACCATTTGCACATTCCACAAGCATACCCTGAAGCTCTTTCTTCAAATATATAAAATCAACATAAAAGTTTATCATTGAACCTGAAAAATCTATATAATTGATAGTGTCCTATTAAGACAAAATCGATTTTATATGTTAAATTAGTAGTGCAGCTGCTTTTATTTGTTTTTGAAACGTTTTTTGATTTTACGGCATTGTGAGAATCATTGCTGCTTGGATTTAATTCTCAATAGAAGTTAATGTTGCTTTGTTTTACCACAATATGAAGTTGTGTGGAGTATGTGTTAAACAAAAAAAGCAACAAAAATACTTCAGCATATACTTGTACATTGTGTAAGTAAAAATCCATTTTTGCGGGAAAGTAATTCGGATTTTTTATTATGTAGTTGTTGAAAAAAGGACCACCAAGTAATGTGTGGCATCATAAAGCGAGAAGAATGCGCTTCAAACATTTAACTGACAACCCAAGATCCATGGGCAAAGGGGTTGGTACTAGAGATGTTTCATTCCTTTATGACGTGGTTCACCAAGCTGAACCAGTACCACCATCTCTCAGCAAATTGGATAAAAGTGCTGTTCGTGCTGAAGCAATTAGTGTGAGTGATTTTTTTCTACCCTGTATCTAGTATTATTTTGGTGGATACTATGGCGCACTTTATCTCGCCAATTACATTGACAAAAGCATTTTAAAGTTTGAAAGTAAGATGAAAAAGTATTTACCGGTGTTAAAGAGATTTTTCATAGTCACATTTCTTTTTTTGTGTTTTAAGTTAGCAGTAGAAACAGCTTTGCATTACAAACAAATTACTGATTTATGAAGGAAAATACATCATGGTAGAGAACTTTAAAATAGGCTAACATGATTTGTATATTTTAATTGGCATTGTTAAGCATTAAGGGCAGATGGTTATTTGTGGTGCAGTGCAAACAATCTATTTGACTCGATAATGTTTTTAAGTATTTAAATTCTAATTTACATCAAAGGAGAAGAAATCTGCGAAGATTGCTGTCCCTGATTCAATAATACCTGAGGAGTATCACATGGTAAAATCTAAAGCTGTTCTGGGGTTGGAATACATTGATGAGGCACTGACAACTCTTGCAACCGACCATGAGCAGACCCTGAGGGTTTTTCCATCACTAAAACCGAACAAACGTTTCGAGGTTTGTCGCTAAAATTTAAGTTAACAAATAGGAAGTAAATAAACAAGTTTTTCTTGAAAAATTATTCAGTTGTTTTAGCAATGACTATTCTGATAATATAGAAAGATGTATTCATGTTGCTAAGGTTTAGATTCATGTGTTTAAATTACAAATATATTTGAATGATATACATTCTTTAATTTAACTAAATTCATTTTAAACCGTGCATGTATTACCGGCGACTCCAAACCCGGTTTAAACCCAAGCTATTGTAATTTTTTTATTACAAACGAATGGTAATAAACTAACTAACATCCAACTCATTTATTCAGGTCATTCAACTACTACAAACATTAGAAGCCATGCTGGAGGAAAGCGGGGTGCGAGATGACTCAGTTGAAGTGAAAGGACCAACACAAATCCATAATTTGCTGGAACTGATCAAAAAGGAACAAAATATTTACGACTTGGTATTCAGTGAGGTATGGTGTAAATGCCAAAACTCCTGTATTGTCTAAACATTGAGTTCACGACATGACTCCGCCAGCTTAATTATTCTATTATTGGCAGTGACATTGAGTGTCAGTTGAGTCGGAGATGTCTTTTGCTTTTATGCTCTAAAGCTAAGGTTCCACCACTAATAATTTAAAATTGTCACCACACTTACCAATAAAATTCAAAGATAATTTTAGAATTCACACTGGTGGAGCAGATGGGTGATAACTTTACCAGTAGCAATTTTTAAATTACTACTGGAAGTGCTAAAATTCTTACTGAAAATTGTTACCAAGTGATTGCTTTGGATTGTCAGTCGAGGAGCAGTCGGTAATAATTTCTTGTTGGTTGGTTGGTTGGTTGGTTTACCCCTCCTCTTCCTTGGGATGGAGGTATGGCGAAAACATTAATCCAGGTTTACACCATCAACCTAATTAAGTTAGGCTAGGAGAAAAGTGGCAGCCCATTTCGAACCAGTCGTAAATGCAAATTGCCGACTGGTAGCTCCACCACCAACAAGGCTGGCTGCCATTGGTGGGTACCCAAAAGTCACCTCTTACGACATGCTGGGTGAGCAGCTTCACTATTCTAACCCGGTGAAACACGGGTAATTTCTTGTTGTCGATTTGAGTAATTATTTCAGTGACTATTAAGCAAACAGTTTTGATAATTACCGCTATATTTGTCACTCGAGAACAATTTGCAATAATTGCTGAAGATTCTGTATGATATGATAAAGCCAGAAACAGTGAAGCGCTCTAACAGACATTTTAAGCAAGTTTATTGTGCTTATTTACATTGGTATGAAAGGTCCGGAAATGTAATTTTTTCAAAAGTTTAGTTATGAGGACAACAAATCGATGTGTATTGGAGAAAGAAGAAAAATTAGCAAAGGAATTTAGGAAATATCCTTCGTTGTATGATAAGAGCAATACAAGTTTTAAAGACAAGTACACAGCGATAATACATGGGTAAAAATAGATGAATCTCTGGAAAAGCAATCTGAGAGTGCCACTCACGACTGGGAAATATTGCTAATCAAATACTGAAGAAAAAGAATGAAATTAAGGAAAGCCGGTGTGTCGGGGCCAAGTTCAAGGCCGAGTTCAAGTTCAGGCCAAGTTCCAAAAAACAAAAAATATCTAAAATAATATTGATCTTTGTAACGGTATGATCCTTACATTCGTCCGAAATTTTTTAAATCAGTTCTATTGCCGATGGAAAATTCTATCGATTAAATTCATCAATTTTCTCCGTGTGTTAAAAAACCTGCTCCACAGTGCTTATTTTTGCAAAAATAAATTATCGCCGAGAAAATTATTACTGTCAGTAAGAATTTGAAATTACATATGGTAAAGCAGCCAATTTCCAGTTTGTTGAAAACATACTTCATCATTGGAAGTAGTTGCCAAAATAAATTGTCATTGAGGAAATTCTCACCGTGAGAATCTAAATTACCACTTGCGGAGCAATAGCTTTAAAAAGGATATGTTGTAGGAATTTCCCTTGCTTGTTTGCAGTGCATGTAGTAGCCATGCACTCTGTCCGGCAGTTTTGGTAACTTCGAAGCAAGTCTGAACGCAATGTTGCTCTATGAGTAATTGACAAAAGGCTTTGGCTGTTACTTAAGAATGAAAATACTTAACTGTCCAAACTTACAAAGTGTTTTGCAAATTGTGATTTGTACAGCCGTTCAAATCCTGACTTGGAAGTCAGCTGTTAAGTTAAAGATACTTTTACCATGAAATTGTTTCAGGTTATACGGCAAGTTAGCGTTGAATGTGTGGAGCGAGGGCAATTACTCTCTCAACTGCGACAGAATTATGCCGAACTACTGAACAGAGTAAGTTTGTTTTCAGCCTAGACGAATTGCAGCCACATAAATTAAAAGCTACCTTAAATATTACCGCCTGCGATTGCTGATATCCTGAATTATGATTTGTTTTCTATTTAAAATATGGGACAAAAACAGGTACTTACTGATAAACGTATTATCATATTGTTTATGATCTTTTACGCAACAGAGACATAAACCAACCAGGATAACTAAATTACGGTGAAATATTAATAAAGCGCTCTAATCATCCGTTTGATGTACAATAAGGCGTGGTTTTTTTTTAATGCAATGAGATAATATTTAAATTCATGCAAACCAAGGACCACTGACTTAGCTGTAAAAAGCGAAGGAAATTCCGGTAGGTAATCGAACCTTTATAAACGTAATGGCCGACTATCAAGAGACTATATATTGTTTTAGCCTGTCATGCTTCTTTATTGCGAGTGTTTCTCTATTTATTTACTTGGTGTTAGATTCCAAGACAAATCCAAAGTCTCCACGCTGAAGTGATGGCACAACGGTCACTTGACAGACGACTGACTGAAGAACTGGTCCGTTTCAAGTCTTCGATCACTTTCCTTACAAAGTACTATGTTTGAAATTATTGAATGTAGTTCAGCGTGATAAGACTATCGCAAGTCCATTGCCCCTGTTGTCTGGGTTGTTATGGCTGTGGGAGAAGCACTTTGCAGCAACTTTTCCCGCTTGTTGACAGTGCTGATGACGCAAATGCACTATACCAGCATCACTGGTTAGGAAGCTTTCTTTAGAAGTACACTTCAGAATTGTTGAAAAAGCGATTGTATCTTGTCCAGCCCAACGAGTAAGTTGATGTAGAGCTTTTCGCGATTTATTCGCTTTTTGCGCATGTGCTACAAAAGAGGCCAAAGGCTAAACTGTTGTCAAATAGGAAGAAATTGACTGCTTGTTTTAGAAATAGATTCATTGCGCGAAGTACGGTCGATGTGATAGAAATCTAAGTTCAGAGGAACTTGAAAACTATTTTACGCCAATTCTTTATTCATAATCTTCAACCTCGGTGGCTGTTTTGTGTGCAGTGTTTGAATTACGATTTTAATCTGTATTTTTCTTAATATAGAGAACTTCAAACAGTTCGAGAGCACGATCAACATGTTACAATGGAGGCGCAAATGGCTGAAGAAGAATTGGCTAAAGCTCTGAAGGTAGAACGTGATAAAGTCTTGATTTGTTCCTCCTAGCAGCAACCTGTTAATGTGATTAAATTTATATGGCAATTAAAAATTGCATTTCTTTACAAATAATGAACAAATTAACTAATGGTTTTATGGATCGCGATTTTTCCCAATCAAAACCTTATATTAAGACCTTAAGTGGGGGAATTCTACCTCTACTCTTCTCACAAATGCTCGGGTGATTGAAGCAGCAATAGTTTGAAAGTAATTTTTGTTGCTAAGATGAATTTACTCATCGTGTCTCGGTAACATACAAAATTGCGTCTTGTCGATGCCTGGTATGTTCGCTTAGAAATTACGTGATCTTTGATCAGATCCTGATTTGCGAACGAGCTTTTAAATATCAGATACTTTATGATAGTTTCTTATTCAAGGAATCTCAAACCAATGCTAATTTGGTTGATGAATATCACAGCTTGTATGAGTTGCAACGTAAACGGTTGGAAGCTTCTGTTTCTGATCTGACCACGGAAAAAGATTTGTGGAGTAATGCCGCGTACAGCCTTGCTTTAAAAGTGAGTGAATTGTACATTACATTCTGGTGCCCATTATGACAGGGTTCCATTTTAAGATTTTTGTGAATAGGTTTTTGTTTTGGCATCAGTTCAATCTCAACTTATACTTTCTTCGAGCATTTTTTTTCATCTTGCGTATCAGCTGGTATTCGACATGCAGTTAAGTACCTTTCCCAAAGACAAAACAAGCAAGTTTTCCGGCTTTTTTTTTCAAACTATTCGTTTCATGCTAAACGTTTGGCACGGAAGCTAATAATACCATTTTTTAAAAGTCTTTCGGTATGACTTGACAAGGTAATTGAACCCAGGTCTACCGACTGCGAACCGTACGCTCTTACCACTACATCACTGGGCTGTTGCTTTTTTGATGAAAATGGAATTGCTGCGGCGCCAAACCAAGTTTACCAAAGAAACTCCAGTTTACGGTATGAAGTAGATAAGCGTTCACCGAAAGTCGTTTACCTCAACTGAGTTGAAAATTTAATCCTCCGATTGCAGGATAACTTACACAGTTATTCATAAAACAGCTTCTGTCAAAACCTGCTTCAGTGTTACCTGTAGTGCTGGCACGGTGCATTTTTAAGGTAGGGCAATGAAATGTCTATTTGAAAGGCACCAGGCTGACACCGTGGGGTTCAGACACGCATAAACCAGCGCCGTATTGCAGTATACAGTAACTTAGTAAGCTATAACCTAATGAGGTGTAACCGGACATAACTGGGACTAGATAAAAGTATTTTGCGTTAAAAGCATGTTTCGAAACTAGAAAAAACTTTAAAAATTTTTTGTTAGATCACAAATATGAATTCTTTGAACACAGCGAAGAGACTTCATGTCAGTGAGAAGGCCTGGTCAAAACTGGCCAATCACTTTGCAGTGATGTTGAATGATTATGACAGTCAGTGTTTGGCTGATGTGCAGAGACACGTAGAAAAATGGCGCGTGACAATGTTTCAGTGAGTGATGAAATAAATCTTATTAGCTTGGTTAAGACCGTTTTTAAAGGAAGGCCAAGATTTTACTCTTCATGTTTGTTATAAACATTTAACATAAAAGCCATTGCAGAGACCAAATAGTTTCAGTATTTATTACTTAAAAGCGATAAACAGTCATGATAAATCACGCAACAATGAGTTTCTCTTTTCGATTACTAAAGGAGAAAATTTAGGTTTTTAGGTTTGAAATTTTCGTGTTTGCGTTTTTCATTTTTAATATAACAAACTGCAATATCTGATATTGTTGATGTGTTGTATAGCTTGCATATTTTCTTAGTCCTGAGCATGTATAATAGCAAAACCTAAGCTTTTGAATGCAGTTTGTCAGTCCGGTACGTGCACTGTTGTGTCTTATTTTCACATAGGTTCAAGCAAGAGTTGGAAAGTTCTGATAAAAAAACAAAAGATCTTCTGGTTGCTATTCGTGAAGGGTTATATAAGTGGATAAAGAAATATGACGGTTTGATTTGTTATTTTGTTGTTGGGTAATTCTCCTCTTCGCTGGAATTGAGTTGCACCATTAAACGGATTCACGCCACGAACCCAATCACCGTCGCACTAGGCAAGTGCGACGGTGTATTTCGAAGCGGTCATGAGTACAAATTTCAGATTGTGTGCCCTACCATCATCAAGGTGACCTGCAATCGATTGGTACTCAAAAGCCGCCTTTTACGACACGCTGGGTTAGCAGCTTCAAAATGCTAACTCGGTAACGTTAAAATCAAACTAAAAATTACCAGTGTGATGGCGTAGTGGTTAGAGCGTCCGCTTCGCAGTCGATAGACCTTGGGTTCATTTCCCAAATCGAGTCACACCAAAAGACTTAAAAAGATGGTATTCACAGCTTGCCTGCTTGCCGCTTAGCACAATAGGGATAGTGTGTAGAACAAGCCGGCAAGCTTGCTTGTTGTCCTTGAGCAAGACACTTAACGGGATGGCTCCATCTTAATGTGGCAGACAGGTGGTGGGGCCAAGCAGTCCACCCGTTGTGGTGGCCCAGTTTAACTAAAGACTCGCAAACAGAGCATGAACGCTCACGCAGTGTATATACGTCTTGCAAAATACTCAGAACGAATAGCTGAAACGACGAAGAGAAACTAAAGATGTTCCTTTTGTTTCAAATTGAGCAACCTTTTTAAATTGAGCTTCTGATAATATCATGGCTTCGCTATTTTTTCCGTGCGAAGCATAAGTGATGGTCTCATTGTTTTTTTCAGATACTCTTGTGGAGACACAAGGTGACGCCCAATATATCAAGGAACCTCCTGCAGATTTTGTCAGTGGATTATGTGAATTTTTCAAAACTTATGAAGAGGTGATTGGGCTATTTTATTGCGAATAAGTGGGAAGTCAAGCGCTTCTTTGCATCTAAGTCTTTTGGTCTGTACGTAACTGAATAAACCGACACTTTTACTGTTTAGCACGCTTGTACCGGCTTGAATTTTTTGTGTTATACGTTTGTCCTTCAGGTTGCCGAGGCAGCGACAGTTGTGGTTAAGCAAAGGATAATTAGTATTACAGTTTACGGTTTTGAAGTTATCAAGTTTCGCGCTTAGCTTCTTGTTTGTGCTCGTCAAACGGGAAATTTTCGCCGGACATGTTTCCAAAGAGCACCGCGACGTAATTTACCATCGTGATGTTTCAGTAATTTTGCTTCCATGTTAGCAATAGACATCGATGTTCTGCGTCATTGAGTAGCTACATTCCGAAAAAGAAGAAGACGAGTTGTGGATCATCGTCTTACTGCATTGTGTGTTAACTCCTTTCGTATGAAATTTTTGTGCCGTCACAAAGTTGTTTTCCAGAAAATGGGAGTAAACGGAGAGCGGTTCGCGGGTGGCATGTTGCTAAGCAACGAAGAGCGCATAACTTTTATGGCTAAGGAGTCGAACGCCTGGACCGAAGCAGGCTGGGATATATACAGACGACACAAGTAGGCGTTGACTATTTCTTTTTTTCTAGGGCCTGACCTATTTGCTCATCCGCTTGTGTATCTAATTTGAAAAAAAATGTTGCAGTTGTGAAATATAATTTTATAAAATATATAAACATTGTACAAATGCAAGATAAGTGTTACTGATATTAATTTGATTGCAAAAATCATCTTGTTTTAACCAAAAAAGTTGATCAATAAAGCTTTGAAAAAATCTGTTTGCCAGAATATTTTCATTCCAATTTATCAAAGGCGTTATCGCATCAATTGGGAATAACTGAAATCACTCCGTGTTTAAATCTCAAAGAGTTTCGATAGCATGAACTAAAATTGCCCGGAAGGGCATATTTGGATTTTATGCGGGAAACACCGCAGATTGATCAGCCAACAATATGCTAGTGTAGATTTGATTCTGGCTGGCACGTGAGATGCTGGTGTGGATTAAGGGAAGGAGAATGCTTGTCAGGCATCGCCATATTTAAAAATTCGCGAACATTTAGCATTTCATGAAATTGCATAAATCTCAAGAGTTTGAACATAAGGAGAGTAATCATGAGCGAGCCAATCAGAGTGCTTACACAAATATAACGTGGTTGTTATGACTGCCGTACACACATCGGAATTAAAAGATAAAGCATTCTGTTTTAACGCGAATTTAACGCGATGTAGCCACTAATGAGAGCGTCACGGATAAGCTTCTGGTGGAACTGATTTTTTTCAAAAAATGTGACTGTTTTCTACCGCTAACAAGTTAAAGATGAATGCTGTTAATGGCTAGTAATGTTGGTAACAGTAAAAACAAACATGACACTCATTTGCTAGTCGCCTGGTGCAAGACAATCTATTTCGTTGGTTCTTAAATAGCACCACGGCTAACAGCCAAGGAGGTAAAATTTCAGTCGCAAAGACTGTGGCTCAGCTTTAGTTTTTAATCTGTGGCGTAGAGTAATCAATAAAGTGATTTTAGAACCGATTCAGGCGATCCATTTCCGCTGTGTGAAACGATGAAAGATATCAATGTTCAATTTCATGATCTTTCAAAGCAATTGCAGATCAGATTCAGCGGTGAAAACGGTGCGTTTGTGCAAAACATCTAACTACACAAATGCTTAAATCATGGATTTAAAAAAACGCGCAAATATGAGCTCTTATCAGTTCGCCTTTTCTTTAAAATACTGTATTTTTTAATAAATTATAAGATTGTTTTTGGAAGAGAGGGAGGGCAAGAGGGAAGTTAAACCAACCAAGGTAATATTTATTGAAAACTTGGCTTTTTTGCGTTATAAAGGCTAAAAAAGGCTTTGCATATTATAGAAACTGGAATTTACCTCTTTCAACCCCCACTCATTAACAATACGGCCTTGGAGTTTAGATCAATGACGTTTACAACGCAGAACATCTACAATGTAATAGCCAAGTTGAGCACGTAGTTGCTTCTGTAAAAATAAAGGTTACATTGATCGTCGTCGTCGTTCGTATGAAGATTTAAAACAAAGGGAGTTCTTTCAGCCATCTTCGAGTTGGTTCATCTAATTGCATGAGGCCCCTTTTGCCACTTGGAGCTGGGTTTAAGAAACAGACTATGACGTGGTCCGCAGTTTGGTCAATTGGACCACAACTGCAACTAGATGATGATCTTAAACCCCACTTAGATAAGCAGTAGTTGAAACGTCCGACTCCTGTTCGAAGACGATTCAGGGTAGACCACTCCTTGCGGTAGTTCACCTTGTTTGTGGTGAAACTAGTCTTCATTCATGATTAGTTTGATGAAGATTTTTGTAATATAGTCATGCTTTTACATGACTAATTTGAATTATTCTAAAGTCGTTAATCACATGTTTTAGGAGTAGCTAGAGCACTGATGAACATTCAAAATGCCTTCGATGGTTGGACGAACAAACTTACTTTACAAATGCTTGGTTCAGATTGTGAGTAACAATTTTATCAGAGTTTTTGATTTTATCAACTTGATTCTCTAGAAGCAGCTTTAAAATTAGTTTTGCCCAAGTGTTTTTGACACGTTCATTTGTACCGCTATTTTAACGAAACCGTATGTGACCTCGACTTTTTTAGTCTGCTGGGACTACTTATGCTTCACTGTACTTGGTTCTACTTTCTATGATGACTCTCTGATCCAAGCCTTGAGGATCTGCCTAAATCTCGGACCTCTCATCGTAGTCTTTCATCTTTTACCCCAATAAAGAGGTCAGGTAGAAACATCGCCAATCAAAAAAATATAACTGTTTAATCGTGGTAGATTGTATGGCCATCAAACTATTTGAGACAGTAAATTCTAAGTTGGCATGAAAGCTCAGCGTAAGCATTAGCTCTGCAGTCTTAATACTGAGGGAGGGAGACACTTTTCACTTCCCCCGTTAATGCGCAAAACTCTTTCTTAAAAACGCTTCAAGACCCTTTTTCAGAGAAAACATTTGTTTGGTTTAACCTCCTACTATGTCTTAAGTTTTGCCAAATTGATGACCATCTCCCTTCCAACACTGATCAATTTTTTTCTACTTCCAGCTCTCACTGATTCTGAATGGATCTCGCTACGTGATCGCTTGAATGATTACGTAGCAATGATCAATGACGCTATCAATCTTGTTGGCTCGCAACAGTTGGACGAAGATCGATCCAACAATCTACGTCATGAGCAGTAAGCTTGTTTTTAATAAACAAAGAACGAGGTTGCTGGTTTGATTGAGTGCCCTTCTTTCTGAGATAAATTCTGGCTCAGGCCTTGGGAAGTTTCTCGGTTTCTGGACTTTTTGATTTCCCGCCATCCTAGGTTGATCATATCTTGGTTTGGTCAAAACTGGGTGTGGAGCCTGTTGAGTTAACAGATTCAACCGGAGGCAGCCGCACTAAGCCATAAATGACTTCATCACTACAGCATTGGCAGATTGTATTGTTTTTCTAGACTTTGTGTAATACAAAAAATACCTTCATTTTGGGATGGCTATACATTGTATATGCAAACAAAAGTGGCCTCCTCAAAATAACTGGTCTTGGGCTTAGGTTTTTTGAACCAATAAGGTCATCCGGCTTTAAGCTTAAGTTATATGGTGAAAAAAAATCTGTGCAATTACTGCCCAGGATGCCGTTAAAATGAGATGTGCATTAAGATGGTACAGGATATGTGTCATGGTGACAATGGAGTCAATCCACTAAATTAAAATCGAAGCCATATTTACCTTAATTCCGGCAAGCTAAATCGATTTAGTGAAAGACAGTAATTAAAATCAAGATTAGCTGAAAAATATAACACAATATTGCTACGCTTTTAACACAAAGAGTCATCCATTTTACGCTCCTATGGTGATAACTAAAGTCGCGATCTTTTGCTACGTCATCAAACATTTTTGCTTCAGCATAGACATTGATGACGTCATGAAAAATGTTCACGAATGGATCAAAGCGACAGTGAAGCAGATAGAAGCTGAAGATGGAAAAATGATGGCTAGGGTAAACGTTTGGTAGACTCTAAAACGCTCGCTAGGTGATAAGATTACCAATGAACTAAAGCAAGTTGCTGTACTGACAGCATCGTGCAGCAAAATTAACTTCAGATCTGTCACGTAATATCGTTTGGAGTTATATATGAACAATTTGCATTGACCTCCTTCAGATTCGTTTCGATATTGCCAGTGTTACTGGCTTTTACCACGCCAAGCTACACTGTGTTGCGGACGATCCATTGTAGTTTCAAAAAATATTTTTGATCACAGCAGAAAAGATAAAAGTTGTATTTTGAATTTTATTTTTGGTAATCCAAGTCTCAAGTGATAGATAAACTTACAGTATTTTTTGTGATGCAAAATGAAAAAGGACGTGATTTCATTTAGGCTTGAAACTGATAGAGTTTAGTTAGCACATGTAGCTGAAGGTCGTGATTTTAGAAAAAAATTCTGAGATTCCTACCTAGCTAATCTTGCAAAATGAAAAAAGACTATATTGAGAGGTGCAATTAGCATGCTCTTTGGCGCTCTAGGTGTCTTCTCTTCATATTGATCTTGTCCGCTGGATGGTGCAAATGCTCCTTAATCTGGTGCCGAATTACGACCCGTCTCGACGTGGCTCCTACATCGAGCCAAGCATGGCGACGATATGGTCGAAAGCGGAGCTGGTTGAAAACGCGCAATCCGTCACCGACCACCTTACGGAATATACGGATTATTCTTGGAAGTAAGTAAAAAAATATGTCCCTTTAATATTTCTTATAATAAATTAAACCAAAGTTTATTACCCCTCCTCTTTCCTTAAATGAATGGCCATTAAACATAATATCTAGGTTTGCGTCCCACACCTAATCAAGATGAAACTCTACGGAATTGGATCTCAAACTAGTCATAAACTCGTTATACAAATTGCTGACTAGCAGTTCCAACACCAACAAGACGAACTGCTTTTGATTGAGAGCTTGATGTAGTCGCGTTTTACGACAACGCTAATTGAACAGCTTTCCTATTTTTTACCCAGTAAAGTACAGGTAACTTCGATTTATTGCTAGACACACTGGCTCAGCAGCTCCTTCAGCACTTGCTAATGATCCATGTTTACTTTCGTTCCGATTTCCTGCACGTTTTGCTTGAAAAAATACCCAAATGACAAAGATTTTTAAAAATCAAGGCTAAGCAAATTCTTTGTAAATACAAGGTTATCAACTGACTGATTTTAGATGTTGCATTGATATCGTGCAAACGACTATGCAAGCCAAGAAGGATCATGGAGATGACGACGCTGACTATGAATACAGAGATTTTCTTCGTGTTAAAGTGAGTTAAGAGCACTTGGCAAATATCCCTCGGAGGAAGTTGATTGAGAATAAACATTGATTCTTCGCAACTGAAAAGTATTTCTGCGACAAAAAAACAACAATTTCTGTTTCGTTTGCAATTTGTTTAACCTCAAAAACAAGATCAAGCGATGTTCTTTTGTTATTGTTGTGGTTACCCCTTCTCTTTCTCAGAATGGAGGTACGGCACGAACGGCAATCCTGGTTCACGCCGTCAATCTAATTGAAATTAGGCCAGGGGAAAGACGGCAGCCCATTTCTAACCAGTCATTAGTGATTAGTAGCCCCACCACCAACAAGACAAATTGCCATTGGTAATTACTCAAGAGTCGCGTCTTACGACAAGCTGAGTGAGCAGCTTCACAATTGTGAATTGGTGAAGCACTGGCACGCCACCTGTCTGCCACATAAAGATGGAGGCATCCCGTTAAGTGCCTTGCCCAAGGATATAACAAGCAAGCGTGCCGGCTTGTTCTCCACACTATCCCTATTTTGCTGAGCGCCAAGCAGGAAAGCTGTGAATACCATTTTTTAAAGTCTTTTGGTATGACTCGACTTAGGGAATGAACTCACGGTCTACCGACTGCGAAGCGGACGCTCTAACCACTACACCATCGCGTCGATATATATTCTCTTCGTTCTCACGTTAATTGTCATTCACTTGAAGAAGCCTCATAAGTTGACGGTAAAGCGTTGTTTGAATTAATAAATTTCACTATCTAAGCAAACCTATTGCTGAAATACGTCGTGTTATTATCATGTATTAGACTGAAGCGGCCGAGTGGATACGCAATTGCGAATTTCTTCTAAATTCCATACTGTCAAATCCTCTTTCTCTTCTAACTGCAGAAATGTCAGCCAAGTTACACATCCCTCAAGAAGACGTGGCAAAACAATCAACTACCTTGCTTTCAAAAGATTCCTTAAAGGTAGGCTTATCTTTTCTACAAATGTCACTCACTAGTTATATTTGTATGTGTTTATGCTTTTTTTATGTCTGTTGTTGGATTACTCAGTCTCACCTCCTGTCTGCCATAAAAATAAAAAAAAACTCCTGTTAAGCGTCCAAGATCACAATAAGCAAATTTTCCGGCATTTTCTCCACCCTATCCCTTTCATTTTGAGTGCCAAGCAAGAAAGCTGTCATTAGCATTTTTTAAAGTTGTGGCTACGACTCGACAAGGAAATCGATCCCAGATCTACAGACTGCAAGGCGGATGCTCTAACTACTATTTTGTATCAACCGATGTAGCGGCTAGGACGGCTGCTTCGCAGTCTGTAGACCTAGGTTCAACTTAATTGTCGAGTCATGTGAAAAGAGTTTAAAAATGGTATTCTAGGATCTCCTGTTTGGCGCTAAAAAGCTTGGAGTTAAACCGCGCCAAAAACATTATCTATACTGTAAAGCAAAGCCCTTCAACAGGGGTTAAGAAGAACCCTAGGGTTTCGTGGAAGTTCAGAGGAGTTGCATGACCTTTGAGAGATCCCCTAGGGTTCCTTGAGTTTTCACTTAAATATTCAGACTACGATGACTTTGACATATGCACATAAACCCTGAAGTCAAACATAAGTGCAAAAATCGAGTTTATGTAATAGCAAAAAAAATGTTTTTCCTCGTTTTGCTCGCTTTTTTAATTTTTATTAAATGACGTTTTACGGCATCTGGAAAACTAGGTGTAGGGTTCTGGGACGCCGAAAAGGTAGAAAAATATCTTTGTAAAACGCAATTTTTGTTTTGTGTGCGTTTACTCCTCCAAACCTACTGGGTGTGTAAACACAAAACTTGGCGCGATAAATTACCACTTTGGGATGACACAAGAAGTTTCACGATGTCTTGATGACGTCGTAGTTGAAGATGATCAGTTTTCAATTCTCTTTTCTTGGCGTAGAAAAACGGCTTTTGGCTTGCTTGAACGAAATCCAGCATTCGACTCACCAACTTCATCAACTTTACATTTTGGGAACTATAATCACGTCATAGTTAACAAGTGATGGCAAAATTTTGTTTTTTTGATTTACTTAAAATCAATCACTGTGTAGACGCTGTTGAAAATTTTTTCGGGAGATATTAGCAAAATATTTCCGATAAAAGTAATTTCTCAGACGATCTAAGCTTTGTCGACGATACCACAAGCGATCAAGCATGTAAGCGATTTTTTCCCTTTTTCTTTAAACGTTTCAAAAAAATTCTTGCTTTTACATAATCTTGAGTGACGTCATAATGGCGTGTAGTACCAGTTTAAAAAAAACAACAGCAGGCAGCACTTGCTCTTATTTTCCACTTTTATTTTGAGAGCATGCGTTAGCAATCGACTTTGCGTCACTGTTTCCTACAATCGGTGAAACAAATTATTTCTATAATCGTAAAACTAAAGCCATTACTCCGCACACCTTCAACTAACTTTGTGCCTCTATACTGAACGAAACAGACGGATCGAATTTGTGAAATGTGGAAAGTTTTTGCGTAGGGATAGTTTTAATTTCAATTGCGATGCTTGGGATCTAACCTCCAGCCCAACCTTCTCTTACTCAACTCCCGCCTCCGTTTAAATCCAACTCCTACCTTTCTTGGTCACCTTCGACCGCACTCTTTCCTTTTCTAAACATGTATCTTCGCTGAATACCAAATTCTTCCCACGTCTCAAAGCCTTACGCTGTATCTCCCCTTCCTCATGGGGCCCCTCTAAGGAGTCCCCCTCTCTTCTGTATAAATCTTTTCTCCGGCCCCTTCTCACTTATGCCTCACCCGGATGGTTTCCTTAAGCGTTACCAATATCCCCAAATTGGAGCGCCTCCACCGAGCGACTAGTCGCGCCATCACCGGATGCCTCTCGTCTTCCCCTATCCCTCTGCTTCTCCCCGAGGCTTCTTTACCTTTCCTACGAGTCACCCTGACTCATTTCACTCTTTCATCGTATGAGCGGGCTCTTCATCTCCCAACCTCCTTTCCTATTTCAGGTTTGGCCAGACTTTGAGTGAAACCAAGACTCTGCAGATCTTCCTGGAGAGCTTTTGCGTCCACTCACCCGCTCATGTTTCCTTCTACTTCTCCTTGGGATGCTCTTCTTGATTGCCCTCCCTTTCCTCCTTGGAATCTGCCTTTCTTCACTATGGAGTCCACCCTTTCCTCTCCATGCTCTCGCTGTGATCTCCCTCTCTCTCGTCAAGGTGCGTCTCTCGCTCACCTTGACTCTATCCCTCCTCATGATCTGGTACTCTGGACTGACGGCTCTGTTCCTTTTTTTTTTGGCAAAGGCGACTCCGGCGTTCTTGCCAACTGCTCTCTCTGTGGCACTGAGGCTACTCTTTCCTTTTCAGCAGGCCCAGTATGTTCAAGTGTTTCTGCTAAAGTCTGCGCCATTCTGCAAGCTCTTTGCTGATCTTGGCAGCATCAACAAGTCTGCCACTTCTCCTCCAATCTGACTCGTTCTGTCCTCGCCACCCTGTCCTCTCCTCCATCTTTCCTTTTACTTCAAACTCTGTGGCAGATCTGGAAGGAACTGTCTTCTCTCTCCTCCTGTTCTATCAGGCTACAAAGGATCCCCGGACGCTCGTTTCTCCCGGGGAACGACCTGGCTAATGAGCTGGCCAGACGGGGAGCGCTACTTGTACCCTATGCAATCCCTTGTAGTCTCTCTCCTCTTATCTCTCGTATCCACTCTTGTCTTTTCTCTGACTGGAGGCGTACTGTCTCATTTAAATTCTTCGACACTTAGGTTCCCTCGATTTCCTCCAAGGAACTTATGCTCCCTCGTCACGCTCGCTGTGTTCTCGTCTGCGCTGCAACGGACACAGTCTTCTCTTAAGCTCTTATCTCCTTAGGATTGGCAGAATCGAAAATCCTTCCTGCAGCGCCTGTGGACACTCGTCCCAGGACACCTCTCATCTCATTCTGCACTATCCAACTGCGGACTCTTTATGCCGCTCACTCTTTGGCGACTCTTTGTCTCTCTACGACCTCTGGTCCAGGTCTTGGGGAGTTGCCCGGCTTCTGGGGTTCCATGGTCTTCCGCCATGCCCCCATCCCTCGGAAGGGGTCGGGTAACAACAACAACAACAACAACATGCTCGGGCATGAGGGCGATGCCTGCATTTTTACCAACTTTTTGCTACTGCCTTCAGAAATATTAAGTGGGTGAAGCCTGCTGAATCGATATTTCTTACCCGACAAAGCTAACTGGTAGCCCTGCCGGGCGACGCCGTCAGAGTCGGCTGGTGTATTATATAACCAGCAGTAGCTAAATGTGAAATTGCGCAAAACTACATTTCGCGACAACACCACGCGGAATCGCATTTACGTATAACAAAAGCGCTGCGCCAGTAGTAGGCTACTGGTAGTTTCGAAGCTGAAGTGGAAACAAGTTGTTTTATGAATAACCCTTAGGGTTTTTGTGGTGGTGTCAGATGAGGATACATCTAACCAATTTTCTAACTACAGTAGATGCTTTTCGTTAGTTATAAAGAAAAAATTCATTTGATTTTACCATTTTGTTATGCTCCTCGTTAGCAAAAGAAGCGAAACGTCACACTAATTAAGTTGGTCGGTTTTGTTCTAGCGTCGTCCCACTAAGCGAAATACGAATACATCGAGTGGCCTTTCAAGTGATGACGAGAAGCAGTCTCCATCAAAAACATCGGTAGTTTTCCATCTTTTTTCTTCATATGCTTGTGGCGAAAACAGAAGTGTAAAACTTTCATTCGAACTTCATTCTGCGTACTTTTAAAGTAGCGCAACTCAGTTTAATAAAGTCATTGTTTGGCCTCTTATTCATCAGGAAGAGTCAATAGCTTGTGCTGAAGCGAGGACCTCTAGAGAAGACTTTTAGTTATTTTTTCACTTACTTACTGCTTCTATTATTATCAACTATATTACGTAGATAAGCCTATGTCGTTTATAGAAATTATTACCTAAATATGTAAAAATATTACATAAATATGTTGTTGCTATCTATTTGCAAATATCGTCAATGGAGGTAAAACGTTTATGCTGCTGCAAGCAGGTTAGGCTCTTGTTTTCTTTGTCAACATTTATTGCAATCATTAAGTATTTATATTTTAAAGTTCGAGGTAAATATTGCCATTCGCTTTCCATCTTATGTTCGATCTGTTATTACATTCGATTTTTTAGGTTGAAAAAGGCAGGCAATCTCCGCAACCGGAGAAACCCAAACGAGGGTTTAAAGTGACGACTCCTGCCGTAGCGGATAAAGCTCCGGAGCGTGAAAAAGCTGATGAACCAGAATCTGCGGAGGATTCCGAGAAGCCGGCTCCGGTAAAAGAAGATGATTCCAGTTTGGCGGACAAGAAGTCCGGCGGAAGAAAATCTCCGCCGAAAACACCCGGAAAGAAAACAAGACACGGAAAAGGAAAAAAGGTTGGGGGCAAAGGAGCAAAAGCGTCTCCCAAGTTTGCTTCTGAAGCCTTCGATCCGGCAGAAGAAGTGACAACCGGAGAAGAAGAAGAAGAGGAAGAAGAAGCAGAGGTGACGAAGGAATCGGATGGCCAAGTTGAATTAGATGAACTAGAAAAAGAAAAGCAGGTCGAGAAAACGCTGAAAGATCAGTTCGGTGTGTCAAATGTTTGCTTATTTTTAAACGTTAGAGTTTGTCGCAAAGCAGATCGAATGATGAGATTTCCCATCCTAGATAAAAGAACAATGTAAGGTCTACGTTATCATTCTACGTTATCATTTCAAGCGCAATTGGCCTCTATTTAAAAAGTTTATATGAAACTAGTCATGAATACTGACTGGTAACCTCACTACCAATAAAGCGGTCTGGCATTGCCGATTGGTATTTACCAACCAGTATTGGCCTCATGCAAACTGCTTGGCAAAGAGCGTCACTATTGATGATTAGCTTGATGAAGCGCTGAGCAAGGAATTTGTAAGTGATTTTGTGTGATTGATAACTAAACATTACTTTAATGTTTGCGACTTATTTTCTCATGTTTAGCTGCAACACAAGACCAGCAGCTTAAGGCTGATGACGGACCTATTGTTTATCAAAAACTGGGTGAAGATGACAACATTCATGAAGCCACTATTGAGGACCCAAACGGGCCGTTTGAGGAGGGTGATGAAGAAGACGAGTCATCTGATCTGATGAAATCAGCTTACGAAGCGATCGCAAACATGGATAGCTTACAAAGCGAGCTTCTGTGAGTATTTCGTTGCGTTTTCCTTTAGGCTCTGGGACAGGGGTTCTGAAAGTTAAGGCTTTCCCCCTTAGGTATGTGTGTATGGTTCATAAACGGGAGTGCGGGGCCACGGTACCGTGGCTTCCTCTTTGAACCCAGGTGCACAAAAATTTGTCAAAATCGGCTTTTTAAAGTAGTTGGTCAAAAAATGTAAAGTCTTCTTATTGTCTTGCAAAGCAAGCTGGGGTAAATGACATCATTTATTTCTAGGAAAAGGTTTTTAGGGGCAGGGGTATTTCTTGGCATTGCCAAGGGGAACGCGTCTCACTAAGTTGTAGAAGTCTTGTCCTAGGACTGCGATAGTGGGCCCAGAAATCGTGTTTGCCTACTTCGGAGTTTCAATGTTTTACTTTAATTCGTTGCTCTCATATTAGCCTACTCTACATACTTTGTCATCTGTTAAAAACTCTCAAGCTGAGGAGATCATCATGAAATGCTTTGTAATATTGACTGCCATAAGCGCATCAACAAACTCCGTGAGGTTTAAACGGGTGACCATTTCATCCTCGGGAAGTACACTCCAGCTCGTCAGACTAAGTTGCCAACGATCCCGGCCTAGGTCCTGCAAACCAAAAAAAGGCCCAGTGCAACGTTTGATGCGTCCTATTGTCATAAATGCGGAGTAAAACTGAACTTTTGTGTTTTGTTATGGACAGAAAAATTGCTATGACAACAAGAGTAGCGTTAAAATCTAGTTGGCAAAATGTTAGTGGCCATATAACCAACAAGCTGCTTTAGGGTAATGAAAAAATATTTTTCTTTTTTTCAGAAAAACAGAAATCCGGGCTCAGAATGCGGAGAAGAAAGCAATTGACCTTCAAGAGTTGCTGAATCAAGCAAACCAGAAAATTCGCTCGCTTGAAAGAGCCGTACGTGTTTTTGCATCTCATTCTGTCCTGCGCACCCCTTGACGGTCTTCGCCAATTTGTTTATGACTCATGATTCAGGCCGTCGATTATCCTTCCCCGACCGTGAGCTCATGCTCTGTTTGCTTGTGTGTCATCATACTTGGTCACTCGTATGGGTAGATTGGTCGACTTCACCTTCTGTCTCCCCTATAAAGATGGAAGAATCCCGATAAGTGTCTTCTAAGGACACAACTAGCAGTTTTTTTCTCAGGCTTTTTCTTCGCGCTATTTTTTTTTCGTGCTGAGTGCCAAGCAGGAAAGCTGCGACTAGCGTTTTTAAGGTCTCTTCTACCTCGACAAGGGGTTTGAACCTAGGTCTACGGACTGCGAAGCGGATGCTATAACCATTGCACCACCTGCACTTGCCTGACAACAATCATTCATTCTAAGGATCTATTCTACTCCGCCAAGTTGTGGTTTCTAAAAAAAAAGTCCGGCATCTTTTTTTGTATTTTTCTTGGCAGTACCCAGATCACTAAGCCGCTGGTTTGTCATTGCGTCCGTAGGCTCTGTTGCGTTCTTGAAAAAAGGCTCTATACTGCAGTGTTTGGGCTAAAAATGCAATTGTACCTACTGTAGCGGTAACTTCGAAGATTGTCGGGCACAAGTTGTAGCTGGTATAATCGTCACAGAAAATGAAAATCTATAACTTTAACAGTAATTGTGGTGAAATGACCACACAGCAAGTTGGCTTTCGCAATAAATTTATTTAGACGTGCAGTTGTTTGACGTGACTGAATATCACTTAAGGTACAATAGTTATATAAAAAATAACCAATTTGACATTGATTCACTTGTTATTGCTCTTTGTTTGTCTTTTTAAGTTCATAATGATGACAGGATCACATAAGTATTTCGTACAATCACAGGCAAGTGCTGCAAACCATGATTCTCCTCATGACCAAACACCAGAAGATGGCGCTGAAGGTGCAGATAAAGAGCAAAGCGGCAAAGACAGCTCAGTCGGAAAAAGAGATGATATTGAAGTATGTATACGACAAGGAGTAAGGCTGGACGCCACTTGCGTGCCGCAGATGTAATAGAATAAAGAAATACACTGTGCTAGCAGTGATAATTAGTCCGAAATCAGCCTGAATACAAAGATACAAGTTTTACTCGACCGGAGATCAAAAATATATCACTCGATGCAATTAAAGCCACCGCACCAAATTTACTTGATTATGATAAATACATGTCTTGGTGCAATAAATCTTCGCAGTTCACTACCTGCTACAAGAATATTAATTATTTGGTCTTCATCTGGATCTTTGGATCTTATTACTCCTGCTAAAAGTAAGGCTGGGCTGGGATTCGAACCCATGTTCTTACCAACCAACCAAACAAGAGCCATTTGATTTACAGGTATAAAACAAAACTTGACTGGAATTACTTCCATTTAAGTAGGGACATCTTTTGATACTATAGGCTTATCCATTAGCTGCTTGTTGCGTGAAATACAGCATGCTGTATGATACTCCATTCACTTGTACATTCGGCCAGAATACGCGGAGATATTGTTTGTTTGAATTTGCTACAAACGCTCGCTGTAGCCAAAAAAAACTTTTTTGAAGCAGCTCATTGAGTGTGGTATGGAGGCCATTCATCGCAACTGAAACCCAAAAGTTTTTGCTTCCTCTACTGCTCTGATTAGCAGGTTGCTCTATTTCCTGGTCTGACGAATCTGGTAAAATTTGTTTTGTTGTAAAACCTACTTTTTCCTCTCGCGGCAAGCCGAAACTTATTACTGTAATATTTTTAATTTGAGTTATTGATAGTAAGGCATTTAAACGCTAACTGAAATCAGTTGATTTAAAATACCATTTCCATGACTGGTTCTGTTTCTGTTAGAATTCCCCACATGGACTTAGGTATTGAACCGGCGACCTCATGCGTTGCTTAGAAGTTATAATATTAATACAAGAACTGCAAGCTTAAAATTAACATGGTGTGTTGACAGAACCAATGGCGAAGTGGAATAGACCGCATGTAGCAATGAGTCTGAGTCCATCTGACGAGCTCTAATTGGAACAAAAGCTGTCATGGAAGTTGTATTTTATATTAACTGATTGCAGTTATCCTTCAATATGCCTTACCGTTAATAAATTAAATTAAAATTTTACAGGCTAACACCACCTCCACTAATTCGAATAAAAATATTTTTGAAATTTACGAGGAAATAGTGAATTTCTAATGCCGCGGTTTTTCGCATGGTACCAACTAGGTCTATACGTGACACGAATAATTTTTCCAAAATAAATATTTGTGAAATGTTAGGACAATTGATGGTTTCCACTGTCGGTTTGTTTTCCGTTTCTGTTGGTTTTAATTTGTCAAAAAGTGTGATGTGTTGTGGGTGTGTTTCCAAGCAAAGTAACAAAAATACCCCAACCTATGGCCTAGTCGGGTAATACACTGACGAGCCGCCCCTCTTTTTACAATATAATTGTAGACATTCCGCGGCACTAAATACAACGACGTCATTACCGCAAATAAACACTCAAACCTCGCCTCTCCCAAAATGGTGCGCGGATGACGCCTGCGAAGACTTCTAGAATGCACCAGTATGATCGAAGGTATTTTTTGCAGTCAAAAGATGCCAAATCTTCAACTGTGGATTCTGCAAAACGAAAAGGACAAAAGGGACCGAAACCTAAGAAGCCTGCTGGTACGAAAAAGAAATAATTAGTAGCTACAATTGCTGTTCAAAGTCTATTTTTGTTTTCAGTAAATTATATTTTGTTAGTGACTTGTTTTGTCTTCGATTTGGGATTACATTATTTCCTACAAAGTTCTCCAGCTTTCTCTATTAGCTTACAGTTTTAAGTGAAAAAATCATTAATTTCAATTTTCGGGGGGCTTTCATACGTTCCTCTCCCTTGGCAACGCTACCGAATGCATGTTGAACTTGAAGATTATGTCAAAGCAAGCGATGCAGATGACCTGTGGGACGTATAGTGAAGGGGGCTTTGTGAGCAAAGTATCCCAACTGCTCTGTTGTACGAAATCTATGGTTAACGTTTACTCTAATATAAAGCGAGTAGTCCTAGGCATTTGTACACCTTATTGCTCACAAAAATCTTTCCTCCAGAGAAGCATTAAATATGTTGCAATCTCTCTCATTCAGGGCCAACTGCAATTTTTGCCCTTTATCGAAATCTGGGTCGGGATATCTAGACTCCCAAAAACTATTGGTTCCTCTTAAGAGCTTTAAGCAAGCTATTTTCTCGGAAAATCTTTAAGTCTTCGTTCTAATTGGGAAGAACAAAACCATAGAATAGGTGTCCCGTAGTCAATATAGAACCATCAGATGTTATATGAAGGGCCGTTAATATTGTTATATTAAACTGTCTATTCTGTACAGAGTAGTGAGGAAAATATCAAGCTGATTGTTATTATAAAATACAAAGAAAGCAGGAACCAAATTCGGTTCATATTAGATGGGCTACCCACACACTTCTCGTATATGATCTTTGGCAAACTCAACCTCCGCCCACACGCCGGTATTTCGCAGTTGAAATGCAGGCCACTGTGGCTATAAGATTAAAAACTCCTAAGGGTCTTAAGTTCTCTCATTGTATGAGAGCAATCAATTGCTATGATTCTTGTTGGTAGCAAGAGGATAACAATGCATTGTATTGCTGAAACATGGCAAAGATACTTTTGTTCGCTTGATTGCCGTGTTTGAGGTAGAGCACACTGTGCCAAGAACACCGAAAAAATTAGATGACCTGAAAACAACATTTTAGGTATGACTGTAAAAGTTTCCTCGTGACCGGTGAATGACATGAATTAACCAGTTTTGCATCAATAGTGTGAAGCGCGTTGTCCCCGTGCTTTCCAACATGCTGTTTGTTTCCTTCTATCTGATAAAATTGCTTTGTGAGACACTATGCTGACACTTCGTAGCGGAAATAAGTCGTGGCACAGAGCGCGCCAAATTTCCAGTCACGTACAGATCACGCTGTTTACTTTCACACAAAATTAACTACATATCACGACTTTAGATGCATTAGTGAAACTAATGTAATTTGCAATGACACTTCAACTGTAGAACCACCGTAGAGTTTGCATAAAAGCCTTCATACATTTTGGAAGCCAAGCTCAACCAAATTTTAAAATTGGAGTTACGCAGCACCATCGCCTATCTTTTAACTCCGCCACTATTCAATTTTTACGCTTTAAAGTTAAGATAATTTCCTAGTAGCTGCAGTGTTTACGATATTAATGCACTGTACCCCTAATAGTAGTAGTAGTAGTACGCTTGTACTCCCGAAGGGCGACTCCGCACAAGTTATCTTGGTACAATTGTTTACCAGTAACTTCCAAATAGAAATGTGCAATTTAACTCTGAATTGATGCTTTAGTTTTGCATAGATAGGGTAAGCCTTCCATAGCCTGGAGCGCAGTATCCAACGTTCTGGTGATAGTTTGTCGTTATTCGGTTTATTGCACGCGACTTACGCCGCTTGAATCGGCGGTACAGACGAGTGCAATTGTCCGCGTTGCGACAAATTAATGTTCAGTACTTTTTGTTAGACGCAGGACTGTCCACAATCAAAACTTTGACCCCATTTTGAGTGTAGTTGAAAAATTTGTTGGCAAGTTTTTTGCTTAAGCAGTTTTGATCAACTATCAAATGGAGTGGCGGCGGTACAACTCTGGATTAAACAATAACGATAGCTCATAACCTTTACCCCTATCACTCCCTGCAAGGACACTAAAGACAATTTTTGGTTTTTCTACTTTGTCAAAATATGCAAACTACTGTTGGAAAGGTGGATCACCTGAAGAATCGTCACTCTGGACTTCAAATAGTAACAGCGAATCATATACAGACATTGGATACCTGAAGAATTATCACCCCAAGCCAATCTGGGGTGACGATTCTTCAGGTGATCCGGCAAGGTTTAGTGCTTAGCATTGAAAAAGGTAACTTGTTACAATTTATGCCGCTGTACCTTTTTGCACTTAAGGCGATATCACTACCAACGAGCACAATTTAAAATGGCTGAGCACAACTGCACTGTTAAAGTTACGTACAATCAGCAAGAGCGCAGTGTTGCTGAGTCGGGTGCCCCCCTCACCTTAGCCGTATTGCTGAAGTGATACGTCCAGCAACTGTACCTAGAAAATCAAGCAAAGGTTTTTCTTAAATGCACACAAAAAATCCACCAAATTGTTATCATTAGTTATAAAGATTCTGAAAGGTTTCTGAGCTAGCTGGTACCCTCCCCTCCTTTACAAAACTCCATGTTGCGTATTAGTAGAAGTAACAAACTGACCCTCCAACAACATGCAAGTGAAGATGTCAGTGAAAACCCAAATTAGTTAAGCTTGAAATTAATCTTTGGCTCGGGCAGCTGTACATAAAATGGGTTTCAGCAGTATCAGAATGCCATGTTTTTCACTTAAGAATACATCAATTTAAATCGTGTTTTGTTACGTCTGATAAGAGATTCTTTAATTAAGTTATCACAATACTTTCTTTCTTGTTGAACTGTGACGTAAGCATTCGAAATAGCCAATGACGGAACGCCAGAGTGTTTCAAATTTGAAATTCACTCCAATGTCCCGCATGGGTATAAAGAACAAGGCGAACTGGCTTTCCTGAAACTCACAATGGCTAACTGCCACACTTTCTCTTTTCTTCAGTCGATTTACATACGTACCGATATGGAATACGACCATGGATGAAGCGTTTGAAGCCGTAGCCGGCTGCGCTGTGGAAAGTCGCTTGTTTGGGAAAGATAGCACCCCCGAAAAAGTCTAAAAGGCGACGTAGTTAACCGATTTTTTCGCACGAAAGCGCTAAATTAGAGGCCATGTGCTGTGTTTCTTCCTGAATATTTTACTGTTTGGAAAATGCAAAATTGAGAGAGATTTTTTCTATTGTCACCTTTTCCAAACCGAAACGAATAACTAATCAGATAGCTGTTTCTAGCCGTATTCTTACGGTTGCTAGAGTTTTGCGTTCATCAAACTTGCACTGCGACAAAGCAATCAGAATTTCTTGTACCTGTTTGAGTAATGAAATCACCAAACTACCTATGAATCTGTAAACCATTATCAAAATCAAATAGCTTACATCTTCATATAGAACTTGATGATTATGAGTGCGAGTTTCTGGCTAACGTCTGCAAATTGGTTTCATTTTATTGGACTGCTTTTCGATTCATTTTGTTAAAACTGCGCATAAACGTGCATATTAGAGTAAAGCAAAAGAAGGCCTACTGCTTCTCATCTTGAAATCACTCTCGTATAATATGTTAAGGCTAAACATATGGCTGAATTAACTTTTTCGCGCATCAGCGTCGCTGGCAGCTACTGCCAATAGTCTGAATAAAGACCGGCCTGATGTATCTTTTCCCTGATTAGCGTTAATGTTGCTTCGAATATAGAAGGGGAAATTGGGAATATGATACCACTAATAGCGACTTCCCTCGGAATGTAAGCGCGCAGTAAAACTGCACACGCATCTAGGTTAAAAGTGCTGTTATTAATCGCTTCTTCCCGCCGGTAATAGGATTAGCTTCCTCTCCTCTAAAGATACTAAGAGTGGAATTTGCCAAAGATAGAAATTGCCATTAATCAAGCGTTTGGAACTTGTTTTGTTCACACACTTAACAATTCATGTTTAAAGTATTGCTGGAGGAAAGGCATTTTCAAAACGCGAACAATACACAACACTATTCTGCTGAAATAATGAATTTTAAAGCGATGGCAGGCTCCTTAACGAACCCTGCTACAGTGCTGGTGAAGGTTTTCTGCTTAAAACTGATAAAATTTGTCCTATGAAAGCTTCATTGTAGCTAAAAATCACACGAAATACATCAAAGATTTTATGCTGAGTGTGACTGGTAAGCGAAATTGCTAAACCGCGAATAAACAACTTGCGACAGAGAACTTACCACAAAAGATTGGCCCAGAGGTCATTGCTTCAAGATTTCTTGGCTCTGCGAGTTCTCACTTCGTCGCTGTTACAAGACTTTCTGTTTACAGCAAAAACGAGAGCTAGCTCCATAGGACCTGGTCGAGCCCACATCCATTTCGATAATAATGTCTACAGCAATCGTTTTAGGGCTTAAAAAGTACTTGGCGTTTCGCACGAGGCAAAGCAGAAGCGTGTCACCGCTTCCGGAATAGAACTGTTCGAAAGCGGTCACGTGACTAATCAGGTCATGTGATCTGCGTCTTATATTATAGTTTTAATCGTGACACCCATATCATTGTGAAACTGTTGGCAAATGTAGTTGCTTTGACACAACACGCACGTCACAACAATGCATTAGATCGAATGCTTCCTGGTAGCTTTTAATTATAAATAGCTAAACCTAAATTATTTTGCTAAAGAAGTTTGTTTCACGTTTTGTAACTTTTGAACTTTCTTGCTTTTGCAGAAAAGAGAAGTTTATTAACTTTAGTTTTACTGCTGTTCAACTGATTTGCATTGAAGCTAACACCTGATTTTTAAGGATAGTCAAGAAGTGGAAAGAAAATAGCTTGTTTCGTTTACTCATGAACTAGTAAGGAAAAAGTGAATCAAAATATCGGGACAATGAAAAGAAAGACTTTTTACTAATTATTTTGAAATTTTCTTTTTGCGACGGAACCTATAATATAGCAAATTCAAGTAACTTTGCATTAGAATCTAGAAAAAAGTTACTTTGGCTGCTTGTTGCTTTTGAATGATCATAAAGAGGCTGAATCGTATCCTTGTGTTGAACTGTTGATGCAAGCATGTTGGGCGTTGGCATATGTAAACTGTTCAGCCAATACTTTCGTACCGCCTTCGTGTTATTCTCACATCTGTCTGCCAACACGACCGGGACTAAGGTATCACATCGCTTTTTGATTGGATGAGTGAGACCAACTTTAACTCTACTAAGGCAGTGGTAGGAGCAACTATGCCTCAACCTCTGTCGATTTTTACAAGAAATACTCTAAAGGTACTAAAAATTTCCCTTTTGTATTTCCTGATTTGGAACAAAAGAATTCATTCCTACGTACTCTTAATTTTGAACTACCTGTTTAAAGAGCCCAAATTTTTAATTTGTCGAAGGGACCCATAGAAATAAATTTGTTTGACCAAACTCGTAAACTATTTTTTCATTAAGTCAATGAAAAATCAATAAAATTCATTTTTTTGTTGTGAAGCAGAAAACGGAAAGTAACTGTAATTTTTACAGCGTCAAATTGATAACTAATTACAAATTTTGTCACTTCTGAAAAAAGTAACAAAGTTACAGCTACCAAAGAAGTAACTAGTTACAGCCCACCACTGCAATCATGTATGCATTAAGGTTGGCGATCAACTCTCCCATGAATACTGATGATGTAGAATGTGTTGACTAACAAATACAATTTTTTGGCTCGATAAAAAATCCATGCAAGCATTTGTTCTAGAAAGCAAGAAAATGCTTATTTTTTAGAGTAATTTTCCAAAATTTTTCCCGGAGGCATGCCCACGAATCCCCTAGAACAATCGTGCCCTCGACATTCTTAATAAGAGAAACCAATTCACCCGTGACAAATTTTTGCGTACGCCACTGACTGCGAGCAACAGAAACCCCTCAGGAGGTCCACTTGGTCGTAAATAATAATTCTTCAACTGATCAAAACCAAATTTTACAATTAATTTTTGATTATGACGTCATGTGATATCATAAAGAAGTGAAATTTGTTGAAAGTCGAACGCTGGCTTTCGTTTGAGCTGAGAACCACTTCCCTCGTTCAAAAAATGCGAATTCCACTGAATTCCACAGTTTTCTCTTTGCGCTATCAGATCCCCCACAAGTAAAACGTTTTTACAAAGTTGAAGTCACTCTCTTCATTTTTGAGCATCTACCTCGCACCCATTTTCTACATTTTTGCACATCACTGAATCGGCCATTACCCTCTTGCCACATTTGGCACATGGATCAGTTTTGTATTGAGTACGTTATCTTTTTAATCACCATCTCTTTGGCTTCTTATTGTCAACCTCGAGCGCTTTGCTCTCAAACGCCTCTTTCTATTTCGAAAACCTTTCTCTTTTTATACTTTTGCCCATTAATGATTAAAGCAAACGCATCTGCTCCTTCTTTCTCATTGCGCACTCCACGGCCTTGGAATTTTATTTAATGTCTTTTCAATATCCACAAAACACACAGTGTATGTAACTTTTCTTCTGTACTATAAAGCGCAATTCTATTTGTGTGCATGCGTTTCTTAACTCCCCCAAAACTTTTGGACATACGAGCATGAAATTTGGCGCGATTGAGTATCACCAAGAGGCGTATGACGTAAGGGGGTTCGGGACGATATGATTACGTCACAATCAAAGATATTTTTTGATTGCATTTTTTAAACAAGGAAAGCGGTTCTTAGCGCAAACGAAAGCCAGAGCCCAACTATAAACAAATTTTACTTCTTTAGGATCTCACATGACGTCATAAATAACAATTAATTGTAAAATTTGTTTTCTTTACTGTTTCGACCTATCAGGTCTCTTCAGTGAAGTTGGTGACCCACAAGTAGCTAAAGCCTTTAGATAAAGCATTTTTTCAAAAAATACTGTCTGTAGAAACACGGTTGAAAGCTTTTTCAATAGATTGGCAAGTTGGAAAATTGCCAAGTTGCCTTTGAAAAAATTAAGTTTTTGACATTCTATTCTTTAATAGCGAAGCAACAAGCAATTTAGTACTGAAGCGCTTTTTTTAAGCTGAACTTGTCCAAAACTAATACACGTACGAACATGAAACTTCGCGTCATTTATCATCACTCTGGGGTGACTGTCAGTAGAAGGTTGATGGAGTTCATGGTGACGTCAAAATTGAAAAAATTTTTTTTGAACTGTAATGAAGTCAAAAAATTCTTAGATGGAAGAAAAAGATTTTCGGAAAAAACAAAACTCAGCACCCGACTTGCCAACTTTAAAAAAATTTCATTGTTTGGAAAACTACAATTACTTTATGATTAATGATGTAAAAATTGTTTTCTTCATTTTCTCAAAAACACTAAGAATAGAAAAGCAATTGAAAGCTTTTTCGGGAGATATTAACAAAGTACTTCCACTAAAAATTGTTTATCTGCAAGTTGAGTTTGTTGATGCTACAAGCGATTGAGCATTTCAGCATGTTTTAAATATATACAATTTTTTGTTTTTTGAACGCCCCTGCGAAAATGCATTGTTACCTCATAATGCGAAGGACAACGCAACGTTGTGTGCTTTCAATCACTCGCTCAATTTACCGGATAAAAGTGTGTTAAGTTAAAGGATGCCTATGGTGAAAACAGGGCAAATAAAAAATTGCCAGGGATTCGAGAAACTTGGGAGAAATGCAGCGGTCTTGCGCAACCTCCCATAATGTTTTTTACTCGGTATTCTTTCCAAAAAACAGCACTTTTGGTTCGGAAAGAAATTTGGCTATGTCTAATAAACATTAACTTTTCATGACTGTTTTCACAACTATCAATTGAGTGAAGCCAGCTGCCCAAGATAAACCGATATTTTTATCCTCAAGATTATTGATGGGGGTCCTGCGGGCGACGCCGGCAGAGAGTTTGTCTATATTCGTCTAGCATTCTTTTCACAACAAACAATGTGTATGTTGTTTTGCCTGGCTCAAAACCAAAATTCACTGCATCAACATTCGTTAATTCTTGAATTTTTTTCCAGCACTCTCACAACGATCTTTACACAATTACATGCTCTAACAGCTTTACTTTTCTGTATGCAATGCAATTTCTCACGTTTCCTTTACCCTTGAAAATTGGAACCAGCACTCTGGGTTGCCATTCTTCCGAAATTCCTTGTCCATCCACTACATGTTGGCAAAGTTACACCATTGCACTAATCCCTACTTTTCCACTGGAAAGTATATCCTCTGCACATACTTCAGAGGGTCCAGCTGCTTTTCCTGGTTTCATTGCTTTTGATTCTGTCACCACATCTATCCAGGTATTCTCTTGTATGAATCCCTCTTCCATATTAGCTACTACCATGTGATTCCAATTATCCTCCTCGTAATTTTTCCATATCCTTTGTATGTATTTTTCACAAAAATCTAACTTTATGTCTTTTCCTCTGATGCATGTTTTTACTTAAATGATTTTTTCCATTTTTTTTATGAAATTTACTAGTTTAATAATCTTATTTAGTTTTTCGCTCAATGTTGTTAATTTTTTTTCCGCTTCTTTTCTCATAAAATTAGCAATAATTTTATTAGTTGATATTTGTCTAGCCTTATTTTTCTCCGATCGACTTACGCAAAACTTTTTGTTTGCCACCTTCTTTTGTCATATTGCTTCCATTTCCTCCTCATGACATCACCATGATTCCTTCTGCCTTTCTTCTTGCCTAATGCTTTATGTAACAATAATAATCTTGGGAATAGTCGTGCCATTTTCCCGTGTCGACGTAGTTTTTTTGTTTTGGTAATTATTTCCAGTCTTTCCCCTTACACAAACCGTTGCTTAGTTATTTTATTCTTGAAGCGATTTTTATTGGTGGTTATTTCCGGGACTCCTCCCGTAAACAAACCTTTTCTGGTTTATTTTCTAAACGTTTTTATTGGTTGTTTCTTTGGGTAGCAGTTTCCGATATTCCCCCGTCTACAAATCTTGTCTGGTTAATTTTAGTTTCTAGTACTTTTGATTGGTTAAACTATGGAATATTTGGGAACTTTTTCTCTGTTACGTTATGCATGGAAAGTATATGTACATATGTATATACGGGTGAGTCATTTTGGAAAACTCAGAGACGAAAGACAGAGACAAGAAGCAGAGAACGAAGAAAAGAAGAAAAAAGGGAGGTGAAGAGACAAGCGAGAAGCGTGAAGAATTAGAAGGCAAGGGCCAAGCACCACTATAAGGAAGGGGGACTATTGGCTGCTATAAAAGTGGTTTGGTAATTGTTTGCGTGCAACAGCTTATGTATTAATAGAGTTGTGTTGTTATAGTGAGGGCTGGCAATCTAGCTTCTCAAGATTAAGTCCTTAGGCCGAATGATAGGGCATAAAAGGTAGTCGTTGAACTCTACCGAGCGAATTTTCAAGTCGCAGAATCGTCATTTACCTGTCAGTAAGGTATAGGGCGGGTGATTTAACCCGCATTTGGCGACACTTTACCTAAAACTTTTTAACTAATACCATTTTTAAAGGCATTTCGACTATCGGGCACGTCAACATTAACTAACTCTTGCTTAAAATCTGGCTTTCCCTATTGTTTTCCTTAGCTTCCAATCCGTTCTTATTGCAGTTTGTTTATTCTTTACTTTTATCAAGTTTCTTTTGTCTATGTCTGTTACCAGGAGCCGATGCCGCAACTCACAGGTTTAAACGTTTCAAAAAAGCTCTATTTTGTCATAATGTTGATCGACGTCATAATGCTGTCTTTTCTGGACACTGCCTCAAGTTGGAACTCTTTTGGTTCCCCAGAATGAAAGATGAACCTTATTGGAACCTCAGTGCACGAGGCTCTGTCTTTCCGCTCCAAAACCAACCAATCACAAAAGCTAGACCACATCAAAACTATTTATCGCAAAAATGGCTATCAAGACAGCGTTATGTACGCAAGTCCAACGTTATTGCGAAATTCGGTGTCTGCGAGAAAGAAGGTCCGGAAAAATGCCTAGTCTGCCTAAAACTTTCATGGATCTGTACCAGTTCTCTTAAAACTTCAAAGGAAATGTAAATGCTACAGAACAACTGAACTTTGATTGATACCCTCGACCAAAAAGATTCTGCCTGCAATCTTCAAAGATGCCGTGCCTTGCGTTCCACGAAGCATTGTAGTATAGGAATACGAATGCTGATGTGACCGCCCATACGTTGGCCGCACATCTCAAAGACTGCAGGACAGAATCAAGTAACTTGTACCAAAATCTATGAAGCCTGGAAGAAGGAAGAAAGACAAGTATCTATTCGAAAGTTCAAAATGATTGCTTTCCCTCCAGACCGTGACTCTGCAATTGGAGAGCATTTACTTGAAAATTAAGACTTTGCCGCCGCCTACAATAAAAGTCAATTATCAATGTTGACTTCAGCCAGATCACTTTTTCATTTAGCCAATCTCGAGGAAATTTTTATCAAAAAGTTTATGCCACCAAAAAGAAATCATATAAGCACTGCTATTGGTCCACTAGCCGCTAGGATTACGAATGCTAGTAAAGCGCAACGATTTTGATAGTTTCTCCGACTATAAATAGCGACGCTTGTTTTTCTGCTTTATTCTGACAACAACTTCAAATGCAGGCCAAACGTAAGCGTTCAACGTACTCATTACAAAAGAGGATGCGATAAATCCGTCCTCTGAAGCCTTATTCAAAGCTATTATAAAAGTTTGTATCACTAAACAACTGTTTGAAAATAGACTTTTAGATCTACTACGCTCTGTGAAATCGCATCCAAAGTACGTAGAGCATCTTTTTGCTAGAACTTATAGTAAGTTGATACATCCACCGAGATGGCATGCAAGACATTGAGGGAGACATCCTTCCTGTAGCCCTAAACTTCAACCAGTGCACATAGATGCAATCAAGAACTTTACGTCTCAAAAATCATTACAAGTGGGGTAACACAAAGTCATGAAATAGCAATACCACTAAGCTACTTATTTTGTAAAATGCCCACCGATACAGTGACCCTTTCCAACTTTAACTTTATATCATTGCACTTATTGGAAATAATGGATAGAAGTTTGTAAAATCATTGGGTGCTTGTAAATGAAACCAATCTTGATTCTAAAGTACCCTAATTGGGATTAGGAATATGGGGGCGATGTCCTCATTCGTGACACCTTTTCGTTGCTTGTATCTCTGCTTTTCGGCGACAACTTGTCCCTATAAATGTATCAATCTCTTTGGCGCCTACCCGAAACTTTGCGTTTGTGTCCCCACGTATTTAATGACCCTCAGAGCGTCGAACCGTTTGAAATATTGACCCGGTTCCGGTTCGGTTCAACTTTCGTTCAAGTTTAAAGCTTGGAAAAATTGCAGTTTTGGTTTGGTTCGGGTTCATTAGTGTCAAATTTTAGCGGTAGATTTTAATTCGGGATCAAATCTTAAAGGATCGGATTCGGTTTGGGCTCAAGAATACTAAATGTATAAAGTTGTTCTTCGGGTCGATTTTTTTGCCTGTTTTTATAGCATGTTTCTATGGTTTTTTTGGTTCAATTTTATTTATTTCCTGCAATGTATATTTTTATAAACGAATTGTGCTACAAATTTTGTTGGAAACAGCAATGAAAAGAAATCAAATTTAACCCTTTCGCTACTATTGGTACACATGTGTACCATCAAATGAAAAAAATTCTGTAAAACCCTATTGGTACACATATGTACCAGTGAAATATTTTCAAAAACCCTAGTGGTTCATATATGTACCAGTGAAGTTTCAGCTACTTGAGTTATGAAAAAAATTTTTTTTCTAAAATTGCCATATTGGGTGTGCCTAAATGTGATTCAAGTTTTTTCATCAAAAATTTGAGTTCCGTAGCGAAAGGATTAACTGAAGTTGGATTGAGTTGACCGTCAAACGTAAGATAATGATCTATTGCCTCACAACTCAGTAGATTGAAAAATATGGCAATATTTTTTAGTGGTGTTGTTTAAATCACAAAAAGACGTTGAAACGAAATAAATAGATTTCCAAAAAAAAAATTTATTTTAAATACTTGCATTGAACTCCGTATTTTTACGAAGACTTTTGCAATTTATATCGTAAATAAAAACGCAAGAATAAATGGTGGGGAAGTTAAATAATGTTGATAGACCCACTCCGCTTTCTATAATAAGCCATAAGGTTTGAAGGAAACAAATTATATGGCAACATAACAACCCTTCAAAACAAACGACAAAGAAAATCTCAACAGCAAAATTTGAACCTCACTCTGCATTCTTGCAGTCACCGTATATAATTATTGGCCCTTGTTTTATTCTTCGAAATGGTAGTTTGGCGTATCAGGAAAGGTCGGATCCGATGTCTGAACAACAACGTATATCATCAGGGATTCCAGTTTTTTTATTGGATCTGCAAAACTAGTGGAGCCGTTTAAATAATAGCTTTACGTTCCAATTTAGGTTCAAATTTGGCAAAGTTTATTTTTTCCGGTGCAGGTCCAATGATTTATAAGAATTGTTGTTTAGTTTCGATTCGACATAAAGAAAAATAAGTGGTTAGTATTAATTTTCGCGTTCGGTTGGACTGAGTAGAACAAACAGACAAAGTCTGTGAAATTATTGAGTGTTTGTGTCTAAGTTTAGTCTTAATTTGAGTGTAGGTAGATCGGGATTAAAGACATAATTTATGAAATTCAAAGTTTGAGAGGAAATCATAAGAAAACAATAGACGTATACCACTTTGTCAAATTACACTTACGTAGAAAATTTTTGATTGAAAATTGGTTGATACACATATCATTATCAGAGGGGTCGCACCAAGTCGGGAAATAAGTATAGATCTACCATTAAGCAACTGAGTTATGTAAATGCAAAGCGACCACCATTTTGGCGCCCATCCGAACTTTGACTTTTTTCGGCTGAACGTAATGAAAGACACGAATATAATTTGTCAAATGATTGGGTGTTGTGAGTAAGACATGTCCCATTTCAACAGAAGGGTAAAAGGGAATAGGGGTAAGAGAGTGATGCACTCGTTTTTAGCAACTTTTCTTTATTTCTTTTGAAAATATTGTTTGGCTAATCCGACATAGGTGCAGTAATTGGTAGCCCTGCCGGATGAAACCCCCAGCGCTGGCTATCTATCTATACTATTAGCCAATGGTCCCAAAGTAGGTGCTACCGCCCCCAAGGGGGTGGTGGCATTCAAGTTGGCGATTGGAGACAGTGACATCAAAGTGAACAATAGGGGGCATCGAGAGAAAACAATTAGTCAAAACGAAATGACAAAGCAATGTTTCTAATGATGTTATAGGTAATAATTGAATCGAAGTGCAAGTCAACGGTTTGTACGCTCGTCATATTTACTTTCTGTTTTTTTGTAATAGCATAGGCTAAATAAAAACAACTACGTTGGGAAAAACAACTACGTTTGGAGATGAAAAATGAAAGTCAACCTACCAATAAAAAAGAAAAGGGATAGACCGAAAAGAAAGTTTATGGAAGTAATGAATATTGATCTAAAAGTGGTTAGACAAATAGAAGAGGATGCAAAGAACAGAGAAAAATCGAAAAGAATGATCTACTGTGACAATCACAAAAAGAAAAAAGCCGAAAGAAGAAGCATGGGCCAATTCAGCTTTTCGTTAACCTCAGCTTAAGTAGGCGACGGTGGATTAAGGAAGAGGGCCGCTAAGGCTGAAGCGCAAGGTCCCAAAAAAAGTGCTCGTAATGAACTCCGAAACACAAGGAGTACAGTATTTAAAACACTGTAAAAAAATGGAAAAGCTCACCAAATCATCTTGTCTTCAACGCCATAACGTTGATCTTTTAAAGAAATAACTAGTGATATTGATCGGAAAATAACACAGTTTTAATCTTACTACAGCAAACAATTGAACACATGTATTCTAGTCACTGATATCTTAAGCTTACAGCAGTAGTATCTATTGCGCCAAAGACCATGCAGATGCTATTGTTCGTAGATTCAAATTTAGTTCTCATTTACCAACTACCAATGTATCTGCTGAGCTAAAAAAGCAAATAAGAGCACACTGCGATGGCAAAAATAATTAGTTTTAATTTCTTTCCAGACTGATATCTACCGTTAGGCTTATTGTTCAAACAGGGCTTTGCAAATGGATAGCCAAGTGTTTCACCTACTCTGAATCTATCCTTGTGCGTAGGTTTGTGCGGGTGGTTCTCATGCGATGAACCATGGCTAATTGGTGAGCCATGGTACATATGTCAAGTGAGCCACGGCTTGTAATTTCAACTACTAAGGAAAACATTACTAAAATTGGAAAAAGTGTAATATAATTGGGCCACAGACTTTTGCTTGGCTCGAAAAGTTTGAGAAACACTTGACAATGCCTATCTTATTTATGCTTTTTCTCGGGAGTTTGTTGTAAATTGCGAATTAAAAACGGCATCACAAGGAAAATTATTTTTCTAGTAAGCTGATTCAATGAAAAATTAAATAGCAACGATGTAGTTTGAGATAGCAAAATTATTATTTGGTAAGCCAGTGGTTCTCAATGCTTTTCTGTGTTCCTCCCTTGCATACCTCAGATTGTTTTTTTCTACCTATCGAAAATTTCTAGGTGAGAAACTCCTTTTTTGACCTCTCAATTAAAATCTATGCGTTCCAATTTAAACGTGGAGACATTTTTTTTTATTGGAGATCAACATTTTTGGAAGTCTCAATTTCTCAATTCTCATTCTATAGACTTTTCTTTTTACTTTTTTGAATTTTATATACAAACCCATTCTGAACAGTTGAGTGTTTATGTAACTTAAGCAACAAAATTTTTTCTTCCAATACCCGGATTTTTCCTTTCTAATTCCTTTTTAGAACAACTTTCCTCCCATAAAAGATAAATCCTTCCTTAAGGAGCCAGGTAGCTCCTGGTTGAGAACCACAGTCTTAAGCTAATATACCTGTAATAAGCAGAAAACCCGGGTTTAATTCCGTCGCTAACGTTGTTGTTGAGCAACAAAAGAATTGTTTAAATGCTTTGTCGAGGGGGGTGTTTGTAAACAACCCTTGAGGGGGCGGTTCGAGAAAAAAGTTTGGAAAGCACCGTTCTAAACGGAGTTGCCATTCTATCCTTATTTCTAAGTTTGTGAATAGCTTATTTTCAAGAAAGCCATCTCTGAAAATAAAAGTGTGGTTATTTCCAAGAAACATGCTATTTTTAAGTCGTGCGATTAGTTTGTCTAAACAATTGTTTTTTTTAATTTTTTTGCTGAAAACGTAAAACTCCAAGAAAAAGTCTTTACTTTAAACTTGGAACAAAAATATGCCAATTTAGACCTTCAAAACAAGAAAAAAAATTTTAATCTTAAATTTGGGGAAAAACCATCTTTTTTCTCAACGTGCTTGTTTTGGATTTGGCATCAGATGGTAGCCCAGACTATAAAGCACAGCTCTGTCTACACGTGCGTACGTTTCCTTTAAATACTCCAAAACTCATCTCATCTATAAGATGAGACATCTGCTTTGAGACTATGAGATATCTACGCCCCGTGGCCAGGGCGAACCTCCAAATGGGGGAAATCGGTTGTGGTAAGGCCTGGAAAGGGATAGGCTCCGCCAAGCGTCATAGCCTAAGATTCGCTGCTCCAAAACTACTAGGCATCATATAGAAACTTGGCACGACTGATCATTGTCTAGGATGAGTGACATAAGAAGATTGATGACCACATAACGGCATCACGATCAAACACAATTTTGTAAAATTTAGATTTTTTGGCGGAGAGAAACAGAGTTTTCCTTAAACGAAAGCCAGCCCAAACTTGCAAAAGTTTTGCCTGGTTTGAGTTTAAGATGACGTCATAATTATCACTTGGCTGTAATTTTTCTTTCTCTAAAAATACTAACCGTAGAAAGGCGTTTCGAAGCTTTTCCGGGAGATATTAACAAGTTGCTTTCAATTAGAAAACTTATAATACCTTTTGAATTTTTATTGAGAATGCAACCAGCGATTAAGAATTTATGAAAGTCTTTTTTGTTTTTTCTTGAACGCTTCAAAAATGTTCTATTTCGTTGTAATGTTGTCTGGTATCATAGTGAACTAATCGGCTCTGCCGATATCGCCCGGCAGGGCTATCAGTCAGTAATGAGAAATTAAATAGTGCACCGTTTCAGCCGGTTTCGCCGGCTTTACCTGTTTAGTATTTTTGAGAGCAGCAACGATAATTTGGTGAAAATGGGGCATCGTTCCTATGCTTGTGAACCCGATCGTCGTACTGGTGGTTTGAGATAATACTGGTTTTACGAACAAAGTCTCCATCATTTCGCATATTATATCTATCCTATCCAATAAATATAGGAGTACAAAGTCAAAGTTGACGGCAGGTGCAGTACATGTAATGTTTTTTTATTTTACTACTTTACAAATATGTTATTGGGTTGTACGTTTGTTTTACGACTTGATGCAAGCCCCTTGTAATGGAACAGGTGACACCAAGGTCCTTGGGTGACTCTATGAGCTTTGGTTCCAGCGTAGAGTAAAAGGAGTCACACCTTAGCGGTAGATCCAGGAAAAATATGGGAATTCCATCTTTGCCCACAGCCTTTCTTAGTATTAGTTTGGTAAATTTATCTTTATCTATTTGTCTCGAAAAAAAATTGGTTAAAGAATCGGATTTCTAATAAGCTGATTTTTAGGAAACGACCTTTACCCGCCAAAATAATACGTCAATTAGGAGTTCTCACCCTTTTCACTAAAAGTATTGGAATCCGCTACTGCTACACCTATTTCATCAAATCACCCGATTGATCTTCTAAACCATTTTCAAGAAAATCTTTCCTCCATATATACGGTGTATATTTGGTGACTATGATTTCAAGCAATATGTAAACCAACTGACCTATATTTTTCAACTGACTTTCCCTCAAATTTTGTATTTCATAAGCTATGCCCATAATATCGACCACGGTTTAACTATAAATTATGACTGTGCTCACTGACAAACAACACATAATTTCACGAACTTTGATCCGTTCATTTGGCTAAGTGCATTGGTGCATCAATTCAAAACTGCTAAAGAACCTTAGGTGATGGATGTACTGTATTCATTGAAATTAAGCTATGAAATGATTAAACTACTCACAACTTTTGTAACTGTAGGCCTAGTTCTAAAACCGTAAGCCTCTAACTACGTGTAGGTTTTTTGCTCCTGGCACAAATGCAGCCAAAGGAGCGCAAAGTGACCCCGAGCACAGAGTTCAGCATCTTCATGACAATTCTTAAAATGAGTTGGGCGACAACCTCAGTGGGTAGCCCATTGAACAGCATTTTTGTGCTAAAAAAGAGAATGATTTTTGTTCCAAATTTTGCAAGATTTTGTATCAAAACTCGGCATTTTTTAACTTTGCTATTAGTGTTAAAAAAAACGTCTTAAGGGTTTAGAGTACTCAGGTGTAGTACAAAGGTAGTCCAACATGAAGTTCACCTACAGTTCAGTTATGATAATTTTTGCATCTATCATAGCATCATTAAAAACAGATTCAAAAATGTAAATTGTAAATATTACTGTTTAATACCACTGGCAAACTCTACTGGCGTCGCCCGCAGGGCCCCCATTAGTAATGTCAAGAATAACAATTTGGGTTATTGTTTTTTTCACAAGTTACGCGGGAACGTTTTTATTCAGCAATTGAAGCGAGAGACAGGCTAATTGAATGCAAACCTTGCCCGATTTTAGGCAAACTCAAGAGAATTGCTTTCCAACCTCCAAACTACTAAACACCAAATAAGGAAATGAATTGAAGGCACCGCAAAGTACTAAAAGATGAGAGGTCAATTCAGTAACGGCAAATTAATCTTTTTATTATGATTATTAAGTCCATTTTGTAACAACATGAATCGCATGCATTCAGAGTTGTTGAAAGACGCCAAGGTCGTTAGTAAGCATTTTCAGGAATAAGGAATGATTAAAATAACTAAATTAGCTAAAATTTTACTAAAACATTAAATATACTAGAACAAATGCATTTCGCTAAAATAATATCTTCAGTGCTGTAAAAAAATAAAGCAACTAAATATAAGGCAGAGGTTCACAAACTTTTTACTTTGCGGACCCCTTTTTGCGAACTTGCTTCTTCGATGACCCCTTTTCGCGAACCTGCTATTTTGTAGATCACAACTGCATGCGACATCACTTTTGTCGTCCGACTACATTTTTCTAATAACAATTGTTGCAATGCTAGCACGAAGAAAAATTGAGCTGTCCTCCAAAAAAAAGGTCCAGCACCTTCATTTCTTCGAGATTGTGGCGCTCTCGAACCAGTCTACGGAACCTTATCAGAATTTTGCGGAAAAGATTTTCCGGGACTTTTTGCTATCTAAGACAAACGTTAATTGATTGACTGGCAGGGACGAAGCCACGTATCCCTGAGCGATCGTCACGGACCTCCAAGGGTCCGCGAACCCCAGTGTGGAAGCCTCTGATATATGGAACCAAACAATTGGCTATACTGACAATTCTACACTTCATCACACAATTACTTATCTACCAGGAGTAGCAATGCAAATTATTTTATAGTATTATAATATTACCCACAAGGCAGCAAATCATTTTGATGAAAAAAATGAGATGAAAACGTAAGCTGTCTGTTGACTATATAACAACGTAGTAAAAAGATTTGAACCCAGGAGCAAAGAGTACCAGGTTATATAGGCGGTAAAACGTTTTATTATTATTTATTTTGGCATTGAGTATGCGCAAACATTTGGCTTCATAAAAGTTCAAGTTTTCAAATTCAGATTTTATGATAAAGACAACAAAAAAAACGTTAAGCTAAATCAGGCTTGCCAGCAAAAATTTTTTATGATGTTTATTACGATGGCAAAGTAGAGCTGAAATATTATTATTTTCAGAGTAGCAAAATCTGTTCTATAATACACGATGTTTATTTCAACGATGTAAGAATGATATTGCTGTTTGACCAACGTAGCAATCATCACAGATTTTACAATATGCCGCGTAAATACCATAAAATTTGCAATCCAATTTTTGTATCAAACGACGTTCTCCAGGTTTTCCGTTGCTCTGCGGATATGTTTCATCAGTGGTACCATAGAATTATGTAAACCATGATTACCACATAGCGCACATCTCTCACAGCTCCCAGTTATCTCCCACTCATGCCCTTATGAAGGCTAAATGAAAGCTTTTTATTGCATGTGACCAGATTGCCCAATGTCTGTAGGTGCTTGTATGCAAGCATTACATTGGATTGTAATAGTTTTCCATCTGGCTGGATCGGAGTAGTTTCCGAAACTGGGTAACCGACACAACTTTTTCTGCTTACGTTATTTTGATTGTTTTTGCTAACAGGATGAAATCTGTGCACTCAAGACCTATCCTGCTCAATTATCTTTGATATAAGGGTTAAAGGAAATTTAGCCTTGAGACATTAATATTTTTGGATATTCCAGACAAAAATAATAATCAGTTTTCCCTACACGTTTAGGCCACATGAGCATTGCTTCAGAAACCATAATACATTAAAATACTCAAACAGGATGGTATGAAATTTCATAATTAAAAGTTCTACCAATGGCAGTTTTTTCAACCGAATTACACATGACAAATTTGAACGATGATTGCGATGACTGATTAAGGAAAACGTTCAAAAATCAACCTGTTGATCTGTGCATTTGACATAAATTAATTTGGTGGTAATTTGAAGTCCAACATTTCTAACAGTATTTTCTATTGCTTCAAATATACTTTGCGTTGAGTTTTTCCCAATTATTAATACAACCAGAGACGTAGCAGCCGCCCCCCAAACCCCCCAATTGGGGGGGGCCCAGGCCAACTTTGGGGGCCCAAGTTAGTCTCAAATTGCTTTTTGGCTACGTGACTATTTTCAGTTCAGCAGACTTGTTTACAACCGATTTAAACTGTAGGAAGAAATTGGCTTGTGACATCATAAGTGAATGCAACGTCATTTTATCTCGCAGAATCTAAAATATTTCGATTGATTTTCTGGTAGAATCTTGAATATTCGATTGACGTAACAATGCCGTTGTTACGCAACAATCATAGAATGGTCTGGAATTCTGTTTGGCTATAAATACCGGGACAATATATATACACTGCAGAGTGCAGATAAAGTATTTTATTGACATTGTATAGAATGAAACGTTCAAAAAGTGGTGCTCAAAAGAGAAAAGAAGCAGCCACTGCTCGAGATGCTGTAGCGAAATTGCCCAAGATGACAGATTTTTTCAAGATTACTGAGCACAGTAGACCTGGCACTAGTACCGAGAGGGATGAAGAAAACTATAGTGTACAAGAAAAAGAAGACTATGACGATCAGCATCAAAGTGATTGTGAATTTTTAGAAAATGTAAGTTGTGATTTACCTGCCAATACGCAACCTTCAATATCAAAAATAACTGAATCTCAATTTACCCCTATCCCTGATGACCCATGTAAATGGCCTGAAGGTATTTCTGATGCTCAACGATGTGATATAGTAAAGCGTGGACCACATCAACTAATAATGAATTTTCCATATAATAACACAACTCCAAGGCGACGTTTTTCCTCCAACCATTATAAACGTGTGTTACCTAATGGTGAAAGTGTTTCACAATCGTGGCTAGTTTATTCTGGGGAATCAGATCAAGTTTTTTGCTTTTGTTGTAAGCTATTTGGAAAAACACTAAGCCCCTTTTGTAGTGGTATAAATACATGGGAGGGTTTTTCGAAAAAACTGAAAGACCATGAAAACGGCATTTCCCACCAAGAATGCTGCAGTCAATGGATGTTGCTAGCTGAAGGGATAAGAAATTCATCCACTATCGACAAACGCGATAGATATTTTTTTCAATGAAAGACGTTTTTGGAGAAATGTTTTAGAGAGACTTATCGACATTGCCTTGTTTCTATCGGAAAGGAATCTTGCTTTTAGAGGATCTGAAGAAGTCTTAGGATCTCCTCACAATGGAAATTTTCTGGGTATATTTGAGCTTTTGGCAAGAAGAGATCCGATCCTAAAAGAGCTTCAAGACAGAATCAAGAATAAAAACACTAAAGATCACTATTTGAGTCCTACCATACAAAATGAACTAATTGAATTGCTAGCGACAGAAGTTGAAAAAGAAAATTTACAGCAATTGAAATTGGCAAAATATTTTTCTATAATTTTGGACTGCACTCCAGATATGTCACATCATGAACAAATGTCTGTCATTCTCCGTTATCTACTATGTAATGAAGAAGCTGCTGTTGTTAAAGAAACATTTTTTGGCTACTTGAGAATAAGTGACAGTACTGGGAAAGGCTTGTTGGACGCTTTCTTAGAAAAAGCGACCGAACTGCAACTCGAATTGTCTGATTGTCGAGGTCAGTCATATGATAATGGTGCTAACATGAAAGGAAAACATTCTGGGGTCCAAGCAAGAATGCTAGACATCAATCCCAAAGCTGTTTACGTGCCCTGTGCAAACCATACCCTTAACTTAGTTGTTGTTGACAGTGCTAATTCATCGACGGAAGCATTGACATTTTTTGGAGTACTTACAAGGTTGTATGTGCTGTTTTCTTCCTCTGCTCAGCGTTGGGAAATTTTGAAGAAACATGTGGAGCTGTCCATAAAGTCACAATCTGATACTCGTTGGGAAAGCAGAATTAAATGCATCAAACCTCTTCGATACAATTTAAAAGAGGTGTTGCTGGCACTGAAAGACTTGGAAGCCATTTCCATAGAAAGAAAAGATGGAAGAGCTGCCTCAGAAAGAAAATCGTTGATAGCTCATTTATCAAAATGGAGTTTTCTTTTGTCGGTGTTTATTTGGTATGATATCCTATTCCAAGTCAATAAAGCAAGCAAGATTCTTCAATCGTATGGAGTCTCCCTTCATACAATGGAAACGGAAATCCAGGCAACTGAAAAGTTTTTGCAAAACTATCGCACAACGGGTTATGACAGTGCCGCAACATGTGCTGTTGAAATAGCACAGGAATTGGATATTGATCCTTCTTTTCCTCCGTCAAGAAGTGGAAAGAAAAGAAGATTGTTTGATTACCAAGGTGAAGAGGAACAACGAGCTACTCCTGAACTGAAATTTAAAAGCAACTTTTTCTATCCATTAGTAGACCAGGCTATTATGTCAATAAAGGAGCGCTTTAATTTGTTACGTGAGGTTTCTTCCGCCTTTTCGTTTTTGTACACACGAGACAAACTTTTGCTTGTGCAACAAGAAAATGCTCTTCTTACTTGCTGTAAAGAGTTCCAAAAAAAGTTCGGTGACATTGATTCTGATGAAATGAGCGCTGAGGTACAGCGGTTTGTTTTAATTTTACAAAAAAAACGCAATCTCAATACGGCTCAAGACTTTCTGAACTATCTTCTAAAGACTCATTTATTTGAATTGTATCCGAATGTGTACATCGCACTTCGAATCTTACTAACTTGCCCCGTGACTGTTGCCAGCGCTGAAAGAAGCTTCAGCAAATTGAAACTGATCAAAACTTTTAATAGAACGTCTATGACAGACAGTAGACTATCTTCATTAGCCATGTTGTCAATCGAAAATCACTGCGCCCGATCTCTTGATTATGACAATGTCATAACAGCATTTGCGAACAAAAAGGTTCGCTCCAGACTATTTAAATGATACTGTGTTTTTATAAGTTTTTCATGTTTTTCAGTGTCATTGCTTTCGTTTCGCAGTGTCTGCATAAATGTCCTACTGAACTCTGGCATCGGTGCCGAATTTTTTATGACTTGCACCTTCGGTATCGGCATGCTTTATTCTGACATTAGCCTGTTTACTTATGTACAAATTGTGGTGTATTTTCTTAATGCAGCTTTTCAATTTTACACCTCTAAAGTGATATGACCTGTGCGCAGGGGCTCTTGCGCTTACTTTGGGGGGGGCCCGAAGTTGGAGTGCTACGGGACTGAATACAACAAAAATGATGTTGTCTATTAATCTTTTATAAAAAAAGCTGCTTTTTTTACAGTAGTGAAGGCCGGAGTTGTAGCAAAATGCATTGCTATTTAGCTAGCGGGACTAAATGATTGTCACCAGTAATTATGTCATTGGGTTGATAATAAAAATTCTGTCCATGCTGTATAATAACCAATTCCAGTTTAAGCACGATTAATTCCACAAAAAACTTTTGACCCAGTTCGCAAAAAATTGAATTGCGAATCAAAGCTGTTGGGTGCCAATATTTTCATAAGATATTAAATATATATAACCCAGTGCTAACGCCTTTTTTGGTAACTATAGGCCTATTTGTAAGACCTAAAGCCTGTGTGTTGCGCGTATGCTGGTTGGCCCTAGCTTGAAGACTGCCAAGGAAAGAGCTGTCTAACCAGAAGCGATGCACTCACAATTAAATTATTACAATAGCAGGGCCCTATCAGTAATGTCGAGATTAAGAATCTCGGTTTAGCCGTCTGCGCTGGCTTCACTCTATGTATAGTTGTTATAACAGCAAAGAAAAGTTAAAGGTTTTACATTGTCAAGTCTCGTTCCAAAATTAAAAGTATCGTTTTTATAATGTGAATAGAGTAGAAAAACATTATGAGTGGTTGCGCATTGCCGGTATTTTTTCACTAAGTTTTGGAAGTCCCTAAAACGTCTTGTTTCTCCATCTTCCATCATGTTTGCACTTTGGAACTCCACTAGCTGACAATTTAAGCTAGGAATAATTTCACAAACTTTTTATCCATTCATTTCACGACTTATATGGAAGCATAAATTTAGTTGTGGTAGGGCGCTGTAGTGATTGTTTTACTTACATGAAGAACTTGTTGAACAATAGACATGGGCTACTATTAACGACTTTTCTTAGTTGTTGATCTATTTGCATGACCTAAAACCTCAGTCTGCGCGTATGTTGTTCGGTCCTGGCATAATCGCAGGCGGGAAAAGAGGAAACTAACCCTAAGTCAAGCGCTTACTACTGAATTACTACAATAAGGTGGATTATGATGAAAAAGCACGATCCATCGAACAAGTTTTTGTCCCAAACATGCAAATAATCTTTTTGATTCCAGCAATATTTTTCATGAAAAATTGCCAATTTGTATAACTAGGCTGCTTTTAATTTATACGCTTATTTTTTACAGGTTAAAATTAGTCATAAAGAAGTGTGTATACGTACAGTACTAGGTGTATGCATAGTTTTACTTTCATGCGTAAGTTATCAATAAAATGATTGAAAATATTGTGCTATGCATGAAAGAAAATATGGTATTACAACACATGATATTTTTTTTTGAGAAAATTGTGTGAGAAAATTAGGGAAGAAATATGGTTTTAAAATGGGGAAATAAATTTTCTAAAGTGAAGGAAAAAATAAAAGTGAAAGCATTGAGTCACACTGTGAAAGCATTTGTGAAAGCATTGAGTCACACTGAATAAATTATGTATAAGTGTTTGGTCTGTGCATTGCAGATGCATAGAGTTACACTTAATATCATTGCTGAGCTAGCTGGAGCACACCAAGCTGCGGCATGCTTTCTATAGGCTACACAAAAGTCTTTCATTTCAGACTTGACATCTGTGAATAAATTCGATTTTGCTAGGCAGGTTATTTTACTGAAACTGTTATGCTAGCTAAAGGCTGGTTTGGAGTTTAATTGAGCATTTTGAACCTTGTGTAAAGTTGAGCATCTGCTATCTTGCATTTTTATCAATTGTTTTATGGTACTTCCAAGCACGTTTAGTGGTTGAATAATACGCTACTTAAGTGTTTTAGGAAACCAGTAATGCTTTGCAACAAGTAGACTGACAAATTTTACTTGCAGATATAACTAGCAAAGGCTTGCTAAATTCAACCTATTTGCAAGAACTTAAAAACGTACGGCATATTGCTATGTCTGCCTATATGATAGATTACCAACTTTCTGTTTTGCCATTCCGGGACACCGTAATACCAAGAATTCCAAGATTGATGCAACAGAAGCTTACGAAACACGATAGACATCAAAAGCAACAGCGCGTGCTGCGGGTCGTAAAGTGATGATTGTGCAGCGTTATCCCAACAATCTCTAAGGTCCTAATTAATTGTATCATAACAGAAGAAGCTTGTAAAACGATGAATCTTTAAGGCATAAAAAGCAAAAAAACTACTAAAATTGGGAAAAATTAACAATTTGTACTAAGTAGATTTATTTCTCCAACAAAAAGCACAACAAATTTTCAAAGATATATCAATCTTAATTCATAAAAATATAGTAATCAATAAACTCTCTCTAAGATAAAGAGCTGTCAGTAACTTACGGGTCAAAAGTGACCCAGCCCGGGTCACGGGCGCAAGATGTCAATTCCGGGACTGTTCCGGCCATTCCGGAACGGTTGGCAACCCTACCTGTAGGTCTACTAGGTTTATTGTAAAGAACTTAAAGCTTTTCATAAATATCTGCAAGTCTATTTAAATCAAAAAGAGAAGATGGAAAAAAGAATTTCTTTACAAAAGTTGAGAGTATGTATATATATACTGTACAGGGTGTCCGTAAAGTTTGTATACAGTTACTTTTAATCAAAAATAACACTTGTTGTAGAGTTTATTAAATTCTGAAGATGCGGACTTAATCCACGGACTTCTTGAAAACAATCCTTTGTTAAATCTTTTTTGTTAAAAAGTTTTAACAAAGGATCATCTTCAAGAAGTCCGTGAATTGAGCGCGGGATGTATGGTTTCATACTGAGTTCTGTCAGTATTTTACGTACAGAGGTTCGTTTGATACCCATTTCAGCACTACCACGGCGAAGCGATTTCTGTGGGCTTCTCGCATATGCCTTAGAAACTGTATCTACATTTTCTTTTGTGCACATTGTTGGCCGACCAGAACGTGGAGCATCAGTAACTGAGCCAGTCTCCTCAAACTTGTCTCGAATTCGATAGATGGTCAAACGTGTTGGAGGATCTGTACTAAAGTGGAAACACAAATCGCGAATCACATCCTGTGCGTTTTCTGTTTTCCAATATTTCTTCAAAACGAATTTACGCTCTTCCAAAGTTAGCCTGCGTGACATAATTGGGATAAGGTCACTGCAACTGCACATCCATAACTCTGGTACGCCATGTCAGCAAACTAAAAATGTCTTGTGACATAATTGGAACATGATGATAGCAATTGATTTTCTGGACGACATGCTAACTTACTGTACACAAACTTTACGGACAACCTGTATATAACACATTTTCCTTTAACTTGTTTAAAAAACATTGGAACTATTTTTATTACGGTAATTTATTACTAAATTTAATAACAATTAAAATTGGAAAACAGTAATCAAACCCTAGCAGGATAGTCTATCCAAGCGACTTTACTCCATATCAGTAAATGTTGAAAAAGGATCTGCTATTAACAAACAGTACGGTAATAAAGTCAGCTTAGACATTTATTTGCCATAAGAAAAATTAATTTCGCTAACGCATTCTCAGTTTCTTTATTTGAATAAGAAACTGAGAATGCGTTATCGAAATTAATTTTTCAAAATAATTTTTCTTATCAGAAACTGAGGATGCGTTAACGAAATTAATTAATTTAAGTAAATTTTTTTAATAAATAGAATCCATTCTATTTGAATAAGAAACTGAGGATGCGTTGGCGAAATAAATTTTTCTTAAGGCAAATAAATGTCTAAGCTGACTTTATTACTGTTTGTTAAAAGCAGACCCTTTTTCAACATTTACTAATTTTAAGAAACTTGGCTGGCAACTCTGATAATTGAAGTTATTTAGGTTCATTCATGATTCAATTATATTAATTTACCGTAACTAGGTATGCCTGATTATAAATGCGCATTTTTCACTTAGTGTAATTAATGAAATTAATACTTACTAAATGCCAATTCCTGTCATTTTTGTCAAATAACTAATTTTGTTTAGGAATCAGCTATTTTGCCATCACCAGCAAATATATCCACAGGTTATATTTTCTTACACAATTCGTGTGTCTTGAAATAAATACACTTGCTGTGGTACACTCAATGATGTTGTGGCATAATGGCCAGTGTTGGTGTGTTTAAATGCAATGGTTAGTCATTTGGCTCTTTTCAAAATGTGGTGTACACTGAAGGGGTGTGCATTGGTGGGGGGTCTGGGTATGTAAATGTAAGCGATTGTGTACACTATGAATAATATTTTTCAAGTCTTGTTTTTAATATATTATAAAAATAGGCCAATCGCAAATTTTGAATGGAAAAATAAATTCCTAGAGTTATATGCTGTTAATGGCAAAATAGTCTTTGCTTTTTGCTTTAGCATTGTTGTGGTTTGATGTTTATTATTTGGCAGTGGCTATTTTGCCGTCGACGGCAATTTACCCTCAGAGACTATTTTGCCGTGAGTTATTTGTAATTGGTCAATTTTAATGACGTACTAAACATGTGACTTTTGGTCGTCTCTGATTGGTCAATTTTAAAAGTCAATTAAAAAAATTTTGCACCTCCAGGTCTTTATCCCCCACCCTGTACACTCCCTTGCAGTGTACACTGCCCCGTACATTTACATACCAGGCCTGCCCCTTCAGTGTACACTGCCTTTCTTTTAAAGCCCTGGCCAGCTGAGATTCGAACCCACAACCATGGTATCTCAAGACCAGCGCTCTATCCACTACACCACAGAGTCACTGGTGCAATTTTAGCAAATTTGGCTATATAAACACACGTGAATGATCACGGCAAAATAGATTCCAAGGGCAAATTGCCGTCGACGGCGAAATAGCCACTGCCTTATTATTTGGCAGTGGCTATTTCGCTGTCAACGGCAATTTTTCCTTGGAATCTATTTTGCCGTAATCATTCACGTGTGTTTATATAGTCGTATTTGCTAGAATTACACCAGTGACACTGTGGTGTAGTGGTTAGTGCGCTGGTCTTGAGATACCGTGGTTGCGAGTTTGAATCTCAGCTGGCAGGGCATTAAAAGAAAAGCAGTGTACACCAAAGGGGCAGGCCCGGTATGTAAATGTACAGGGCAGTGTACACTGGAAGGGAGTGTACAGGGTGGGCAATTGAGACCTGGGGGTACAAAATTTTTTTTAATGGTTTTTAAAATTGACCAATCAGAGACGACCAAAAGTCACATGTTTAGTACGTCATTTAGATTGACCAATCACAAATAACTCACGGCAAAATAGTCTCTGAGGGTAAATTGCCGTCAACGGCAAAATAGCCACTGCCTTATTATTTCATTTGTCTTCTAATTTTTTACTGTTGTACTATTTATGTGTGGTGATTTCCTTGGCCATTCGAGGTATTGATTTTTACAGCTTGGGCAAGATCTGAACATGCAATCTTGTATACAGAGGAATTTGGTTAATTGCATATCGGATAATTGCATAATATGTTTTATTGCATAAGAGTTGTAAATCCCAAACGTATTTTTTTGTTTGTACTAACTTTGGATAAACGCATAATCTGCTTAATTGCATAAAATAGTTTGGCAAGTTGACTATGCAATTAACCGGATTCGGCTGTATATTGCTTCATTCCTTGCTTGTTGTGCAGTTGCACTATTGATTCATTGCAGCTTCTGTGCTTAAAACTCAGCTTTAACCTGCGAAATGATTAGTGTGGGGAAAAGCTTGCAAGTTCACCTGTTGTGCCCTTAGGTAAGGCACTTAACAAGATACCTTCATCTTTATGTGATAGACAGGTGGTACCTTGTCAAGAGTTGCCAACAAACAACTGCAACTAAAGGTGGGGTGTGAAAGGGCAAAAACTTGCAACCTGCTTCAAATATGACTTACTCTGAAAAGAAACCGGTTATAATATCAGGATGCTCAGGCCACTGATACTACTGCAGAAAAAGTTTATTTCTTGCTATAGACAGGTAGAACTATAATTATAGTTTCATACTCCGTTTATGAAAAATTCTTTTGTCACTACTAACTAGAACTAGAGACTTAAATGTTGAAATAGACTTCCATTGAAGATAGTCTAGTGGTACTATTTAACACTGACATGAAGTTGAAATAGAGCTGTATTCAGGTACTGGCTTAGGCTTGTCAGCTTTATTCAAACAAAATAGTCTATTGGACAACATGTATAATTTTCAATGTTATTGGTGTGTTACATGGATTGGTGATACGTTCTAAAGCAAAATTTTTGATAGGTCTTATCAGATGATGCTGTACAAGGTACCAGTGGTTGTACTAGCCTGCTAGTGTAGAAGTAATTTATATGATAAAGCTCTCATTTCAGAAAATGAACAAATTTTCAAATGCAAGAAAGATATTTCATTCTGCAATTCAAGCAGTTCAACCAGACCAAATGATTGAAGCAAATCTTGTCAGAAATCATGACACTTTATATTTTGGTACTAATCCTTATAATTTTAGTCATGCATTGATTTTATAAATGACAATGTAAAGTGTAAAGCAATGAATTGGATGTCAAACCAGTTGAAGTGCTGCAAGTTATACAATTAAACTGTTGGAGCATTGTGCTGCATGCTACATTGCTGACAAACATTGTGGTTTAATTTGAAGATTAATCTTTGGGTTCAAACTATTGCTTGCTTGGACTCCATTGATGTGTTCAAAGTAACCTAAGATACTACTAAAATACAGAAATTCTATTAACTAACTCTCACTCTAATTCCAATTATAACTGACTCTGACATCAACCCTAGCACTGATCTGGAATTTCACAATATTCCACGTTTTAGTAATACCCAACTATCTGTAGTACTTTCCATGGATTTGTGCGTTTTGATATATTGCAGCAACTCATAGGTGACTGCTGTCTTGAAGATCATTTTGTTATTTTGCATTCTAAACTTTCCAGCCATCTTACTTTGATGAGTTGAATCAGCTTTCATAATTTGTGATTTGATTAACATATCTATTCAATTTTAGATGATCAAATGCATCATTTGAACAAAAATGTTTACATTGTTGGATTTGGAAAAGCTGTTGGAGGAATGTGCAAAGCTGTGCAAAAAATAATTGGAAATCATCTTGTTGCAGGAATTTTAAGTCTCCCCTATGGATTACATCAACATTTGTCATCCCAAAATGCAGAGTATGTATGCGATGTTTGTTTTGTCTGTGGGGAGTACCCAGAGTAACTAGGACCCTTGGAAAGGCCAACAGCCATTTTGACCTCTACCCACATGGGGTCGAGGATCACACCACCATGTTGAGGTGGCTGTTGATTGGTGCCCCTATCCAACTTGTCTCTGAGGCATCTCTACCTCCCTTACAAGTCACTCTGACTCATTCCACTCTACCATCTTATGAGGAGGTTCTTTGCCTCCTAACCTCCTTTCCCATTTCACGTTTGGCCAGACATGGAGTGAAACCAAGGCTCTGTAGATCTTCCTGGAGAGCTTTTGCATCCACTCACCCCCTCATGTTTCCTTCTACTTCTCCTAGGGATGCTCTTCTTGCTTGCCCTCTCTCACCTTCTTGGAAACTGCCTTCCTTCATTGTGGAGTCCACCCTTTCCTCTCCATGCTCCCTCTCTGATCTCTTTCTCTTGCCAAGGTGCATTTTCTTGCATTTCTCTTGCCAAGGTGCATTGCATTTCTCTTGCCAAAAGCATTTCTCTTGCCAAGCTCTTGCTCATCTTGACTCTCTCCTCCCTCACGATTTGGTGCTCTGGACAGATCGCTCTGTTTCTTCTTCTTTTGGCAAAGGCAACTCTTGCATACTTGCCAACTGCTCTCTCTGTGGTGCTGAGGCCACTCTTTCCTTTTATGCTGGCCCAGTATGTTCAAGTTTTTCTGTTGAGGCCTGCACCATTCTGCAAGCTCTTTGCTGGTTTTGGCAGCACCAACAAGTCTGCCACTTCTCTCTGACTCTCGCTCTGTCCTCCCCACTTAGTCGTCTTATATGTGTTTCCTTTTACCTCAATCTCTCTTGCAGATCTGGCAGAAACTGTCTTCTCTCTCCTCCTGTTCCATAGGGCTACAATGGGTCCCCGGACACTTGTTTCTCCTGGTGAACAACACGGCTGATGAGCTGGCCAGACAAGGAGTGTTACTTGTTTTCGCTGCAATCCCTTGTAGTCTCTCTCGTATCTCTCGTATTGACTTTTTTCTTTTCTGACGTTTTGAGATTTGAGGCATACAGTTTCATCTAAATTCTTTGACAGACAGGTTTCCTTGATCTCCACCAAGGAATTTGTGCTCCCTCATCACGCTCGCTGTGCCCTCCCTTATCTTTGCTGCAACAGACACAGCCTACTGTTAACCTCTTATCTCTCCAAGATTGACAGAACTGAGAATCCTTCCTGCAGCACTGCAAACACCTCTCATCTCATTCTGCTCTGTCCTGCTACACACTCTTTGAGTTGCTCACTTTTTGGCGACTCTCTGTCTATCTACAACCTCTGGTCCAGGCCCTGGGGAGTTTCCTGGTTTTTGGGGCTCCATGGTCTTCTGCCATGTCCCCATCCCTCAGAAGGAATCAGGTAGCAACAACAACAACAGGTCTTGTTTTTGATCTTTAAAATGTGATTCAACAATAAATTTTGTTTATTTTATATTCTTAGCACATACTATAATAAAATGAAATATTTACTTTTAATAATTCATTGCTTTTTTGTACTTAAACAGGAAAAATGGTCAAAAAATTCTTTTTCGCAGTGTTTAATTATAATTTGATGTAAGCCAAGCTTTTTAGCAAACGATTTACTATGACTTACATTTGTCGAGTATGCTAGCTAAATGTGACTCTTGTTTTATTTATTTACGTTAAAAATACCTACTACAGTGTATTAATAAGTGTGCTCTGTAGTTTACTCCATATTGGGTGATGTCAAAGACTTGATATATTTGTTTGGCTTTTGACATTAAAAAGAAAGAGTTTTTTGTTGTATGCTGCTTTTGATCGATTTGTCTCGACATTTCCGGCGACTATACTTTGTATTGCAAGTGATTAATGATGTTAACAGTCATGGTGTTAAGACCACTTTCCCCTAACTTTTGTACTGTATTTAAATTTGCATTTCATGTTTAAGCTGATCAGCTAAGTGAGAAAATGTCGAGAATAAATAGAACTTAATTTTACACTTGACCCAAGTAGGGTACCGGTATTAGTGTTTTACTGGCCAATTGTGCTAGTATGATGCTTAACTGATTGCATATTTGTGGCAGACATCTTCTTCCTCTTCTAGATGACAGATTAACGGTACATGAAGGAGCAAATAACAATTATCCCGATCATGACTCTTACGTGGCTGCAGGAAAAATTATTGACTTGTGTCAAAAAGCAACTGAAAATGACTTAGTAATTGCATTGGTTTCTGGCGGTAATTGCTTTTTTAAAAGTACCCTTTGAAAGCTAGGCCATATGCTTTGTGGAAAGGCAGCTCAACTAAGCATAGTTACATGTATTTTAAGGCTCGTTAATTCACATTAGCTCTGTCTTTTTTTGCTGTCGTGCCAGGTAGAAATTAAAGTTTGTACTTCACGTAAGCGATTTATAAAATTTAGCTTTGACATCAGACATGCTGAATTTTCAAAAAGTGTTACCTGGCGTAGGTATTTTTTCAGCGAAATGCGGACATTTAATGTGTGAAAGGTGTTTTGGTTTTATGAAGGTTGACAACATGATTATGTAACTCGCGTTATTATCAACTTTGTACATTAATTGAGTGATAATTTCTTCCCCAGGTGGGTCTGCTCTCTTACCACGTCCAGTAAATCCTTTAACCCTGGAAGAAAAGCTGCTTACAGTTAAAACACTTGCAAGTAAAGGAGCGACTATCCAAGAACTAAATATTGTGCGGAAAAACTTGTCAAGTGTCAAAGGGGGTCGACTGGCTGATATGACCAAGCCTGCAAAGGTTTGTTTCCAATTTTCTTTTATCTCAATGTGTCACAGTTATTATAAAAAATGCATTTTTTTAGACAGTTTGCTTTTTATAAAGAGTAATTTTTTGTACTTTGTCAAACACAATTTTGTCGTTTCATTTTTTTTTGCTAAAAAAGCTTTATGTACAAATACGTTTTGCAGCCAATTAGCCAAGTGTTCCTCCAACTCAGGGTCTCGAGACCTGAAGGATGGACTGCAAGTATATTTTGCATTTCATCTTCATCTATATATGTGTGTGTATTAATATACCGTATATAACTCTGTGCATAAATGTACCCCTCCTTTTTCTCAGTTTGGAGGTACGGCATGGAAAGCAATACCAGATTCGTGCCGTAAATGGAATTAAAATTGGAATAGGATAAAATGGTACTCCATTTCGAATCAGTCGTAAATACAAATTGCAGACTGGTAGACTCACCACCAACAAGGCAAACTGCTATTGTTGCCACTTACGGCAGGCTGATTGAGCCACTTCTTTATTATAGCTCGTTAAAGAACGGGTGAATGGGTCGCAGTCTTTGCTGCAAATTGTGCTGTCAAATGCCTTGGGGTCGCTAAAGGAAAAAGCTGAGAACCGCTAATTTAAATTAATAGATAAGAAGAGCACTCGGTTTCTCAGTGTTTAAGGTTAAGTAACTTTTGCATTCAACTTCATGGTAGGCTGGTGCAAAACTAGCCGCTTTTATACTTGGCTATTGATGTGGAAAGGAAACATGAATGATTGTGTTTAATGCTCAATGTTTTTTCGTCTCAACTTTTACAATTTTAATGTTACAATAGGCCTGCAAAAGGCCCATGCAATGTGCCAGGGATTTATGGACATAACTGAGCAATCTGTTTTCTATTCTAATAAATAAAGTTTTTAATTAATTTATTTAATATACCAGCGGGCGTCGCCCGGCATTGCCCCCATCAGTAATGTCGAGGTTAACAATACCGGTTCAGCCGGCAGAGCCGGATTGACCCATTGGATACTTGTAAAAAGAGTACGGTAATAAAAATTTTGTGTTTTTTCACAAAGCGAAATCTTGTTCCCAAATAAAACTATCGTCTTGAAACGCAATTGATAAAAAAAAAACATTTGCGTGGGATTGCGTATAGCCACTACATGTCTCAAGTTTTTTGGAATTCCTGGTTAGCGTCCTATTTTTACTGTTTTCAACATGAGCGTCCTTAAACCTAACAAAGTTTTATTTGTTAAAATGAGCTAGTGCTTCAATTGAAAGTATATCAAAGTTGTGTAAGAAGGCAAAACTAATTGATAAAAATTTCGTGATTAAGCTTTTAAATATTACGCCCACTACTTACAACTTTATCATCGCTGTTTGGGTATTTGTATGAGCTAACGCATCTGGCTGGGCGCATGTGGCGTGTTCTTGGCATAAACGCAGCCCGGAAAAAAGCAAACTATCTCGAAATCAAACACTCGCGATTGAGTTGTGAAAATACAGCGCCCTCATCAGTATTGTCGAGTAAGAATATCAGTTCCGCAGGCTTCACCAAATTGATATTTGTGAGAACAGCAATAGAAAGTTAAATGTGCTGTTGACACAGCCAATGATTGTTCCAAAATCAAAAGTGTCGTTTTTTTAAGGAAATTGATTAAGCTCTAAAAATCATTACGGGGGTTGTGCAAAGCCGCTCTTATTTTCCAAAAGTTTTTGGAATTCCTGGCAACATCTTACTTGGCTTGTGTTCTACGTAGAAACTGAACTTGCTCGCAATTGTAACAGCTAGCGATTCTAAAAAGTTTTATTTGTTCAATTTTACAAAGTGCATTGAAGCAAAATTTCAAAGGTATCGGTTGGATAGGCGCTAATTTTGGATAGGCTACTAATATTTTGTTGCAAAAGATAAAACGGGACCATCTTTATTTACATGCTTTTGTAGGGGATATCACCAATTTGTTTGTTTGGATTAGGTGGCTACATTTTAAAATGTCTCAGAGACTTCATTTTAGATGAATTTTTTTTTTAGAAAATAAAGATATTCAATGCGAAAGAAGCACGCTTTTGAGAAAAAAGTGAAAATGTACCAAACAACTAACTTTTTCTAGAAATTGCAATCCTGTGAAAAGCAGCCACCAAAATTTTGAGTGTTAACCGGTAGGCTATACCGCAAAATTTTTTAAATCATTTTTTGATAAATCTTTCTGAAAATTTTCATTGATGATACCAAAAAATCATGTTTGCTCGGAAAAAGTAGTCAAAATGTATCAAAGAAGTAAGCTTTTTCTAAAAATTGCAGGTTTCTTAGTTCTAGTTGGAAAATTGTTCAACTAGCAATCAAACATGACGTGTGGTAGCCTTAACTAATTAAAATATCATATTGCTGGAAAATCAATTTCTTCAGCTCTCAAGCGACTCTGAGTTAGTACCTTATTGTAACGTTTACACCTAAAACTAAACTCCTTTTACTCAGCTTACCACATTTTTGCGGAAACAAAGATACACTACACGTCTTTTAAGTTTTAGTTTTTTTAGTGTAAAAACTAATAGTAAATGTACATGTCATATATTATCGGAATCGCCTTGAAATACTTTTTCCTTTAATTTATGAAAAAAAGTTTGAAAATCGGTTGAGAGATGAGGTCAAAAATCAGTTTATAACTAAACTGATTTTGTAAAAGTGTTGCAGTTTTTGAAAAAATCATGAAATAATGATCTCTGGTAGCAAAAGATTGTGTTAATCGTGCCAAGCAACTTTATGACATCATAGAGCTAGTTGACGGGTATAGCAAGAAGCATGATTAGAAAGCTTAAAATGCTAAAATAAGGGTCTGTTGTTGCATTGCCAATTAAGCATTAATTGTTGTAGGGCAGGGGTCTGCAACCTTTCACTAGCTGCGGGCCAAAACTAAAATATGCAAGGTCTCAGCGGGTCGTATAAATTTACCTTTAATAGTGTTGTTATTAAAACTTGCGAATTTATGAAATTTTGTTCAGAATAACTGCTGATTTTAACGGTTCATAACGGCAGCATAAAATATAACATACATTTATTGATACCGGCAGAAAAACGTTAATTCAATATTTCATGTTGTGTTTTATTTGAAAGTTTTTGAAGTTCAGGTAATAAGTTGATGAGGAAAGAAGCATAACATCTTGCAAATGTTCATCAGTAGGTTGTGCTTCCAACTAGATCTTGGTTAGTTTCATTGTCGAAAATGATTGTTCACCCACATAAGTGCTGCCAAAGATGGATGCCATCTTTTTCGCATGTTTAACGAAATTGGGATGTCATTTGGATTCAAGATATTTTTTACAAAAATCAAGCGGTGATTCATGCTCACAATGAAACTTTGATTTTATCTTGTGGCTACATTGCAGCTCAATTACCTTTATTTGATATTTTTCTGGTGCAGCGTCGACTTGTATATCAAATTGAGTACTAAACACTCTGATATCAATTTTGCGAGAACGAATACCACTAAAGCGAGATGAAAATTCAGATCTTAAATGTCGTGTCACAGATACAAATAAAGTAATGCTCATAGGTTTGTCCTCTTGCAGTGTAGCAAAGTGAGCATAATTTTCATTTCCCAACTGAATTTTTCAAAGTCGTTGTTTTGTTTCGAATGTGCGTATATAACTCTACATCTCATGTATCAATTGGAGCTTTCCCTGTAGCTGAAAATTCAGGTTGACCAAATACGATGTCAAATCAACCAAAAATGCTAAATTAAAAACTTATTCTTAATTGCGAAATTCGGTGGCATTTGTGTTTTTTCCAGAAAGATTGCTATTTTTTCTCTCAATATGTACACTTTTCGTAGCATTTTACCTCGACTATGCCAACATACATTGCAGAAATAAAGCAAATCTTTATACTAACCACTGTTTGTAAAAGTAGTTGGAGAAATTGACGATAGTTCAACCCACGGAGCAAGATAAAGTTCACAGCTTTTACCATTATGTCTATGACGTTCTTTAAGGTTGATACGTACCTTTGCGCACAATGCTTCCTGATGGATGAGACACTCTAAGTTTATAATGTCGTCATTAATTTCATGGTCTTCCACGTGTTTTTGAAGCAAAGACACAACACGTATATTTTTCCAACCATTGATGGGGTTCTATCAGTCGTTGGTGAAACCGGTTTTAAGAGATTCAAATTTATGGCTTTAAGGCATTGAAGTAATGGTTTCAGAATATCGGCTCCTGTAGTAGTATCCATCATAGGAAGCAGTTAAACAACATTCTCAACAACATGAAAATCTTCGTTTACTCCACTCACAAATACTGCCAGCTGAGCTGTATCTGTCGTGTCTGTGCTCTCATCTATCGCTTTTGAGAAGAACTGTACATCTTCAAAACAATTTTTTTGGTTGTATTTCACGTTGTCAGAAATCTTTCTTATTCGTCGGATTATGGTTTGTGCTGAAAAACTGAAACCAGAAAACAATTTTATTTTCTCCGAACAAACGGTTGTAACAATAGCTATCATACATTTTTTCACAAAGCCTCCATCAGTAAACTGTTTTCTTGTCTTTTGCTATTAATTGTGCTACCTAGTAGCTAGCAAGAGTAATATATTTCAGTTCAGTGGTTTGCCTTTGAAATACAGAACTCTTCTGTTTTAAGGTGGTTCTAAGTTGATTAAATTTGTTTTTTTCTTGTTTTACCCGTAAACTTGGAAAAATTAGTATGCCTTGTATCATAAAGGCGCTTTTTGTTAAATTCCTTATTTACAGCAATAAAAACGTTGCAACTGGAACACGTGGTTCACCAAAATTTTTAGAAAAAGATACTTAAAGTAATACTACAGGCAAGCGATGCGCCTTAAGCAGTTTGCTCAAAAAGTATTTGTTCTCCCATTCTTCATTAAAAGCTCGACACTTAGCATCAACTTTTCTACGTTTTGTCGACATTGCCCGATTGCTAAAAATTGATAAATATATGCTTAATGACCATCATTAACTAAACTTCTCGGTAAATATTTAATAAAGTTACAATTAGAAATTGGGGTATATTGTGCAATTCAATTACAAAGCTGAAACTGCCAAGCACTTTTATGCAACCCTAATGACTGCCACTCAATTCTCTCTTGGGCGCAGCTATGCTATACCAATGAAATACACCACCAAATTTGAAAGAAAGGTTAAACGCAAGTGTAACACAATTTGCTGTCAGTTATCAGTTACGCAAACTGTACGTCATCGAATATGTTACACTTGGTTTACATAAGTATCATAAGGTGTTAAGATTTAAGTACAGGTACACAAGAAAGTAGTTGAATGTTACGTTGGCTTAAAAAAGCTGAGGAACGTAGAACAGGCTTGCATTCACCATTATAATACGGTTGGCAAACTTTTGCAGTGAATCAAAGCTTTTCGCCCGTTCATAAATTTCTATTTCTGTTAAGATAGTTTCTCATGAGTATGCAATGCCAGATAATTGCAAGAAGGGGGGTTTAATAGAATAAAATACACTACCACCAGGCGGGCCGGATGATTTTGTTTAGCGGGCCGCAGGTTGCCAACCCCAGTTGTAGGTTTTTTTTGTCGAAGGTAGCTTGCTAAGATCTCCCAAAACAGCTTTTAATCACGTTTCTGCGATTAGTATTTTTTGAGTAAATTAAGAAAACAAATTTTACGATTTGATTGTTAGTTGTGACGTCATATGACTTGTAAAGAAGTAAAATTTGTTGGAGTTGGTAAGTCGGATATTGGCTTTCGTTTAAGTTGAAAACCGTGTTCCTTGGTTTAAAAATGCGGTTTTTTGAAAGAATTGTCTTTGATTATGACGTCATCAAGACGTTACGAACCTGTTGTTGTGATTGCCCCTTCTCTTCCGCGGGATAGAGGTACGGCACGAACGGCAGTTCAGGTTCATGCCGTCAACCTAATCGAAATTAGGCTAGGGGAAAGGTGGCAGCCCATTTTGAACCAGTCATAAGTGACTAATAGCGCCACGACCAACAAGGCGGACTGCCACTGGTGGATGCCCAAGAGTTGCCTTTTACGACATGCTGGATTGGCAGTTTCACAATTGTAACGTGGTGAAGTACGGGTAGGCCACTTGTCTGCCACATAAAGATGGAGCCATCCCGTTAAGTGTCTTGCTCAAGGACACAACAAGCAAGCTTGCTGGCTTGTTCTCCACACTATCTCTTTTTTATGCTGAGTGCCGAGCAGGGAAGCTGTGAATACCATTTTTTAAAGTCTTTTGGTATGACTCGACTTAGGGAATGAACCCCAAGTCTACCGACTATGACTATGGCGTGGATGTTCTAACCACTATGCCATCGCGCTTATTACGAACCTCGAAGAGGTGATCATTGGTGCCGAGTTTGATGGTAGTGCACCTGGGAGTTTGGAGGAGTTATGACAGACAATCAGACACACAGACAGAATTGCGCTTTATGTAGTACGATGGTCAACCCACGGCCCTTTATGTCCTGGACTGCGGCTTTTTTGACTCATTTGTTGTGTACAGTTATGGATTGTAGGGATATGTAAACAGCGGTGCAGCAAATAAATTTTGTGGCCGCTGGAAGGCCGCACATGCATAATATCGTCTTTGAAAATGATCTCCGAAAAAAACAAACTGGTCTTCACTTTACCGTTGGGATGTTCAATCTAGCAGTTTCAGTATTGTAAAGAGTGATCTAAAAAAAAGGTTATCGACCTCAGTTTGGGCGGAAAATGCGTAAATTCAAACTTAAAATTGTGTAGCAACTCTTTCCTGGATGGCCTTTATCGTTTATGGCTCTTTGATGCAGCATAGGTTGGCCATCACTGATATAGTAGATAAGGCACAATTTTGTCTGTCTGTCTGTCTCAACTCCTCTGAAACTGCCAGGCGCACAAACATCAAACTAGGCGCAATTGATCACCAACCCGAGGTGAGTTTCATAAGGGGGTCGTGACATCATTATCAAAGATAATTTTTTTAAATTCACATTTTTGAATCAAGGAAAGCAGTTTTTGATTTAAACAAAAGCCAATATCTGACTCACTAACTTCAACAAATTTCGCTTCGTTAGCATTTCACATGATGTTATAACTAACAATTAATTTTAGAATATGTCTTCTTAATGTACTCAAAAAGTGCTCATCGTGGAAACGCGATTAAACAGTTTTTTGGGAGATATAAACAAGGTGAACTTGATAAAAAACACTTTACAATCATTTAAGTTCAGTTGACAGTACAAGAGATTTTCTTTTTTAAGCATTTCAAACCTTCTAAGCATGCTTCTTTTTTTCTGCTCGCTTTAAACTCGCTTTTTGATGGCACAACATGTTTGGTACGATCAACACAGTCTTTCGCCAATACACATCACAATATGATGGGTTTTTTTTTTCAAAAATTGCAACATATTTACAAAATCAGTTTTCTTGAAATCTTGATTTGTTGCCACATTTCTCAATCGATTTTCAAACTTTTTAACAAATTAAAGGGTATTTCAAGGCAATTCCGATAATATATTATTAGTATATTTTTTATATGTTTTTATACGAAATAAATGAACTTTAACACCAGTAGTGTAACTTTCTAATTCTTTCCAAAATTCGATAGTATGAGAAAAATAGCTGTTTAATAAAAGGAGAGTATAGTAAGGTACCAATAATCTGTGACGTTTGCAAGCTTAGGAAATTTGCTTTCCAGCAATATGTGACTCCAATTAGTTTGGGCTGAGGATTAGTTTAATCGCTGATCAGCAATAGGTTGCCACACATAATTTTTTATTTTTAGTTAAAAAATTTTCTTACTATGCCGAAGTAACAAGCAATTTTTAGAAAAAGTTAGTTCGTTGTTACATTTTGACTACTTTCCATCGAAAGCATGCTTCTTCGGCATTATTTATCTTAATTTTCAAATAGATCATCGCAACATGAAGTCTGTAAAAACTTCAACATATAGTTTACCGGTCAAAAACACTCATAATTTTGGTGTCCTAGCCTCACAAAATTGCAATTTCTACAAAAACTTAAGTCTTTTGGTTCATTTTGACTACTCTTCAAAAGCATGGTTTGTTGGTATTATCTACCAAAGTTTTCAAAAAGATTCCTGTTAAGCTCCCCCTACTCAACAACATTTAAGTTATGTTTCTTTGCAATATATAAAATAAACCAACAAAACTTTTTTAAATCGTTGGCTGTATCAAGTGAGCAAGTCTACTTTCTAAGTACCATGCAGGGCAAGCCAGACTTACCAGGAACTCCAGAAACTCGGGAAGGAATAGAATGCTATGTGCAACCCCTTATAGTGATTTTAAGGCTTGATGATTTTATCTTAAAAATCGATGTTTTTCTTTTCGAAACGAGAATTAGCTATGTCAAAGACGCAATAGCTTTTCATTACTGTTCTCATAATTACCCATATTTTTAACGTCGACATTGCTGATGGAGGGTGCTGCAACTGTAACTACATTTTTTCGGGTTAGCTTGTTCTTTCTCTGGCTGAGTTTATGCCAGCACTAAGTAACATGCGCCCAGCCAGAGGATTTAGGTGGTAAAAATAGCATACAATTACAAAAAAACAGTAAGTAGTAGCCCTAGTATCTAACACTAGCAATTCCTCGGAAGCGTGCTGCATAAGATACAACAGGAAGATCCGGACTAGGGACATCATTTATGCTAAGGGAGTTTTACTAAGTCGTAGAACATGCATACCACCAAGTAACTGATTTGTGCTCTAGTAAATTTTAAGCCATTACATCGCCCATTTCCAACTTTGCGTTTTTTTTCATACCCTTATTTGAAGGAACGGACAGACTTTGTGAATTGACAGAGAGTTTCTAAGACCTCTCTTAATTGAAAGCAATCGTAGTACGATTGAGATTTGTGGGATAGCGACGATACCCCATTGGCACCTTTTTATCGCTTGTGTTTTGAAAAACATTTTGGTTGAAGCCGGCAGAACCGATGTTGCTATCCGGAATTAACTGACTGGTAGCCCTGCCGGGCGACGCCGGCGAAGCCGGCTAGTCATTAATAAATAAGCAAGCATAAATATGTATCGTTGTGGCTGTTTTTCAGATGTGGAGTTTCATTCTTTCAGATATTATTGGTGATCCCGTTGATCTAATAGCTAGTGGCCCAACTGTTCCCAGAATCAACTCTCCTGAAGAAGCGTTAAGAACTATTCAAAATTATGGTGTTGAAAAGGAATTGGCATTTGCTTGTGATATATTAAGAAAACTTCCTATTGATGATAAAAATTTACCTCATGTTTATAACAAAATTGTCGGAAACAATACAATTGCGATTGACAATGCTGTTGGTGCTTCTGAAAAACTCGGCTATAAAACTCTAGTGATTAGTAATAGTTTAAGTGGTGAAGCAAGATGTCTTGGAGAAGCTTTTGTTCATCTGTGTAATTTAATGTTAGGTAAATGTGTCTGTCGTGAAAGCTTTCAAGCTGATGTTCAAAAATTATTTGAAAAGCATGGACTAAGTGCTGAAGATCTTGGCAAGTTTTGTTCGCAATTTTTGTCAATAGCTGAAAAGCATGAGAAAATGTGCATTATATCAGGAGGAGAGACAACAGTATCTCTCCCTTCAACTCACGGTATTGGGGGACGGAATCAAGAAATGGTGTTATCATTTGGTGTAGTCTTTACCAACTTGTTCAATGCTGACATCAATACTAATTTGAAATCTGCCTCTATTTCTTTTTTGTCTGGTGGTACTGATGGACAAGATGGTCCTACGTCTGAGGCGGGGGCAATGTTCTCATCAGATGATGTCGCTGATGTAGATTTAGCGTATGCACAGAAGGCCTTGGATGAACACAATTCGTTCAGTTATTTTCAAAAATATGGTGGCTCGTTAACAACGGGCTTAACTGGAACAAATGTTATGGACATTCAAGTTCTTCTGGTTGAAAAGTTATAGATTTGTTATTTGCGTCTTGCGGTTACAGAAAAACTTTGTTGGTTATGCTGGAAGTACTTACATTCATACTCTCTTTGAACTTGTTAGTGTTGTTTGTACAGTGCATTCAAGCCGAAGCGATAATGGTAAATTGCCTTTTCTGGAGACAACAATGTAACCATGTCGAGGATCAAACAACCGATGATTGTTGTTGTTGTGATTACCCCTCTTCTGCCTCGGGATGGAGGTACGGCACGAATGGCAATTCAGGTTCATGCCGTCAACCTATTTTAATTAGGCTACGGGAAAGCTAGGGAAGCTGTGAATACCATTTTTTTAAAGCCTTTTGGTAGGACCCAAGTTAGGGAATGAACCTGAGGTCTACCGACTACGAAGCCGACACTCTAACCACTACACCATCGCGCCGGTTACCGATGATTATTCGCACTATAAATGGTGTCCCAAGTTACTTGATCACGTTTGTGTTGTCCGGTTTCATATATTTTCAATTGATGCTTCATTTTGACCTATTAATGTGCAATATTTTACTGTGCTTGGAATAAAGTTTAGTTTAGGTTGAATATCGAAGCTTTTTGAAAGATTTGATTTTGGCATAATGCTGATTTTCCTCACAATTTCGCTTTTTCATAGAACAGAGAACAGCTGTAGTTGGTGTTAGTTTGAAGATTGCCTTCTTGAAGTATTTCAATAATGTGTAAGTTGAGCGAAATAATTTTGATTGGCTGTGTATGATCTGCATAGTATATAGTGACTGTCAAGATGGATGTTGGAGCAGTGATCAGTTCCTGCGTAAAAAATGTTCGAAAATTATTTTAAGGCAGTATTTGCCTGTTGAATTTGTATCTTAAGAGCTAATTCGTTTATTGATTTTGTATGCATATACTATTTATTATGTCAGTTATTACTATGTCAGATTATTTGTATGCGCAGACTATTTATTATGTCATCATTTAAAAACTGCTTTAGTTTATTATAATTCGCAATTGCTTTATTGCTTTTTATAGGTTTGAAATTAGGCTTGATTATATATTCAATACATTTGATGTGATAAAATGCCAGATATTAGAGTTGTTCCTCTCGGTGCTGGCCAAGATGTTGGTCGGAGCTGTATCTTGGTCAGTCTTGGAGGCAAGAACATTATGCTTGATTGTGGCATGCACATGGGGTTCAATGATGAAAGAAGATTTCCTTATTTCAATTTCATAACTGGTGGTAACGGCAGGCTTACCGAACACATTGACTGTGTTATCATAAGGTTAGAACCAATTTGTTTGCTTCTGTAATAGATATTTTCCATTTCAAACTATCTTTGAAAAAGCTACTGTGCCACAAAATCGTATTCACTTCAACTTTTTCATTTGATATAGTGCCGCTAGTAGTGAGTGCTTGTCATGAAGCTTGATTAAAGCCACATTTTTTCAAAGGTTTTTTAAGTTTTGCATCTTGAGTAAACTATTTGTAAGGTGGCATCAAAAATTATGATGTTTTGCTAAAAGGCAGTAGCTCATCAAAGTAACATACAACAACCGAGAAGCGCATTGTTTTGAAGCGTTAATTGCAACGTTGATACGGGATAAATTATCTTGCAGTTAAGTTTTCGACGTAAAATGTGCTGCAATGTCGTTAGACCGAAGTGTTTTGGACTTACTAAATTCTCATTGCGAACAGAATGTGATTTGATTCTTTGTTTATTTGTAGTTGATGTTCACTATGTACTATCACCAGAAAAACGATGTATTTGTACGTAGGCTGAAAGAGCAATGGTATATTTATACGCCGAAATGGTTTGCAATGAAGTAATTCATTTCTTTAAGCAGCACGGCAATACAATTTACTGAGTTTGTTTATAAACTGAAGTATAAAGTTTTCTTGTATACCGTTCATAAACTCCAAGTAATATTTAGTCATTTTCATTTGGACCATTGTGGAGCTTTGCCTTACATGTCAGAGATGGTTGGTTATGATGGGCCGATATACATGACCCATCCTACGAAGGCGATTTGTCCGATTTTACTCGAAGATTACCGCAAGATAACTGTGGATCGAAAAGGCGAGACTGATTTCTTTACCTCACAGATGATAAAAGATTGCATGAAGAAAGTTATTGCAGTGAACCTGCATCAAACTGTTTTTGTAAGTAGCCATTCAGTTATTTAAACCAACTTCAATCAACTATTAGCTTGGCTGTTCTCTCCTAACGATGTTTATATGATCCATTGTGCGCTGCTAACATTAAACTAGTGTCGATGATGTTGTAAAGCGTTGTGCAGCATTTTTTCAGCGAAGATACAGAACAGCCATTCTCAAAATTTTGTTTTAGCACTCCTAGATAAATTTAGTTTATCCAAAAAAATTCATCGCTTAAAAACTTTCAAAACAATTTTTTTGCAATCTCACATAAATTAAATACCTTAACTTGGCCTGACAAAAGACTGCGTACACACACAAACACACGCATACATGTCTTTTGAACCTAAACCCACTTATAAGTGTTGCAGGGGCATCAGCCTTGACTAAGCAAAGTCCGCGCGTAATTCATGATTCACGTTTAGTGATTTCCAGCCTGGGACTCTTATGAAGGTTTCGTAAGGTGTACTGCATATGGGGCATACATTTGTCGCGAATAGGAGCTATTCAATCTTGGTAAACACGCAACTACGTACATATGCTAGCATGAGCGATGGTGAATTTTCTGTGTTTATTAAGAACATGCTTATCCAAGTAATATTGAGCATTTTTCGGAAGAAAACGCTCATTCGAACCTACAAAACTTCAAACAGCGTTCACCGTTGTTGAAACGTTGGGGCCTGTGGCTTGACCAAAGTAAATAAAATAAAATCAAAAAGGTTGAGAATTATTGAGCAAGTTCTTCGACTGCCAACCGGTGTTTATCAAGTAGATATGGCAAAAAAGATTTGGCGAATTATTCTTTATTAGGCCATTGTGATTGCTGCTGAAGGAAACGGTTCTATGCCATTGTATTTATGCCTTAGTGAAATTTAAAATCTCTCTTTCGAATTTAACGATGGCGTGGCAAATAAAGTGCTTATTGTATGATAAAAATGTGGGTCTTTGATGAAAATATGAATTTTAGGTTGATGATGAGCTGCAAATTAAGGCGTACTATGCTGGACACGTTTTGGGTGCTGCTATGTTTTATATGAAAGTTGGGACTGAGTCTGTGCTTTACACTGGTGACTATAACATGACTCCTGATCGACACCTGGGTGCTGCTTGGGTTGACAAATGCCGGCCTAGTTTACTGATCACAGAATCAACTTATGCTACGACGATAAGAGATTCAAAAAGGTACAGTAATTGACGTTTTTTAAATGATACTATTTCCATGCTATTCATACATTCGCTGAACTATTTTGAAAAGGCTCTCACTGTCACTTTTTTCAAAATAATCACTTGAGTTGTCAATATGACAAAAAAAGTTGTATTTTTATCCTTCAGTCACCAGCGCGGTGGTGTATGTGGAGCGTGTGCCTTGCAGTCGGTAGATTTGGGTTCAATTCTCTTGTCGAGTCATACCAAAGACTTTAAAAATAGTTTTTTGTAATCTCCTGCTTATAGCTCTTGAATAGCATTAATGTGGAGGATGTAATATGCTAAGTTATTTAGTCAAGATTATAAAAGTGCCGTAGGCTTCGTGCAAATGCCTGAACACGTAGCAACTGTCGGCGCCAGAAGAACACTAGTATCCTATGATCATGGAAAATGTATCTTCGGTTAGATCAGAACAACTCTTGAGCAAAATCGCTTTGAAATGCTGGTACGTTTCTTCCACACTCAAAGGAAATGGGCGTAAAATAGCTTTTTCAAAACACAGTGTTTGCGAGTTTTGAACTAACGACCTTTCATGACTCTAGAATAGAATTGGCGAAGAAATTTAGCGACAATTTAAATTGCCAGTGCTTCGGCAAAAATTGGTGTAGTGAAGCTGCTTATTGTTCACCCAGCATCTATTTGGAGGCAACTTATGGGCGATCACTGATGATTGTCTGTCTGAGGGTGTTGGAATTACCAGTCTGCAAACTGTATTTATGACTAATTCGCAATAGACCGCCGCTTTCCCATAGCTTAATTCTGATTAGATTTACAGTGCTGACCTAAATGAATCGTTATATGTTATGCCCTCCAGTCAATAATAGAGCAGTAGTAAACACAACAAGAACAATCAAAATTAACAAGCATTGACCCAGCGTCCGCTGCGCTGCAGGAATGTTAAGCTAAAAATGGGCACGCTTGGCAAGATACGCACGCTTGGCAAGATACTTGACGGCAGTTTCTTCTGCTTGGTTGCAGTATTTGCGATAGAAATGCGCTGCCTCAGCACTTGAGGCAATATTGAAGCAAATGCGAACTTAGGTTTAAGATGTATTAGTAACAGTTATCCAGTAACCTGAGAAAAAATACGTGACTTGTCATGCTTCTAATTTTGATGTAGATGCCGAGAAAGAGATTTTCTTAAGAAAGTTCACGAGACGATAGAAAAAGGCGGCAAAGTTCTCATTCCCGTTTTTGCATTAGGAAGAGCGCAGGAGCTCTGTATCCTTCTGGAATCGTACTGGGAACGAATGAATTTGAAAGTAAAGTCTCAAAAGATTTTTTTAAGTTGGTAGGGTTTGTGTCACCAACTGAAATTTCAATCGTTAAATCTGTTTGCATGGTTAACGAATATAAAGCCGAATGATTTGAGTATCCGGGATTTCTGTGTCACAAAGTTTCCCGATTGCACGTGCCAAGATAGTGGTCTGCAATATATGCCCTTGCCCTCCATCCTGATCGTCGCCAGCGCATATTTACCATATCGAACATCTTATGTTTGTGAGCTTGGTCATTGTAGTTGTTAGCGTTTTCTATCGGTGTTTGCAGCGTAGGTTTCTGTGTATTTTTGATTTCAATCATCTTGAACAGTTAATCGTCCAAAAGTGCTATATGCTTTCCCCTAATCAGCTCTTGCTTGGGTTTGCAGTGTGAATCTGTTGGGTTTGCGGTGTGAATCGGTTAGGTTTGTGCTGTGAATCTGTTAGGTTTGTGGTGTAAATCTGTTGGATTTGCTGTGTGAATCTGTTAGGTTTTGTGTGTGAATCTGTCGGGTATGCGGTGTGAATCCGACGGGTTTGCGGTGTAAATGTGTTTGGTTTGCAGTGTGGATCTGTTGGGTTTGCGGTGTGAATCTGTTGGGTTTGCGGTGTGAATCTGCTGGATTTGCGGTGTGAATCTGTAGGGTTTGCGGTGTGAATCTGTTGGGTTTGCGGTTTGAATCTTTTGGGTTTGTGGTGTGAATCTGTTAAGTTTGTGGTGTGAATCTGTTGGGTTTGCGGTGTGAATCTGTTAGGTTTGCGGTGTGAATCTTTCGGGTTTGCGATGTGAATCTGACGGGTTTGCAATGTGAATCTGTTCGGTTTGCGGTGTGAATCGTTTGGGTTTGTGGTGTAGATCTGTTAGGTTTGCGATGTGAATCTGTTGGATTTGTGGTGTGGATCTGTTGGATTTGCGGTGTGGATCTGTTGGATTTGCGGTGTGGATCTGTTGGATTTGCGGTGTGGATCTGTAAGACGGTTTCACGCCGTGCTTTCATCTCTAGAAAGAAGAGACTTAAGCAGAAGCTATAGTAGCAACAGTAACACTCACAGTTTTATAGCATGGCTCTGTTATGAGTGAGATCCCAAGAGAAGTATTTCATGCAATTTTAATCGATTAACATGTCAACATTTTCCAGGTCCCAATTTTCTTTTCCACTGGGTTAACCAACAAGGCGACTGAATATTACAAGCTGTTTATAACGTGGACCAACCAGAAAATTAAAAACACTTTTGTGGAAAGGAATATGTTTGATTTTAAACACATTAAAAGTTTCAACAGGTAGCGTGTGTGCACTACAGCAGGGGTGTCAAACTCATTTAATGCTATGGGTCAGATTTACATACCTGGATTTTACGCAGGCCTGGCTATGTCGTGAAAAAATTTAAGCAGGTCAGACTATATATATATATATATGTATATGTATATATTTTTTTTTTGAGATTAATGCTTTCAATAGGGATTTTCTCGCATTTTTCACTCACTAGCTAATTAAATAGCTTTTTTTTTAAAATAATTGTTCTCATCCTGGCAATTGTCACTATTTCCGCTATCTATTTCTAATTACAAATTGAAGATATTTTTTGGGGGGAACGATTTTTTGAAGACCAAATTCAAGGGTCAGATTTTTTGAAGACCAAATTCAAGGATGTTTGCATTGTGTTACAAAATCCTTGCGCGGGATACAGAATATTACGTCGCGGGCCGCCACTTTGACACCTCTGTACTACAGTACCTTAATTAGCAGCGAGAAGTCGAAATCAACAGTACCGTAAATGTGCCATGCTGGCACTAGTCTGTAGCTAAGTCTGCTAAATCTTGCTATAGCATTGATTCATCATTATTAGTTAAATTTTAATCGCTTTGCTTGCTCTCCGGTTCTTAAAAGATACAAATCCGTATTTGCTTTGCCTTTTCCGTTTGCCGCTATGTTGTCATTGATAAAAGCGTTAAGCTTTCAACTAAACAGCTTGTCAATGCAATATCCTAGTTGCGCCCCACCGATTTCGCAAAATTTGTTTTAGGTCTTACATTGAGAACCCTGGCCCTATGGTTGTATTTGCCACTCCTGGTATGTTGCATGGTGGTTTATCGTTGGAGATATTTAAAAAATGGTGTACCAATGAAAAGAATATGATTATCATGCCTGGTTACTGTGTAGCTGGTACAGTTGGAAATAAAATTTTATCTGGGATGCGAAAGATAGAGCTAAAACCTGGTCAGGTATGTTATACTTTTCTATTTGAAATAATTTGCATTTCCTTAGAGAAATATTTGGCCGTAGTTATTTTTACCCGATGCCTTCTCAAGATGGGGCAAGGCGGTATATCACATTGGTCCAGCAATCACGCTACTCGTACACTGCCTGAATAAAAGGTTTTGACAGAGAAGCTAAAAAAGCAATCGTGTAAAGAGCCGATAAAGGAGCAGAATAAGATTTAATGTGCTCTGAGTTTGGTGATCTCCGATTTGGCTCCAGAAAGTGGTCATGACACCGGGGTGATAGCCAACTGAGTTTTCGCTGTACAGTGGAATTCGGTTAATAAATCCACGGTTAATAAATCCAGCCGCTTATTACATCCAATTTGCTTGGAACGGAATCGTCCCAATCCTTTCCCGTTATAAAAACTTCGGTTAATAAATCCAAGCGCCGCTTAATACATCCAGTTTACGTGCTTTATGCAGTCAAATTTTTCTTCATTATGTACTAATAAGTACAATATTGCAAAGTGACGAAACAATATTGGATTATCAGTTTCGTATGGACAAGTACGTACATGTCCTTGTGTACTGGTAGGCCTAATCAAGCAGACTAATTGAACTTTTGAACGCAGATTTTTCTGTGTCGAATAAATACTGAAAAAATACTACATTTTGTGCATTTTAGAAAACGCCGTTTATTAAAGCCGCCGCGTATTAAATCCAAAACCGGCTGTCCCGAGGTGGATTTATTAACCGAATTCCACTGTATTTTCTTTTTTGATTAAGGGCCGTTAATTTATATCTTCATCAAAAAAATGTGGAGTAACCGTGTCAAGGCCAATAGCCAACTACGTCTTAAACGTTCTGGTGTTATAGTAGATGTATATGAGATCAAAAATTTTGTGCATCCCCAAAACCACCTCTTATCCCTCCCCCACTGTATAAAGTAGGTATGAATTCAACAACTCAACATATTTCTTCCTTGTGAGCAACAAAACACTTTCAAAGCTTCACCAGGGTTGAGTCGCGAATCCATTTTCTGCATTGCCTTTGAAGTCATTTTGACAACGTAAAGTGTGTTAATTCTCGAAGTGTCGTAATTTTCTTCGGGTTATAGTGGCTGCTGGGCAAAATTGTTTTACCCATACCCAATTCGCTTTTTAGTTTTGCATTTTTCAATGAAAATTTGCAATATTTTTGTTGTGGCAATGCTGGATAGCAAATTTGTCGAATTTTGGATGTCCAGAAGTGACGGCTAGTAATACACATTTTTTATATTTTCCTTATCAATTTAATCGTGTTTCACGCTCTTATGCTTTGATCTACAAAGTATTGAGGTTGTTAGGTAGCATTTTCAAGGCGATCTGTAAAGAGGGATCTCCTTCCAGCATCACACTAAGGTAAAATGGAAAATTTTTCTGAAAAATGATCACCATCATTATACGGTACCTACAGCAATTTATTATATTATGTCAATAACCCGCGACCGGTTTCGACCTTATTGGGTCTCATCAGGCGGGTGTAGAAAACACTCAATAATAAACATACTGAAAAAGAACAAACTTGCCATTGAGTGGAAAAAAAAGATACAATAAAAAACAATATAATACAGCAATACCTACATGATTGGCGTCTCATATAAGGACACACACTCATGACATAGACAACAAGTCACATCGGTAAGCCCTAACGGGAGTGTAGGAACCGAAACCGGTTGCATGTTATTGAAATGATGTAATAGATTGCTGTATGGCACCGTATGATGTTGGTGATCATTTTTGAGCAAAATTTTCTATTTTACCTTATGCTATGATCTTTAAAAAATAAATGCTTTGCTTTTAAATTGGTTTGATTTCAGTAGCTGAAACCAGGATTCGAATCGATTTTAATTTGACGGTTAAGTAAACTTAAGTTCCTTAATTATCTTCACCACTATTTTTGATTTGAACAAAAGGCCAAACGGTGTCAACAAAAAGTAAAAAGCTGATTCAGTGGCCGCTGGGCGACTCGTGTCTGTTTTGAGTGAGAATGCTGAGATTTCGAACCTTAAACATTCCCCATTCCAACGACTTTGGAGACTGTGCCCCCTTTCCAAATCTCCACCAGTCCGCCCTCTTGGGCTTATTTGATAATGCACTTTTAAAAATGTCAGAATAATTCTATCATCTTTTGCATTTTTGTAAAGATGAAACCAGTTTGCATTCCCTTTCCTCCGAATTTTTTAGACCTGGGTGTTAAGCTGTTTATACTGTAATAGACTACAAGTTGAAACAGATTGTTTGCGGCTTGGATGCAGTTACCTCAGAAGGTGTTATTTTCTTTTGATTTTTCTTCGATGTTAACTTTTTTTGTATTGTTACAATATCAAACGAAATTACGTGATTGCATGTATTTGATGAAATCACAATTTGCAGTCTAAGCGATTTCATGCCACTCAGGGTACGACAGTATCCAATAAACCTTGCTTAAATTTTTGTGAGTTGTTTGTAATATCAAAAATTTCAAAAAGGATTTTGCCCCCTTTATTTTTCCCATTTATACCCTCGACTTAGGTCCGGTATTATAGTTTGGTTAGATGTATTTGGCACTGAAACAGGCTTCCATTTTTCTTGAAATGTGTAGAGCTCACTTTTTCCTATAGTTTTGCAGTTGTTTAACATATGAAACACATTTTTGAACAAATTTTATAAGTTTATGGTTTGTGCACTTTGATTTCGTTTGTTCGCATTTCATTTAGTTATAAAAACAAACAAACTTTGCATTTGCGTCTTTAAGCAACGCTAGATTCAGCAAACCTTTACTGCCTTATTTTTCTAGCCTACAATTAATTTAGTTAAAATTTGAGTGTATTAATTTAGTTAAGCATAGACCTAAGCTTTTCCTGTCCATAGTATAGTTGATACTAGCACTCTCTTCAAGGCTCAAAACTAGGTGATATGCATTATACTTCATGTCAAAATTTAAATGCCAGCCAAACAATGACAGAAGGAAAATAATAAGAAAAGTCCAAAAATATTACTCTTGCTATATATCGGGCTATACAGCGGGATACTGGATAGCTCAAAAAGCGCCGGATTGTGCCAGATATCCGACTCACCCTAATTTTTCTGTCAATAGTTTGTCGAATATTTGCTATGTGTTGATTATTTATATTGTTTTATAATTCAAAACCCATCGTTGAATAGGTTGTCGATATAAAGATGCAAGTACAGTACATGTCATTTAGCGCACATGCTGATGCGAAAGGTATCATGCAGTTGATTAGAATGTGTGAACCCGATAATGTCATGCTTGTACATGGAGAATCAGCGAAAATGGACTTTCTTAAATCAAAGATTAATCAGGTAAAGAACCATTTTTTTTCATTTTAAACTTTAAAAAAGATGCTTTTTGAAGTCAAATATAACTAAATGCCCCAGGATTAAGGATTACTTTCATTTCGAGAGTTTTAGATAGCTTGTTAATACCAGGAAAGGACCAGGAGTTTTTGCGATCTCCTGCCACACGTGCAAGAGGCCTGTTAGGGTTATCTTCGTCAATTACAGTAGATTTTGCGTTCTAACTATCTGTACTTCAATTCTGCCGATAGAATCTCATAACGGGTATGTAAAGAAAAAATAACAAGAGCCATATTAATTAGGCTTTGCAAAACTTAAACGCATGATATCTAAAAATAAAAAATATTTGGAACGTGTGGATACAAGAAAGTTTTAACGTCTTAGGCTGAAGTACTATCACGCACGAAAGCGGCTAACTCTTGAATTGATATGAAACACAGTAGTAAGCTAGTAATTGTTGCCAGGTGCTTCCGGCAAACACTAACTGCTGGCAAAATAACGCGCAGCTATAGCCAAGAACTTACAAGTTCGCACATATATACAATTTCGATTCAGATCTTATTCGCAGTTGGTGACATGACTGGCTTTGAAGTCAAGTTGAGGTCTTGGTCTCAAGTCTCTCTAAAGTAGCTTTGTGACGAGCATTTCTTAAACTCTATTAGTTAGCTTGGCTTACGATTTCACCGACCACGTGTTTATTGTGGCCTATTGTAGAGTAAGTTTAGTGTTGGTTTCACTTTCCACGTTACTCCTACTGCTGATTGCCAAGCAGGAAAGTTGTGAATACTATTTTTAATTGTTTGGTATGACTTGACAAAGGAATCGGAACCCAACTTTACCATATGCGAAGCGCTCGCTCCAGCGAGTACACCACCTCAAAGGTACAATGCCACGTGCAGACTGTTTCTGTTTTTACCTACTCTTACGATTATGTGAGAAACCTGATGGAGTACGTTGGAGCGCTGTTCGTCGTGACAATGATCATGCTTTCGAATCTTCGATCGATACATTACTTTTTTACTGGTAAAGGCTACGGTAATTTCTTCTGCTTGGTTACCGCGTTCGAGGTAAAATGTTGCAAACTTTTCAATGGTATTGCAGGAAATTCGTTTGAGTACTTGCAACACTTCAGACACATAATTTGTCGTGCAGGTAACGAGGGAAGCACTGAATTGTTCATGAGAAAAATGCACTGGGCCGGCAACTCCTAAGCCGGTCTGAACACGAGTTTTACTGAAACTGCTTAAAGGTTTTCATGTGACTTGATAAAAACGCATGAAAAAAATTAAATTTGTTGCGATGTCCCATCTAGGTGATAATAACTTGGCCGTTGACCTTTGACCTTATTTGATGCACGTGTGCTGAAGCTGTTGCAGAAAGCCTACTGAATTAAACTAAGCAATTTGATAAAAGTTTTGCATGTGCAGGAACTGCATCTTCCTTGCTTTAAACCAGCCAATGGCGAGACTGTTGTTATAACAACAAATCCACCAATCACAGTGGACGCATCAGTTAAGTTGTTACAGAAGCATAAAGCAGCTCGAAGCATCGCTCCTAATCCAAAGCGAACGAAAACGTTGCACGGAGTTATGTTAATTGAAGGAAACAGGTGAGATGAAAATATAGCGTTGTATGCAAACATTCATCTTCATTCTCGTATCGCATACAACTTAAACGTCCTCATCATCGTATCGCATACAACTTAGACCAGCTTTTAATGCCGTATGTGCCTTAAGATGTGTTTAAATATGCTTTGAAGCTACCAGCACTACTGGCTTAGTGAATATCGGTCATAAGTGTTGGAACTAAACAGAAAAATGTCGTAAGTGCTCTAATTCAGCAGTTTCCAACCTTTTACACAGGCGGGCCGGCAATTTGGTGCTACTATAGCGTGAGGTCTACCACACTATAGCGTGAGATCTACCTCCGGTTACTACTATAGTGTGAGGTCTACCTAGGGTTGCCAACCATCCCGGAATGGCTGGGACAGTCCCGGAATTGACGTCTTTCGTCCCGTGTCCCGGGCTGGGTTACTTTTGTCCCGGAAGTTACTGATAGTTCTTTGTCTTAGCGAGAGTTCATAGATTACTATATTTCCGTAAATTAAGATTGATTCAACCAGAACAGCTTGAAGCAGGGTGTGCAAACGTTAGTCCCGATAAACTAAGGCATTGTGACATGGGGTGTGATCTCCAAAAAAAAAAAAAGGTCATCACCTGTTTGGCTGCACCTTTTGTGTCATCTTCGGCCTAAAAATGACACAAAACGTGCACCCAAACAGGTGATGACCTTTTTTTTTTATTTTTGGAGAAGCTGGTCCCCTCCCTCATAAAACAGGTCTAGAGCTGAATTTGAGCGTCCCGATTCTGTTAAACAAAAAAAATGATAAGCCCATATATTCGGTCTCGTGAAAAGTGGCCATCCATTGTCCCGATTTTTGCTTTTCCAGATATGGTAACCCTATAATTAAGGTGTCCCGGAATGGCGAAATTGAAAGTTGGTAACCCTAGGTCTACCACTGAATTATTTATCCCTCACCCCGCTATAGCTACACACTTACTATTATAGCTACAATAATTCCAAACACCACGCATACATTCCTCACAGAAAGGTAAATTTATTCTAACGATACACACTTCGTACATCTTCTAAGAATGACACAAATAAATCATTGGTTAGGGTTAGGGTTAGGGTTAAGGGTTAGGGTAAAGGTTAGGGTTGGGACAGTGGTTCTAACCCTAACCCTAACCCAAACCTCACGCAGTTTGCACCTTGGTAGGTGCGAGTCAAGCGGTAGACCTCACCTTGCATCTCGGTAGGTGACTAATGTCGGTAGACCTCACGCTATAGTAGCACCGGCAATTTTTTATAAAAAGATTCACGGACCGGTACGCAAAATTTACCACAACAAAGCAACAATAGATATATATCGACCCCTTCAGCTGTGTTAACTTGTTTTCCATTAGAACTTCGGACTCCTATAAATTATAGCAGAAGTCGCCAAACTACGGCTCGCGAGCCACATTCGGCCCGCAAAAGCTTTTTATCCTGCCCGCAGACCCCTTTTCATAATTGCAAAACAAAAGTATAGCGCAGTGTTTTGTTGACAAAGCCACTTTGATCCAATTGATTTAACGCGAAAAGCATAATTTTTCACAGCGAGAAGGGTGATGACTTTTATATTTTGCATATCACCTTTTCGGGCAACATAGCACGATCTCCGACGTTTCTGACCGTTACTTTTTACCAAATTTGAGTTAACTTTGGCCCACGGGTCCATAAAATATCAGCAACTAGCCGGCGTCGCCCCTCAGGGGCCCTCCATCAGTAATGACGGGGTTTAGCATTTCGGTTCAACCGTCTTCACCCATGGGGCTTTTGTGTGAGCAGTAGCGAAAGTGAAATAATTTTTATGCACTTTCACAATTCTTGCACACGAAATTGTGATCATCATATCACTTAATTACAACTGGCAATGCTCACAAAGAATCTTGCCATAAGTTATTGTTAATACTTATGGAAGAAGGAATTGAAACACAATTAAAACCGATGGTAGCGGCGAAATGGTGATTGCTTTCACAATTACACGAATAAACTATTTAGTGGTAAGTCTATTTGGCGATATGGTGCTGCCCCTTTCCTATTTATATTGGCCGGCTATTTATATTTGTGGTATTAAAGGTGTTTTGGCTGCGCTATTCGTCTTGTTTCCGGCATAGCGCCAAAAGCGGCTATGGCTTCCCCAAAATCATTCACCATATTTTAGTAGGCGCACATCAGGTCGAGGTATTTTCAAACAAAACGCTCAGAAATATTTGAGGTAGGCCTCTTTTTGTTCAAAAGGAGCATGAAGTGACATGAAGACTGAACTATGTGCCTTCAACCACTTTCGTGCTAATAATAAAAAGTTTCTGTGTATTAAAATTTGTTGGGTTTACAGACAACGCGAATGCAATATAACTGTGAGTCAGCTAAGAGTTAAGCAAATTTTAGTTGTGTAAAGCTATTACCAAGCAAAATAGTAAACATTTTTCTCCTAAGTATGGTGCGATTTTACCCCGGCAGAGCACATTATCACTCGTGCCGATTTAAAAGGTATCAATCAATGCAACTGCGCCAGCTTCACCGTGCAAACGTTTGTGAGAGCAACAATGGAATGATTTAGTAACATTCCCTTTTTCGTTACAGATTAATGCTGTTATTGTTTAATTTTGATCTTTTCTTAACTTTGGGACTTCATTACATTTGACTTTGCCCCTAATCCAGACCTCTCTACTTCTAAATGAAGATTAGTGTTTTGTACCGATATCCTTGCAATTACAAATATCAGTAATGGGCTTTACCATTTATGTTTGCTATCAAAATGATATGAATAATTTTGTTGCGTACTACTGTTCCCACTATGTAGTGGCAAGCATTGCGATGGCATTTAACATTATGACCTCACAATGCGTTTTGAGCCATTATTATTAAGATCGCTATTTACCCCTTTTTCGTTACTTAATTAAGTTGTCAAACACAAACAATAAAAAGCACCAGACTGGTTTCGCTATCATTGTGGCTCTTCAGTGGCGCGTATCATTTATGATCCCTCGTTCCTCCTTTCAGGTTACTTGTATAGCGCGATGCTTACGTCTTGTTGCGGTGAAGTCTTGGTCATGAGGTGCTGCTGTGGAGTTACAGCATAATGGATTCTATGCACTTCACAAATGGCAAAACCAGGAAATCTGGTCACTCACTTACAAATAGCAGCTATAACATCAGCAGCGGCGTCCAGCCAGGTGGTCGAGTTGTACTTACCACAGATGAAGGTCTACATTTCCATGGTTCGGTTCCCTGCTGGTCGGATACGTGCCACTGAAGACCCCCAATGATGGCAAAACCGGTCTGGTGCTTCCTTATTGTTTGTGTTTGACTACTTAATTATGATAAATCCTCCCTCTCATTTATGATTTTTCGTTACTGTAGGCAAATTAATTTGGAGTAACGTCTCTGACTGTGTGCATGTTCCTTGGCCCTGGCATAAACGCCGCCATGCAAAGAGCAAACTAATTCGAAATGAAGCACTCACAGTTCAGTTGTAGCAGTAGCGGGAGTCCCCCATTGATAATGTGGAGGTTAAGAACATCAGCTGGCTGCTGTGGCAGCCTCGCCCAATTGCAAAGAAAATTACTTCAACATTTAGAGTTAGATCATATGTAGCTCGACACTTACATTTTGTCGCAAACAATAAAAAAGGACCGTCTTTACTCTCTCGTTTTTTTCTTGGGTGATCACCAAGTATTTTGCTTCGAGTAGGTTACACATTAAAATTTGAAGACTTCATTTTTCGATGAATCTTTTTGAATATTTTGATTGATAATTCCTAACATCCATGCTATCGAGAAAGAATAGCCAAAATGTACCAAAAGACTTAGTCTTTGTAGAAATTACAATTTTGTGAAATGCAGGTAAAAAAACACAAAATTACTACAATTTTGTGTTTTTTTTACCGATAAATTACATTTCACAAACATTTGAAGACTTCAGTTTTTGGTGGATCTATTTAAAAACGTCGACAGATAATGCAAAAGAACCATGCTTGAGAGGAAAAGCAATCAAAATGCACCAGAGAGCTAACTTTGTCTAACAATTGCAAGTTTGATAGGTCAAATAGGATAATTGCTTGATCTGACACTGTGGACGTTTGACTCTGTGGACCATAATATTTTACTACGAAAAATGTCTGACCAGTTTGGAATCAGAGGATTGCCAAATAAATTTTTTAAAAGTTATCTGTCAAACCGCTTTCAGTACGTGCGTATAAATAACTCTAGGTCACAAAAGGCAAAAATTATTGGTGGAATTTCTCAAGGGTCAAACCTAGGCCCGCTATTGTTCTTGATGTATATAAATGACTTACCAAAATCTACTTGCTTTAATACCACTCTTTGCGGATGGCACATATCTATCATTAAGTAGCAGTTTGTTGATTCGCCTTAAAACTCTAAGTCAATAATGAAGTAAATAAAGTAGACAAATGGCTTCGATCCATTAAACTATCCCTAAACTACAAAAAATCTTTTTATTTGGTAATAAACTAATTTTCACAACAGTCCATCGATATTGATCTCGAAATATCCATAAACAATATAAAAATTATTCGCAGTAAATACGCAAAGTATCTCGGTTTTTGGCTTGATGATGATTTAAAATTTCATACCCATGTTCAGCACTTGGAAACACACTTGGCAAAATATACTGGAATGTTTTACCGAATAAGAAGTTACCTTAAGATTGATGCAATGATTACTCTTTTTTACTCTTTTATTTATTCTAAATTACAATATGGCATTCTAACTTGGGGTTCAGCTAAAAAAATGAGCTAGTAGCTTTGTCTACTCGTCTTAATTAAATGATTAAAACCATTACTTTCGCAATAAAATTCTGTCACGTATCATCTATATTCAAAGCGATTAGTCTTTTGGAAACTGATGATATTTACCAATTGGAATTAGGAAAGTTCATGTACCAGACTTTTAATGGTAACATCCCACAAAAAGTTGATAAGGACTTTGTAAAGCTTAGTTCTGTACATAAACATTATACCAAACATACCATCAATAAATTCCACTTGCCCCGAGTAAATACTCGCTACGGTCACAAAATGCTGTCATTTGCTGGAGTTAAGCTTTAATCCAAACTAGACCCCGATTTAAAAAGTCTTGGCTGGCTGTCCTTTAAAAAACATTTTAAAAGAAAACTTCTGGAAAAGGATGATAATTAGAGCTTGCTCTTAATTTTATCGTAGATCTCTTGATTCGGGTCGTACCTTTTATTGCCAGGTCAAATCATTGTTTGTTGTTACTGTAGCGGTTTTTTTATATGCTCGAAAAGGCTATTGGTTTCATCCAACAAATATCTCCTTTGTTTGTTTTTGTACTTTTTTTTCCTTTTTTCTCTTTTCAGTTTTTTATTACCTCTGAAAATTGCACATGTCTGCTTATGTAAGATATTCTCAGGAGAAACCTGATTGATAACTTGGCGGTTTTTTGGGTATCTCCTGGTCTGTAAATACTTTTGTTTTTGTGTGCGCATTTCACATTTCATTGTTGTATTGCATTGCAACCGCGTCTTTACAGACGAACCAATTAATAAACTGAAAAACTGAAACTGACCAAAAATGAAACATCATGTATGGCAACCAATTTTTGATCAGACATTATAAACTAATCCTCAGCCCTAAGTAATTGGAATCACATATTGCTAGAAAGGAAATTTCCAAAGCTTTCAAAGGGCAGTAATTGTTAGTACTTTATTATAACGTTTTTGTATCAAAGTCACCTGCTTTTACTAAATTCAATACTTTCGGGAGAGGTAAAAAGTTACACCACAGATCTTAAAGCTCATTTTTTTCAGTACAAAAAGTAGTGTTAATTGTACATATTGTATACTATAGGAATCGCCTTGAAATAACCTTTATTTTGTTGGAAAAAGTTTGAAAATCAGTTGAGAAATGAGGTCACAAATCAGTTTTTTAGTAAACTGATTTTGCAAAAAGGGTGCAATGTTTAAAAACATCTTGATATTATGATCTGCGGTAGCGAAGATTTGTGTTAATCGTACGAGAAATATTATGACATCATAGAGCCAGTTTGAGCGTGCAAGGGAAAAAGAGAAGGAAAAAATGCATAGAAAGCTTAAAGTGCTTAAATAAAGAATTGCTGGTAGCATATACAAATAGGCTTTAATTGTTGTAAAGTTGTTTTTATCGAAAGCACTTTATCAATATCTCCTAAAACAGTGGTTCTCAATCATTATGTCATTGCGTACCCATTGGAAAGTATCATTTGCTTCACCTACCCCCTTGCATTGTCATTTAATTTATAACTTTCAAAACACGAGACACAAATTAGTTTTCAAAGGAATTCTTTATTCAAAAAACATTTATTGGTTAATGTTAATCTATCAATTCTTGGTGGCAATGTAGCAACAGCTGTAATCAAACAGTTTTCAAGAGACAATCTGTTTCTTTGTTTGGTTTTAATAGTAGCCATTGCTGAAAACGTAACTTCGCATAAATAAGTGGATGCAAAAGGTAGCAAGTGTTCCAGAGCCTCAACTCCCCAGTCAGGGTGTTCCTGTTTGACAAATGTCCAAAATTTGGTCCACGAAACACCACTAAGTTTTAACTGTAAGCTGCGGTCCGTTGATATTTCTAAAAGTATTTCTTGCAAGTTAACTGGCAGTGCGGCCAAGTTTTCTTCTGGAACAGAAAATGGATCTCTCACCCAACCTAGTTGCTTTTCCATTTGAATAATATTTGGAAAGTATTGGGTGAATGTTTTGACATAGACTTGTTAAATGATCATCTATTATTGCCTTTATCATTTCTATTTCTACTTTTTCCGTGAAAATGAACTTCTGCAATTGGGGAAAGCATGTAAAGTCTGCTTTTTGGCACTTTTTCTTCCAGAGATCAATTTTTTCACGAACCCACTTATCTTATCATGCAAGGTGAGAATGTTGGCCCCTTTTCCTTGAAGACCAACGTTTAGCTCATCGAGCTTATCAAAAATTTCTGCCAGGTAGCACAGCTTCGCGAGCCAACTGACATTTTCAAATAGTTCGCTACAAGGAGAGTTGTGTTCCTTGCAAAACTTGCCAACTTCGGTGTGTAATTTAAAGAGGCTGTTCAGAATTCTTCTTCTGGAAAGCCAGCGCACTTCCGTGTGTAGCAGCAGTTGTGTATGTTTGGGTTCCATTTTTTTTACGAAGAAGGCGAAACAGGCGGGAGTTAAGTGGTCGAGATTTGATGAAGTTGATGACCTTGATGCTACAGTTCAAAACGTCATGTAGTTGGGGGCTCATCCTTTTGGATGCCAACGCCTCTCTGTGTATAATACAATGAGTCCATTTCACGTTGGAATTTTTTTCTTTAGCGAATGTAACAAACCCTTTTATGGTTCCGGTCATAGAAGAAGCAACATCGGTACATATGCGGCTACAACGTGTCCAGTTCAGACTTTTCTCCGCGAAGAAAGCATCTACGACGTTAAAAATATCTTTTCCGGTGGATCTCCCTTGCATGCTTTTGCAGAACAATATGTGCTCAGCTATGTCATCAGCATCGCGGTATCTCACAAAACCAACCAGCTGAGCGCTTCCACTTACATCGGTTGACTCGTCTAATTGTAACGCAAATGAGCCTGTAAGCTTTGCAACAACTTGATCTACGATGTCTTTTGCCATGACATCTAGTCTGCGACTGATAGTTTCGTTAGACCAGTGTTTCTTAACCTTTTTTTTCCTCAGCACCCCTTTTGGTCAAACCTAAGCAGTCCGGCACCCCCTATCATTGGCTAACACCTGGTTACTTGTAAGGATAAAGTAAAGACAAGTGCAATACATCTTGAGCATTTGTTTGGTTTATTCTTCAAAACAACTTTGCAACTTTTATCATATTTCTACTCATATCGGTAAAAATACATTTGTCCAAACGTATCCCTTTTACCCTTGACCACCTCATATGTCACCTTTCCAGCACCCCCTGAAATTAATTTCAGCACCCCAGGTTAAGAAACATTGTGTTAGACAATGGGACTGCATTAAACTTATCTGCAACGGTTTTGTCTGTCATGGTCTCTGCTAGAACTTTTGAAGCAGGAAGCAGCAGTTTTTCAACAATTGTAAAAGGCATTTTAGCCTTTGCTACTGGTAGAGATACAGCATCAGAAGCTTGTAGTGCTCTCTCTGAAGTTGCTGAAACTTTTCGAATCACATCTTGCGAGGATCGAAATTTCGAAAATTTTTTTTGGAAAAAACTAGAAGGTTCACCTACATGACAAGCATGTTTTGTGGTCAAATGCCGCTGCAGGTGCGACGGCTTCATGGAGTTGTTTGACAGTGTATCGCCACAGAAAAAACACACTGCCTTGGGTGGCTTAGAGTGATTGCATATGAATCCCATCACTGCATACGAATCTTTGTACTGGCGATATTTGACTGCAAACTGTATTTTTACATTCTTGTTTAACCGGCTTTGAGAATCAGAAGCACCAGCTTGGTTGATAGAACGTTTTAACCACGATTCCATTATATGCAATACAAGCTACCAACTTAAATTTATTTATAAAGTTTACACTTATAAACTTAAATATAAAATTATATTATAAACTTATAAAGTTTATAAACTCTACTTCCTTGACTGTGGTCAATTTAAGTTTACTAAAAGTGAACATTCCACAGGTCACCAAGAATCACATATCTGTTTAGAATTAGATACATTGGGTATTGTAGCATCACAACTTGTGACCGTTTATAAAATTTACCATTGCAATCAATTTAATATTGTGCAATTTGGTATCTGAGATCAATACTTTCTATCATTTGAACTTGTGCGACCCTAGTGTACCCCCATTTGAGAAACACTGTCCTAAAAGAACGTTGAATCGTGCTTGTACAATGAGTACTTTTTGAGAAAAAACAAAAAAACAGATTGTGCGACGAATCGTTGATTGTGACGTCATTTTAGACCCCAAACAATTGAAAGTTATTGAAATGTGGTAAGTCGGAAGCTGGCTTTCGTTTGAGCAAAAAACGGTTGTCCTTTGTCAAGTAAAGAAAATAAAAAAAGGGATTTTTGATTATGACGTCACGAACACCCTTATGACACTCATCACGGGGTGGTGATTAATCGTACCAAGTTTGATGCTTGTACCTGTAGCAGTTGAGGAGTTAAAACAGACACACAGACAGACAGAATTGCGTTTTATAGATGTGGCTCTTCACGGAAAAAGTTTGAAGACCCCTGACTTATAGCATTGCATCCACACAAAAACACGAATGTCAATTAGGCGTATACATCTATGTCAATCATAAATGACTTGTACACTGCCCCTATTCACTTGCTCATAATTCAAGATTTTCTCCTTTCTGTGATGTTATTTGTCAGTTCATGTAACAGGAACTAATAATAATTAAGATTTTAAACAGTCGCGTGACAGTAACTAATGCTGATACAGTATAATGTGATATAAACTTCCTCCAAGTGAAAATGAACTGCGAACCGGCGGTTGGGTACTGCTGTTCTAATTAATGACACAGCAATGGGAAGAGGGTGTCGTTCTATTAATTGCCAGTGTGCGGCCAATTGCACTGAGCTACGTTATTTGACGACGTGGCTTATTTCTATTGATCAAAACACATAACTTCCATTTTGTCGTTTCTATTTTGTAGTAACGCCTCGCATAGTTTCATTTTGTTTAATGTATCGTTTAATCTGCAACTTCGTTTAGTTTGTGGCGAAAAGCTATTAATGAAACAGATTTTGATAAAATAAATGCTACGTCATTGTGTTTTGTTGCAGTATGAAGTTGGTCGATCCTGACGAAGCGGTGGAACAGTTAAATCTCACGAAGCATGAGGTGAATTCGTGTTTTGTTTACATATTCAATTGAAAGCGGTAAAGCAAACATGCTTCAAATATACCTTGTTAGTGGTAGAACTTTAAAAACAATAGCTTTCACCTCCCCTTTTTTCTCTGCTTTTGCTGGCTTAATATTTTGTTACAATGTGTTTTTGCTGCTATCTACTCCGCAACACAGCAGTTGAACTTTCAGTTCCCTTTCCTGACGAATACCAATAGTGTTTTTAAGGAGTTTCAAACTGGTAGTCTGTTGTTGCAAAGATGCAAACTACCCTGAAAAAAATTTGTTTTACTACAAGTTAGCCGCCGCACACCCTGCATGAAAACAGCTGGTTCAGGCAGTTTAGAAAACGATGGAACTTGCAGCAATTCATGGTTGCCGATCACTTGCGTAATACAACCATTTGAACGCAATCCCAAACATTATCCAATGAAGTGCGTTGTATTTTGTTTAAATTATGCGATCTTTTGTTTATTGTCCCATTTGTGGTCAATACAGTATTTGCGGTAGAAAGATACAACGGTGGCAGCACTTTTAGCTTCGAAACGGCCTGAACTCAAGTTGATGTACAGGCTTTCCCGTGACTAAAGGATCACTGTATTAGAACTGAGTTGAGTCACATATTTTCATTCTACGGTTACGGGAAAAACTTTTGTCCGTTATACTAATCAGTAGGGCGATTTTTTTGGTAACCTAAAAAAATTAAAAAGTGACTTCATTTTTTTTAAGAAAATTTATTGACTTTGTTCAACGAAATGAAAAATAAACGAAGTAGTAGAGCGAATTTATGAAAAATAGTCCAAAGTTGTAGAAATTGTCCAAAGCATATGGAAATAAAAATTGAACTAAAATTAGAAAAGAAAACTTTATAACTTTGTTAATATTGGCCCTACAACCCTTAAACTTTGTTTTCACACATGTTTTATTGCTCTCTACAAGCAAAAAAAAGTAACTTTGTTAGCTTTGAATTGCCTTACTGATCAGTGATCATTTTTGGTGGTCACACCCGCTTTCAAATTGTCAACATTCTGGCACAATGTAAATACCCTCCAGCGCTGCAACCAAGCGGGAAATTGTCTTTTTTCCAGGATCCAATAGCATGATCTACCTGAGGTTTAAATGTACGAGCATTGCTATTGATGGTGTTTTACCCATTTGACTACGCTGTCGAAGTAATGGATATATTTCTCACAGCTACGTTTTACATCCACTGTACGAATGACGAATGTAAATCGTACAACAGAAGCTGCTGTCCGACAATTGCAGGAACACTTGAAGAAACATTTGAAGTCGCACAACATCAGTGTGAATGCGGATGGAAATATTCTTATCGATTCGGTACGTCTTCGCTTTTTGTGATCCGTAGCCGAATGTCGTGAGCCCATACGTCATAGCTCGAATCTCCCAAAGACAGTTTTTGCTGATGCATTTTGATGATGGTGATCTATTGAATGGTTTTCATCAAAGTTAGCATCACCATATTACTCAGGGTTCAATCACTCTTTAGCGTGTCTCTTCAGTTTTCTTCGTTTCTTTTGCAAACAACTATGTCGATTTTCTTCAACTTTTTCGGCCACGGTCATTTTTTATTATCAAGCAAGCTAGATTTTACCTCATTTTCCCCCAGTTTCAAGCTTAGACATGAAGGAGCGTTGCTATTACCTATTAGATTTTTACTAAAGCAATACAGCTATTAGAATTTGTGATGCTCTTTATGACGAATATCAGTGATGTTTCATTGAGTTTTGAACTCCAGGACTATCGTTTCACAATTGGTACCAATGAAAATTAATCTCAGCTACTCGAACACTCTGGCCAATGCTTTGAATTTTTGTTCAAGAAACGTCACGCTACAGTGATCTTTTCAACTATACAGATTTATTAGATTAGATTTCATTTTTGTGACTAAGAATGTAATTGATTACATTGCAATAAATGTGGAATGATGTATGTCGATATCGTGGTGAAATGGGTTTAAGCTCTGATTTTGAGGTAGCTCTGATTGCTCAAAATTTACAACGCTATGCCCTTATGAAAGCATTCTACGATCATTTTTCTGCTTGGCCGATTTTAAGAGGCAGTGAATTAATCGGAATTAGTGAGAAGTAGGGCGTTAAAATCATAGTTATGTAGCTCCAAAATATGACTGGGAAATAGGTAAAACGAATGCATCGCTGCCTCCACTGTACAATCTAACCCTTCATCCGCTAATGCTGCACTCCCGCCCCACCCTCGTCTTCAAACTTCTTGTCCCCCGTCGGCCCATTCTGTATCTTCTCCCTCTACCCCCTCACCACTGTCCCTTGCTCCTGGCTGTCCTTCTACAACTCCTGCCTCCTCTCCCCCTGATTCTCTCAGGAATAGAATGCTGGAGGTCTTCGAGCCAGGAGCACAGAACTACTTCACACTCTTTCGTCCTATCCTGTTGACCTTATCTGTATCCAGGATTCTAATCTTAACTCATCTTCCTCTTTCCGAATTCCTGAACTCTCTGCTCTGTGTTCTGATCGCACCCACTCCCGGTCTGGCATTCTCTCTCCTGATGCCACGCACGCTAGCGGCGGTGTCATCATTTTCGTCAGGCAGGACCTATCTTTCTCTGAACTCTCTTCCTCCTCTTTTTCTTCGCTCGATCCCTACTCTGATTATGTAGGAGTAAACCTCTCTCCTAACAACTTCTCCTCGCTCTCATTTCTTAATGTGTACGCCCTCCCTATTTGCTCCTTCCTGACGAATGGCAGAACCAACTTCTTTTCTCCCTCCATTCCTCCCTCCTCGAGAAATCTCTTCATTCTGGGGGACTTCAATTGCCATCACCCCCTCTGGAACTCAAGAGTTACTTCCGATTCACGCGGGGAGGAAGTATTTGACTGGGTCACCTCCTCCCCCTCAATGACCCTGACACACCCACCCTTCTCCATTGCTCCTCTCCTGACATCTTCTTTGCTCCCTCCTCTCTTGCTCTTTCTTGCTCCTGGGGGGTGCTTTAGGACCTTGGTTCTGACCACCTACCAATTCTTCTATATGTCCCTCTTTCCCCGGTCTTTCGCCTCAACGAGCGTCCTCCTTTCTTCAACTTTCAGAAAGCTCGCTGAGATGACTTTGCTTCCTACTTTGACTCTCATTGTTTTTCTGCAAAGGAATACTCGTTTCTTTCTCTTTCCTCTGCTGCTGCTCTCTTTACCTCTCTGGCACTGAATGCGGCCAAATCTTCGATTCCTTTCGGCCCCATCAAACGCCCTCCTAAAGCCTGGTGGTCCGCTGAAGTGGAAAGTGCGGTTAGTGAAAGACGCAAGGCTTTCGCTGCCGCTCACAAAAGTGATGAAGATCGCCAGACCTGCATCTCCACTTTTCGACGCGCCTTGTCAGTCATCGCCAAGGCCAAGGCTGAGGCATGGCAGACGACTTGCTCTTTTCTTTCACCCAAGTCAAACTCGAAAACTGTATACGCTCTATCGCTGGCTCTCCTTCCTCGTCTTCCTCCTCTCCTAATTTCCCAAACTGTTCTTCTCCCAAGGAATCGGCTTCGATCTACGCCGCTTACCTGAGATCTCGCTTTTCCGTTTCTCAGCCAAAGGCCCTGCCTAGCAGAGCCAGAGGCTACCTCTCTGAGCTCTGTCGTGCCACGTGCCCGGAGGAGTCTCACTTGTCCTTTTGCTTTCCTTTCTCCTCGACTGAACTTCTTGCGGCTGCCTCCTACCTTTTCCCCTCCACTGCCACTGGTCCAGACAAAGTTGCCTATCCTATGCTAAAGCACCTTCCTCGCTCTGGCATGGATTTTCTTCTTCATATTTTTAGTCTCTCCTGGTCTTCGCATTCCTTTCCTTCCTTCTGGAAGACATCTTCTATTATTCCCATACACAAGATGCGAAAACCTCTCGACTCTCCTGCTTCCTTCCGGCCTATCTCTCTCACCTCCTGCGTCTCAAAGCTGTTTGAACGCATCATTCTATCCCGTCTACTCTTTCTGGAGTCTAATTCCATTTTCTCCCCCCACCAGGCTGGTTTCCGCCCTGGACGGTCTACACTTGATCAAATTCTGTACCTTTCTCAGTCCATTTCGGATGGGTTTAACAAACCCAGGCCGGGCTTTCGGACGATCCTGTCTACTATTGATTTCTCTAAAGCTTTCGATTCTATCTGGCATCCCGTCCTTTTCCACAAACTTATTTCGGCTGGCTTCTCTCCTTGCTTTGCTCGTTGGATTCAATCTTTCCATTCTGATAGACGCGCTTGTGTGGTTTATCAAAATCACAAAAGCCATTTCTTTCGAGTCCGTCAAGGTGTTCCGCAAGGATCCGTTCTTGGCCCTGTACTTTTCTCCTTATTCATCAACGATCTTGCGTCCACTCACCCGCTCATGCTTCCTTCTACTTCTCTTAGGGAGGCTCTTCTTGCTTGCCTCCCTTTCCTCCTTGGAAACTGCCTTCGTTCACCGTGGAGTCCACCCTTTCCTCTCCATGCTCCCGCTCTGATCCCCCTCTTTCTCGCCAAGGTGCGGCTCTGTTCCTTTTCCTTTTGGCAAGGGCGGCTCCGGCGTTCTTGCCAACTGCTCTCTCTGTGACACTGAGGGCACTCTTTCCTTTTCGGCAGGCCCAGTATGCTCAAGTTTTTCCGCTGAAGCCTGCGCCATTCTGCACGCTCTTTGCTGGTCTCGGCAGCACCAACAAGTCTGCCATTTCTCTTTTCTTCTCCTACTATCTGACTCTCGTTCTGTTCTCTCCTTCATCTTCCCTTTTACCTGAAACTCTGTGGCAGATCTGGCAGGAACTGTCTTCTCTCTTCTCCTGTTCTATCAGGCTACAATGGGTCCCCGTACACTCGTTTCTCCGGGAGAACGACGCGGCTGATGAGCTGGCCAGACGGGGAGCGCTACTTGCGCCCTCCGCGACCCCTTGTAGTCTCTCTCATATCCACCCTTGTCTTTTGTCGGACTGGAGGCGTACTGTCTCATCTGAATTCTTTGACGCACAGGTTCCCTCGATTTCCATCGAGAAACTTGTGCTCTCTCGTCATGCTCGCTGTGTTCTCTCTCGTCTACGCTACAACGGACACAGCCTACTGTTGAATTCTTATCTTTCTAGGATTGGCAGAATTGAGAATCCTTCCTGCAGCGCCTGCGGACACTCGTCCCAGGACACCTCTTATCTCATTCTGCACTGTCCCCTACGGACTTTCTGCGCCGCTCACTCTTTGGCGACTCTCTGTCTCTCTACGACCTCTGCTCTAAACCCTGGAGAGTTGCCCGGCTTCTGGGACTCTATGGTTTTCCGCCATGCCCCCATCCCTCGGAAGGGGTCGGGTGATCAACAAGACATTGTTGCTGCCTGCGAGTTTGGAGGACAAAAGGTAAAATGCAAAGCTGCGACGTATCAATAGAGAAGATTTTCTTGATTAAAACCCTTCTATTGACCCCTTTAAGAACCAGCTCCTAAACATGCGCATCTGTTTTCAGGTTCTTCTGAAAGCTCAGTCCTCGTCTGAAGATTTAGACTCGACCGAACAGAGTGATTTGGAGTTTTTGGTGTCATGGCCTTTGCAGGACGAGAATCTGGGATCATATATTATGGACTTGATTAAAGCTGGACTTCCAATCAGAACTGTTTAGCTCAGCTTGTCGTGCACTGTTGGCACATGATGAGTCTATATGCTGCGGCTACACTTTCTACCTTTTGTTTTCATGGTTTGTCAAGCTTTTCCTTCGGAAATAAGAAATGCTGGTTTTTAGGACAAAGAGATCTTTAAGCTTGTTGATGGGGTTGGCAAAGTAGTGGAGTTTCTCACTGCTCACTCAGTGTGATGTAGGAAGCGACTTTTGGATATTTATCATTGCGTTGTCGATTCTGTTAGTGGTGGGACCACCAATGTTCATCTTGTATTCGTGACTGGTTCAAAGCGTACTGTCGTTTTGCATTGCTTACGGGTCTTCAGCTAAAAGAATAAAATGAATCAAAGAGTGCATGAGAGCTCTTCAAATTCTATTTTGAGAGCGGAATAGTTTGCTTTAATGAGCGTTATTTAGTTGTCAACAAAAACGTTTGTTTTCATATTGAGATACCAATTGAAGCATATAAAATATTTACTTCGTACATTATTCAGCTTTTTCCTGTTTAACATTAATATTCCTACAAACTGCCTTTACAGCCTGTTTTAGCAGCTGGCTCTGTGATGCTTAGTCTTATTTATTGTAGCAACAGTATTGTGGATGGAAAAGACTGATGGATTTCGATGTCGGCCTATGCTGATTCTATCATAAAGACAGGCAGTACGTGACCGCGTGCGTGTTTCTTTGACATAATTGTTCGTTTAAAATGACGATCGTGAGTGTGATTTTGATACTTGTTCTTTTTGGTTTTACATGTCTACACTTTAAACGTAAATGCTCAGTGTGTTTTGTTGTTTCAGTGTGTTGTGTTTTGTTGTTCATGTTATTTCATTCACTATCACGTTATAATTCATTGGTACAATGTAACTAACATCCAGCTTGTGAAAATCTTTGATAAAGTTGTTCATCAGGCTTGAAAACGGAAACTAATTTTTTTTTGTAAATCATTATGTTGCTGTTTTTGTATATTTCCATTTTTTTGCTCTGAGAATCTTTGCCGTTCGGGACGACGAGAAATTATCCTAAATAAAGGTCTTTAGTAAAAAAAAGTTATGCGATTACTACTTACGTTTGAGTAATAGACAGGATATAGTTTCTAATCAAGTTGTGACTTCCACTTAGAACATTTATATACATCTTCCCTCATTAATTAGTGGTATATTATTGAATGTAAAAATAAATGTGATAATTGTGTATGAGAGTGGATGGAAAGCACTGCTGCTCTTTTTTTGATACAAATAAATGCCACAATATGAGGCTTTTCGCACATAGTAGAGTGGTTTATAGCGCCAGCTGTGTCGGCAACAACGGCATGATCTTTACTTAAATCTTTGATAACTGTGTTGCTTATGCTCTTGGAAATGAAACTTTAATGACGGTAAATTTGGCAAATGTAATTTCAACCAATTCAATCAAAATGTTGAAGTTGATGCACTGCTAATTAGGTCTTGACTATCTGATTTTCTGCGCTTTTGTAGCTTTCTTGTAGGTTTTGAAGATAAAACTCAGTACGACAAATTATTTGTTTTAATTTTTTTTTCAGGGTATTGTTAGGCTTAAAATCTTGTTCGAGAATTTGATAATATGTGATAGGTGTTGATTGAAAAAATGGGGCGTTTCTCTTCGTCTATTCCATTGATGCTGCGAGCTCTGAGCAGAAAGGGCAAAAATATTTCGTTTCCAAGCAGACAATTTGCTTCAATGTCAGCACGTGACATCAAGCCCCTGCATATCCCTGTGATGCTTGATGAAACGCTGGATTACTTGGATATTAGACCAAAGTCTACGATTATCGATATGACATTCGGCTCTGGAGGACATGCAAAAGAAATATTATTGCGTCACAAAGACTGCCACGTGATTGCGCTGGACCGTGACGAAGCGGCATTTGAAATAGCAAAGACCATGGCATCTCAATTCGAGTATGTTTTTTATATTTTATACTCCTGTCACACATCGCCTTTATTTAATCAACATAGATCGACTTTCATTCAGACCAGCTTCAAAGATGCCAGTTCTCCTCGAACTGCATTTCTACCATAAGCACTGCAGCCAAGCCGGTTAAACTGCCGTAAAATGCGTTTTCCCAAATAGCGAAACGTGATTATGGTGGCATTCCCATCGATCGGTCCTAAAACCAGCCTTGTGCTATGCCGTAGTTGCCAACGTGAGAAATATGCAAATGCATTGAATTTGCAATTTGTATTGGGCATCAATTTTGTGAAGGAAAGCGTACCTTTTGAAACGGTTTTTTAAAAAAAACGTTTCCCGTGGCATTTGATCAAAGTTTTTGAGGAGGTTGGTTATGCGCTTTTTGCCGGACTTGCCTATGTGATTGCACCTTAGGGACTACTGTTTGCTGCTGATTCCGACATGTGGTAGCAATACAAATAATTTTTAGAGGCCGTCTGACCCCACTTCTGGGCAAGTTTTCTGAGTTGGATGGCTTGCTGCAAAATCTGGGTTATAGTGATGGGTCGATTGATGGTGTTCTTATTGATTGCGGGGGCTCCTCAATGCAGTTTGACTCTCCCGGAAGAGGCTTTTCCGTCTCGAAAGATGGACCTCTTGACATGAGAATGGACGGTGCCAGGTAAAATATTTGTTGAAACTTGTCATGACGCTTCGTATACAGCACTTAAATTAATGCGGCTGTTTTTCCTGGAGTTATCCTTGCTATATTTTTGCAGCATGAAACAGGGGCGCAAAGAGAGATTTTGATTCCTGGTCATAGTTATTTACCGACCTAGATGTATCCCGAAAATCGAAATGCCCCTGTAAGTACACGACGTTATGTTCAGATCGGCCTCGAAATTACCTGTAATCTAGACAGAACTGGGATGCCAGTATTGCATGTTCCGTACCTTTTAAACGCTGCAAGCAGGAAGAGTTACCAAGACGTATATCTTTCAAGGCATTGCATTTTCGGTCACGAGTTGATGCTCTTTCAAAGTTACCTGCATTTTTTTAGATCTTCAGCTGGCACTGTGTAATAATTTTTTTGAACTGACAAACAATTTAAAGTTTGATGTAGTTCTTTCATTAAAATAATACAACAGCAAAATCCCTTAAGCAAGTTTCTTCATTTTTCCTGCGGGGCTCAACTACTCATGAGCTATGTTTTCTTGACAGTAAAAAATCGCTCCACGCTTGCATACTTTTCAGCGTACGCAAAAGTATTTTCTTGTTATTCACCATCTAAACACTAGCGTGGAAAGCATTGTACCATGCACTCGCCTTGGCATTTACAACGTAGTAAAAATATCAGCGGCACCCTAGGACACTCAAATTGTTTTTGAAATGCCGTGCATAATGTCAATTTCGTTTGCTTGCCTGTGAGCAGTTGTGGTTGACTTTTGCTTATTCCGCTTAAAATTGTCACAAGATTACAACAGTTTGCCACTGCTAAAGCAGATCTAATATAAATGCTTTATTTTTAAACTAAAAAATGATCTTAGCTTATTGTTAGATGCTCTGACCAACTGACTGCTGCCGATGTAGTGAATCATCTCAGCGAAGATGACATCGCCCAAATAATACGTAAGTAGAGCAGCAATTTGTTTCAGAAGTGTCAAGACTCGTCACAACTACTGGAAAGAGAGCTAGACTCACCAAGAGCGAGATAAAGAGCTATTAGGCGCTTTTGGCGATTTGGCATTGAACCAGTTAAGTTAGCAGATTGTCAGCTGCAAAGAAAGCTATGGCTTTTGAGTACTGACCCAACTTATCGACCTTCCCAAAATCCAATTTATAAATACCGTCTCTATTCAATTTGCTCTATATAGTAAGTTTTGATACTGAAAATATATTTGATGTATTAGACAAGCAGTTTCGTAAAAGCTTTCTGCGGCATTTACGAATAATGGTATCGCGTAAAAAGTAGACGAAGGTAGCTTCTAGTTCTTTTCGTTCAAAACTTCTGCTACTCAAGAAATGATCGGAAAGCCTGGGAGATCTCGAAATTAGTATACGTTGTTCATGTCCGCAGTCGTTGATCGATGTTGTCCACCTCTCTTCTTCTGATCGACGCAAGCCATAGTTTGAGCCCGGTCATTGAAACAGTCTGTGCTGGTGAAAGGTTTTTGTGACAGACTTTAGCTCTTTCGCTCCCGCGATCATCGATTGATGATCTCGTGTTTTCAGTGTTTCTCTCAAATTTTTTTAAATTGAGTTACAAAATTAGTTTACTAAAAAATCGATTTGTGACTTTATTTTTAATCCGATTTTCATAAAAATTTCAAAAGATCACGCTTATTTCCTCACGCATCGGATGATGTATAATTTGTGCCCTACTTCTTGGATTTTTATACCCAAAAAGGGTTAAAAACACCAAGAACCCAGTTGCAGACGACAAAATCGGCCCAATTCTCAGCACGTGCCAACTACGCTAAAATCAAATTCAGATTACATCTTTACCACAAATCCAAACCCTCTATCATTGACACAGTCTGAAAACTACTCTTTTGGGGCATCACTTGACAAAATTTCAAGCGATAATAATAAATTTTACTTTTTTGAATTTCCAAATTTTGTAGGGGTCTCAAAACCCCCCCAAACAAATTTGAATGGTAAGTAGATAAAAGTAAATTTAGTGCGTAAAAAATATCATATGTTGCTAAATACCGGTCTCATTTGAAAGCTTAGGAAATTTGCTTTCCAGCAATATATAACTTTAAATAGTTTAGACTAAGTGGTATATGATATTTACTGATCAAAAATGAGTACTGTACATCAAGTCAGTTCAAAACCCCCAAAAATGTTTTGACTTGCCTTCACTAATTTATGATTTTTAGAAAAACTACACCCTATAAAAAGATAAAATAAATTGCAAATGTTTCACCAATAAAGTCGTCATTTTGTTTCAAATTTCCAAGGAGACAAGAAGCGAAATACAAGTTTAAAAGCTAGCAGAAATTTGGCTTTCGTAAATCAAAGTTTGCTGTATCCCCCTTGTTTCTCAAGAAATGGGAAGGGTGTAAACAAGCGGCTGTTTTATTGTCAGTGACAGCATATTCTATTTAAACTTGATATTTTCTGAATCTTCAAGAAATTCCCTGTTCAAAAATACATAATGTTACATGGTTTAGGCTAACCTCTAGCAGATAATAACTGATCATATTTTAGGTACTAAATTTAACTACCAAAATTTGGTACCGGTCGGTACCGGTCAAAAAAAAGGTCATTTGTCTCAGAAAATTGCAAATTGTAGAAAACCTAGGCTTTTAGGTAAGTTTTGATTGATGTACCTTGAAAGCTTATTTCCTTAGCATCATCTTGCGACCATTTCTAAAAAAATTGGTAGAAAATTAAATCTGTAGTGATCTTTGAGGTGAGGGTACCTCTATAAGTTTGAAGACAATTACCCCCCAGTTGGGGGGGTTCATTTGCATAAAATTTGCATATTCAAAAAAAAATGTTTTTTTTCTATTTGAAATCCTCAAGAAATGTAGATTTCAACGATATATCACACTTAATGTAGAAGTAGACAGCTTAGTAATGATTTACAAACAAACTTGAGGTACATAATTATGATTAATTATGATTGATTATGACAGTTTTTCGCGCTGCCACCTTACGGACATTTTTTTTCGCTATTTTCGCGGGAGCAAAAGAGTTAGAACAAGTTTATACTTGCTTGATATCATGTCCACTTTGTTTTATATATTGCAGTGCAATACGGCGAAGAACACAAAGCGAAAAATATCGCTCGTGTGATCGTTGAAAATCGTCCATTTTATCGAACTAAGCAGCTAGCCACTGCTGTTGGCAACGCTATCTCTCCTTTCGACCACTCTACGCGTTCTGACAGTCTTGGCAGAAGGTATGCTGTGTTTGCATTACCTCATTAACTGTTTCCATTGGAAAGTATTCAAAGTATGACGTGGACTCTACCGTAAAGGAAGAATTCAACACTGGAAGTTTTCGTAAAGTTTCGAGCCTTTTGTCAGGGGTGAGCATTGCTGGTAAAGGTTGGGATTAGTTATACATAGCTATCCCTGTCTGCTGGGAATTAAGTGTCACAATAATGTGTTGAGAGGAACGTTAGATTTTGAAATGATATAAAAAAAGTACGAGGGTTACCAAATATGACAAGAAGAAGGCGAGTGGGAGAACAGGTCAACAAAATTGTATTAGAGAAGGAAGATGTGAGCGACGCGCAACGCTTGTTTATGAAAATTGCGAAAAACAAGATGAATATTGCTACCTTCATTAACGGAGACAAGACTGCATTTTAGAATTAAATCACTTTGTGGCCTTGCTCAAAGCAAAATCCTGAGTTAAGTGGTACTAGAGAGCTAGGGAATTGGAGAGAGGCGAAAAAATACACTATGACGTGAAAGAACTGATCGTTAAAGGGACAGGGTTCTTCGTTAGGATAAAAATAAAATATCTGATGAAGTTTCTTCAGAAGCTGGTACCATAAGAATTGATATGTAAAGTTGTTCCATGAATTACAACTGCTCTTTTAAAAGTTAAAATTGTTTTATGATTGTGCAAAATGTTTCGAAAAATTAACACGATTCATCCCAAACAATATCCAATTTTGAGACACTTAGTAGCAAAAATTTTTTAAGCCTAGTTTTTGCGTTTTGGTGAAGCACAAAAACTAGTTAAACGTTGTGGTCGGATAGGAGTAGGCAGCAAAGCAAAGATGAGTTTCTCAATTATTATGTCTGTTAGCTGCCGGTGCTCTGATGTCATTATTTTATTTGCTGTAATTGTAGCCCTCAACTAACCTGATTGTGCAAGCCGGTTGCTCTGTGATACTAGTGATTGCATATTTGTTCTGCAAAAATCAGAAACGTTGTTGTTAATTCTGCTTCTACAACATTGCATAAGTGAGCTCGAATGCCGTCACTTGCTACATAGAGGTGCATAGGAGTAGCGTTACTTGATGTATAGAGATGCATAGTAGTAGCGTTACTTGATGTGTAAAGGTGCATAGCAGTAGCGTTACTTAATGCATAGAGATGCATAGTAGTAGCGTTACTTGATGTGTAAAGGTGCATAGCAGTAGCGTTACTTAATGTATAGAGGTGCATAGCAGTAGCGTTACTTGATGTATAGAGGTGCATAGTAGTAGCGTTACTTGATGTATAGAGGTGCATAGGAGTAGCGTTACTTGATGTATAGAGGTGGATAGCAGTAGCATTACTTGATGAGTAAAGGTGGATAGCAGTAGCGTTACTTGATGCATAGAGGTGCATAGCAGTAGCGTTACTTAATGCATAGAGGTGCATAGTAGTGGAGTAACTTGAAGGCTTGTTTCTGAGAGAGAACTCGAAAAGTGCCATCCTAATAATGATAGTTTTCTGCCACTGATTGGAACTATTCACTGGAGAAGGTAAAGGTCTTTTTTTAGACTGTAATCTTATAGTGAGTCGTGGTTCAGACGATGTAAAGATCATTTTCTATTTTTTTGCTGAATTGTTTCCCTCTAAAATAATGTCTCTGGTGAGATTACTTATGCATAAGTTATAGCAATGCGTTTGTAGGACTGCTCATAAATTGAGCCCTACTAGTTTTACCTAATGTTAAGCATTACCATTCATTTCAGACGACATGTTGCGACCAAGACTTTTATGGCACTTCGTATCTTCGTAAATGATGAGATGAATGAACTACACGCTGCGTTATCTTGCGGTGAAAAGTATCTACGCGATGGAGCTCGCTTGCTGGCGCTCACCTTCCATTCTTTAGAGCACAAAGTGTTTAAAAATTTTTTTCGAAAGCGATCGCAAGTTCTAAATGCTCGAACGACAAATGGACAAACCGATATTGCTCAATGGAAAGTCGAAAAAGATCTTCTATCTGCCACTACCGAAAAAGAAATTGCTTTTAACCCTAGATCTAGATCGGCCTTATTAAGAGTCGCAACTCGAGTGAGAGGCACGTAGCAGTGGCGTCAAACCACGCGCTTTAATCTCGTGATATGAGTGGTTGTTTTGAAGGTTTGTAACTCCGGTACGCAATTCTACCGTCTTTAGTCTAAACCTGGAAGGTGACTTCAAAGTTTTTGAGAAATGGAGGTTTCGTTATCTCACTGCCTGAGATGAAGTTAAGGAGACTTTGTAACTTTGGATCTCCTAGAGCCTGTTAGTTTAGGTACCGACGTTTTTCAAAACATGAAGCTTGAAGCTCTTTGAACAGACTAGAAAAATGATTACCACTTATTTTTTCTTAATATTTCGTTGGCTAAGTTTTTGCTAAACACGAAATTTGTTCAATGTTTGATTGTCACTACTGAATATTACTACCCCCCATCCGATATTTCTTTGAGACTATTGTTGTCATTTTTGCACTGCCTGTTCAAAGTGATAGTAAGCAAGAAATGTTGTTTCACTTGAATCATGCATTTTCTTTTGGACTGGATTAATTTTAACTGTTTTTGTTTTTTTCTTTTTGGCGGACAGATACCGATCATTTACCATGACCACCAGCGTTATTTTATGGAGAAGAATTATATGTTTTGGCGAAAACTCGCTAATGAAAAGACTTATCAGTTGTTTATTACGTACGTTTACCCTTAAAATCTTCAGTCAATAATTTTGAATTATTGCGAATTACGTACAGCAGTGTGCCCTTCAATCTTGGCGAAGTACACTTTTAAGCAATTTTAAAAGAATCTTTTTTACCTTACCCATGACAATGTGTGGTTAAGCACAGAAAGCAGAAAAACTCAAAAGTTGTCAAATTCTGGATTTGTCTTTTTTCAGAAAAGATATGAACAAAATGATTGTATGTGTTCATTACAAGAAATCAATTATGCAAATAAAACTGGTGTGGTTTATAAAATTTATGGCTTTAATTCGTGACTTTTTTGTTCACGCTTATTTTTAGCAATTTCATCATTACCGAACGTGGTTTGTTCTCGATTGCTTCCTTCATCAAAGAAAGTTGTTTTTTATCCCAAAAGGCAAGGATATTCTTCGTATAAATAAGTAGTTGGCATTTGCACCTAGGCAGCAATTAATTGTCTTAACGGCAAAGTAATTACTTGAGCAAAATGCCTCCTATCACAAGTGAACCTCCCACGAACGCTTGTTGTCGCAAAATCATTAAGAAAAGATGTCAACTTAACGTAATCATCAGAGCAAAACAAACCTTGGCAATGCAGCAGAAGCAAAATTTTTCTGCCCACACCTTTCGAAATATCTTAGTGGTAGGCTACGCTAATAATAAGGATCCTCCTTTATTTAAAATGTTAAATCATCATTGTCGTCCGACAAACAATGTAAGGTAGAGGAGTTTGCTCGACCATATCAACTTGCTTTGTTGTGCTCTGAATCAAATCGGCCCGCAATTTTCTGAACAAACTGCCACCACACGTTCAACTTTAGGGTATAAGCAGTGATGGGAATCAAAATTTTAAGAACAGGTTCTCTTTTGTATCGAACTCACTAACAACCGGTTGCATCATTTCAGAAAACTGTGCCGAATTTGTAGCTTATAGCTTAAACGCCATGGTTACTTATATATGTCTCTACGTAAGCTACATTAGCATGACACACTTTGTATAAATGTAATACATATCGTTTCGAAACGCCAAATATAACGTCATTCGACAGTTGCGGTACATGTTTATGCATTTGCTGCGGTCATCTAACGTCACGGTTTCGCCGATTATCACGACATTCTAAGAACGGGTTTGCACGAACCCGTGCGAACCCCCTAAATCCCATCACTAGGTAGAGGGTTCAACTTTCGTCATGTAAATCGGCATCTTTAGCATTGCTAAAACTAGATTTTCATTCTGCGTTTAAAATGCCATTAGCTTTTAAAATGTATCACTTTTGTTTTTTCTGAGCAGCTGGGTAAAACTGAAAGGAAAACTTAGATTATGCACACAGTGGTCTTTGTGTAATCAAGTGATTCAAAAAGATCGTCAAAAAAACAGCGTTGTCATAAATAATCGAATGGAAAAGATAGTTGGCAGATAAATATTTATTCACCTTTTGGTTGAAAAAAACGAAATTTATGAAATATTAGTTTAATTTTGGTATCTTAGCTGTTTTTTGTTAGCGTTTTGCAGAAGGCTGCTATTTTCGGAGGACAGGCCAGGGACTTCATTCGATCTTTTATTATTTTATGACAAAAGCATTCGTAGAAAGACATTCAACAAAATACGCTACAGATATAATATGAAGAAATTTCTGAATCATAAGTATTTTCGGCACAACAACTATTTTTCTGTGATATGCCTTTCACAATGATCCGACATACACCTGGTTGAATAGCACAGGCCGGCAGTATAGTTGATAATTTTCGGGCAGAGGGCTTTCCCATCAAGGTTTGCTGAGACTTAAGCTACAGAAATACAGCAATGTTTTTGTTTCTAATACGTAGTTCAATTAAAATTAATGTTTTCAAACTGCTTGCCGGCAACTGGCAAAGCATTTAAGCGGCAAGCATCTTAGTCAGGACCGTAGAAACGGCCTTCTTTTCCCTTTGGTCGAGAAAGATCGGGCATGTGTGGGAGCCTCTTCACATTACATTGTTTGAAAAAGTTGATGTGAAAAAAGAAGAGTTTTGAATTTCTAGTTGGATTACAAGCACGTGTTGCAAGTTAAATGATCTTCACGAAAAAGTGAACACCTTAAGTTTGCAATTGAATATAAAAAATGTTAGGCTCTATAAGTATTGAATCAACTTAAAAAAAATCGGTCAACATCCTTAAGTTTTTCATTAGAAATGCATCATTGTGGGATTTTCTCTCCTCCACCAACACTTTGTTTAAAAAGCTCCCGTCTAAACTTTCGGGTCGGGAAGCATTACTTTCAGTTGCGACCCCACCAATAGTCGCTAGTAACAAGGAAGTGGCAAAAGAGGTTTACTGCCAGACATTGTATGGCCGAGTCACGCAAAGTCACTTGGGCATTCAAAGTACATCGCTGAAGTTAGACTTGCTACAGAGATTTTGTCAAGCATTGTGGAGCGTTTAAATAGCAAATTAGGCCTTTGGCGGCCAAAAGGTTGCAGTTTACAGACCAATACTCAAAGCATTAGCCAATCACTAAAATGTTATTTATGTAAACTGGCTAGTTGAGTGTCTCAAATATGTACAGCTCATATGCAATCAAAGAGATGGCATATTTGAAGAGACGCAATCCATGACATCATGTCAGTTACGTTGACGCATTTACTGCGATACAAACACTAAATTATTCCAAAATTTTTGTTTGGAGAAGGAGTGTGCACTTTGAGAAAAACAGGCTAGCTTGCTTATTAATTTAGGTGCTTTTTTCCAAAAAAGAAAACTAAGTCTTAATGAAAAGAATAAATTGAAAATGCTTGTAAACATTTTTATTGAAACTTTTTGCTTTCGCACTAAAAGCATCATTAGTTAAATAGTTATCCAATGCTAGACTGACAGTATCCAATTTAGTCAAACCTTAAGTGACCATTTATTAAACAGATGATGCATTTAGTGTGAGAGCGAAAAGTTTTAATAAAACTATTTTAATAGAATTTCGACGTTATTCTTTCTATTAAGAATTGCGAATAAGTTCCATTTTTTTGCTTCCGGAAAAATCAGTCTTGTGTCTAATTTCGTTCTGTCTCTAGAAATTTGTTTGAAGTTTGCCTAAAATTGTTCGCATAAACCGTTCTGTCTAACTGGGGAGAAGGTTCTCACGCTGGCACCCTGATGGGTTCACAAGCTGTTAACTGTAAATATTTTTTTCTTCCCTAATTAATTTAACTAGTTCTTGTCAGAGCTGGATAGGCAAAAGCAACGACGAAGCATAGCGCAAATGACGCAACAGATTTTTTTAAACCATTTAAAGCACAACTGCAAATCGATATTTTAAACCTGCAAAGCGCAAACACAAATCACCCAAGCAAATTTTCAAACGGGCAAAGTGCAACCTTAAGTCTCGCAACCCCTTTTCAAACCATTAAAGCGCAACCGTAAATACCGTTACCGAATTTTTAAGCTTAGCACACGCATTACAGCATTTAACGCATTTAGGTGCAAACGCAAACAAATGCCAGAAACAAAATATCTAGTAAATAAAGCAAATCGGTTGTTTTACCGGAACTACCTAGCCTACTCTTGCTATCCACAGCATAAATCAGGGCTCACTCAACAAAGCCTCCGATCTACATGTCGGACGTACAGCCTACTTCCATAACATATTTTAAAATTAAACAAGAATAAGGACCAAACAATTCATTAAAACAATCTCCACAAAGAGGTAATGTGATTATCTTCTTTCAAATTATGGCCAACCATGCAGCAAGTAAGATTAGCTCCTCTTCTCTTTTTTCCACCCAAGTCTCAAGTATTGTCTGAATACCATTTTTTACATGGAGACTCTATTGTGCTGTTGTAGATCAGACTAACGGCACCTTTTGTAGTTATTACATTTTCGATATGCATTATGGTGTTGTCAGAAGTATAAAGAGGCTGACCCAAACAAGGAAACAAAGTTTGAAAGCTATTATTGCCCGCTTTTTGAGCTCTATAACTTATTTGGAGAAAATCCTTTAAAAATTGATGATTTTACCTCTCAATCAGAAATGAAACCGATGGGGATATCTGCAACCCAATCTAACCCACAAAAATTAAATCTGGCGGCCATTTAACCCATTTTTATTACAATTTGAGGCAACAGCATACATCGTTTAGTGCTGTACCAAAATACGATACTCTGATACATCTTTGGATTGATAGCGATTCGGTGTTCATTGAACAGCAAGTTTAGTGAAAAGCAAGCAAAGTAGGTTAATTTAGGGAGAGTGTTGAATGTTCTAGAAGCAGTGCAGTCGGCAGGCTGTTCAATGGGCATGGACATATTATTAATAAATAAACTAACTTCTCCTTTTTTGTCTGCTACTGTTTTATTTATTGGCTTTCTATCATGCTTTTCGGACAATACTGAAATAGTCTAGGCGTGGCTGGTAGTGTAGAGCCCTTGCTCCCAAAATTATTTGAGCCCAATCTGAAGCGAATAAAGGTGTTTTTAGCTATAACGACTACAAAAAGTCAATTCCCCCACTACCTCTCCAAAAAAGCCATTCAACAAAGTCGTGCTAAATGACAAAATAGGGCGTTGGAGAAAATCGATCTCTAAGCTAGTCATCTAACAAAATTGAAGAAAGTCAGAACCAAAAAATATATTTTTAACGTTCTCCAAAAAAATTGCTTCCGGCTAAGCAAAGTCCTACTACTAGGCCTACTAATAGATTACTTTAAATAGAAAAAAGTGCAGGTTACAGTCTAGGTTAGCCTAGTGGTCTATTTGTGTAGACCTTGAGCTATTGCTCCAAAAGTTGGGGCAATTGCACTAAGGCATAGCCAGAATAAAGTTTTGAAAGGTTTAAAGTTTTTGTCGGCCAGTTTGTCCCTGATTTTGATTAATGAATTTTTTTGAAGTTTGACGTCTTGTTGCTAGTTTACTCAAACATTGCTTAATATCTTAATCGACGCCAAGAAATTTGTAGGGCTATGGCTTCGTTGGCCCTTCTTCCTAGCTACGCCAATGTGGAGCAACATATGCTGACAAGCCCCGCCAATGATCGGAACCACTTCAAATAATCACGAATAAAGAAATCGCCGGAGACAAATAGATGGTTTCGTCGATATTGTCATGTGGCAGAAGTTATGAAGTTTATAATTAGGGTCCACCGCAATCTGATTATGAAACTACTTATTTTGCTCATTTTCTAAAATCAGTTTTGATCAAATCTACAAAGAGTCGTCTGCTTAGCTCAGTGTGATAAACCGCCAACTCGTAATCTTGACATTGCGTTGTTGCTCTGTTGGTAAAGACACTGTACGGCAATTTCTCCTTCTGGTAAGTACTATTTGTAGCATTAAATGCTCTGTGCCAGCAGTGTCAAAGACTTTGGAAGATTGCAAATGACATTACGGACTAGCAATTACCTGTAGGCTAGATACTGTTATGGTCGGTGCAAATTAAAAGTTTAAACCCAAAAGGTGTAAGGTTAAAACCAACGTTAATTCCGCTGGACAATGCCGCATTCAACGTAGTGCTTTAAGCCAGGGTGCCCAAAGTGAGGACCGCACAAGCGGTTTTCTCGTAAGAAATTTTTACTTTTCAGATATGATAACTTTTGTTTAGGCCTGTTGAAGCTCGAAAAATAGCATTTTCGCTGCCTGGCGTAACTTCAAATCAGTAAAATGTGACTTGAGTGACATGCTCTAAGTGCTCAACTCGCAGTCTTTTGGTTACAAGTCTGTCGTTAGGTCTACTGCTCCACGGCTCCCACAAAGTGGAAAAGTTAAGAAACATTGTAAAGACCAAACTGCAGAATTTTTCTGACATTGGTGGTAAGTGTAGCCTACAGGATTCTTTCATGTTCTCGTAAACATAGCCACTCTGCCTATTTGAAAATAAAAGTACCTAAGTTAAAAGCTTCTGCACTCAATAGACAAATAGATTCTTGGTTAAAGTCAGGAGCCCAGCTTGCATAGCCTAAGCACTTTCGGTCGGCTTTGGCTTGGCTATGCGTATACACACTAATAATCCCAAGCTATTATCACCAGACCAAAGCTGCCATGTTAAGTAGGCCTGAAAAAAAAAGCAATCTAAAATTATTTGTAATGCAGTAAAAGTCTTTTTTGTCTCAAAACTGTAAAGATAATTGAATATAAAGAGCTTTATTTTTTTTAATTGTGTATTTTAAAAAATTCGTGTATTTCAACATAAAAAGCCGGAATTTTTATACTTAAAAAAACGTCTGATAACTTATTTCCTCCTGTTTTCCTCAATTTAATCATTCTTCCCAAATCTTCTCTTTCATAATTTTTCGAGTCGTATTTCTTCATGTGAGGATATTTCCTCCAAAGTGGAAGCCCTATTCTCATGTGCAAAACCATTCCTATCCAACCCTTATTTAAATATAGTTAGTGCAACGCTGTCGCAAAAGCGAGGTGGCCTGAATTGTTCAACCATAACCACAATGATTTTTGCGTTTTTAATGGTTTTGCAAAAAAGAGGATGGTTTAAATTTTGGGAAGCAAGAGAAATTGTGCGTTAAAAAAAATAGTAAGCGCAAATATAGAGCAAGTAAAAAACATACAGCTCCACCTTCGCCATCTGTGCATCAAAAACAAATTTCCGACAGCGTAGGGCAGAGGTACCCAGTTGGGGCGTGGCGACGCACTGATGCGTCGTTTGGAAAAAGTAAGGGCGCCACAAATTTACATTCTTGATGACTTTCTTTTGGAAATCGATCTGCGTTGAGAGCTTTTGTCTTTTATCCTTAACTTGATGATCTCTGTGTTTTGGAGGTCAACTTATGTAGAGAGCTTTCTTGTCACTACTTTTGACTTGATGACTTTTTCTAGAGCTGTTTTTAGTCAAATTATGGAGTGCGTCGTTTAATTGTATTGATTAGATTAGTGCATCAAAAGTTCACATGAATTGGGAAGCTTTGGCGTAGGAAAAATTAGGCAACAAAGAAAAAAAGTTAAGGTTGGTCCGCATTAAGTGTAAACTGCCGGCGTAGCGCGACAAATTCTTTGTTTCTCTATTTAGTTTTATGCGCGGAGCGCTCTACGCAAAAAACTAAATAGAGAAACAAAGAATTTGTCGCGCTACGCCTGCAATTTACACCTAATGGAAACCAGCTTTTTGAGCGCAACGCAAGTTGCCTAATTGCGGGATTACGCAACTCGCAAAACTTGCACAAAAGCAGCGCATAGCTCAGCGTTGGATTTTGTTGAGTTCTGTGTAAAAACAAATTCATTACAATGTTTCTATTTCTAGCAAATCTTCAGCTTTTGAGCACTTTTAGCATTTTTCTCTGACGTTAATTTCAGCATTAAAATGCTGGACATGACATGGAAATTTCTGGCGTCTGGAAACTTTTTATTGACCTATTAGCATGAAAGAGAAGTTGGTCAAACGATTTTGTGCTTTGCACCCATTTGAATGCTTGAAATGCTTTTATTATCTTTTTAATTTTTTTCACAAGTCTACTTAACTGCAAACGTCGTAGCTTGACTAAGCAACACTTACATGTATTTCTTTGCATTCTTATTTCTAAACTAAGGCTTTTTACATATAATTGCACTGTATTCGCTCTTGAAAATCAAAGTTTGTACGACCCTTGGTACTAAACATTCTATAATTATTCACTCTATGGCTTGTGAAAGAACTTCAGTTGATCTAAACAATTTCGTCAAGATTAAACCGATGCAATAGGTACAGCCGTGATATTGTAAAACCCAACAACAAAATTTCAGATTTCACAAACAATCTTTTTTATTCATGTGAAGCTACTGATCCACAAACGCAAAAAGTAATCATTGTTCCTACAGCTAGCAGGTTAAAGGCAAGGATAAAAGAAACAGTTTAGTAGTTCCCCAGGTGAACGGCCATAAATGACAAAAAAGTCAATTTTCTTAAAGATATGATACTACTATAGTTATTACGTTTAATCACTTTCGAGCAAAGTAACATATATTTCACCGGCTTTTCAGCTTCCTTGCAATAGATTTGATTTTCTTACAATAGAGTAGACGCTTTTTTACATTTGCTTGTGCATACACGCGAAAAGTTAGGTCAAAAGGCCAAGAAAACGGAATGCAAATTCCCGTGATAGTCAGTTGTGAGTATAGTAAGTGGGTAAATTGAAATTGCGTTGGGTAATAATTTGAGAGAGTTATGTGCCTTGTGTGACCAACTTCTTGAACTCGATTTTTTACACGCGCGCAAAAGGTTTATACGAACCGAATAAAAGTACTATTACAAGATCCATTCAATCTCACTGTTGGTGAAATGCTGGGCTAACTAAGTGGCGAGATAAAAAAATGATTTTTGGCAAATTGATAAGATATTTTCTCTTCTTACAAATACTTCTCAAACAATAAAAAAACTACAACAGGAAGCGTACTAGAAGCTACTTCCCATTAAAAATAAACAGCTGACTCTCCAACTCCTCTGCAGGTGGTCTACGTTTCGCCCCACAGTACTTGCCACATTCTTGGTAAGTGACAAAGTTGTTGCCATTTGGTAAACATCCTCCATAAAGAAATCGCTTGCAGTAGAATGCTTCATGATCGTAATACCTAAAGAATAACTCGAATATATATTTTTTGACCCAAAGTGATCCGTCTGATTGCGACCAAACTTTAAGTTGCACCAATAATAGCAAAGGTTATCTGCGCCCTGGGAAACTGTATGCATGCCAACCTCTTTACACTTCGTAGCTGACATTGCTAAAAAGAAAATGTTGAACCGTTTTAAGTCCGCTGCAATGGTGTAAAGGTGATCGTTCCAGACTTTGTTACGAAATATCTGGAGTTCAAAACTACACCAAAGCACCTGTGGTATTCGCCAGAAAAGGCATCCCAAATCTAAAGTGGTGCGTTGCGCAGCGAATAGACTAGCTAATGATTGCGAATAAGACTGAAGAAACACTAGAAGGAAGGAAGTAAAATCGACATCTTTATCAACCTAGCCATAGTGTAAAAATTTCAATCCTATTTTTAATTTTAGGATTGGGATTCAGTTTCTTAATTGTGAGTATTTTGTTAAGCCTATGAGAGCGCTTTTCGCAATTTTACAGTTTGATTGCTGTATTGGAAGAAAAAATGTCTTATATCAACAATGCTAGCAGAGTGCTGTTTTTTTTTGCATAACCACAAAAGTGTTCTGATGACTAATCTAAAAGATTTAGATTCGTAATAAAGAATTGAATACCAGCGTGAAAAGAATCCACGACAATTTCCTTGTTCAGGGGGTTGCATGCAGATTTTGGTAGCATTTCCAGTTGAACGTATCAGCTTTTCTTTTGGAATAGGTGGTGTTGTTTCTTCTGCGGTAGTGGTGGCTAAACACGATCAAAAATGGTTTATAATTGTGGTATGCTTATAAGCACTAGCGTACCGATGGAAGAGGCTTCTGTGCCATAGCCCACCCTCAGACCCTAAAAATGAAAAAGGTAACGCAAAACCAAGCAGCTTTAGCAAAAGCAAAGCTGGTTTGTGACGTCACACGATTGTGACAAAACTTTGGCCTCCCCCTCGGAAACTTTCTGCGTACGCTACTGCTTATAAGCTTTCAGTTTTAGAAGAAACCAAGCAATTCTATAATCGAGCATTTAATTTAAAATCTTCGCTGAAAGATGTGCATCTTTCTTTTTATGAAAATGCTCGTTTCTATTTCTTTTGGTTTCATTCGTCCGACAGTTTTATGAGTAACTAATTGAATTCAAAAGAAAAGGAGTACCGGTACTTTTTATACTCACTTGCAGTGGGTGGAGGAGTTGTAATTTGTATTCTTTCGAGAAATTTAGTAGAAGATGCAAGTTTGTAAATTTTAATGAATGTCGACGTGTTTATCGTGTTCATGCTAGAAGTATTCAAGCTGTATCTAGATGCGACCCATACCGGAATTTTAGTTTCAAAGAGGTATGTCATTTCAACAAGGATGATCACATCGATTTCCTGTGAAACTGCAAAAACATCCAAATAAAAGCTTTATAACAAGCTTGTTACACTGACGGCTTTAGATTGCAAATCTCGGAAAGACCCAAGTACAATAACTATGATAAGCCATTAAAAAAAGTAATTTAAGGAACAAAGCATAGAACGCACTGAAGAGTTGCTGTAACGGTGCATGCTGCGTCATTTTTGTCTTTCATTTTGGCTAAATTTTGAGTTATAAAAAAATGTTTTGAAAAGTTTGGTGATTCGCAACTCCTGAAGATGTACGATAAGTTTTTTGTTCGCGAGGAATACGAAAGAGCTGCAACACTATAGCATTCTCTGCCGGAGGTATTTTGCTCTTTCGCCAGTTTAAATTTGCGGAAAGCACCGTTACCTTTGCACTCCAAAAAAGCCTCCAAAAGTTTGTTGCTGTCTCAGTTATTGTTTAGTAGGTAAAGAGCACAGTTCTTGAAAGCCTTTTTTAACATTTTTGAAAAATTGCAGGTTTTTAAAGATAAAAATGTTTTTGAATGAAAAAATGACAGTTCATGGCTGAAAAGCATTGAAAATTTGGTAGAAAGAGGCTTGCTGGCAACCAGTAACAGCTCAAATGGGTCTGAAAACTATTTGCTGTAGTCTTAATTGTAATGGTTTTCAAGTGGCAAAAAGGTTGTTATTTTGGTGACATACTTACCACATGACATTTCACATTCCCATTTGGTGTAATAGTTATTATTGTTTCCACCACATCCTTTGTAATCAAAAGGAACGCATTGTGCGGTTGCTGGGTCATGACGGAAACGCTCCTGTTCACCGGCATCGAGGCAAAATTCTCCCGTTTCCAACGGAGAAGTACAATTCGTGTAAATTTGTTCCATCACTAAAACAGAAGCAAAATGTTTCAACTTGAGGTTTGCTGAAGAATAGCACAGTATTTTGTCAACAAAGTCAACGGACGCTATTTGATGCATGATGTTCCCCATTTATCACTAGATCCTAGTTATGGACTTATTTTTTGATGAAAAAGGAAGGGACATGTTTTTCTCAACTTTTAGACAAGAGAGAATTTATTCTATGTCAATTTGCGCGTGTTTTAGGTAAAGTTTGTAAAATACAGTAGTATGAAAAGTTGATCCTCAGAAAGATTTTTATCTTGGCGGGCGTGGGTCGCTGGGTTCAGTAGTGATGTAGCTAACCCAGCGTCTATTGAAAAACTAAGCGACGATGATGGAGTAAACAGTCTGCAATTTGTGTTCGTATCTGGTTCAAAGTTGACTCTCTTTTGATCGTGATTGACTTTGAGGTGTGCGCTCGGTTTAACGTTACAATCTGTGCCAAGGAATGATAAATAAAAAACGATTTTAATTAAAGTATTAGTTTTCTAACCGGCTTCGCCTAAAGGGCCTCCTTCAATAACTTCGGGATTAAGAATATCTATTCAGCCGGCTTCACCCGTTAAGTGGCTATGAGGACATTGAAGAAAAATTAATGTTTTTCGTGTACATAGCATGCTTGCTCAGAAATCAAATGTACTTAAAAAAGTGATTGAGTCAAAAACATTATGGGCAGGATAGGCATTGCATTTATTCCCATAATGCCGGTTTCTATATTCCTTTGAAAGAATAGCCAACGGGGGCACAATTTAATTTAAACTTTGAGATGACAGCATCAAAGAAAAGATTGTTTTCAAAAATACAAAATTTGGATAAAAGTGGTAAGCCTATTTTAGAATTTGAAGCGCTCCTAGTAGTTAAATTGATGACTTCAAGATCAATTTCTGGCTAAGCCTTAGGTCTGGGTGCTCCGTTTATTGCTTACGCGAAGCTGGGAGGTCTTGCTTGTTTCCCTTAGTTTGTAAGTATAAAAAACATTTTGTTGTGAATTTATTTTCATGTGAAATAGCAGAATTGTCTTCCGTGCGCTGCGATTTCTCACTGAGGTTGTTCTATTTTGATTTTCCCTTAAACTTTCCCAAGTCCCTGCTATCTACGTACTATGCGCCCTGTTCCCTGCTTATGCCTATCGAGATGAGTAGAAAGTGACCTTGCTTTTCCTTCAAATTTGTGCCTTTGATCTCTGTAGCTCTATGAAGCGATTATCAAGCAAAAGTGTTTTTTCCAGATATGATGCAATTTTACCCCAGCACAGCTGGTTATCAGTGTTTCCAAGTTAAAATGTGTTAATTCAGACAGCTGCGGTGGCTTCACCAGACAAACATTTGCGTGAGCAGAGACGACAGACTGAAGTAAATGAAGGTCATAGTTTCCGAAATGGAATTATATTAAGCAATCAATCGAGACTGGTAATACCCAAAAACAAAGAATTCCGCTTCTCTTTTTTCAAAAAGTAATGATGGAAAAAACAAAGTCAAAAATGATCCTGGTGCCAAAATGGTGGTCGTTTTTGCAATTACAGAAATGAGCTGTTTTGTGGTAAGCATATTTCAGACTTGGTGTGCCCTCTTTCGTATTTTAAACCAATTTTCCATAGAGCTATGCTATAGGAGATGACTTCATTGCACTTTTTTTAAGTAATAAGTAAAACTTGAACGTTTTTGTCTGACTTTTATCAGAAGTTGTCGATAGAATGAAGCAGAGAAAAAAAAGCGCTGTTATTTATAATCAACGAGACGGTCGAAATTGTTGCGTTTCGCCATCGTCAGAAAGTCAATTTACTAATGGACCAATTACTGCGCGTAAACAAATTCTTTTTGGTGGCATAACACGGGTTGTTTGTTTTTGATAAAAATTGCTTTTAGAGTGGCTGAATAGAAGAAAGATCTATCAATTTCCAACAATGGAAATTGGCTGTCGTTGTAGACGGCAGCAAAGTCCTGATTTTCAAGTAAACGCTGTACAGCATTTACTTGACAGCATGTCGTGCACTTTTTTCCGGTACGTCTATTTAGCTTTTCTTACGACATGCAAAAGAATTCCCTCTCGAAGCAATTTTGCAAATTGGTGGGCCTATTGTCTTTTTTGATTTTTTATTACCTTCAGCTTTGTCCCTATTCCCGACCAATCCACCGTCGAAAAAAATTAAGTCTTACGTACAAACAGCCAATCATTAACAGATATTCCTTCCCACACTTTTTCTACAAGCTGGGACGGAGTCTAAATTAAAATTGGGGGTAAGTACCGAATGTTAACCACTCTATTCATAAATTTGAAGCAGTCTTACCCGCAAAATAGCGTCCTGTAACAAACAACATGCCCCAAAGGAAATTGATCGATGAACTTCAATTACACTTAAATATAAACATGTCGAAAAAAGCTAAAAACTTATAACTAAATTTTTTTAAACAATTGCAACTTACAGAAATGAAATTAGATCAAAACCACAATGGCATTGGAGCATGTAATTCAGTTTTATACAAATCTTTTCTGTAGAATTGGTGGCGAAAATGTTGCGTGGTTCAATGGTGCATGTGGTTTACAGCAGGAGCTTTCATCACAACTTTACACATGGTTTTACGTAGCTACTCGTGATATTAAGATCAGTGAGGCGCGAGACACAACAATATTGTGGCATTTTAAAGTGGAGTCTCCAACAATTTACTAATGAAAATTTTCGTACTTGCCATTGCGTTGTCACCAAAGGAGATATGTACTGGTATGTGATGTATCATTCTACTTTAACAGACATCATTTAAATAATTTACATTTGATGTCATAATGAAAGTCGATAACAAGTACAGCTGTTGCCTGCTGCTGTTTTTAATGATCGACAGAGCGTTATGACATCGCAGAGATTTGCTGAAGAAAAAAAGAAAAAAATAGAAGAAAAAATGATTAAAGTAGAACAACCTTAAAATAATTGCTTTTTACGTTGTCAATAAAGTTTAAATTTTTGTAACAGTTTTTTTCTTGTCAGAAGCAGCTAGTTAATATCTCCCGGAAAAGCTTCTTTCAATCACGTTTTTACAGTCATCATTTTATGAGAAAATGGAGATAAACAGAATTTGCCATGAAGCGTTAATTGTGTTTTCATCTTAACCTACAAAAAAAATAAAATATTTGCTAGTTAGTAAATTGGAAGCTGCCTTTCGTTTGCGAAAAAACGTTTTTCTCCATTATAAAATGAAAATTTTTGGAAAAATTGATTTTTATGACGTCATTATAGACCACCAGCCCCCTTATCACACTTAATTTGCGATAGCAATCAATCTTGGCAAGTTTCATGTTTGTACGTCCAGTAGTTTCGGAGAAATTCCAGCACACGCAGGCAGAAAAAAATTCTACTTTACAGTATGGCTTACGCTAGCCGGATCTTCCCGCATCGCCTGGCAAGGCTATCTGTCGGTTACGACTACTGCATGTCAAGTTAGAAATATCATTTTAGCCGGCTTCACCCAACTTAAATTTCTAAAAGCAGCGAGACAAGTTGGTAAAATCTAGTACATCGCCATATGCTTCTAATCCCAATCGTCAGGCTTCGAGTTAAGACTGATGTTGCTCACAAACGTTCATGATTATTACAAACTCTATCGGTTTCAGTGTGTGTAGGGATGCATTTCAACATCATGATGTCATAGACATTATGACGAGGCAACGTTTTTTTGAAACGCTAAAGAGAAAAATGGCAAAAAGTGTGCCTACAAAACGCTTAAATGTCTAATCGCTTTTTGCATCGTTGGTAATAAATCTTAAGTGTCAGAAAATTAGTTTCATCCCAAGCACCTTGTTAATATCTACCGAAAAAGCTTTAAACTGCGTTTCTTTGGTCATTACGTTTTGAGAAAATAAAGAAAACATATTCTATCATCACTCGTTAATTACAACGTCATCTAATTTCCCAAAAGGATGAAATTTCTTGAACTCGGTAGGTAGGGGGATTCGGAACAAATTTTACTGGGGCGAAACGAAACAAAATTTTACTGTAAAAAAATATTTCGAAATTTTTCTATCGTCACTCATCTTTGTCATTGTCCTTCGAAAATTCAGGTGACTATGGCAAAGAGCCGTGTGGTGTGTGCGATGCGGCTCGTGTGTAAAGCATGTTCGTCATGTGAGATGAGTCCAACCTTTCACGGTTTGGTTTCGAGCGCACAACGAAACGAAATTACTTGGATTTCGAAACGAAACGAAACGAAATTGCTTGGATTTCGAAACGAAACGAAACGAAATTCTTCACTAAGAAAGTTAATTGGAAACGAAACGAAATTAAAACAAAGGAATTTTCCGTCAAAAAGAAAGTATTTTGAAATTTCGTTTTGAACACCCCTATTGGTAGGTCGGATGCTGGCTTTCTTTTAAGCAAAACAATTTTTCCTCCGCCTAGAAGTGCAAATTAAAAACATAATTTCAATTATGACACCGCAAACTCTTTATGACCGTATTCTTAAAGCGGAGATTAATCGTGCCAAGTTTCAAAGTGAAACGCCCGATAGTTTTTGACGAGTTGAAGCGCTCGCACAGAACCGCGCTTTGTGGTGCACATGTCTGTTATTACCGCAATACTCAGGCACAGAACAATCAAAAAGCATTTTGGAGATGTGCCAAATGCTGTAGATGGCATTGTATTGACTGTCAATCATACACGATTTTGCTCAGTTCGTTAGCTTAGTTAAAAGCAAGCTTTTGGGAGGAGAAATAATAATATATTTTTAAGTCTTGTATTTCTTAATTTTACAGGAATACTTTTAGAAATCGTTATTTTCTAACCTCCAATTTTGTTGGCCTGCGCCTCAAATTGTCGAACGAAATTTATTTGGAAATATACATTTTTTGGTCGTTACATCTAAACACCTGCCTTTCTTGACGTGGTTTACAAAATTTTGCGGTCGAATGACTCCTGCACCCCCATCCTAACTGCATCTATTTTCCAGTTTACACTTTGCATCAACAACAATATTATATCCGACTTCTGAATATAGTCAAGTGACTGTGCATGCTGTATGTTATTTGCGATATCCAGCGATATAGAACTGCTTATATCAAAGTAGAATAAAACGACAAAAGCAATTTTGTTTTTGTACAACGTCGATAAGGAGTCAAACTTTAGCTATTTCCTTAAAGCGTGAAATCTTATTTGCAAGAGACAAGCATTTTCTAGGGAGTAATAATTGCTTATTTTAAAAATCTTCTTTCCACCAAGTCAAGCCCAAAAACCAATAAGTCGTTTCCACCCTATAGGCTAAATACTTGGCATAAGATCAAGTACCGGTCAATAAAAATTTGTCTAGTATATGGATGACATCTACGATTGCTTGTCCAACGCAGTTTATAAACTTTTTTTTGTTTTGTTAGCAGTGTATCCAATTGACAACTCATTGCTGTCATTTGCATTCGATCTGTTTTACTTGATTTCGACTTTATATTTCACCTAACTAGCAGCCTTTGCGCAGAAGCGAGTATGAAAAACAGTTGTACAGCTTTACATTAATTATATTCCCACCACATTGAGATGCACATTCCTCTCTTGATTTAAATCCATAACAACCGAAAGAAGACATTTGACAAATTTGCAATTCGCTATTGAAGTAGAATCTGCAAGAATTAGCACAGAATTTTATATTTTATCTTCACAGGTGTTTTGAAGTACCAATACCGTCGGCCCTCAGCGCTGTTTAGCCTTCATATGTAGCACAAGTGACCTACTGAGTGAGACGTCACAGAATTTTTCCTTATTTTACATTTTATTATATTTTAGCAAAAGAGTGGAATGTGTAGAACTGGTTATCACTAGTAAGGTACTTGACGTCGTGGCACTGGGGTATGCAGAAACAAATTTTTGTTGGAGGAAGGGGAGCGGTGTACCATTTTCAAAGAAGACTTTTTTGGAGATCAACTTTTTGAAACTGAAAATTTCGATTAATTTGATCTCCGAAGGCAGGAAAAAACTGTTTTGGAAACATATTTTTAACGTGATGGTTTCGCCCACTTTGGTTTCCAAACAGTCATGAAGATCTTTCCACATTTTTTTGCTACTGTCATACCCTTTAAAGGAGGTAATGGCCTTTATCCCTCTCTAAATGCGCCACTGTGTGCTGGTGTTTTTTGCGCTGATATACTGGAGCTCTGAAGAATCAACTAAACTATAAATTAGAGCTCAACTTACAAATGTGGTTTTGAACTTTGATCTTTAATTTTTAGAAAAAATCACTGTGGTACAGTCACATATCTTACTTTTCATTGGTCAGTTCACATGGATAATTGAGCGGGGGGTTGACGCAGCTGTCATCTACCTGGTTTTCAAATTGAACAGGACAATTATCGATCAGCTCTTGGTAAGTATAATTGTCAAGATTCATGCCTCCAATTTCGTTTCCGGTGTCCACATACGCACAGTAACAATCGCCAATTGTACATTGGACAGTCTAAAAGTTGTACTTTGTGATTTGCTTGTGTGTGAATTAAAACAGCGCTTCTTATCGTGGGATGGATTTATATTAGGAGCAAATTTCTTCGTTTTGTGGGTACATTTGTTTTCATTCTGTTTGATGATGTTGTAACAAAAAGTTATCAGTTGGGTATATTTATTGACAAAATAAAGTAATATTTGTAAATTGCCTTGATAAAGAGGTAAAAAGCAGAAAAAGGTTAAAAAACTACTGATTTAAATTATTCTGATCCACCAAAAAAACTCAGCAAAAGTCGAGCTGGTCACTAGTCGGTTATAAAGCAAAATGTACTAAACTTCAAACTTGTAATTGCAAGTGAGCGAGTTCATCATTCGGGGGTTTTGTTGCTCAGGAAGTGGTTGAGCAAAACTGGTGTTTGCTTTCAATACGCTTTGGGTTTAAACTGTGGCTTGCACCCCTGCAATGACGTGTGCGAGTGACTGTTGTTTTAAAGATTAAAAAGTCTCTTTTGCACCATCCCAAACTTCATGCTACTCGTTTTTATGAGTTGTTTTAAGTTTTCAATTTTATAGAAGCAGCAGAGAAAGTAGTCATTTTAAAGTGAGCGTTTACCAATTTTTTAAACCAGATACGTGACTGTGGATTGAATTTAAAATTGACTTTCGGATTCAAAACAATTTTTGAAAGCAATGAATAGCAGTAATATGCGGCAGATTCAAAATAGCTTTTTATCATAAAGAAAATGTCATACAAAAACTGTTGCGTCATACTTGCTGCTTGCCTTATTATTGTTGTAGTCTTTGCTTCTAATGAAGGAGTTTTAGAACTGGGGTCCACGTGGTCTGAGGACAAGTACAAGGGGTTCGTGAGGTCTAATGGAAGTGTTAATGTAAGAAGCACATTTATTTTCATTAAAAAAAAAAAGCGATGAATTTAAACTGAAATATAGAGATCTTTTTTTTGAACATACATTTCTTCTCGGCACTGATTTTGACTTATTTTCTTACATATATTTTCAAAAGCAACGGGAAGACCTTTTTGGATCAATCGCTTTTCAGCACTGATTTTAAGGTATGAACTCACATTTATTTTCCCAAGGCAACTTGAAGGCCTTGTTATTTGGAAAGCAGTGGTCAGTGATTCGCCAATGCTGGTCTAGGCCGCAAAAGAGTCCGAACAAGCCAGAAATTTAATTTAGTGTTCTGTGTGGTAAAATAGTTAAAGAACCACTGTTCTAACTCTCTATAAGCTTCAGAAACCGCGTTCTGCTTTACAGCCAATTGGTCTGAGTTTAATTTCTTTGTCGAGTTCTATCAAATACTTTAAAAATGGTGCACACATGCCATCTGCTTGACGTTCAGCAACAAGGAGTAACGTGGAAAACGACCGGCACGACGGTGTAGTGGTCAAAGCGTTCGATTTGCTCTGGGTAGAGCTTTGTTCAATTCCCCGGTCGATTCAAAGCAAATACTTTAAAAATTGACGCTCGCAGATCTCCTGTTTGTGCTCAGCTATAGGGGAAACGTAAAGGGTGAAATACGAAACTAAGTTTACTTAGTCACGACCAAAAATGTGCAATAAGCCTCGTATGGCCTAAGCATGTATCCGTAAAACAACAACGAAGTGGAGAAAGAAATCCAAAACCGAATTTCCCTCAGTCATGATCGACACGTGCTTCCCCCCCCCCCACCAAAAAAGAAAGAAATTGTTGCTGTCAACAAAGGCCGAAAACAAATGTTTCATTATTTAACTGCACATTTCAAAGAATCGGTTCTAATCGTAGAGCATTGTTTCATAAGAATTTGGTGTTTCCAAGCTTGTATTTTGTAAGTGTCATTTCTTAATAATTTAATTGGCAACATCTATTTACCCGAAACATTCCTCCTTCGATACAGAAGGGCACTCGTGCTCCTTGCTTAATTAGCTCAAGAGCATTCCCTTTTTCAGCGAGTTCATCGTGTTTTTGGTAACAACCAATGTCGTACCTTTCCTCTTGACTTTCGATCTCTTTTACTTCACCTAAAGAATACAAATGCTTTTGAGCGAGCAGCGTAGTGGTATAAACGTCCATTGCGCAGTCCATGGACTGCGAGCCGCAATTGAACTGCTTGCTTCTACTTGCAATTGAACTGCGAGCCGGATCTGACCCAAGCTTTGTGGTCTGGTGCTTGACACAAACAGATAGTGCGAAGTGTTTTATGGTATGTAGCAGGTCTCAACTTTAGCAGAAAGTATTTCCGGTGCAATAAGCCTATTAAAAACTCAAGCATCATGTCTTAAACTCCATGGTGGTAAAACTGATTGTCCTTATTATTAACTTTACGCGCACCTCAAATTAAACCACTTTGTTTGTACGTCGAAACTCACTCAAGAAAGGTTGATAGTATTATTTTTTATTCCCCAGTCACCGATAAACAATAACAGTTAGGTTTGTATAAAACAACTTGTATTCAGACCAGCTTCAGAATTATCAGTACTGCTGGGTGCTGGTATGGTGGATTTCCATCACAGCATTGCTTCCAAGCTTGGACAACTTCCGATGAATCCCTGTATTTAGTTATAACATTTCAAACACAACATAAAACTTGCAATATTGCTAATGAGCTCCTGAGTCTTATCAAGCATGCACTAAGCTTCATTGGTGTAAACTTACTTTGGGCTTGAACGTTGTAGCAAGCAAAAATAGCAAAGAGTAAAACCAACTTCAATGAATGCATGTTTAGGATGCAGGCTACAATCATGTACAACACAATCTGAAACGAAATGAATATCTGTTGGTTTTGCAATACCAGGCCTTTTATTGACGTTGACCACAAAAATTCTCAACAATTAAATTCTGATTGCTCGGTTGCGGTAACAAACGGCGCGCTCGGTGTTAGAGAAAAGTTGCAGCTCAAGTGGATTAGCCCAATTTTAACATTGTTTCTCCGAAAACTGCCGAGGTCTGAAAATATCTTGACGCAATTATCTGTTAGGTTTTTAATACTCCTGACCTTTTTTGTCTGTGAAAGATTTTTTTGGGTTGTTGGATATTTACTGTGCAGGTGTTAAAGACTCGCAAAAAGCATTACATTTCTTATTCTCTTGCCCTCTCCAAAAATGCGACCAGAGTTTTTCAGAAAATGGGAAGTAAACCAGACTTGAAAATTAAGTTTATTTAATTGCTGAATTATTTGATTGCTTTTGGAGATTACTGTTGAAAGTTAATTCGAGTTATTGACAGGCCAGTAGCTTAAACCTACAATGTATCTCGATCCGTTGCTATGTTTGGAGTTGTGAGGGAAAACTTTTTGCCTGAAAATTGATGTTTAAGGATATGCTCCTGTCTTCTTAGCCGTTCCGAACCCGCGATTGAGTAAAAGAACACGCCGAAGTTAATATCAAGTGTTGCAGCGTTTTCAACAACAATGTTGAGTGCAATGTTGAAGGAACGTAAATTGTTGGAGCATAACAGTAAGACACCATAAAATTTTAATTTAACACAGCAAAGTGAGATTGAAAATGGTTGACCTTTATTAACCAAAGCTCTTGTACAGTATAAATACAGTATTTTAATTAAATTTGAAGGTAATTTATGATAAACAAAAAATTTTTTTCGCAAAGATTCGTTAACGCCCATGTTACTTTATTAAAAATGATATTGCAATTAAAACTGTTTTCGTAAAATGCTACACTTTTTCACTTTTTTGTTCCGCAATCGTCATTTTTGATTCTACATCTCAAACTGCTGCAACATTGACTAACCATAATCTTCAACGCGCAAAGACAACCATTGTTCCAAATTTTGATGAATGAACAAATTAGTTTAGGGTAAGGTTCTCTTTGAACTGCAAATAAAAATTGACGCAAAAAATTGATGTTACGAAAACTACGTTTTATTTGCGTCTGCGAATGTTTACGCCGCCTGGAAATAAACCCGGGGCCAGCAAAGCACTGTTCTAAATAATGAATATTCAATATGAAAATACCAAATTTTCAATCGTAAGCCTTTATGTCTTTATTTTATATATTTACGTGTATGAGCTCATGCTCGGTTTACAAGTCTTTTGTCAGACTGAGCCACCACGACGGGTAGACTGCTTGGTCCCCTACCTATCTGCCACATGAAGATGGAGGCATCCCATTAAGTGCTTTGTCCAAAGACACAACAAGCAAGCTTGTCGGCTTGTTCTCCACACTATCCTTATGTGCTGAGCGCCAAGCGGAAAGCTGTGGATACCAATTTTCAGAGTCTTTTGGTATGACTCGACTTGAGGAATGAACCCAGGCTTACCGACTGCGAAGCGGACGCTCTAACTACTACACCATTGCGCCGGTATAGCCTTATGCTGATTGCTGGCAGGTTGTTTGCTGAAACTTTTTGCAATTGAACTGCTTTTATCTCGAGTGAAAGTTTTCTTTGTTCTAAAGCCCAAATCTTCAGGTTTACTTTAAAGTTTGATGATTGTTTGTTTGTTTCGCTAAACCTCCACAAACCAACAGCTGTAGCGTTAATTATTGCTTTGCCGACTGTTTTCAAATCATTTCGTGACGTTTACAATCAAATCGAAACTACAATGAAATTTGAGTATGTCTAGCCCGTGGCATGTTGGCCCAAATCCACTTTTCATTATTACTGAAGGCCCATCCATCATGGTAGGTACCTGACTGAAACCAAAGTTCGAGACTAACTTTTAGAATTGAATATGTTTCGGGGGATCAACTTTTTGAAAGTTAAATTTCTTAATTTTGATAAAAATGTTTGTTCTGATAGATATTTTTTATTGCTTTTTAAAAGTGATGACTTTTGTTTTGAGACTCACTTCAAAAAAATGTTAGATTTTTGAAAAAGATGGTTTTTGCTGCTACGCACCACAATTGCAAGCTGCGCACGACTCACTAAAAAGTATCCATAGGCCCAGAGTTGTCCCATGACCTACAATTTTCCGAACACTGGTCTAGCTGATTGTTTTGTTAAGTTCTATCTGCGGTTTGTACCTTGATTTCAATTTTGCTTTCATAAAACTTTTTTCAACAGTTCCAGAATTTTTTTAAAAATCATTTATGAACATTTAACTATACTGCGTGAGAACATAATTATAATATCCTAATTAAATTAGCTTAAAGTATTTCGGGTTATTATTAAACTGGAAATGGCTCTTCAGTATCACGGCTTATTTATCACCTTCATCGGTAATTTTCTTCATCGGAAATCTCTTTCATTGATACTTTTTTTTTACAAAATACTATTTTGAAAAGCCAAGCGACTGTTTTGTAACAACTCGAGTTTTGACTTTCAAAGTAAAAATGGGAATACTCCGATTCTATCGCCGAATTTATAGGTTTTGCTTAAAGCAAGCTTGACGTCACACATTTTATTTGTGCTTTAATAATGTGACCTGTCTGACGCACAGTTTTAGTTGCAGTGGGTTCCAAATTTTTTCTCTTGGCGCTCTTTAAAAACATATGAAGGCCTGCGGCACCCTCTATAATTCAAAATTTGCCAGTTTTAAAGTTTGAAACTTTTTTTGAAGATCCACGTTTTGAAACTGCTTCTTTTGCTCAAACTCGTGGCTTAAGGCGTTTTTTGTTGCTGAATTTGCCCACTATAAAGTTGAAAACCTGTTTTTGTTTACCAGCTAAATACAACTCCACTACATTTCTGCTACAATTACGCTGCGCTCCTGTCAAACTCTCGTCGTGCACTGCAGTCCTGCTCGCCTACTTTGTAAATTTCGGTTTTTGTTCCAAAGCTAAGCCTTAAAAGCGAGATCATAATGAAAAAGAACGCATTTTAAAGTCATTAGTGACACTTACAATACGCTGTATATTACGAAATCAATTTGTGATTACAAGTTAAAGCAGAATATCGTTTGTTCTCGTGATTAATTTGGCCTTATTCAAAAGTTCATCATAAATCTAGCGAAATTGCAATCCATTTCACTTGTAACATAATTCTACGCAAATTATCATAATTGAATTTAAATTAAATTTTTAATCGGATTTCAATTTTAATCTGCTGACTGCCAAATACACAGCAATCACGGTTTCTTAAAATGGGTTGTTGTCAGTGCCAATAGTTTCGCAGCAGCGACTGTTGTACGTTATACTGCTATTACTAATCCTTGCTCTACAAAATAAGAACTAATTGCTCGTTAGCAAATACGCTACCTCATACTGGTAAAAAATAACCAATTCTGAACAATATATATAATCTTGTGAAAGCTGTAGGCGGGAAAAGTTTAATGCTGTAGGCTACAGTTACGACATTATACGTTTCTTTGCTTTTTTTTACATTTATTGACGTCTCAGTCGTGCGCTGAATATATATTGTGTCGTCATCATATTTCTGTGTCTAAAGCTTACAAGGACAAACATAGGCTGATAGTTAGCTGCGTCATTGAGAAAAGCGTTTCCTCCCCCGAAAAGCGCTATTTTTGGGAGTTATATTGTAATAGACTCTTCTCAAAACGAAGAGGTTTTGTCTAGTTAATGGTTGCTAATGGTTATTATTTTTTGTTGTGGAAGGTTTTTCAACTGTCCGGGTGCTACAGATCGCAACAATGCTATTGTTCTTACGGTTACTCAGCAGCTAATCAAGAGAGAGGTAAGCTTCGGTTTGGGTTTTCTTTTTCTAAAAGTTTGGTGCCCAACACAATAAAGTTGCTACCACTTTAAAATGATTTTTGACAGGGAGTAAGCAAACCAAGAGGTATGGGTAAATCTTTCCAAATTATTCATTTTAGAGCAGAAAACTAGAGAATCTTTATTTTTTAAAAATTGCCAACAAACAGAGACAAAATACTTCTAAAATATCCCGAAATTCTGGACATTTTGTCACTATCACATAGAAGAGCTTGGTAGCTTACAAACTAAGGTGGTAAATAAGTTTTTTGATAAACAGCGAAAAAGTAGCTTTTTCATTTTTCATAGTGATGGGGCGAGAAATATTATGAAAATGTCTTTAATTCCCTAAGTTTGATAAAAAATTTGAAAAATCGTTTTTGCAGAGGTCTTGCGGTACCACCTCAACGCAAATTAGTATTTTGGTTTACGCGCTGACCAGTCTGCGACTTTTTATCATGACTTTTCAAGAAATCTCGCATAAACTATTTGATTACGTATGTTTGATCACGTGCGAATTCGGAAGTTGTTTTTTTAGCGTTAGGGGTATCTGGAACCTGAGAGTTGCAATTCTATGAAACGTAACAGGCGATTACTTCTTTGGGGGAGATTAGCTAGGGCGTAATCAGAAAAGAAGTTTTTGAGAGGTGAGGAGGGAGGAATAGTTTTTCAAACAACTTTTGGCTTGTTTATTTTTCACAAATTCTTTCAAGTGACTTTTAATTTGATTACTCTTGATTTTACAATTTTAAAAAATCTTGATCATAGGCTTGACTCCTTCTGCCCTCCCTAGTCACGCTTATGAAAACAACTGAATTTCTCATCCCCTCCCTAAATAGTCCTACGCCTTGTTTGATGGTCCAATTGCCCATCACTTTTAAGTGACAGTCCATTTTTGGTGTTTTACTGTGTGCTTTGGCAAGAATATGTTAGCCGAAATTTAAAAGTCACATTTGGAAAAGAATACATACAAGACTTCCACGAACATTAAATTTTAGCAAGAAAATATGTGACGTATTAGCAGAAAATTCTTTTGATTCTGATGGTACATGATATGACTAACAATGGCACTTAACGACGCTGGCATTCATTCGTGCATGCTGAGGTGCAGAAAACAAAATTGTTTTACTCTGATGCCATTTGACAGTTTCACAACAAAACTCATAATTATGGTTTTATTGCCCGTAGATATTCTTCGTTATTGTGTCTTTGGAAAAGACACTTAAAGGGAACTTTCTTTGCCTAGTGGCAATATTTTTAATTAAAATGCATTATGGTTGCAGTATTAGAACTTCGAAACAGATTTAAGCACAAGTTCACAAGTTATTGTGAATGAATAAGCATTTATTACTCGTATGCACCGTACGTATGTATAATATATCCCTTCCTATGTATGTATGCCGGTATGTAAAACTACATTAGTGCCCAACCAAACGTTTATTTCTATTTTCGGCCAAAAGCGAAGTCTTTGGCAAAAATAAGAACAACGATCGGCTAAACATAAAGTTTTTGTCAATGGAAATACTGTATTCTTATATACCACGCATTTTGTTCGTACTAACTATAACTTTTACTATCGCCAGTGCTGGCGTTAGGAAAAGCATCCATTTACTTTTGCCATTTAACTCCATAGTTTAATAGCAAAGGTATTTGGATGTATTGCAGTTTTTTATGGGCTCACAATTAAACTCACTAACAATGCTGAGCTTTGGAATTCCCATAAAATATCACATTTAAAATGCTTCGATGAATACCGAAAATGAAAAATAACATTTGGTCAAAACTTACCGAACACTCAGTTTTTTCAAAATTCGACACCACTGATAAAGCTTAAGTTCGGACGATCTAATTATTACACTGGTCAACACACATTTTTGTACGATGAAAGTTTCAACGGTTTTAGGTTATTTTGATGGCGCTAAAAGACAGCAACCGTTATCGCAGAAAGTCTTCAATATGAAAATCATGTTTAATGTGAAAATCAAGCAAAACCTCAGAAAATTAGGCAATATTAACCCCAAACAACAGATTTTTGTAATGCAAAAACAAATAACGTCAAAGGACAAACACCACTTTTAGTTACAATTAAAGTTTATTTAGTAAGCATTTACATTTAGTAATATGTCAAAGTATATTAATCAATCATATAATACAATAAAATTAGTGGATGTTTACAAATTTTCTTTTGTAAGACTTCCTGGAATGTGATGCAGCAGTCGCGTTGGAGACTCCAACAGTAGTTTGCCATCGAATGGACATCCCTCCTTCTTTGGTACCTCTATTCCTTGACCAAATGTCCAGGTAGAACTTTTCTCCATGCTCTTCACTTAAATCACCAAGGTTTGTAGAAAAATGATCTAAGTGACTGAAGATATAGTGAACCTTGATACTCATCTTCACACCTAAATCTTTGAACTTGGAATGCATATCTTCCACCAACTCTTGGTAATTTTCAGCTTTTCAGTTTCCAAAGAAGTTCTGTGTAACTAGAATAAATGATTGCCAAGCATCAGACTCAGTGTATGTCAGAGAGTGCATAAAGCATAGATCCTTTATGAGTGGATAGATCTGAGGGCCATCAAAAAAGCCTGGTTTCAACTTTTCGGTGGTCAAAGCAGGAAATGCTATGCAAATATAGTTGAAGCAATCCCCATTAACAGGCAAGGTTTCCACAAACTGCTTTATCAAACCAAGTTTGATACGCAGTGGTGGAATGAAGATTTCCTCACTGGAAACTAAAGGTTCATTGATGACATTAGCTTCATCGACTCTCATGAAATCTCTAGGAGGCTACCCTTTTTTCACACAGTGATCATCAAGCGCTTGGCTGTCGCATAGGCAGATAAAACATGGATATTTTGTATAGCTGCTTTGCCGACCAAGTAAAATATTTACCATTTCCAAGTCTACACAGACTAATTATTGGTGAGAGTCATAATCCATTCTCTGTAATACCGTTTTAATGTTGTAGCAATCTTCCTGTAGTTTGGTTCGATAGTAAATTGGGAGAAATGCATGTCTATTACAGTCATGTAGCAATACACATTTGAAACTTCTTTTTCAACTGTCTATGAATGAGCAACACTCTTGAGCTTTATATATTGACACTCCCATTTTCAGTAGAAGCCCTTCGATATCTTTACAGTTTTCAATGTTTTTCTTGTTCGCTAAAATACGGAAGTAATACTGTTTTCTCGTACGGTAGAGTGTTATTGAAGCTCCTTTTCTAAGGCAGTTCTTGTCTTTGAGCCGGGATGCCAAAATTTCTGCTTCTTGTTTAGATAACTTAAGGTCTCTGATAAGATCACTCAGCTCCTCCTACTTAAATTGCTTGGGAATTGATAAACTACTTGCAAACACTCTTCCACCTCAGTCACTTGCAGAGTTTTCTACCTTTTCATGAAACTCATCATACCCACCAATAAATCAGGTAAATCATTGAATTCAGGTACAGGTACTTCTTCACAATGAGGCATAGAGCGACAAGCAGATTCTAATTTGGGGTAATTTCAAGCTTTTTTCTTGTGACGATTAAACCCTTTTAATTCCATCAAACAGAAGTTTAGTTGATTTTGATCAGAGATATTCCGCCTATCCAACTCCAACATTCTATTTGAATAAGCACTGATGATGCTTTATAGCGAAATGCATTTGTCTTAACGTATTAATGTATGAATAAAGTTTCGAGCTGATTTAGTTTTTCCAGTCACATCAAACAGAAGTAGCACTTATTGAAATGGTTTTTTGGTTCTCTCCAAACCATCGGTACACCAAACCTAAGACTTTTAAATGTACCATTAGCCTACTTTTCCAAGCTTTCTACATATGCTTTGCAGACAATATGCGGTACCCGTGATTTATCTTGATCACCAAGCTTTACTTTAAAATATATCTTCCTCACAATATCAGTGATAACTTTCCTTTAGTTTTTGAAGGTATATTTCCCACAGATGTAACAAAACTTGTCAGGATCATTGCGATAGCTTCTTCGTGATGAACTCATAACTCTTAAATACAACTAAAGCAGCATATAAAATTCAGTATCGAAAGTGCGTATATATCTGTGATTTAAAATAAATACTGCATTAAAATGTGATAGGCTATTGATTTGCTTACAGGGAAATACATACCTATCAGTTACTAACATAGGCATCTCAAATTTTCACTTACAAACTCAACTCTCACTTGACTTGCGCAACCTTCGGTATTTTCCAAACTTTAGGTATTTGAGTATGAGCTCAAACTAGACTCGAGGTATTCCTTTCTCTGGTACAGACCCATTAAACTTTGATTAGAGCATCTACAAAAATATAGCAACAAAATGAGGCATTGACAATATCTGCCTTGATAACATAGCTAAAGGGAGTACAGTACATGCTGTGAGCATCACAAAGAAGCTGCAGCTTATCAGAATGATAAGCCTACTGTTGCACTCCCATCACCTGGTTTACTGTTTGATGGAGTACAGTTTGCGAAAAGCTGAGAATCCATTTTTAAGCTAAAGACATACAATACAACAACATGCATACAGCTAAATAACTTGAGCTGTGGAAAATGAAGTCTGAATTGATAAATCTCAAAGACTCCTTTCAATACCTTACTACTGAAGTAATGGGATGTTACATCAAAAATTAGACATATTAGAGTACCTGGCAGAGAATAATAAATACATACTACCTTAGAGGCATTTCCTATGCACATGTTATTGATAGTTGTGTTCACATTTGGCACATACAAAAGTTATCGATTTTTCTCTAGCCAAAAATGAAAAATACCGATACTTCAAAAACTAGAGCTAATTCGGAAAAACCGAGGTCATTTCCGGATTCAGCAACATCGAAAAACCCTAAAACCGTTATAATATCTTTGGCACTTGAAAAAAAAAAGTTTTTTGTGGACCAGTGTTATTTAAAAGTTTTTCGTAAGCGCGAGATAAAACCAAGTAGGTTTAACTCAAATTATATTTTAGAAAAAATCTTGCTTTTATCGCTACTTAGTTATACAGGCAAGGTACTTAATTTGATATGCGTCCTACAGTTACGGAAACATATCTATGGTCACACGTAGAACAATTTCGTTGAAATTCATTCTTCAGTTACTGGTATTGGCAACTTAGAGCAGTGTTTCCCAAACTGTGTACCGTGGACGATTTACAGGTGTGCCGCGGATTTTTTTTTACTTAATATTTATACTTAAAATACTTAATATTTATCAGCAAAAATTGAGTAAATGCTGCCATGAATAATGATCAACAGCGTCGGAAATTGTGTTATGTTGCCTGAAAAAGTGGTGATCTCCAAAAAAAGAAGGGTCATCACCTTTCTCGCTGTCACCTGTAATGCTACTCGCGATCAACATGAATTGATTCACGTGGCTGTTGTGGGGCGAAACTTGTTTAGCTTTTTTACTGTGCCAACAGACAAAAAAGTTTGGGAAACACTGACTCAGAGTGTTTTTACAAAGCTGTAGTAATTTACCAAGGCTTAATGCTTTGACGCAAAATGCTATTGAAAGGTCCCAAAAACATTTTGCAAAGCGACGGGTTGGCAGGGAAGTGTTAACATTAAAATGCAGTTGATTTTTTGTGGGCTATACGTACTGATGTGAGCAAAATATGAACCAACTCTTCGTTTACATGTTGTTACGGGGAAAATATTAATGGTGTTGTATGCTATATTAGGGTTCATTTCTTCGAACTTGACCTTTGGTTTTGTCCCAATGTTTAGCTGGAAATAATGCAATTTTATCATTATTTTTGTTAATCCTTCAGACCCGCAGGACATGGCAGAGGTACTAATCACAGAACAATTGTCTAGCCCTGCATTGGAGTTTTAAATTTCAACATTTTGTTTCAACTACCCGATATTCTAAAAATTTACTTCTTTTTAGAATCAATACAATACCAAAAATCTTCGCTAAGTGCTTTTTCCTTAGGCACAACAGCTCAGCTTCAGGGAGGTTTGTGCGCATGACCTTTCGATCACCGTTGCCCAAAAATACTCCATTAAATTCTTCCATTATAATCAGGAGTGTTGCCAGCTTGTTAAGCTGGGAGGGCTGTAGTCGAAGTCGGAAAGGCCGATATTTTATGATAGATTTCATGTATGTAAGATTTAATAAAGTAATTTGTTTGACTGTCGGTATTGTAAATCTTTATATCAAATAAAGCAATATAATATACCTCGTAGCATTACGTTTTCTGTGTAAGTACATACCTTTTTACGTTATAGAAAAATCAAAAGCAAAATCTCACAGAGTACTGAAATTTTCGCCACTATTTCTGCGGTCCGATGACGCCTCAATCACAACTGAATGTGGAGTTTGCTTTCTTCATTCACTCCATAAGTATTGACCACCGAAAAGCGATGGAAATCTATTACGGGAGATATTTACGAGGTGCTTCAAAAAAAGTAATGTTATTGCAATTTCAGAATTACCGACAACACAACAAGGAACCAAGCATTTTAACCTTTTATAAGCACATTTGTTTTTCGTTTTTGAACGTTTCAAAAAAAGCACTGTTTCGTCATTACGTTAAATGACCTCATAAACCTGTCTGGTACCTGCTCAGCAAAAACAGCAGCTAACTGCGGCCTTACTTATTGCAGAATGATATATTGCAGTGCTAGCACACCTGCTTAAAACTGGTTTGTTAGTAATGCAATTACAAGTACGAAAATTATAATAACTAGACAGCAGGTGAACTCCAAGTTAGACTACCTTTGTAGAACAATCGCGTCGCGAGTTTGAGTGCTCTTAACTCCCAATGCATTTCAATCGCTGGTGGCCAGGTGCCAAAATGCCGAGTTTTAATGAAAAATCTGGCAGGATGTAGAAGAAACATTATTCTTTTCGTTGGCACAAAAAAGCTGGTTAGTAGTTTGCACACTTTGGCCATAGTCTAACTTATAGTGATAACTCAACTATAGATGTTAGGTAGTCGGCTTCTGATCAGTTAGATTTCTCTTGTCGACGTTTAGGCCTGGAGCTAAGAAAATACGCGCAGCCAGAAGACTTAAGTTTTATAACTAGGCTTACAATTGCCAAAAAGTTGTAAGAAGCAGGTCCATTGTTTTATCGCTTAATTCCTGTAAATACCTCTATCATTTCAGCGTTCTTCTACAACTTTAAATTAATATGCGCTTGATCAAATGAACGGATCAAAGTTTGTAAAATTATTTGCTATTAGTAAGTAAGCATAGTCTTAATTTCACAGTTGGGAGGTTTTGGGCATAGTTTACGAAATTCGAAGTTTGATGGGAAATCAACAAAAAAAATAAGTTACTAGGTTTACACCACTGCGTGAAATCATGGTCAACAAATATCGCTCGGTCTCCCAGACTCATGACGAATTAACAATTTTGTATTTAACCTGGTTGTGGAAATTGTACCGGCCTAGCTCTTCGACCAGCTTTATCTTACACCTAATTATAAATGGGCAAAAAGATTTATGACCCTAAGCTCCGACTGTATATTGGGATGTTTTGTTGCAATGGGTTTATTGTACGCATAGATAGCGAATTGAGTGCAGCTGGCTATATTTATTTAAGCTATGCAATAAGGCTTTTGCAGATTTGTGTACTAAATCTTGAAGGGATGTGCAGGTAAGATTGAAAGACTGTTCGGGTTTACTTTCTTAGGCTGAATTCGCGCATAGCGGTTTTCACAACCACGAATAAAACTTCTTACCGATATTTACAGCAGGATTTGAGAAAGAAAAAAAGTTTTATTTCTGTTTGCAAAACCCACTATGAGCGAAAGCAGCATTACTGTAGTTGTCTTTTCATCCCAAAAAGCGTTTTGCTATATGATGTAAAACTGTCGATTGTTTTATCGTAATTGTCTTTTCCACTATTCCGTATCTTAAAGCATTATCTACAAAAGTGATGGCCAACCAGGGAGGCCGACCCACCAAAGGATGCAAAATCAGATTTTGTCGGAGGTGGACAAAGACTTCCTAAAAAACTACTTTCAAAAAGAAAAGGTCTTAAGATTGTTTTCAGCGAAAACGGGAAAATTGATACTTCCAAAAAGTTGATTCTTTTCAAAAAGGAAGCTAATTTAATTTTTTACTATTTGTGCTCGTTGTGAGGCGAATATAATGAATGCAGGTAGTGGTGGCAATCAAAAGTTGTGGGAAGAGATTCTATCAGAAAAAAAGTTAAGGAATACTTCTTTAATACAAGGCAAATACCTTTCTTTTTGTTGGAGATTAAAATTTTCAAAATAGAAATCCACGATCAAATATTTTTAACCGGCTGATTGGCACTTGTAAGTGTAGTGGAAGTAAAAGATAGCTTTAGACTGGGCTGCGAAGGCAGTGTCATAAAAAGATTAGGAAACACTGATTTACAGCAACGTATTGCGTTGTGATTCAACTGAACAAGACACCTGGTAATGCGGCAAAAGATTGATCTGCATGTCGACCATTTGTTTTGATTAGGTTGCTGTGAATTATGTGTACACCCAAGGGCATCTGTTTTTTCACAAATTTTTTTAAATTGCTTCATGGTGTATTTGAATACGGTAAAGAATATTTTTAAGGTTTATGTGTATCAGATACTTTTATGAGATTGTGATTAGAAAAAATTTTATAGGCTTCCATAACGCCGCAAAAATAGCAGCAAAAACACTACGTTGCCGTTCAAGGAATAACAGCACAAAGAGCGATGACCCATTTATAACAACTTTTTGTCACCGCTTTCAAATATCGCAGGTGGCTGAACCGATATTTCTAATCTGACTTAACTAATTGGTGGCCCTGCCAGGCGATGCCGACAGGACAGGTTAGTTTAATTGTACATCAATAAACCTTTTTTTCGTACCCTCAAATCACAGGATAATATAAAATTAGTAACTGCGTAGTAATAAGTTAACGATGCCCAAAGAAAGACATGATATCGTTCTGCAAAAGTAGAGATTTTATTGCTAATTTAGAAAATATTTAGTACGAACTCTTGAAAAAGCTATTTTTAAACAGCTGTTATTTTAACGTGAAAGATTTGTTTAAAAAAGCCCAGACTTTTATAATAGTCAGTTAGTGACGTCACAAAATCATGAAATAGCCCACTTGTGAACCTTAATTCGTGAAGTTACGAGTTTAATCGTCACTGAATGCTGCGACAACAAAGTATGAATAGTAGATCTACAACACTGCAGTCTCTTTTTCATAAAAAACTATTTTGTTGACCTTTTAATGGTAGATACTGTAGCTTGTTCTTTATGTTTAGTTAATTTTGGGGGCGCGTATCATTGAGCATTGCAAAAAATTAAAAATCATTTCGGTGAGATTCAGACCCACAACTCATGATTATCGGTCAGATGCTCTACTTTAAGCTATGTAGCACCAAGTCCTCACCCTGTTGATTTGCCCCTATAAGCAGGGCTTCCATGGACCTGGAACCACAAATAAGGTTAATTGGAAACCATCATTTTTCTAGTATTTTTTTAAGGTCGGTCAGAATTTTTTGAAAAATAGGACCATTTATGTACGCATATTGAGTTGAAAACTCTTTTTTAGAGTTTTTGAAATGATTTTCCCAAAACCTCATGGCAGACAGCCAAACTGACACGCCTAATTTCAATTGCAAGTCTCAATGTAGAACAGGATGAAAAAGGTTTACTCTGAACTAATCCTAAACAGTCGCATGTCTACACTTCAATGCCAAATTCTCTCTATAATGTATAAGACATCCTTTATTGGCGGTAAATACTCTTTTAACACTAGAATTACGGCGTTTTTGACCTATCTAGAATTACCGGTAGCGGTCAAAATGATCGTTTGTCCAATAAAGAAAAAAATGAGCAATAATTTTAGCTTTACTTTATCTTACAAGTATTTTTTAACTTTTGTGGTATACCTAGTAATGACTTGAATGTTTGTAGGTGTGAGTTTGGTGCGTTTTAGGCTCCTGGATAATTAATATCATGTCCTGGAATATACTGCATAAGCCCTGATCTCCGAAGTACACTGTAGGCCTTCAATCTGCTTTTTAGCTGCGGTAGCTGAAATTTTTTCAAAGTTTTCATTGTATTTACAACAAATATGAACACTGAAATTAAATGAAAAACAATTTTCATTAAAATGAGCTCAAAATATCAAATGGTTGTTTTTCATCATACTGCTGGTTACATAGAGACCACAAGTGGCTATTCAATAGCATACAAAAACAAAAAAAATCATCAGCGCTCAGCACAAAACATACATTCAATTTTTACACAACCTGTACACTTTCCGCAAACTGATCTACGGCATCCACAACAGAATTTTGCAGATTTGTTTTGTTTACATTAACTTGGCATCGCTTTCGCTTTCTGCTTCCGTCAACCATCGAATTTTGATAAGAATTGTTAAAAAGTGGAGGCAAAACTGCGACTGGTGGAACTGTCTTTCCTTAAACATGAGCTTCTCTCAGTTCAGTGGCGAGCTGAAAAATAAAATTTCTTCTCGAGATAGCATCTCCAGTTTTCTTCTTGCACAACACTTAGGCGTTGATACAAGCAAAGTCCAAAATGTTACAAAAGACAGCTACCAGCCACCGCCGTGTATCTGTCTTAATCGTGTATTGTCGTACCATCTGGTCAGCAATATCCACACCACATTTAGTTTTGTTATAGAATGCAACTGTTTCCGGTTTCTTTTTTGTTGTTTTGTCGACCATAACAGATGGGCTGAGTATGCTAAGAATGTAAACGTTCTTCTTTTGTTTGCACTGGTAAACTGTCAAGGTTGTGGCTTAGTTGTTTTTCGTTTTTTGTTTGCAAGAGTTTGCTGGAATATCTGCTATGCTGTAAAGTTTTTACCAGAGGCGGAACTTCCTTTCGTATTTGTTCTGGGTTCCGACAAGTGATTTCTTTTTTTCCGGAGCTGTGTGGCAAGATGAGTCGAAGTAAAAAAGTTGTCAGTTATGACGTTCCTTCCTTTGCCCAAGTATGGCTCCAGTAACTTTATTACCACACTCTCAGACAATCTTTGTTTACCTGGTCTGGTTTCATCTTTGCAAAGATAAGGTATTGCGTTCAGGACATATTTAGATTCCAAATCAACAGCTATCCAAAATTTGTCCGGTTTGTTGGCCATAAATTGTGTAAATCAGCAGTGGGCTTTGGTCGGGAATAATTGTTCGTCCACTGTAATATTTTCTCCTGGTTTGTAGCAAACAATAGAGATTTCAACAAACTTATCCCAGACGGCAGAAATCAAAACAAATTTATTTGTTTGAAGTCGAGATAGCCTTGCATTCCGCAAACCAAATCGAAGAAATTTCGCCAAAGCGATTTTTACCCATCGTTTCTGGAAAAAAAATACTCCCCAATTTTTATCCCAAAACTCAAGGATCGGTCAATTCTTTCCACATAATGCTCCTCGTACATACAGCAAGGAAATAAAAGCTTTTAGTTCACGTAGTAGGAGTTTCCACTCATCACTGTTTTTCACTCTATGGGCTTTAGCTTATGTGCATTGTTGAACATGGGTAAGCATTGCATTGTCGACAAATAGTTCAAACGCACTAAGCGGGCTATCCATCATGCAATTGGCATATCGCGTTAGACCTCTGCTTTCTGTTAGCGAGTTCTGAGCTTGTAGTTTACCTCTCGATTTAGAAGAAAATTCGATGTATTCCCATTTTGTTCAGTCTTTAGCAACCAATCCAATTTCCAAGGTGTTTGGAGTAAGCCCCTCACCATGCTCTTCTGCTGCAGTACTTGTATCATTACTGCCACTGCCAGAGTTGACATAATGCAAAATAAATTTGCTCCAGGCAATCAATATCAGTCTCTGAATCCGATCCATTTAAGGAAATCACTTCCCATGTGGGCCGAGCTTGGTCTGAATTTGCCGACCCCTGATCTAAGCCTTCACAAATATTTTCACCTTTGCTTTCATCCCCCGAATCATCTTCTGCAATCGCGTTCAGCCAAGCTGGAGCTTGGATATTACTAGATCGTTCTGACCTCTGCATTCTGCAAATGACTCAAAATTATGAACTAGCTAGTAACTAACTGTTGCCAGGTACTGCAGTAATTGTTGCATAGTTGATTTGAAACAATAATACTACAAAAAGCGTTATTGTAAAGGCAATTTTAATCGTAGAGAAATCTGAAGTTGCTTTCCGATCAAAATGACCGTTGGCGGTAATTTAAGGTAAATCGCTTCCCAAAAATCAAAAACGGTCAAAATGACCGCACTGGTAATTCTAGTGTTAAACAACAGGAAAATTTATGGTGTATTTACGGTTTTCAAATGATGTCTTATCTATTTCACGATATTTTTTACATGTGCCCACCTGTGTTTCTGTGATAAAATAATGTTTTTGTTGTAACGTAATTGCCTGCCTTTTTGGTAAATATTTTTTGGCGTTTAGTAATACAGGTTGTCTTTATATTTTTATGTTGTACAGTTTATACATTACACTGGTAGCTTCAACCGTTTTCTTAAGAAGCTTCTTGGTTACTAAGGGAAGCGAAACGTCAAGTTCAAACATAAATTTGTCAAAAGAATGACTTGATGTATTTGTAATATCATCACAATCGACAAACGCAAAATGCCTGTTATATTCGACGTTGCCATGGACTCGATAAACTTGTGAAATATGTAATGGATATGCACAACAACGGCCCAGTGCCCGAAATGTTTTTAATCGATTGCGCTTCAAAGAACGATAGTTTTGTTTCAGGACGAGATTTGGCTGTGTGAAAAAAACATTACTTTTTATTGCTGTTTTCACAACTATCCGTTGAATAAAGCAGGCTTGGCCGGCTAAGCCGATATTGTTAACCTCGACATTACTGATGGGGGTCCTGCTGGGGACTCTCACAGAGCCGCTAGTTGAAAATAAAAGCATATTGTAAAAAAATGGGATCAACATTATTTTTTAGGAGATTGACTTTCAAAACAAGGGCAAATCGTAGATATAAGAATGGTATAAAAGTTCTATAAGCGGGATAACCGTTTCGTGCTTATCCTATAAATTGTGCTCATTTTCAAAAGCATTTTTTTAGAAAATAAAACTGTGCTTATTTCTTGGAGGGTGCTACTTTTGTCTTAAATATGGTCTTTGTTTGAAAAAGTTATTGGTGAAAACCTTGACCTCCAAAAAAAATGGTTTTCGTAACAAATTTGACGTAAGATTGTGTCAAATTAGTGACATATTGGGACCGTTCATGTTAACTAGTTCATTTTTCGGTGAAACGCCCGTCCCGGTGTGCTCCTGTGGTGCGGAGGTCCTGTTAGTAGCTCGAGCACTGCGATCGCGCAAACCCTGCCGAAGCACTGTGAGGGGGAATCTCCGCAAGTGATTGTTTAGTGGTATCTGGCGCTAGTTACGTCGCTGATCGGGTCGCGCTATGTAACACACTAGTTATTACCCGTGCGGTGTGCTAGTTGTAGGAATCAGTAGCTTTGCTCGAAGTGGAATAGGCGAAGTGGTTGATCTCTTGGCGGCCGTGCATTATATAAGCCGCGGTGCAGTCATTTGGGGCCCACCGAAATCAGTTAAGCGCTCTTTTAACGTTATACGTACATTGCATTCTTAAACGTCAGCGTTAATGCAACGCGTCTGTGGGGTTCGAACCCGCGTCTTTGGAACCGGCCCCCTCGCGCGCCTAGTTTTGCTGCCATGCCTTAAAGCACCGCATTTAGTTTGTAATCTTTGGAAGACTTTTTTATGCCTAATCACTGCTTGTGTGATCAGCTTTACATAAGGATATCAGTTTTAGTCCATAGTTGAGCGGCAAGCAGTAACGTCAAAACGAACCTCGTTCAAAAGTAAGCGGCACGTAAGTCTTGTGCTTTGTGTTGTTTGTTTTATAAAAGTCAACGTTAATGCTAGTGGGGGGAATCTCTTGGCGCTTGGAAAGCCCTGCTGACGAGTCCAAAAGGACGAAACGCGTCCAGGGATGGCTTTGTAAATTTGAAAATATCTCTCAATAGCATTGCTTTCTTCGGAAGCCTAGCGCCTTCAGCACTCGCTTTGTTGTTTTGTTTCTCGCTTGTAAAACGCTTTCAATCGATCGTAACCACTTGGAGCTAGCAATATAATACTGATAATGTTCAAAAAAGGGAGTCTTCACCAGAAATTGTTTGCAATAATTAAAAACCATCGCTTACCACCGCGTGTACACAATCTTCTTTTGCAGGCCGATAGTAGTCGTGTCTAAGGTGATCTGACATTATATAAAGTAATTTGAACATTATGAAAATTTGTGCTTTTTAAAGCTCAGCACCAAGCTATTGCTGCTTGTGAACCAACACCGAAGGCTTTATGACGCTATAGAGGCATATAGTGACGACAGCTGTTCCGAAGTAGAGTTACAAAAGTAAACTTTTTGTAGGTTTTTACTCATGTAAAAAACAACAACAAAAAACATTTAATAATTAAGATCAGTTACCATGGAGCAATGCAATCAGCTAAAAACGATTACGTTGGGATTTAAACTCACAGCCTTCTGATTGCCCGTCGAAGCTCTACCATTGGAGTCACTACGTGTCTGTATTGTGTCATAAACCTCAAAGTCTAGGTTTATAATCAGTAAATAGCTGGGTGCTAAGTTTATAAGGACAAATCCGTAGCTAAAATGGTAGAGCATTTGACCGGTAATCAAGTGGATGTGAGTTCAAATTCCATCAAATTCAATGAACCAAATCATTATACATATACATAAGTATAAACTCTTACACAAGTTTGCAGCATCTAACTTTGTTTTTCGCGTATCCACTGTTTGTTTTAGATTCCAAAGAGTTTTTGAAGTCTTAAAACAAATTCTGTACAGAAACGTACTCGAAATAGTAATAGCCTACATTAAATTTCATCAACAATCCGTCCCAGATTTCAGTAGCACCAAATGGATTGTGCGATAGTTTTGTCTATTCCGATGATCGCAGATGTGGTACAAGTTAACAAATCTGACCTGCATGTAGGCGAGGCTGAGGTACCCCCTCCCCCTCCCCCTCCCAACTAACAACTACTTGTAAATATTGTCTTCCAAGGATGAGTTTTCTAGTTGTAGTTCTAATTTGTTTTTTTAGGAGAGGATGAAGGGTCAAAAGATATATGGTCGTTGAATGGTTTTCGACTTGATGCCAGCAAGTCAGCACAAAGTTTTGAAAAAAAAATTTGTCAGAGGAAGAGTTAGCTGCTGTGGGTGCACTTGCGACATAAAGCGGATGATTTTTAAATACTCTGAAAGTGGCATACAATTGCAGCAAATTTCATTGTTTGGTTGTGAAATAACATATATGGGCCCACTTCGAGTGGCTGTTTAATTGTTTTGTGGTCTAAATTTATAAGACCAATCATCTATGGTGGTAAGAAGATGGGACATTATCCTAATGTTTTACATATAACGCACACCTACACGTCGCAGTATCTGATCCCGTGCAGACATTATAGCTGCAAATTGTACAATTTCATCGCGAAGACCGTTCAGCAACGAGGAAGCCTGACTATGCAGATTGTCTCCCATTGATAATCAACCAGCATCAAAATAGATTAACTATAGCTTGGAGCTGCTTTTCATCTAATAAGCATTCTTTAATCCGATGTTGGAAAGTTGATGTCATAAATTAGTAGAACTTGTGCCTGGGTAACAAGTGAATCTTTGGAGCTCAGGCAATTTCTGCTAGCCAATGCTGTCGTGTAGTGGTAAACCAGGGAGAACAAGGTTTTGCTTTGGACGGTTTCAGGCCAAGAAAAGATTAATGACTCTACGTAGGAGCTCCGTGTAAAGAATACCTGATAAGACTAAGAAGCAGTTAGTACAACCTTGTTTGAGTTAATTGCATCTAAAACAAGCAGTTTGTAAGATAAAATGCAAATTGCAGACAGTGACACTGTTTCGACCTATCAGGTCTCTTCAGTGCAGTTGGTGACCAATAAGAAGCTAGAGGCTTTCAATAAAGCATAGCTTACCAACTGCACTGAAGAGACCTGATAGGTCGAAACAGTGCCACTGTCTGCAGTTTGCAAAATGCAAATGTTTTCATATAACTAGAGGGCTATTCTAAAAGAACTCCAATATTTTTCAAAACCTCTTTCACTCTACTTTGCATTGATTTAATGAAGTTTCGGTGGTTGTGGGTAATTTTTGGGTTATGATGCTGGATCCGCATCAAAGCTGCATTTCTAAAAGTGATCTTACTAATTCGAGCAAGGGTGCAGTTGCGAGCTTCATGTTTTCGGTCACAATTCACTAGACGTCGTTGATGGGGCTCTCAGTGAGACTATGCGAGAGCGCTGCTTCTTTGTACGGTGTACCGTACTCGGCGGTCTGATGGACTAGCTAAAGCCAAAACTGTAGTGCGCATGGTTGTGGCAAGCAATATTGTTTTTTCACCCCAGCTCAACCTGTCACTCTGCAAATCGAAAGTTGATCTCGATTTGTAAATTTTTTTAAAGCAATTTTAACTGTATCTAAACGTGAGAGTCCTGTTCCTAAAAACACCCCGATAAATCGGTGTAGAGTTGAAGGGCAATACTTTTCGTGTGGTATTGATAAACTTTACTTGGCTTCGTTGCTGGGCAAGTAGAAGGAGGTGAAGTAGTAATCAACGTGCAACTTGACGTGGTTTGTCTTAGGGCGTAGCTGCGTTGATTGCCTGTGCCTTATTTGTTCGCGTATTAGTTGTTGCAGGGCGGGCTGTACTTGGATTGTTTGGTTGACGTACTTTATTAGTTATAGTTATAGTTGTTAGTCATTCTTTATTTGATTTAGACCATGTGTAATTATAGGTTTGTTTAAACTAATAAAAAGTGATGCTAAATTAGTTTTCAATTAAACAAACTTAATTATGGCAAACTTTTTGAATGAATTGTTGAAGCCGATAGGTTTGGATGTAGATCCAAGTTCTCAGACCGCACCGAAGCAAATCAAACACTGGTTGAAAGTTTTCAGTGACTTTGTAGCCGGATGTGTTCGTCAAGCAGCAGGTCAAGACGGACAACTGCAAGTTGACAAGCTTCGCATTTTATTTGCTTACGTTAGTGCTGACGTGTATGAGTTAGTGGAAGGTTGTGAAACCTACGAAGCTGCTATAGACAAATTAAGGTTGGTCAACATTAAAACGCCAAATGTGATATTTCCCAGACATGCTCTTGCCACTCGGAAGCAAAAGCAGGGAGAAAATTTGCGAGATTTTCTTCAACAGCTTCATGTGCTGAGTAAAGACTGTAATATTCAGGCAGTTACGGCCGAAGAATACAGGAAAGAGCTGGTCCGCGACGCGTTCATCAATGGGATCTCGTCGCACGTCATTCGACAAAGATTGTTAGAAAACAGTGAGCTGACTGTTAAGAGAGCTTCTCAAATTGCTTGTTCATTGGAAACTGCCCAACAGCATTCGGAAGCATACCTTCAACATCCCGACGTCACGGCAGCTGTCAATGTTGAAGACAGTGATCACGACAACCAAATTACTGCAGTTGCGAAAATGACATTGTCAAACAAACTATGCAACTTTTGTTGCAAACCTTATCACGACAAAAGCCAATGTCCAGCTAGAAATTTGTATTGCTTCACCTGTGGAAAACTTGGGTATTTTTCCAGTGTATGCCGTTTTAGAACTACTCAACGCAGAAATACCTGTAAATGCAATGTTTTACACAACACGGCCTGCACAGCTGCTTCTAACCCCAATTTATGTTCCTTGTCAGCAGCATGCCCCGGAAGCTTGCTACCAGCTTTGCTCCCAATCTCAGTTAATGGGACTCGTTTAACAGGTCTTGTTGATTCTGGAAGTTCAGAAAGTTACATAAATTCCTTCATTTGCAAAAAGTTGAATCAGTGCTACTTGTTTTTCTTTTGCTTAAAATTGGAAAAAGATGGTATTGACTTCGGTTATTTTTTTAAAACTTTGGTAGTACAGTACCTGCAAAAATAGGTCGCCTAAATCACGTTATTACTTTTTACCTTGTTGGCAATGGCGAAGCTAAACCAGACCCGGAGCGTCTACGTCCACTTTTAGATTTTCCACTTCCCAGCAATTCAAGTTGCTACGAAGAGTCCTCGGCATGTTTGCATATTATGCTAAATGGATCGATTGTTTCGCGGATAAGGTACGGCCATTGGCTGATGCAAAGGTGTTTCCCTTAAATGAATTTGCTCTAAAGTAATTCCAGCTATTGAAAGAAGAGTTGAAACATGCTGCTTTGTGTTGAATCGACAAGTCGAAGCCATTTGTCGTGGAATGCGACGCTTCGGATTCAGCCATCTCGGCAACATTAAAGCGAGGAGGACGCCCAGTGGCATTTTTCTGATCAACAATCGGTTGCATTTATGCTTGAAGTCGGCGTCGGACCAAGATCAAAAACAGCAAAGTGCAGCAGTGGAGAATTGAATTGGCGTCATTCTCCTATACTATTACATACCGACTTGGCAAGCAAAATACAGGGCCGGATACCTTTTCAAGAGCGTTTTGTTCATCAATTGCATCGCAGTCATCATTAGAGGAACTGCACAACAACCTCTGCCATCCAGGTATTTCCAAACTGTTGCATTTTGTGAGGGCGAAAAATTTGCCGTTTTCGACTACTGATGTCAAAAGAGTAGTAAATTCTTGTCCTATCTGTGCGGAGATTAAGCCTCGGTTTCATCGTGGCGTAAATAATACTCTGATCAAAGCCACTCACCCTATGGAAAGGTTCAGCATAGATTTCAAAAGCCCTTTGCCTTCTTCATCAAACAATAAATACTTGTTTATTGTAGTCGATGAATATTCGCGTTTTCCTTTCGCATTTCCTTGCAAGGAAATGACTTCTTCGGTGGTAATTATTTGTCTTGATAAAGTGTTTACCTTGTGTGGCACGCCGTGTTTTGTGCATTCGGATAATGGCCCGGCGTTCGTTTCAAGTGAATTTAGGCATTACCTTCTTAATAGGGGCATTGCTAGCAGTAGATCTAGCATTTACCATCCTTCTGGCAATGGTCAAGTAGAAAAATGTGTTGGTACCTTTTGGAAAGCAATAAAATTGTGTTTGAAAACGTTAAAACTTCCAATTTCCCGTTGGGAATTAGTTTTAGATAATGCTTTACATCCAATTTGCTCATTTTTATGTGTAGCCACCAATGTAACGCCTCACGAACAATTTTTCAGCTATCAACGCCGTTCTTCCACGGGGGATTCACTTCCATCGTGGTTGACTAATTCTCGTAAAGCTTATGTAAAGCGATTTGTACAATTGAGTAAAAATGATCCCCTGGTTGATGAAGTTGAATTAATTTACATCAATCCTACTTATGCTAATGTACGTTATTGTAACGGCCGCGAAGCTACTGTATCTATTCGTGACCTTGCGCCGAATCCACAATCGGCGGTCGTCTCATGAATACGCTGTTAATGCTGAATTACTGAAGTTTCTTGTGACAGTGAATCTACTGTTAATGATGCAGTTGAATTACTCGACAATGAATCCACCATTAATGATATAGTTAATTCACCTGCTCAAAAAATTAATGTTGGCCCCAGAAGATCTGCAAGAAATAATAAAGGAGTGCCTCCACCAAAATATGGTATAGACCGAATGTAATGCTGTGTGTAATATTTTTAGGGAGGGAGAATGAAGTAGTAATCAACGTGCAACTTGACGTGGCTTACCTTAGGGCGCAGCCGCGTTGATTGCCTGTGCCTTGTTTGTTCGCGTATTAGTTGTTGCAGGGCAGGCTGTACTTGGATTGTTTGGTTGACGTACTTTACTAGTTATAGTTATAGTTGTTAGTCATTCTTTATTTGATTTAGACCATGTGTAATTATAAGTTTGTTTAAACTAATAAAAAGTGATGCTAAATTAGTTTTCAGGAGGCTGACAAAGATTTGGTTCACTGAGCTAGGTTTCAGGTCAGTAAAAATGCAGCATGATTGTGTCGCCTGATGCAGTAACTCACCCGTCCTGTACCTTAATGACAGGTGGATGAAGATTTCGCAACTAGAAAATTCGCTCAGTAGAGCTTGACAACTACCTGCTAGATTTTATCCTTCAGACAAAGGACTTATGCTTGATAAGCTAAAACTGCCAGCCCCTTTTTTAACAACACCAGCTTTATTGATACTTACGTTTGCTGAACGCCAATAATCATCGTTCGCCAACAACTACCTTTCTCTCAAGCAGCGAATGATGTTCTTTCCTTATACGCGCCTCGGTGTTGTCTTCTAGCTCTTCACTCTTCTCACTTGTCTCTTCATTCGTCTCTTCTCCGCCCCCTTTTTTCTTCCTCGTATTTATATACCCTCCATGCGTCACGTAACAAAGAAATAACTTCCAGAGTCAGCCAATAAAATTAACGTGAAGGAATGCCGGAAACAATTACCAAAACAACCAATAAAATAATTAAGAAAGAGGAATATCGGAAATAATTACCAAAGCAATGAACTACGTTGAAACAGGATAATGGCTTAACTAATCCCCAAATTTTTTTGTTACTAGTTGCCATAATTTGGTTTAAAGTCCTATTTAGTGAAAGCTTTTCACAGCAGAATGCACAATAGCCAAGTTATCAGTATAGGCATACAGTTTGGATTTGATTGGTGAAAGAGCACGGGTATAAACATTGAACAGTAGTGGGCGCAGTACCAATCTCTGAATGACCTCATTTTCCAAGCGTTCTAGCTTACTTCGATGTTGTTGACAGACTTTTTCATATAGTGCACGCCTGTTGTTGGCCAGTGGAGGATAGTATGTGCGATATATTCTTTACATTCTTTAAGTACTGCTTCTTAAGATTATTTTCTGCACGAGGAATTAACTATTTTGCCGTCTAAATGGTGATGCTTTGAAATTCCTGGTATGCTTTGTCCATATTAGCAGCTTCTGAAGAAAAGTTTTCTTTTGCAAACTTGTTGGTGGTTACTTCGTAGCGCTTTCAGTCGGCTTTCCAAAAGTTTTTTTGTTTTTAATATTTTGTTCTTAATATAAGGCCGAAGCACCCACACCAATAACTTACAATAGATGTTTTGTTGAATGGCTCATTACAAATAATAACTGGCTGCCTAAAGTCCAATCCTACGCTTCTTTCGCCCGTGCTAGAGGAAATTGTTTTCCCCATCTGAGAAGGAAATGTGCTACAAACCAACTATCCTGCCAGGCTTGAGCACGATTTAGACACCAGCTGCACAACTTTGTCCCAGATCTTAAGGCAACGCCAAAAAGCGCGCCGCCTTTTCTACCTTTCGGCAATTATTTATAGCCCCGATTACATCATCACTGAGACTTGAAAACAAAAATGGGCACAGAAACATCTTCCCATCCAGCAAATGGTAAATCCAAACACTACTGCAGCGCTAGGCTCTGGTATCCCTCAAAAAGTGGGAGCAACCGTGTATCGTGTCAGAACCGTAGTAGATCATTTTAGCGTTGACATACATCAATCAGGAATAAAATCATCAGCATCATGCATCTACGGAGCAGCAGCTCAAGCAACAAATTATATTTTGTACGAATGTAACATTCTTTACTTTCCTAACTCTGCAAGAGGCCAAACAATCCTAGACAATGGTTTTTGGACTGGCAGGCATCCTATGATGAGGTTAATTTAAACGCAAGAGGAAGAAAAATCCTCAGGTATCGTAGATGATTATGTCTATGCATTAAGTTCTGTTGAGATCTGCTTCGGATTTGCCAGTATCGCCAGCACAGTGTATTTCGCTGGCACAGTGTATTTCTGTTAGTTGGATTGTTCAAGATACTCCATGCTTTGCGACTGTAGAGCAAAAATTAGATAGCATTGATCACCTCTTTCCAGCGCTGCCGTTTCTTTTTTTGAATTTATGAAGCAATGCTCGAGCTATATTGCTTGACTACGGCCACAATGCTGTGTGAAGAAAGGCATTATAAAAATTCTTTAATTTACTATCTAAACATAGTTTATACTGTAGTTGTAACGGCAACCACGTGGGATAAAATTCTTGTTGCTGATGTTAGAACCCCTCAGAATTCCTCGCACACCTCAACCATATCGGTAGTGTTTGGCGGCGGTAGCTACCTGGTGTGTTTGATTGTGGCAAACGTGCTATCATTTAGCCTCGCGGAAGTTCGATTGATTCATTGGTTTACTCGGAATGAGGCCGAGAGTTTGGGCATCTATACCAACGATTACCAATGCTGTGACATGGCTAATTTTTCAAGCACTTTTGATCAGATAGTCGATTGTTCGCACCAACATTCGCAGACGCGCCGTCAGACACAATGGATATTCTGGAGCAGAAAAATAACGGCCTTGGTGGCATTAGCGGTATGTTTAATGGCATGAAGCTTGTTGTTGGTAAGTCTATCGATGTTCAACTGCAATACACTGGGTCTGGTGTTGACGATTTCCCTTTCTGACCGAGTTAGGACCTCAGCACGAAAGTTTTTCCTTGATAAAATTTGGTTTAATCTGTGGGGTTTGATTACAGCATACGAGTGCTGGGAATGCCGGTTTACTTGGGATGGGTATAAGGTGTCACTTAATAAACAGGTGCTATCTGTAAATATCGATGTTGTGATCAAGAAAAGTTTTGTAACACCTGTTTGCTGTCAGGAAATAGGGTGCTGGCTGACATTAAACGTTAGGTCTGCATTGGTTCCAGTCTTTTAGCGTCTCAATCAAGAAGTGCATTTGTCCTGAAAACTTGGGAAGGACTAAGTCGTGGTTATCAGCCCATGGTGCTACATTCTCTTTATATTTTATATTTAGAAAAAGCTGTACTTCAGGTCGGTATGGAGGCAAAAATTTCACAAGCAGAGGAAAGCAAACATTAGAAGCACAAAAAAATTAATAAAAATGTAAACCTAAATGTTATAAATAATTGGAAAGAAGGGGATCTCTGCGTTGGTGCGCTGTTATGCTATCTTAAGACGTTCTGGAGAAGTGCTTGATAATTTTTCTTTGATGGGTCACTTTTGATAAAAGACGCAGTGCTATATTTCGCATTCAGGACGAACCCCCCTACCATGTAATCGTGAACACTAGCATGACTACATTATTGCAGCAGAATTCCTGTGATGGGAAGGCAATGGTATTGCGTTCGTAGAACAGCAGCTCAATGATATCGAGCTACTGGCAGTGGGCCATTTGACGTTTACGTAGAAGATTGGTAACTAATGCTCCGGCAAGTTATCTTCTCTCAAGTCGTTTTCTTAGGTTAGACATCCTTGACAGTCAGGATAAAGGCTGCTTTTGCGCAAATTTTTTAATTTGCCAGACAGTTTGATGAGTTTTTGTTTGTTTCATTATAGCCACATGAATTAAAGGGGGCAGAAAAAAGAACCATGGTCTTCTATCAAAATTTTTGAAATCACCATGCTTGAAAAGCTGATGACTATTTTTTACAGATCACTCTGAAAATGGGTGAGAACTTGACATTTTGGCAGCTCACCTGAAGACAAATTTTGCAAAAATTACAAAAAAAGAATCCAAAGTTTTTCGTCATTACGCTCTTATCATTAGCGCCTGCGTTTTCAGCCAACAACACACAGGCAAGACCATAAAAATTTTTCTGTCCTCAAGATGGCGCTGACAAGTTATAAGGTCACGGTTTTATCGACGTTCTGAGTTCAAATCTTGCTCTTACCATTGAAGTTGTTTAGTTGTGATTTTACAAAGAAGAAAAAAGCACTCTATTACAGATAAAGGAAAGTAGTGTACTGTCCCCTCCCTTCAAAAAGCAATTCAAAGTGTTTAATGTTTCCATGCTTTCTAATTGTCATATTCTTTCTAGCATTATTTATTCTTGTTTGGTTACAGTTCATGTATAAAAAAGGTAGAATGCCGTCATTACTGTTGACTCAGAAGCGAATCTCAACGCAAACTGTTTTATGTATTGCATAACCCACTAACCTTTTGGGTTTTTCTTGAGTGGAATGTAGAGAAAAATAGGTGACTGATCTCGAAATGTAGAGTTCTTTCTATGAAACTAATATGAATTTTTCAAGAATCTTTTTTCTTTTAGCTTTTATTTACCACTTTCATAGAAAACAAATTTCAATATACTTTTTTCAAATCTTTGTACTTGTTTTTCTGTAACACAGTACAATTCAGAAACTGATTAGAAGGAATAGTAGACCAAAGATAACTTTTTACTGTAGAAAAGTTATGATCTTTGAAAAAAAATTTTTTGTGAGGGAAATGACTGCAAAAAATTTCAGAGGGACAAAATATAATTTATGGTGAACTTATTTGAAATTCCACACAAATTCAGGATACTTACTAGGCCTTTTATACCAAAAACTAAAAACAGTTCAAAAAGTCATCTTTTTCAAATTCGCACAGAAGTTGGTGTTTATCGAAATAAAAGTGCTACGGCAGATTTTTGAAAGAAAGCAAGCAGTTGCGCCTTAAATACACTCAAGCTTTTGGCTTTTCAGCGTGTTGGGATGACTGAAGTCTCCTTATTTCATTCTGAACAGTCTTAGCTATGACAATGGGCAATGAAATACTACATAGCTTTATTTATGTAGAAAATTGTAGAAATTAATATATTTCAATAACTTAATCATAAAACATAATAAAACAAGCACAGAATAATAGTATTAGCAAACACATCATCGTACATCAAAAAGTGTAATAAAACTTACAAAAGTGTATAAAATTCATCATTTCATTGGGATACCTAGCAAGCAAGTTATAAATGTAATGATACTGCTACAATTAATAGACCAATTGTAGTTGCACTTAAATGTAAAATAAAAGCATGTGAAGTTATGATAAACATTTAAATAAAGAGGATGCTTCATCAAAAACTGTTCATTTTTGGTCGATATTCTTGCAAAGTTTTAAGTCATTTAATAATTGTAGTAAAGCTACATTGTTTAAAGCACAACATTTGAACGAAACAATAAATAGTAGCGTTAAATACAACGGTTTGTAGAGCTCTTCATGTATCAATGAGCAACAACTGTTCATAATTTCATTTTGATGTTTGTAACATAACTTTGTTTAACAACACCTCTATAGGTATAATTTTCTCCTGTCCGGCTACAAGCAATTACTAAATCAATCGTTTTTTAGTAATATGCCTAGTTTTATCGACCTAATCATAAGCAGATCACATATTGCTGCGTCAACACATGACGCCATTTTTGACAGGCTAAAAAAACATTTGTTTACATTTCTGAGTTGTATAGTAGTCCTAACATTGTTTTGTTGCAAAGCAACATTATTCCACTCTATGACGCCTCACGGACTTTTTCGAACAAACTCATTTCAGTCATTTTCTAGTTTTGATTTAGGCTTCTTCGGATGGTATCTTGTTTCACTCATAACTGCCCTCCAGATGCTCCACCAATTCATCTAATGAGGTTGCAAAGTGAGTCTGAAGTGCCTCATTAGCGTGAGTAGCTCTGTAGTCTCTCCCTGCAAATAGTAAACTACATGTAAAATTGGAACACATTGAAATGACCAAAAATGTAAACTGTTGAAAAAAGCACCTAAACAATCTAACTGTTTATCTAAAACTGAAATATTTTGACCAAGATACTTACATTGTTCGGTTTTATAGTCTTCGCTGGTTTCTTGTGTTTCATCAAGTAGATTTTCGGCAAACCATTGATTGAAGTTACCCCCTGTAACATCAAATCAAATTGCTTAGTCTTATCTACACACTGTTTGTTAGCATATTTCAAATCATATAGATTCAAATTACAGGCCAACATAAAGTCTGACACCAGTATAAACATGATTTCTACATTTTCGAGACTCTATATTATCATCATATGAATCCAAGCTGATAAGCTACTCTTATGACTTGTACATATTTATAACTTACATAAATCTGAGTACTCCTGGCAAATAGATTGAGTTATTGGATTTCCCATTCCGGGATAAGTTGGCTCTGGGCTGTATGCAGTATCCGGGATCGCTTCCCCTGTGACGGTGTTAACGCAGTAAAAGAAAAACGCAGTACTTTGCATCGCCTGAAAATACAAATACCGATTATTAACTCATACTTTATAGACCAACATTGCACATTGCCAATTACTTACTCTAGTTCACAGAATTACTTATGTGTGTCATAGTTATGAGAGATTAAATGCTACCGAGATCCTAATCATCAATATTCACATTGACAATTACAATAACAAACTTACGTTGTATTGTCCATCCTCCTGGCAATCGGGAAGGTTATAGTCAGCTCTCTGTGGTCGTTCAGCAATGTGAGCAAGAAGTTCTTTTCGTTCGATATGGCATTTTCCCGTTTCAGATTTATCTAATACAAAACAAATGCAAAACTTTTTGTTTTCGATGTTTTTGTGGGATACAATTATAAAACGTTATTCGGATGTTGTTTGTCTTTAGTACAGTTGTGTTATACTGAGATCTGATTGTTTATATAATGACGTCATCAATATGTGATAATGACTTACCGGCTTCGCAGTTGAGTTGATCGAAATTTAAGGAGTGAATTATTGTATCCTCACGGGGTTTGCCAGTTTTGGGATCGACGCAAAAACATGACGGTTCAAGTTCGTAAACACATTGAGCAAGCTGAAAATGAACATTTTATAATTAACTACAACTTTCACACATTCAATAAATTGAGTATTAACTGAGAAGATGTCTGATAAACCTGCACACTTTATATTGAATCGAAAGTTGTCATATAAATCTCAGTCATAGAATGTTTACCTTCCATTTGGATCCGTCTGAAGTGCATTCAGGAAAGTAGTATGGCTCCGAAAGGATCTTTCCGGATTTCTCGAACTCTGCTCCGACTTGGTCATAGCGATCCCAACACGGTGTAGATGTTCGTGGTTTAAGAGGCACAGCTGCATTATAAAAATATTGAATGTCACACAACAACGGAGCTATTACGTCATACGCAATTCGAGTTTTAACGAATGTTTTTTGCAGTTGCGTCACTGCACATTCAGTTTGAGTCGTTTATTCGATAATACTGTTTTTGATAATTTCAATTTTTGATGATGAAAGACTTCGCCAGAGAATAGGCGACATAGACTGAGTTATCAAAGTCTGCGCTCAAACGATGGCAAATGAACTTGATTAGTGCTGTTGCATCAGTTTAGCATTGTAAAATGTCATTTCATAATCTACATTATAAAAATATATACTCAAACATATACCTTGAACTGCGACAAAGCAGACGATACCAATGCAGAAAATAAAGTTCATTGTTCTCTTCAAATAGAGGATTGTTCAATTGTTGTTTGGGTATTTGTTGCAATGTATTGTTTGATAATCCATCTGATTTACATCTGGTTATATAGTCTCGACATTTTTTCTTTTTTTAAATATTTTTTTCATTTCCGAGACGTTATCACTATATCAGGTTAAATCGCTCAGAGTCATTGCAGCGCCTTATTCCGTAAAAATGTCTCTTAAATTAAGAATTCTTGAAAACTAAACTTATTCAAACGAATATTCAATTATTAAATAGGAGCGTTTAAGGCGCACGACATGAGAAAGTGCACAATTTATATTTTTAACATATGCTGATAAAGGTCATCGTTTTGATTTTGTTTAACTTTTTGGTCTATTTCTCGGATGGGTCAATTTCTTGCTATATTTTTGGCTTGCCAACACCCAGCAGGCGGTAGTTATAGTTTTTGTGTAGACGCTCAGAGCCATAGGCAATTTAAGATTTGATTTGGTCAGTGTTTGGAATAGGAATGTACCAAAGCTAGAATTTTGATGAAGCCGAAGCTTATACATTATCCCCCCGCTATTCGTAGCAGTTACGTTTCTTCCCCTCCCACGAATCCCGAAAATCCACAAACTATTGATGCAGTTCAAAAATGCCTATGTATGATATTATGTACGATAAAATATGCTTCCCAAACACATTCTAAAGACAGTCTTACTCATTAATACACTAATTGTATTGTAACATGCGATAACAATAAATTAAACAAATAAATAAACAACAACTATCTTGTTTTGTACAACATTTACCATCTTAGCACCTTCACAAAAACTCGATGCTACTCTAGATCTGATTGTTTTCTGATTTTCCTGTTAATAACGCACGGCGTTTTCATTCACTTACTTCATTCACACTTTCACTTTATTCACGCACGGTTCACGGTGTTTTGATTCACTCCGTGATGACGGCCAACCGCAGCATAACTTTTTCCTTCGTTTACCATATCAAGCAATTTTACCTTCTTATGCAAACTCGTAACATTTTTTTGACGCTTAGGTTTTTTGCCAGAAGCTGGAGAAAATGCTGGGCATTTTGGTGGCATTATATCACGTAAATAATACAGGTGGACAATATAATTACATATAACACACCAAAAACTTGAATTTAATTTTAAAACAATTTTCTGCTAAAAAATGGCCTAAAAAATTCACGACATCGTCAGAATTATGAAAAACCTTTGCCGCAAACGATAAACCGCGAATGGGTGAGAGTATACCGTGAAGTTATCTATGCAACTACTGTACAATTGAAATATATTGATGTGGTATTACTGCATACACAGTTTACATTTTATGCTATTCTGTGTACTGTTCAGATGATTCACCATTTAATATTTTGTGCTCTCATATATTGTACGTGTTGATAACAAATCAAACTTGCAAACAAATTCAAATCGACAAACAGCAAGAAACTCGAATATTTGAAATTCATGAAATGATTATCGAATGTTTATTGTATATGCACAGGAATTTCGTGTCTACTTACCTTTACAAATTACCTACACACTTGCTTAAAACAAAAGAATTATCTAATTGCTAATTGGTAATGTATATTATCCGTCAATCATTTTATTTTATCAAATAAGGCGGGCGGTGGAAATGCAAAATTACGCTTAAAATAGTCGTCAAGTGGCATTCGATCATTCCTAAAAATATTTTGCTCTCTAGTCTTTCACTTAAAAGCTATTTTAAAATTACAAAACTGAACTATGACATTATTGAGTGGGAAAACAGTCTACTAGCTATACTAAAAGATAGCCAAGAAAAATAACTGATAAACAAATAAAAACAATGACAGGCAAAATTCGAAACAGGATTTCTTTATGATTCTGCAAGAAAATTGGTTTGAAATCCAGTTATTCACTGTTAACAGCTACAATTGCTCTATTTTAGCGTCCGTAGTTACCTAATTTCCCATCCGACAACGCCATAGATCAAAACTGAATTTTTAAAACAACTTTCGAAACAAAATTTTTGGGAAATAATTGAATGTGTTGAGTATTATTTAAGCCAAGCTTACATTCTTGCTGAACTTTTCCATGAAATTGCTCCAGTTATTTACAAAAGTATGAGTATCCAGTTCAAAGGTTCCCAATTTATTTGCGAGATTTCTCTCTTTGCAAAGTATGCAGACTGCTTTACCAACATCTTGATTATTAACTTTGAAGTAATCTCATACAGGATTGTCGCTTCGCTTGAGCATTATAAATCAAGTTGATGAAGTTATTACTGATAATTTATATGGATTTTTACTTTTTGTACAAAAGCAATTATCTGAATATTGAAATGTAAAGTTCAGTCAGTGATGCAAACGATTGCTAATAAAAATCTCGAGCATTATAATGTTTGGATAGCAGAGAGTGAAATATTAAAAGTATAAAAACCAAAGTCTTTGGTTGGAGGACATGCCATCGTGCGTAATAATGCTTTGGTTGGGTAGACTTTGAAAAGGTAATGAAAATTTTTAGTTTGCAAAAACTGTTTGAGAAATGATCTTGGGGAGAATAGGATACGCCACGTGGTGTATGTCGCCGAATCTACCCATATTCATTTTACTGCGTGAACAAACCGCACACAAATTAACTGATGTAACGAAGTTTTATGTGTATGGTATTCATAAAACTTCCTCCAAGTTTGTGACACGAATGGTAACTTCGTAGCTGTGACCTTATGAGGAACGATCTGTCATCGGAAAATTACTTTCATGTGGCTGCCGTTCCCATGACGTATTTACCCAAATTGATAGTCGCGTTTTATCCATTTAAATGGAAACTCTTCACAATAACAGAATTGATTCGTCATAAACTAATAATGTTGGATATAACAAAGCCTATTATGTCAATTGAGACAAATGACTATAGCTGATTGGGTGTAGTCTACGCTAGCGGTAGATATTACTGTACATGTACATAATAGTAGGCTTCTGTAGAACGTTAACGCCTCAGTGTGCGTAAAAATTGTCACGTTTGGATAATTTTGATTGCAAAACGCGATTCAACGATTTTTCTATTTTTAGCAGTTAAACAAGATCACTGTTTGTTACAAACCAGAAGACAAAATTCAAATTTGTGTGTTTCATTTGCTAACAAACATTTTTTATTCGACCGTAATATAGACTATGCTTTGATATCGACCAGGCAGACAGGAACTACTTTAAAAATAGTTGGAAACCTGTGGGTAAATTGTGGTTAGAAGCAAAGTTTTGAAGAAAACTAAAGATATAACAAAAGTGTTTTAAGATAAACACCGCCGAAAATTTAATTTGATAGTTAAGTGAGTCGTGTAATTTTATCCTCCGATGACAGGAAAACGCTCTTAATGGCATCTGCTAAATAGAATTTTGTGTTCAGACTCGCTTCAGAGTTGCCAGCACTGCCGGCGGCCCGGCACATTGCGTTTCAGCCGCATGTACGAATAGGAGCACCAAAACTAAAAACAAAATCAATTTCGAAATCATTGGATTTGGATCTACCACTAGATGCTTATGGTCCCTATTTCTTAACCATGCTATCTAAAGTCATTCGTCCAGCCACTCTTGCCCTAAAATAACCTAAATAAACTTTTCACGACATTCAAACATCATCTTAGTTTGTTGTAACCCTGATTGCTGATCTGTGTTTGTTTGCAGAATTGTCAGTTCATAGCCATGTTGTCGTCAAAATCTAATAAAAGATATTTCAAAAATTTATTTTTCCTTGATCTTTAAATACAATACGGTCTTTAAATACAAAAATCTTGCTTTCAAAACCATTTGCGTTTTTTTACTTTAACCGTCTTTTCGTGTGTCTTCATTGTTGTATTGTCTTTATTTCTATTTTATTGTTGTTCACTTTTTCCTTTTTGTGTAGGTGCTTACAACTCTGTTAACCACTCTGACATCATTAAAATGCGATTAGACATGAACCATCTAATTGACACGAGCACTCTAACTATGAAAACATTGCTTTTAAACAAAATTGCACTTTTTCACTCTACAAAGCCAACATTTGAAATAACATTTTGTTGTTTTCCTGTAACTTCTCAAAACAAAATTCTTTGTGCGAGTCTTGGACGTGAGTCATATGGTTTAAATGCATAATAAAAGAAATAGCAAAGCGTTTATGAGTACTGTTTGTTTTCTATACTAATAAGTAAAGTATGTGTCTGCAGTAATATCAATGAAAGAAAAAGGCAGGAGCAAGACCTTGAGAGCAGGAGGTTGATTGCACAGAGAAATCTAAAAAAAATCATCACGCGTAAATTTCAGAAAAATATTGATTAATGGGAATGGGAACTATTTCACTTTTCCGATACAGAAAAAGGGAAGTAGGACTTTGAGGAAAGACGGGGAGCTGGAAAGACATTATCTTTCTTCAAATGCCTTAAAATATGCTGTTTCTACAAAAAGCAACGACTTTACGTTATGACTCATTTCAACCAAATGACATTAAAATCTGTCGATCACAGTTGTTTTTACACAGATCAAATTCCGAATAAATAGCTTTTTGGCATATAGAGTTTAGTCTGGTCCTGAAGTAACATATGATTTAATACGTACTGCTGTAAATATGCATGATACGTTGTTTGTTTTACAAGAGCAAAGCATGAAAATTAAATACTAAATTGACGTAAACTTCGTAATATTAACTTGGATTAAAAATGTTCCAACATCAATTTCAGAATATTTTTGTAGTAAAGGAAAATACAGACATGACAAAGGTGACTTAATGATATGATTGACAATAAGGAGTTCAGGAGTTCTAACTGAAAAATAGCGGAGTTAATACTCATCCAAAGTATTTCGATAAAGATGATTCAAAAATATGACTTTGTAACCGATATGTGCGTAGCACAAAAGTGTTATTAGTGTTTTGGTGCACAACGACAATTGATTTAAAAAAGTTGTACGTATGGTTCACGTTCACTCAAACGTGGGTACCTGATGAATATTTAAGTTGTTTGCAACAACATTTAAAAGTCCATATTGTCATATCAGATACAATACGGTCCTACTACAACTTACTTCGAAGAAAATCATCGCCGTAAAGAAAGAAATTAGTGGAGACTCTGTATTAGTTCCAGCAAGCAACTGCGGTCCACCAGTTTGAAAAGGTGTAAAAGACTTGTCTCGGGTTTGTTCACGAAGCAAATGCAATGTGGGTAGATTCGAGACATACACCACGTGGCGTATTTGTATTTATTTTTTGTATTTGGCATATTTATCCTCCATTTACGAGAAAGCGAATTGTATCGCTATGTTTTGGACGGTAAGTCCGCACTCGCTTGGGAGTTGCTATTTCCGAGGTGTCTGGGTCACCTGTCTTCCACACAAAGTTGGGGCGTCCCGTTAAGTGCGTTGCCCAAAGACAAAACAAGCGAAATTGCCGGCTTGTTCTCCATAACCTCCAATAAATGGCGAGCGCCAAGCAGGGAAGCTATAGATACCGGTTTTAGAAGTCTTTTGGTATGACTCGACAAGGGGAATGAACCCCAAGTCTACCGACTGCGAAGCGGACGCTCTAACCACTACGCCACGTGGCCTATCCTATTCTCCCCGAGGTCATTTCTCAAACAGTTTTTGAAAACTAAAAATTTCCGTCACCTTTTCAAAGTCTATCCAACCAAAACATTTTTACGCACGCTGGCATGTCCTCCACTCATGGGTTTTGATACCCATGGATCTGCACGTCAAAAATTTCGACTAAAGGATGCCTATAAACTTCTTGCGTAATTTAACACATCAACAGCTCTATAACTGCTCCACATCAATAGCATTTACAATTACTTGATTTACAATATCACCACAAAATACTTCTAATTAACTATATGCGACAGGTTTGACAAAACACTATAGAAATAACTAGATTTCGCTATCACTTTTTGCAACTTTTGCTTGCGAGATTTAAGGATTTACTGAAACATAAAAACCAATAACTCTTTTTTTCATGATGGTCATTTATAATAAAAATACAAAATAAATATTGCTGACATGTTTTCTTTTTTATTGAGAGAAGAGAAGTTTTAGCCTAGGTGCCTACTGTCAACTATATAATTTGAACCAACCTGGTTTGTGTGTAAAACTTTGCTGTCACAGCATTAATAAGATTCACTGCTGCATTGTGCAAACAAATATCCACGAATCGTGACCGGATTCCTTGAAGCAAATGCATAGGATGGTTCACAAAGCTTGTAGTGCAATAACTGGCCTTAATTATTACTATTGTGACTGCTTACGCTTTGGTTAAAGTCTCAAAACCTCACATTGATTTTGTTGCTGAATGACATATTTTGGTATTCCTGTGCACTAGGTTATGTCTATACCTTTGCATATTTGTAATTGCTTAAAAATTGGGCGCATATTAATGTACGTAGTTAACCTTTATGCTTCCTACGGATATAACGACAACGATCTTCTCTTATATGTATTCCTTAGTAAAAATTCAACCAATGTTATAACTACATCACTATACAAACACTGAAATGCTGGCTTCAGTTACACAAGCCAGATACTATTTCTGACACCAATGTTGTACACATGTCTGAGAGAGAAGATAGGTAAGCCCGTTTATTAAATACACATGCAATTGCAGAATACCAAGAAACTTGTTTACATTTTGGAATAAGCTTAGAAAAATCTAACTAAGTAGCAAACGGTAAATAAAACAAAGACCAAACCAAGAATGGCAAAAACTATGTCATGTTAGTTTAAACTGAGCCTACTAATTAAGTCATCTACATCAGAAAAAATGAACGATTATCGGCTCAAATTTTCCACTATATATTAGAAGCAGGATTACAGACTGCATCGTGGTCCGCAGTCAAATCGATAGAGATGGCGCCAGCCTACTTTTTAGCTGACAAGCAATCCTCGATGTCCTGGCAAGAACGAGTGACTTGGTCTACAATAGGTATCCCGCGTTCGAATCCTACATGTTCTATAAGAAGCAGCGGATCAATAACAGGTTCAACGCGGGATTAGGTAAAATTCTCAAAGATCTTTTAGGGAATCTAAAGCAGGTATATGGCCCTGGAATCCTATACATTTCCAATGGGCTTGATTGGCTTGAATTTGGCGATGACTTGAGCTCTTATCGAGATGCTAGTGATTCGAAATTGGTGAAGATTAGAGGATAGGAAGATTATTGACCTATTAAAGCGGGATTTGAATGAAAAAAAATAGCTCCGGACAGATGGAGTCAGGACCTGGACACTTTTGTGGTTTTATATGTTGGAGTGTTGCGGCCAAGTCCTTCGATGCTAAAACATCCGAGATGTTGTGATGTTAGAACGCTGCAGAATTTTTGACACGCCTCACCCATATCAGTAATAATTAGCGGCGGTAGCTGTTTGGTGGATTTGTTGGTGGAAAACGAGCTTCCATTTAGCATTGCGGAAGTTCCATTGATTCATTGGTACACTGACAATTGAGACCAAGAGTTTTTGTATTAATATCAACGATGACCAATGTTGTGACCGAGGTAACTTCTCAAGCACTTTTGGTTAGATAGTCGATTGTTTGCATCAACATTAGCGTACGCTAGGTAAAACACAGTGGGTCTGCTTAAACAGTATGACGAGGACATCGTTGTTATTAACAGTTTGCGTGATGATATGAAGCTTGCTGTTGGTAAGTCATTCAATATTCAACTGCAGTATACTGGGTCTAATGTTGAAGATTTCCCTTTCCGACCGAGTTAGGACCTCAGAACGAAAATTTTTCGTTGATAGGATTTAATTAAACCTGTGGGGTTTGATTACCTTATGCAATTGACAGGAATGTCGGTTTACTTATGATGGGTGTATAAGTGTCACTTAGTAAACAGGCGTAAGGCAATGAACAATGAAACACTACATAGTAATATTTTAGTAGAAGTTTATATATTGCAATAATAATCGTAAAATGGAATAAAAACCAGCACACATTAACAGCTGTAAATCACGTAAGTGTAGCAAAACTTATAAAAGTGTATAAAACTCATCATGTCGTTACAATTCCTAGTACGCGAGTTATAAATATTACGACACTGGTAAAATCAATAGACCTATTACAGTTGCATTTTACTACAAACCACAAGTAAATAAAGTTATAATAAACATTCAAATAAATAGATTGCTTCCTCAAAAAATGTTCATTTTCGGACCATATTCTAACGAGGTTCAATCCAATTTAATTATGGTAGTAAACTTACAAACTTCAAAGCACAACATTGGCACGACAACATAAATATTAACAAAACATCACAGTGGTGGTTGGAGCTCTTCATGGATAGGTAAGCGAAATATTGTTGCTTATACTTTCAATTTGAAGTTTACAACATAGTTTTGCTAAACAACACTTCTTAAAGTTCAATCTTTATCGTCCAGCTCCAAGCAGTTACTTAATCAATATGTTTAAAGAGTAATCATAAGCAGATCACATATTACTGCATCAAGATATGTTGTCATTCCGATAGACTTAAACCAAAATTTGTTTCCATTTTTAAGTTGTATAATAATCGTAACATTTAGCAAACTGCAGACAGTGACACAACATTGTTTTGTTGCAATGCGACATGATATTCCCCCTCCATGAGGCCGCACAGACATTTTTCGTATCAGCTGATTTCAGCCATTTTCTAGTTTTGATTTAGGCTTCCTCAAATGGTATCTCGTTCCACTCATAACTGCCCTCTATCTGATGCTCCACTAATTCCTCCAATGGCGTTCCAAAGTGAGTCCTCAGTGCATCATTGGCGTGAGTAGCTCTGTAGTCTCTCCCTGTAAAAAGTGAACTACATTTAAAACTTGAAACACATTACATGTAAAGTCACCAATAGCTGCCAACTGTTAAAAACAGTACCTAAACAAATGTAAAGCGTTAAATAAAAGTTATATTTTTGATCAACATGCTTACATTGTTCGGTTTTATAGTCTTCGCTGGTTTCTTGTGTTTCATCTAGTAGATTTTCGGCAAACCATTGGTTGAAGTTACCCCCTGTAACATCAAATCAAATTGCTTAGTCTTATCTAGACACTGTTTGTTAGCATATTTCAAATCACATATATTCAAATTATAAACCTACATAGATTGGCATCGGAATTAACTTAATGTTTATGTATTTTTGAGTGTCCATTCTACTACTATCGCCATTTATCAATGTCCATCAACAACTACGGCGATTAACATAATGTGAATTCAAACAGATAAGCTACTCTTATGACTTGTAACTATGTATAACTTACATAAATCTGAGTACTCCTGGCAAATAGATTGGGTTATTGGATTTCCCATTCCGGGATAAGTTGGCTCTGGGCTATATGCAGTATCTGGGATCGCTTCTCCTGTGACGGTGTTAACGCAGTAAAAGAAAAACGCAGTACTTTGCATCGCCTGAAAATACAAATACCGATTAATAACTCATACCACATAGACCGAAACTGCACATTGCCAATGATATTGCACACTGCCAATTACTTAGTCTAGTTCACAGAATTACTTATGTTTGTCATAGTTATGAGAGATTAAATGCTACCGAGATCCTCGTCTCTAATATTCACATTGACAATTGCAATAACAAACTTACGTTGTATTGTCCATCGTCCTGGCAATCGGGCAGGTTGAAGTCAGCTCTCTGTGGTCGTTCAGCAATGTGGGCAAGAAGTTCTTTTCGTTCGATATGGCATTTTCCCGTTTCAGATTTATCTAATACAAAACAAATGCAAAACTTTTTGTTTTCGATATTTTTGTGGATACAATTATAAAACGTTATTCGGCTGTTGTTTGTCTTTAGTACAGTTGTGGTATACTGAGATCTGATTGTTTATATAATGACGTCATCAATATGTGATAATGACTTACCGGTTTCGCAGTTGAGTTGATCGAGATTTAAGGAGTGAATTATTGTATCCTCACGGGGTTTGCCAGTTTTGGGATCGACGCAAAAACATGACGGTTCAAGTTCGTAAACACATTGAGCAAGCTGAAAATGAACATTTTATGATTAACTACAACTTTCACATATTCAATAAATTGAGTATTAACTGAGAAGATGTCTGATAAACCTGCACACTTTATATTGAATCGAAAGTTGTCATATAAATCTCAGGTATAGAATGTTTACCTTCCATTCGGTTCCGTCTGAAGTGCATTCAGGAAAGTAGTATGGTTCCGAAAGGATCTTTCCGGATTTCTCGAACTCTGCTCCGACCTGGTCATAGCGATCCCAGCACGGTGTAGATGTTCGTGGTTTAAGAGGCACAGCTGCATTACAAACATGTTGATTGTTACACAACAACGGAGCTATTACGTCATACGCAATTCGAGTTTTAACGAATGTTTTACAGTTGCGTCATTGCATATTCAGTTTGAGTCGTTTATTCAATGATTATATTTTTAATGATTGTGACCTTTGACAATGTAAGATTTCGCCACGACATAGGCGTCATTGACTGAGTTATCCCGGTCTGCGCTCAAACGATGGCAAATGAACTTGATCAGTGCTGTTGCCGTTTATATTGGCTTCAGTTTAGCGCTGTAAAAATGGCATGGCATAGCCTACATTACAACAGCATATAGTCAAACATATACCTTGAACTGCAACAAAGCAGACGACAACGATGAAGAAAATGAAGCTCATTGTTCTCTTCAAATAGATGATTGTTGAATTGTTGTTACTTTAGCGATGAATGGCTTGATAACTCCTTACGATTCGCATCTGGTTATATAGTCTCGACATTTTTTCTTTTTTCATTTATTTTTTTGCATTCATTTATCAATTCGTTACATTGAATCGCGCAGCGTCATTCCAGTGCCTTATATCGTAAAAATGACTTCTAAATTTAGCATTCTTGAAGACAAAAATTATTGAAAGGAGCATATAAACCAATAAAAATAATTTAACCGTAATGTTTATGGCATACTACGTGACAAAGAGCAGAGTCTATTTTTTGAAATTGCAGACAAATAATGGCCATCGTTTTGATATTTTGATATTTATAGTTTGGTCTATTTCTCGGAAGTAGTTTTTTGCTTTATTTTGAAGTTACCAACACCAAGCATGTGGTAGTTACAAAAAACTTTTCTCGGGGCCCTATGAACTGTATTTAGGAATTCCTTTAGACAGCGTTATAAATGGCAGAGAGATGGAGTTTAAAACATAGATTGTCAGGATAAGACTTGAACACATTTTGAATGAAAGAATGCTACTACCTGCTTCCCTCCCCCTCCTTCTAAGCCACGAACACGTTACTTAAATTAATTCGGAAAACCTGTTTTTTTGCCATTCCCGGGAATTTAGCCACAAAAATGACTGAGATTGTTTGCTCGATCTCTTTCCTCCTGACAAAAATCTTGGTTAGTCCGTTCGGTAGGATAGAAATCTACTCATATAAGTTATCACAAATTTTCAGGTGGTGCTAGTATGTTGACTAGTAACAGTTAATCTATTTCATAGCCTACAATTGTAACTTTAAACAGAAGACACAGAAAAAACTTCAGTAGGTTAACACTTTTAATGTAAGAGTGCATAAAATGGCTTTTATTTCTTTTTGTTTACAGTAAACCATAACAGTGCTAGGTTGATTAACCCCAAATAAACAAAAACTATGCAAATAGAGTAGCCGATACGCCATAATTACGAGATGCTTAACGAGTGTTAGTAACGCTGGTTACCTGGTTGGCTAGCAAAATTCAGTATGTGTGTAGTTCTTTATTTAATTTTAATTTTACTATTTTCATATAATCAAGTCGTTATTATAAAATACCTGATAACGAATGAGATAATATCAAATGAATTCAATATCAAATGAAGAATAAAGCCATTATACTGTAAAAGCGGGAGTTATTACGTTTTTGCTGTGTAGTACTCGAAGAGTGAATAGTAAGCATATGCAGCGCGTACATTACCTTTATGACTCAATAAATCGATTATTGAGTCTTTAAAGCAGCTACGTAATATCAGGCAGCTTTTGTTGATATTGAATAATATAGCTTTGTAAGTAGCTGTTTCCCAAAATTCTTTAGGACACCGTTGTAATTAAAGGATTGGGTACAGTAAGTTACGGAATTATGGTACGCTACGATTAAATTTTGAGGAAAAGTGCGGTAAAAATTACGCACAGTATTTTGTTGCATACTACGATACGGAAAAACAGTACTGTTTTTCTTGTACCGTACTCTTCCCGGAGGCCTAATTTAAAGTTCCCAAAACTCACACAAAGTTCCAACTTCACAGCTGTAACAAAATCGCATCATTATAGCGTAAAATTCAATTAATTGCAAAAAGTTGGGCCTTACTTGATGTTATTAACGTAGAATTTTCTTGAACACCGCCTTTTATAACAGAAACAAATCTGTTTTAAAGTACGATAACTCTGTAACATTTTCTAGGAGATTCGTTCTGTGATGTAGCAATGGTGTGTTGCAATAGTATAGTAATCATGTGATTGTATTTGTTTGTTTCATTAGAAATCGCCAGAATTATCTTTTGAACCTTCTACAGCTTAACGATTGTATATATAGAGCGTTGTTACGATTATTAATTATTCTAGCTTCAAGATCGTATATCCCAAGAAGACTATTATTCCAGGGGGAGTGGTATTATTTTGGATTATAAATTCCAGCACACATTTGCTGTTACGTACCGGTAAAAACAAAACTTCAGCAAAATAATTGGTACGAAATGGTAGGGTATTACGGTACAGAAAATGATACCAAGTGGGAACAGTATGGTCTCTCATTTTGAGATGAGACCTTTTGATAATTTGATCGCTCTAGCTCTGTATTTTAACTCGTACCACTTTTGATCAAGCTACTCGTACCATTTTTTATCATCAGAAAAAAAATACCCTTACTTGTAAACGCTTTACTATTCTTTTCATCACGGGCGGTAAGTATACTTACAACAGTTGACTTTCGTCCAATACTCGCATAAATAATTCTCTTTTGAGGAGTTACAGGAGAACGACAAAATGCTCTTTCAAACGTTGGCTTTGTAGAGTGAAAAAGTGCAAATTGGTTTGAAAACAAAGTTTTTGTATTTAGAGAGCGATCCCTTTACGGTTCCTAAACAGTCTTGATCACATTGATTCAAGGTAGATCTAAGTATATTATCAAGAATAATTGTTTAGAAATGTCAAATGTAAATAATACGCTTTAAGCGATCGAGTTTATGGTTATTTCCACTTATATTTAGATCTGCTACGCTAGGATGTTAAAGGCATATTTTTGAAATATCTTTTATTAGGTTTTGACCGAACAACTGCTATGAACTACAAACTCTGCAACCAAAAACAGATTAGCAACCAGGATCACAAGGAATTGAAACAATTTTTAAGTATCTTGAAAAGCTTATTCATCTAATTTTCCAGACAGAGTTGTAGAACGTATTACTTTAGGTAGCATGGTCAAGAATTAAGCACTTTAAGCAGCCTGTGGCCAATCTAGTCACTTTTGGTTGGTGGAGTGAACGAGTAAAAATTCTACATGGACGTGTGTTCAATCCAAATTGAAAGCGAATATCATTCTTCTTGCAGATCAACTTTTTTAAACTCTGTTTCGAAATAAGGTACTTTTTCGATAAAAACATTAACAAACAGGTGTACTCAAGCATAAATTGCAAAGACTCATGTGTGGGATGCATTCCCTATTTCCCCCTTAGATCTGCTATTGTGTGTTGCGTCGTTATCTCGTCTCTGGCTACGCTTTTGATGAAGAGATTGCGAATTCAATGTTGCTTAGGCTTGTTTTTTTTGTGTTTGTGCCTCTATATGTCACATAAACAATGATCGCACATGTCCTGACTCAATTGTTTGGGACACCCAGATCTTGGTAACACGATTTCGACAGATCAGTGGACGTATCATCGTCTGGTTCTCATCACATTTTCAGGCTGCAGAGGCATCCAAAAGGAATGCAAAAGACACTTTGATATAATCGTATCTACTTGGTTGCGGTGCTCGCGGCTCAAATGCAATGTGCCGGGCCGCCGACAGCACTGGAAACTCCGAAGCGATTCTGAACACAAAATTCTGTTCAGCGGATACGATAAAGAGTGTTTTTCTGTGATTGTGATACAAAATTACACGACACCCTAAACTATCAAACACTTTTTTGAAAAGGGTTTCCTAAAATACTTCTGTTATATCTCCAGTTTCTATCATAATTTCAATTCTAACTAGAATTCACACACAGATTTTCAACAATCAATAAACCGGATGATGGGGGAGGCAAAACGTTTAATAGCAAATAAAAGATCAAAATTTGTAGTTTTGTCTTCTTGTCTGTAACACACTGTAATCTTCTTTAACAGCTAAAAACAGGAAAATCATTTTGGTTGAGTCTCAAATTAAGAAGAGTCCAGCGTGACAGTTTTAATGTACACTGAAGCGTTAACGTATTACACAAGCCTACTATTTTGTACATGTACGGTAATATTTACTGCTACTGTAGATTACACGTAATCAGCTATAGCTATTTCTTTTCAATCAACATAGTAGACTTTGTTATATCAAACACTTTTTAACTGCTAAAAATAGAAAAATCGTTTAATCGCGTTTTGCAATCAAAATTATCCAAACGTGACAATTTTTATGCACACTGAAGCGTTAACGTTCTACAGAAGCCTACTATTATGTACATGTACAGTAATATCTACCGCTAGCGTAGACTACACCCAATCAGCTATAGTCATTTGTCTCAATTGACATAATAGGCTTTGTTATATCCAACATTATTAGTTTATGACGAATCAATTCTGTTATTGTGAAGAGTTTCCATTTAAATGGATAAAACGCGACTATCAATTTGGGTAAATACGTCATGGGAACGGTAAACACGTGAAAGTAATTTTCCGATGACAGATCGTTTCTCATAAGAATATAGCGACGGGGTCGCCATTCGTGTCACAAATTTAGAGGAAGTTTTATGAATACCATACACATAAAACTACGTTACAGCAGTTAATTTGTCTCCGGTTTGTTCACGCAGTAAAATGAATATGGGTAGATTTGGCAGTACACGCCACGTTGCGTATCCTATTCTCCCCAAGATCATTTCTCAAACAGTTTTTGCAAACTAAAAATTTTCATTATCTTTTCAAAGTCTACCCAACCAAAGCATTATTACGCGCTGTGGTAGCAAGTAATAGGTTCTTCAAAACTAAATAGCTGGTATGAACTCAAGTCATCAACCTTTACGACTATGCATGACACCTTTGCAACTATACGTCTAAACACAGATGTATTTAGAGTAGACCCACTTTGGAATTACCAATGCTGATGTCACACAACGCACGACAAACCGTCAACTACACGAATAGTAAACAGCCTGACAGTGCTTTCTCAAGCTCTTCTGTTATTTGGAAATACCTAGTAATCGACTTCTTTAAAATTCTGAGAAAATCAACATTTAGTGTTTCATGTCAATATTGCAATGGGTATAGTACGGTGGTTTTGATGTTGCAATATATATACACACACCTATGTATATGTATATATATACGAAGTGTGTCATAAAAGTTCTGAAACTATGCTCTCTGTGTAAGTCATAGTTAAGCTATAAGACTAAGTTAAATGGCAGACAATTTAATAACTTCTTGAGAGTATTTAACCGAAATTTCAGCTCACTGTAACACTTATTATGCATTTCAGGTAGAGAAAAAATAGTTTACATACTTACTGTCGTTTTACAAATTTTATCATTTAGCTCGACGATTTAGTAATGACAACAGACCAACGAACCAATCTCAAATTTCTAGTTCGTTTAGGAAAATCTCCTTTAGAAGCTTTCTATATGCTTCAACAAGTCTACTAAGAGCAGACTTTGTCTCATTCAACAGTTTTTCTCTGGCACAAAAGATTTAAAGAAGGACGTGAGGCTGATCCCAGGGGTGGAAAGCTTTCCATCAGTGGAAATAAAACATTTTTTGATGTCAGAGGCATGGTACATTATGAATTTTTGCTGCAGGGTCAGACTGTCAATCGGCATGTTTACAAAGAAATCCTGCAAGGTTTGCTTCGCTCAGTAAGGGAAAAAAGGCGAGATTTGTGGGAAAGCAACACGTGGTTGCTTCATCACGATAATGCGCCCGCACACACTGCGTTAAGCATTCGGAAGTTTCTGGTGAATAAAAACATCACAGTGCTGGAGCAACCTCCCCCTCCCTATTCGCCAGATCTTGGTCCATGTGACTTTTTCCTTTTCCCGAAAGTTAAAAACATCACTAAAGGAACACATTTTTCAAGCTCGGATGCCATAAAAATGCTGTAAAGAAGGAGCTTTGTGGAATACCCCAAGAGTCATTCCAGAAGTGCATCGATGCATGGAAAAGAAAAATAGAAAAGTGCATTAAACATAAGGGGGACTACTTTGAAGGGGCCAATGCATAATTCTTTGATTAAATTAAAAAAAATTATTGTGACCTCAGTCCTTTGTGACACACCTCGTATATATATATATATATATATATATATACAGGGTGGTCCAAAAGTAGGTGGACAGTAGTCAAAATTGGCTTATACCTAAAGTAGGTGAATGTTATTAAAAAAAAGATTATTTGTTGGTTATATTTGCATTTCTTATATATTTTTCTTTATTCTTTCTTATATAACCAACAAATAATCTTTTTTTTACTAATATTCACCTAATTTAGGTATAAGCAAATTTTGACTACTGTCCACCTACTTTTGGACCACCCTGTATATATATATACAGTATGTACAAGGTACCGCAAAATCTATAAAAAATATAAAACCTGTCCTGTTGTAACCCAAACAGGACAGGAAATCAGGTGCTACACCTTACCCAAGGGTGACCTGGGAGCAACAACATGTAAGAGACAGTTCCTTTATGTTTCAAGGCAAATAAACCCTGTCGCCAATTGCACATGTAGTTTTAAGTCATACACCTAGAATTATCAACAAAGTAATGATGAAGTCATTACAAAAGCGAAAGTCTGTAAAATGTTGAACCAGCTCCGCAACATTCAAGCAGCTATCGTTGTTGCTTAGGTATGAAAATACCTGTTTCACGAAATTCTTTAGGACGCGCATGTATTAGTATCAATATTAGGTATCGCATTCAGCTGATAAATGGAAAAGAGCTAGAGCAGTAGTTCTGAAACCCAACATTATTGCGCACGCGAGAAGCAAACAACAAGTTCTTGAAAGCTAAATAGTTGGTATGTCCTCCACTCAACAATCTTTGCGATTTTGCGTGACATCTTTACAACTATGCGTCTAAAGACAGATGTGTTTAGAGTAGACCCGCTTCGGAGTTACCACTGCTGATGTTACAAAACGCACAACACACCGTCAACTACACGGATAGTAAACAGCCTGACACATAGCGCTGTTACCTTGCACATACTGTATATGCTTTTTTTAGTGTATATTTTTATTTGGCTGGTACCTCACAGGTGCTATGGCCAAGCTATTATCTTTTTATATTTGAGCAAAATTCTTTTCATGTGCATGTATTAACGCATATCGTTTTGCCATCGTCTCCTTTTTTTTGTTCACACTGCTGTCAAATTTAATTTCTTTGTTTGCTGATTTGGGCAAAAATAAAAGAAATTAATGATTGATTGATTGACTGATAGTTAATTTATTTATTACCTTATTTAGTTATTTTATAATGATGACTTAAATTTAATAAAATAATAAAATCGAAATTAAGTGAAGATAAATAGGCCTGGCAAATTTTGAAAACAGTTAATGAAAGTTGCGAACACCGTTGTGCATCGCGTAATTATTGCATACCGGCGAGTCTAATCTCTATCATGTTTTCTTTATTTGGAATTAATCAACATAGTGCAGTTAGGGTGTAGTGTAAACGGAAAGATATGCAACTCATTTTAAGTACCCGTACATTAAATGTCTTGTTCTTACAAGCCTTTTCTTTGGCTTCTTCTTTAAGGCTTTGATTTTTATATTTTTAATATTTCACTCTCTGCTATCCAAACATTATAATGCTCGAGATTTTTATTAGCAACCTTTTGCATCACTGACTGAACTTTATATTTCAATATTCAGATAATTGCTTTTGTACAAAAAGTAAAAATCCATATAAATTATCAGTAATAACTTCATTTATTTGACCTATAATGCTCAAGCGAAGCGACAATCCTGTATGAGATTACTTCAAAGTTAATAATCAAGATGTTGGTAAAGCAGTCTGCATACTTTGCAAAGAGAGAAATCTCGCAAATAAATTTGGGAACCTCTGAACTGGATACTCATACTTTTGTAAATAACTGGAGCAATTTCATGGAAAAGTTCAGCAAGAATGTAAGCTTGGCTTAAATAATACTCAACACATTCAATTATTTCCCAAAAATTTTGTTTCGAAAGTGGTTTTAAAAATTCAGTTTTGATCTATGGCGTTGTCGGATGGGAAATTAGGTAACTACGGACACTAAAATAGAGCAATTGTAGCTGTTAACAGTGAATAACTGGATTTCAAACCAATTTTCTGGCAGAATCATAAAGAAATCCTGTTTCGAATTTTGCCTGTCATTGTTTTTATTTGTTTATCAGTTATTTTTCTTGGCTATCTTTTAGTATAGCTAGTAGACTGTTTTCCCACTCAATAATGTCATAGTTCAGTTTTGTAATTTTAAAATAGCTTTTAAGTGAAAGACTAGAGAGCAAAATATTTTTAGGAATGATCGAATGCCACTTGATGATTATTTTAAGCGTAATTTTGCATTTCCACCGCCCTCCTTATTTGATAAAATAAAATGATTGACGGATAATATACATTACCAATTAGCAATTAGATAATTCTTTTGTTTTAAGCAAGTGTGTAGGTAATTTGTAAAGGTAAGTAGACACGAAATTCCTGTGCATATACAATAAACATTCGATAATCATTTCATGAATTTCAAATATTCGAGTTTCTTGCTGTTTGTCGATTTGAATTTGTTTGCAAGTTTGATTTGTTATCAGCACGTACAATATATGAGAGCACAAAATATTAAATGGTGAATCATCTGAACAGTACACAGAATAGCATAAAATGTAAACTGCGTATGCAGTAATACCACATCAATATATTTCAATTGTACAGTAGTTGCATAGATAACTTCACGGTATACTCTCACCCATTCGCGGTTCACCGTTTGCGGCCCCGCAAACTCGGGGATTTTGCAGTCAAAGGTTTTTCATAATTCTGACGATGTCGTGAATTTTTTAGGCCATTTTTTAGCAGAAAATTGTTTCAAAATTTAATTCAAGTTTTTGGTGTGTTATATGTAATTATATTGTCCACCTGTATTATTTACGTGATATAATGCCACCAAAATGCGCAGCATTTTCTGAGTCTGCATGAGAAAGTAGAACTGCTTGATATGGTAAATGAAGGAAAAAGTTATGCTGCAGTAGGACGTCATCACGGAGTGAATCAAAACACCGTGAACCGTGCGTTAATAAAGTGAAAGTGTGAATGAAGTAAGTGAATGAAAACACCGAGCATTACACACAGGAAAATCAGAAAACAATCAGATCTAGAGTAGCATCGAGTTTTTGTGAAGGTGCTAAGATGGTAAATGTTGTACAAAACAAGATAGTTGTTGTTTGTGTATTTGTTTAAGTTATTGTTATCGCATGTTACTAAACAATTAGTGTATTAATGAGTAAGACTGTCTTTAGAATGTGTTTGGGAAGCATATTTTATCGTACATAATATCATACATAGGCATTTTTGAACTGCATCAATAGTTTGTGGATTTTCGGGATTCGTGGGAGGGGAAGAAACGTAACTCCTACGAATAGCGGGGGGATAATGTATAAGCTTCGGCTTCATCAAAATTCTAGCTTTGGTACATTCCTATTCCAAACACTGACCAAATCAAATCTTAAATTGCCTATGGCTCTGAGCGTCTACACAAAAACTATAACTACCGCCTGCTGGGTGTTGGCAAGCCAAAAATATAGCAAGAAATTGACCCATCCGAGAAATAGACCAAAAAGTTAAACAAAATCAAAACGATGACCTTTATCAGCATATGTTAAAAATATAAATTGTGCACTTTCTCATGTCGTGCGCCTTAAACGCTCCTATTTAATAATTGAATATTCGTTTGAATAAGTTTAGTTTTCAAGAATTCTTAATTTAAGAGACATTTTTACGGAATAAGGCGCTGCAATGACTCTGAGCGATTTAACCTGATATAGTGATAACGTCTCGGAAATGAAAAAAATATTTAAAAAAAGAAAAAATGTCGAGACTATATAACCAGATGTAAATCAGACGGATTATCAAACAATACATTGCAACAAATACCCAAACAACAATTGAACAATCCTCTATCTGAAGACAACAATGAACTTTATTTTCTGCATTGGTATCGTCTGCTTTGTCGCAGTTCAAGGTATATGTTTGAATATATATTTTTATAATGTAGATTATAAAAGGACATTTTACAATGCTAAACTGATTTCAACATATACGGCAACAGCACTGATCAAGTTCATTTGCCATCGTTTGAGCGCAGACTGGGATAATTCAGTCTATGTCGTTTATGCTGTGGCAAAATCTTACATTATCAAAGGTCACAATCATTAAGAACAGTATTATCAAATAAACGACTCAAACTGAATATGCAATGACGCCACTGCAAAACATTCATTAAAACTCGAATTGCGTATGACGTAATAGTTTGTGGTTGTGTAACAATCAGCTTGTTTATAATGCAGCTGTGCCTCTTAAACCACGAACATCTACACCGTGTTGGGATCGCTATGACCAGGTCGGAGCGGAGTTCGAGAAATCCGGAAAGATCCTTTCGGAACCATACTACTTTCCTGAATGCACTTCAGACGGATCCAAATGGAAGGTAAACATTTAATGGCTGAGATTTATATGAACACTTTCGATTCAATATAGAGTGTGCAAGTTTATCAGACGTCTTCTCAGTTAATATTTAATTTTTTTATTTTTGTATAAATGTTATTCAATTTCAAATTGTTTATTTTCAGCTTGCTCAATGTGTTTACGAACTTGAACCGTCATGTTTTTGCGTCGATTCCAAAACTGGCAAACCCCGCGAAGATACAATAATTCACTCCTTAAATCTCGATCAACTCAACTGCGAAACCGGTAAGTCATTATCACATATTAATGACGTCATTATATAAACAATGAGATCTCAGTATAATACAACTGTAATAAAGACAAACAACAGCCGAATAACGTTTTGTAATTTTATCTCACAAAAATATCGAAAACAAAAAGTTTTGCATTTGTTTTGTATTAGATAAATCTGAAACGGGAAAATGCCATATCGAACGAAAAGATCTTCTTGCCCACATTGCTGAACGACCACAAAGAGCTGACTTCAACCTGCCCGATTGCCAGGACGATGGACAATATGAGGTAAATTTGTTGTTGTATTAACAATTAATGACGAGGATATCGGTAGCATTTAATCTCTCATAACTATGACAAACATAAGTAATTCTGTGAACTAGACTAAGTAATTGGCAGTGTGCAATATCATTGGCAATGTGCAGTTTCGGTCTATGTGGTATGAGTTATTAATCGGTATTTGTATTTTCAGGCGATGCAAAGTACTGCGTTTTTCTTTTACTGCGTTAACACCGTCACAGGAGAAGCGATCCCAGATACTGCATATAGCCCAGAGCCAACTTATCCCGGAATGGGAAATCCAATAACCCAATCTATTTGCCAGGAGTACTCAGATTTATGTAAGTTATACATAGTTACAAGTCATAAGAGTAGCTTATCTGTTTGAATTCACATTATGTTAATCGCCGTAGTTGTTGATGGACATTGATAAATGGCGATAGTAGTAGAATGGACACTCAAAAATACATAAACATTAAGTTAATTCCGATGCCAATCTATGTAGGTTTATACTTTGAATATATGTGATTTGAAATATGCTAACAAACAGTGTGTAGATAAGACTAAGCAATTTGATTTGATGTTACAGGGGGTAACTTCAACCAATGGTTTGCCGAAAATCTACTAGATGAAACACAAGAAACCAGCGAAGACTATAAAACCGAACAATGTAAGCATGTTGATCAAAAATATAACTTTTATTTAACGCTTTACATTTGTTTAGGTACTGTTTTTAACAGTTGGCAGCTATTGGTGACTTTACATGTAATGTGTTTCAAGTTTTAAATGTAGTTCACTATTTTCAGGGAAAGACTACAGAGCTACTCACGCCAATGATGCACTGAGGACTCACTTTGGAACGCCATTGGAGGAATTAGTGGAGCATCAGATAGAGGGCAGTTATGAGTGGAACGAGATACCATTTGAGGAAGCCTAGATCATAACTAGAAAATGGCTGAAATCAGCTGATACGAAAAATGTCCGTGCGGCGTCATAGAGGGAATATCATGTCGCATTGCAACAAAACAATGTTACGATTAGCTAAACTGCAGTTTTGCTAAATGCATCGCTAGCCTCTTGCATTACTATAAATGTTACGATTATTATACAACTTAAAAATGGAAACAAATTTTGGTTTAAGTCTATCGGAATGACATCATATCTTGATGCAGTAATATGTGATCTGCTTATGATTACTCTTTAAACATATTGATTAAGTAACTGCTTGGAGCTGGACGATAAAGATTGAACTTTAAGAAGTGTTGTTTAGCAAAACTATGTTGTAAACTTCAAATTGAAAGTATAAGCAACAATATTTCGCTTACCTATCCATGAAGAGCTCCAACCACCACTGTGATGTTTTGTTAATATTTATGTTGTCGTGCCAATGTTGTGCTTTGAAGTTTGTAAGTTTACTACCATAATTAAATTGGATTGAACCTCGTTAGAATATGGTCCGAAAATGAACATTTTTTGAGGAAGCAGTCTATTTATTTGAATGTTTATTATAACTTTATTTACTTGTGGTTTGTAGTAAAATGCAACTGTAATAGGTCTATTGATTTTACCAGTGTCGTAATATTTATAACTCGCGTACTAGGAATTGTAACGACATGATGAGTTTTATACACTTTTATAAGTTTTGTCCCACTTTCGTGTTTACGGTCATATGTTTACTACCATTGTTAATGTGTGCTGGTTTTTATTTCATTTTATGATTGCAATATATAAACTTCTACTAAAATATTACTATGTAGTGTTTCATTGTTCATTGACTTAGCTAAGACTGTTCAGAACAAAATAAGGAGACTTCAATCTGTCCTACACAGCAAAATGCAAAGAGCTGGAGAACATTTTGAGATTGAATAACAGCGCATTGATTCAGAAAAGCCCTTTCTTTCCAAAAATTACCAACATTTACGCCTACACTTGTATTAACATTTCTCTGTATCTAATGTTGATTTTCCTCTACTTGAGACATTTATTGCCTGCATATCGATTTGAAGTAAAGCCTTTGCAAAATCGAAAGGATGGAGAGAATTTAATAGCATGGGCTCATAACCACGACTGATTCCTTCTAAAGTTTCAAGAACAAATGCAGTTTTTGATTGAGACACTGAAAGACTGAATTCAATGCAGACCTAGCGTTTAATGTCAAGCTCAACTCCACCTGCCTATTTCGTGAATACAGGCAAGTGTTACAAAACTTTTCTCGATCACAACATCGACATTCACAGATAGCACCTATTGGCTAAGTGACACCTACGCACCGATCATAAGCAAACTGGCCTCCCTGTCAATTGCATAAGGTAATCAAACCTCACAGGTTTAATTAAATCTTATCAACGAAAAACTTTCGTGCGGTGGTCCTAACTCGGTCGGGAAGGGAAATCGTCAACATTAGACCCAGTATACTGCAGTTGAATATCGAATGACTTACCAACAGCAAGCCTCATGTCATTGCGCAAACTGCAAACAACAACGATGTTCTCGTCGTGCTGTTTGAGCAGACCCACTGTGTTTTATTTATCGTCTGCTAGTGTTGATGCAAACAATCGACTATCTAACCAAAAGTGCTTGAGAAGTTACCTTGGTCACAACATTGGCCATCGTTGATATAAATACGAAAACTCTTGATCTCAATTGTCAGTGTACCAATGAATCAATGGAACTTCCGCAATGCTAAATGGAAGCTCGTTTTCCACCAACAAATCCACCAGGCAGCTACCGCCGCTAATTATTACCGATATGGGTGAGGCGTGTCAAAAATTCTGCAGCGTTCTAACATCACGGCATCTCGGATGTTTTAACACCGGATGACTTGGCCGCAGCACTCCAGCATATTTAAATCACAAAAGTGTCCAGGTCCTGACTCCATCTGTCCGGAGGCATGTTGCCATCGAAACCTAATTGAAGATTTTTCAAAAATATGCCTATTACATGTCAGAGTAGCTGACCTACATGTAAATATGAGTGGAAATAAGCACAAAGTGAGTGGTTTGAAGTAGAGTGGTCCAATCTCTGCTGCGCAGGCCACATGCGGCTCGCGGACAGCTTTTGTGTGTCCTGCGAACACTTTGGTATATTGTATTTTTAGCGTGAAAAAGCTCAGGAGTTGAAGTATACCTACATCTTACATAGATGCATGGCAATAACCCTGGTCCTAGCCAAGCTGTATACCATCAAGGTGTAGATCGATGTGTAAAGAAATTTGCGTAGCAATGCTTTTTTACGCTTTGCCACAACACAGGCACACGCTAACTTTTGCTTTTGGTTGTAAGTACCGACTCTCTCATTCTGTGGTCGTCGTCGTCGTCGTTGAATCGTGCTATCCATGATCTCGACTATGTACTACACGGATAGTTGGTTGGGCAGCAGGATACACACCAGGGGAGACTTAGATCAAGACGCCCATTTGTACCTGCTGCGCGGAAACTATTAGATAGTTTGTTCAAACTGAACATCCGCGAGAAGCAGTGAACGAAACATAAATGGAACGCGAACTACTTGAAGAGTACTTCAAGGGTCCGCGCTTTCATTCCCAGACTCATTCCAGGTGGCCTTAAATGTGTCTGCCCAGAGCATCTTGAGTAAGGCTCAATCGCCTGCGGACTTGTGTAGGACGTTTTCACTCGTTCATGTACAAAGGGGGTCTCGCTCCATCACCGCATTGCAAATTTGGCGCCACTCAGCGAACTGTAGATCACTTTATATCTTCTTATCTCATACACCATGTACCAAAAGGAACACGAGGTCTGCAGGTTTTGGATGATGCAACTCGATGTTGGCTTAACACCATTACTGCCAGCATCTAACCTGGGCAGCATAGCAGCCCAGGGTGGTAATAGGATCCTGTAGTTTTCAGTCGTTTTGATTTCATGGGCTTTTTGAAAACTTTGCTAACATGCTGTTGACCTCAAACTCAATTGCCGACTTAACGCCATGCTTTTCTATGGGAAAACTGACGGTATTTTTGTCTTAAAGGAAGATTGAAGACGATCTTGGAAACTTTTGAAAAATCTTTTGTTGGCCAAAAAAGTCTTATGTGAATCCCGATTAGGAATCACTGCTTTAGTCGAAATTAACTTCGAGTTAGCAAATGAATTTGATATTAGCGTTGCCAGAAGCAAATGCGAAGGAGGAAAGAAAAAAATAAAATTTTTAGTCTTTTGAGTTTGTCGATTTTGTAAAATGACTTTTACAAAAATTGTGTTTTAATTTCTAATTTACCGTATTTACTCGCTTATAAGACGAGAATTTTTCCTCGAGATTTCGGGCTCAAATTGGGGGGCCCGTCTTATAGGCGAGGTCTACATAGATAGAAAATAGTTCACTCAGAACTGCGCAGATATGACGTGAAGATGGGAGCCGTCTTATAAGCAAATCGTTTAATCGAATACATACGTTAGTCAAATTTGTGCTTGAAATTTGTTTGTTGCCTTGCGTGGAAATTATTGGCGTTTTGAGGCAATTAAATCTTAAAATACCTATCATTCGAGATTAAAAAATTTAAAAGCATACCCTCTACAAACTCTTCTTGTTGAGCCTAATGAGCATTGTGTAAAAGTCTTGTAAGCAACTGGCAGTTTTAACCTCCGGGTAGGTGTTTCCTAAAGTTTGTCTTGTGGTGATTACGTGCTTATTTGATTTTGCTTTGCTTTGTGTTGACTGTAAATTAATTTGTATTTGGCTTTATTTTTAATATCACAATCAGTATTTCCCATACCTGGTGTTAAACATCAACGTTAGCATTTGGTATGGGAAATTGCATTGCTTTCACGCCAACCTTATCAAAACTCCATTGCTTTATCATGTCACGTGGTTCGTGTGCATATGTTCGTATCGCCCGATTTAACTATTCTGCTATAATTCTGTTCTGTTAATATATTTATTGATTGCTATCACCAATAAAAGGAACAAACTCTATATTGAGTGAAGATTAGCCTTGGATTACAGTAGAATTAAAAATATAAGCGAACTCACGACATTGGTACCCCGAGTGCACTCTCTCGGATTACGACAGAATTTCAAAGCTTCTCAACATTGGACCATCATCATTGGTGCGGAAAAACCACTGAAGCCGTTAAAACGCGAAATCTTTTCCATTCAAATCGAAGAACGTAGCCGTCCGAACAAAGGCAAAGCCGAAGCGACAACGAAGCGCAGTAACAACAACAACGCAGCGTCAACGACGACGAGGACGAAGAACGAATAACTTTTCCCAGTACGAACATTCTTATTTTTATCATATTTTTGTGTTATAGTGTTGTCATTTTGCTCTGGGTCATATGTTTTTTTAAATCTTTTGTATAATACCCATATCACCACTTTTACTTCTCATCAATGCATAAATTACCCGGTACCTTTTATAATTTACGCAACCGTAAGGTAAAAACTATGGACCATGATGAGCTCACGCATGTGTCCACAATCTCTGTTACAGCTACAACTTCCCTTTCCAATCCAGACGCGTATCCTTCCTCTTCGTCCGCTCCCCGTTTGTCTTCCAAACCTTCGTTTATGCCTCCACCTCCACCCCCCACTTCGACCTCTCCACCTTTTCCCTTTTCTGGCACCGATATCGATTATCCACCTTTTTCAACGCTAGGGTAACCCTTAAACATCGGTAGAGCAGGATCATCGTCTTCGCAGCCCGTGTCCGCAACCTGTCATGCGTCTCCTTTACAGTCAACGTACGTCGAACCCCACGTTAATGCATTGCCTGTTTCCCACGGCCATTCATCGGCGTCGCATTTCCAAGACGACCTGGCACCAAACCATAACCCGTTTGTCTCCCCGCGTCCCCCTTTATTAGGTAATCGATCAGTGGGTATCGAGACTTGGGCTCAGAATTTAACAACTCCACGATTACAGTCAGTACCAAACCAACAAGCGTCGCCACCTATCCCTAACATCACCTTGCCAACATTTTGGGAAACCAATGTCGACTTGTGGTTTGCAGCGGTTGACCAAATTTTTGCCTCAAACGGGATTTGATGTGAGCAGCGAAAGTTTTCAGTGGCATTAAATTCGCTAGACTTAAAAAGTATTTAAAAGGTCCAGCATGTCGTCCGTAACCCGGGCATGTTTCCGTATACCAACCTAAAAACAACCCTGGCTAAGACATATCGACTCTGTGAAAACGATCGTTTAGACAAGTTGTTTCATAATACAGAGTTGGGCGATCGCAAACCTAGCGAATTGCTTCTCGAAATGCGATACCTGCTTGACGCGTTCAACACGTCGGATTCTCAGAGTCAAGCGGTCTTGCGCAAATTATTTCTTGACGAGCTTCCGGTTCAGGTTCGAACCATTCTAACTGGATCGTTCGACGCCAACTTAGATTTCATTGCACTGCGAGCGGACGAAATTATGGCCGCTTCAAAATCTTCCAACACTACTAATAGCCCCCAACGCTTAATCAACGAAATATTTGATCAGCGTCTAAATCAGTTGGCTGCCACTATACACAATTCGCCACAACCCCAATTCGCCTCACCACAACCCCCTCGACACCCCTGGTATAATACCGACGCTGGCCACTCCAGAGGACAGAATAGTAGCTTGCATAAGTTTGGAGGCCCTGAGAACCGTCCTACCCTCCACAGGCAACCCCACACGAAAAATTCTTGGCATCATCCTTCCCGCTACAGTGCCGCCGAAAGCGACCTTTGTTTTTATCATAAAAAATTTGCAATGCGCGCAAATAGATGCCAATCCCCTTGTGCATGGCGATCACGTTCGTTGCCAAAAAACGACTCAGCTCGCCACTGTGGGTCGGCAGCGTCGAGTCGCCAGTAAGTCCCGACCGCTCATTTACGGTTTTTGATCCTTCCAACAATGTCGAATTTTTAGTCGACACAGGGTCTCCGATTAGTTTGTGCTACCTGTTAAGGATTTCGCTTCTTGTGATCACTACTCAGGTTTGCAAACTTTATCCGCCATTAATAACACCCCTATATCCATTCATGGAACCAAGCATTTACAAGTACAGCTGCCAACAGGGGTCATTCATTCTTACCCCTGGACTTTTAAGGTAGCTAATGTAGAAATGGCTATCCTAGGCTGCAACTTCCTTGCATTTCATGGTCTGCAGCTCAATTTTACTGAGATGCTGCTTGCGGACCCCCATGTGATTGGTTCGCACGATGAGCGTGTAATCCAAGGAAGTCGGCTCAATAACGCCGAGGAGCGATATCCACCTCAACCTTCTATCAACGAGGTTCACAACTTATCAATCACTCGCGATATCAACTTGCTCCCAGCCGAGAAAACCGCAACTACCGATATTGGTGTGGGAAGTGTCGGTCAGGCTAGTACAAACAACCAATACGGTATCACACGTCAGCAGATTAATACATGTGAACAAGGCGATGTCACGTGTAAACAGGATGTCATGGCGTGTGACCAGGCACATACTGAACTACCTGTCGCCTCGGATTCCCCGGTTATCGCTACCGCCTGCAATCCAGCGAGTGACGTGAGAGTTGAAACCAAACCCTCCTTGTCCAGCTTTCCTCAGCCTCCTTCCAATCACCTACCGGCCCTTTGCGATATACCGCAGCCTTTGCAAAGTTGCACTGTGAATGCAACCACGTCTGCCCCAATAGATACTATTGTCAAAAATGATGTTCTGCGGGACGAGATTTTTTCAACATATCCAGGCGCTTTCGAACCCACCCTTACTCCGCAGCCTGTTCGCTGTAACATTGAGCACCACGTCATCACTAGTGGACCGCCAGTTGTGTCACGGGTTCGTCGTTTATCTCCTGAAAGGTTAGCCTTTGTCAAAAAAGAAATCCGACAACTGTTGGAGAGTGGCATTGTCGTGCCATCCTCATCGCCTTATGCCAGCCCTATTCATATAGTCCCTAAACAAAAGCCTGGCGATTTTTGGATGGTGGGTGATTACAGAGCCTTAACCCTTTAAACCCGACATTCCCACATTTAAAAGCTCTCCGACCCGAGATTTCCAGCCAAAAATTTTCAAAAAAAATCGTTTTCTTTTTTTTTTCGTTTTGAGATTATGAATCGCCTGCAGCTCTCAAACCAACTTCAAAATCAGTGTAATAACATTGAAATAGCCTTTGCAGGTGCAGATATGATCCTTATTGTACATTTTCACGTTTGGCCGGAAATCCGGCCTTTAGGGTTCAAAGGGTTAAACAATGTTACGCAACCAGATCGTTATCCTTTACCTTATTTGGCAGATTTTGTAGATATTGCTCAGGGCTGCACTATTTTTAGCAAGTTAGACTGCCATAAGGGCTATCATCAGATACCAGTAGCGAAACAAGATCAGCAGAAAACTGCTGTTATTACCCCAGTGGGTTTGTACCAGTACACAAAGATGCCCTTTGGTATGCGTGATTGTGGCAATACCTCCCAACGTTTTATGGATCAAGTCACGCGTGGGCTTAATTTTTGTTTTGCGTATGTTGACGATGTATTGGTGACATCCAGTTCTTTTGAAGAGCACAAGACTCACATGCACGAGTTAATGCGACGTTTCGCACACTATAGGGTGGTGCTTAACAAGGACAAATGTGTATTCGGTGTCTCTGAGATAACGTTCCTAGGCCACCTCGTGACTCAAGAGGGTATAAAACCCCTTTCCAAAAAGTGGAGGCAATTGAAGACTTTTTGCCTCCCACCAATCTAAAGAAGTTACGTCGTTTTTTGGGAATGGTTAATTACTATCGTCGTTTTATTCCGAATTACGCCGACACTTTACGCTCGCTCAATGCTCTTTTATCCCCCGACAAACCCAATAAAAAGCCGATCGACTGAACAACAGAAACACAAAAGGCATTCGCAACGATTAAGTCCCAACTCAGCGCCTCCACCTTGTTGAGCTATCCTATACCTGATGCTGTCAGTGCTATTTTTGTTGACGCGAGTGAGACAGATTGTGGTGCGGTGTTGCAACAGAAGCACGGTGATGCTTGGAAACCGCTGGCATTCTTTTCTCAAACCTTTTCGCAAGCCCAGCGCAGTTATTCGACTTTTGATCGTGAACTTCTTGCAATATATCTCGTGATCCGTCATTTCCGCTATTTTGTTGATGGTCGGCAATTCATTGTGTATACCGATCACGCCCCCCTGTGCCACGCCTTTTTCACACGTTCACGCCATTCATCTCCTCGACAACTACGTCATTTAAATTTCATCTCTCAATTTACAAGTGACGTGCAATACATTAAAGAGGAAGATAATTTAGTTTCCGACTGTTTGTCACGTGCAGTTGGCGTAATTTTTGGAGGACAGCCAGCTAGGGATTTTTTAGCCATGGCAGCGGCCCAAGCTCACGACCGCTCACTTACCGGTTTTCAAACCGGAGACCACTCATTGCAACTTGAGGACCGTCCAATTTCCGGACATGGCGTTTCGCTTCTAGGCGATGTGTCTACAGGAAGCTTCCGACCCCTAGTACCAGAGGCTTTCCGTAAGCAGGTATTTGAGACACTGCATTCCTTTTCCCATTCCGGTATCAAACACAGCCGAGAATTAATATCACGAAGATTCGTTTGGCCAGGTATGAATCATGACATCAAACGGTGGTGCAAAGCCTGCATCCCTTGTCAACAGTCAAAGGTGGGTGTACATACGAAATTTCCTTTTCAAAGGTTCGAGCCGGTTTCTTCTAAGTTTGCCCACGTTCATGTTGATATAGTTGGTCCGTTACCTCCTTCAAAAAGTTTCCGTTACATACTCACCATCGTTGATCGTTTTTCGCGCTGGCCAGAGGCTATTCCTCTTCCAGACATTACAGCACAGTCTGTGGTTGACGCGTTGGTGCTGCATTTTGTGGGTCGCTATGGAGCACCGGAGACCATTACCACTGACAGAGGCAGGTAATTCACCTCTACTCTCTGGCATGACTTAATGACATTTTTGGGGACCAAGATCATTCACACCACTTCCTATAACCCCAAGGCCGACGGCATCGTCGAACGTTTCCACCGCGTCTTGAAGGCGTCATTAAAAGTCCACACCAACCCGTCCGATTGGTTTTCTAATTTGGGTTGGGTTTTACTGGGAATTCGCTCTATGGTAAACAAAAACCACCCCTATTCATCTAGCGAAATGTTGTATGGTACTTCTTTACGCCTGCCAGGCGAGTGTTTTCACCTTTCAGAGAAATCACACAGCCCTAGCGCATACATATCTGACTTGCGTCGTTTCATGAAACATATACAGCCTGTCCGGGCTCGCGTCATAACCTCACAACTTACGAATCTTCCCCCTGACTTATCATCTTGCTTGCATGTGTTTGTCCGGCAAGATGGCGTTCAACCTCCTCTCCAACAACCCTACCGAGGCCCTTATCGTGTCCTGCACAGATCGGACAAGGTGTTTACTCTTGAGCTGGACAGGAACATCGACAACGTATGCATAGACCGTTTGAAACCAGCCAACATGTTGAACTGCTTTAATATTGGTGCGCTAGAGCCCAATCCATTAAGGGATCGCCCATCTGATGAGGGTGTTGCTACTGCTAATAGTCCTCCTTTTTCAGGAACCGTTTTATCTGAGGTTTCGATTGGTGCACCGCTTCCCGCAGTACCTGAAACACCACTTTTAGCCATGAGACGCGGCCGGATTGTTAGTAAACCAAGCAGATTTCGGTAAACCAAAATAACTAGCGAACAATCATGGATTTGTCTTTTTTGCCTTTCTTTTACTTTTGTCAGTGGTTGGCTTTTTATTCATTGTCCGCTGTTGCTTATCAGTTTTCGGTACCGCTGTGCCACACCAACATGTTCAAAAATGAATTCTTTATCCCACAGCCTGAAAAGTGTATCAAGCATAACTCATTTCGCGTACATATTTGTCGGGCTGCCGTCTATTACCCGAGTAAGCACGCTCTCCAGCTCCCGATTACTACTTGTGAAATGTACAAAACGACATCATCCACTACTTTTTATTTTTTTGGCGCAAAGGTCAGCAACGAGGATACTGTTCCTATGTCGCCTCCACCTGTAGAAATCTGTTCCATTTGGGCCAGGGAGCAGAAAAGTGGTTCTTGCGGAACCTTAGAAAAAAATCAGACCACATTTGGTCTACCATCAACTCGCCTGCGGTTAAATATGTCTGGCCCACTTCCCACGAGGAATCTGTTACTAACGCAGTAGTTTTGCGCAGCACTGCCGTTTATGATCACCTAAAAAAGGCAATTAAGTAGCTCCTTATACCAATTAGGCAATTGTAATATTAAAAAAGGGTCGTGCGTCGCCGGCAACAGAGTCCATTTTTGGAATGTACCCCAAAGATTAGAATGCCCAAATGTTCAAAAGGTTAAGAGTGTTCATAATATTTCCCTTCATTCTGATATGCGTGGAAACGTATATCGGCTGGAAGTAAAAACCCTGAGCATAAGCTTTTACTCTCAAGTTCAATGTCCTAAATCTGTTCACACTTGTTTTCCCAAGAATGCTGTATGCGACCCTTCTGGGATCGTTATTGTACCCGACAATTGTCGCAGTGTACGTCGCTCACGCACGGCACATTCGGCCACATTTAACACTCATTCCTCTACAGACCCTCTATTTGCTAGCTTTGTCACAGAAAGCGCCGACATCATGAGCGAAACCATCAACAACCTTAATGCCGACATCCATTTTCTTGAATGCCAAATCCAATCTATCTTCTCCACCATGTATTCTATTCTCGGTAAATCATTCCCCGGCCCGGTGCTCTCTGCCTTGTTACGTCGTCACACAGCTGCGATTACGATTGGGGATGTGCCTACGGAATTAATGTGTATCCCAGTCAATGCTACCCTTTTAAAAAGTTTAAAACACGGTAATTACTTTTCGCTTCGTCCCTTAGTACAATATGTGGATCATTTAAATGTTACTCGGGTAGGTCAGCTATACGGGGATGGCAATCTCTACGAAGGTGTTCACTTAGTTGAGCAATTTATTCCGGGTCGCGTTTTCACTTTTTGTATAAATGGTAAGTTCCATACCTTCGAAAATTACACGTTAACCCATGCGGACACCGATATCTGTCCTCTGAATGCTGTCCTCTGAATGCGGACACCGATATTGGCACCGAACCAATGTCGTGAGTTCGCTTATATTTTTAATTCTACTGTAATCCAAGGCTAATCTTCACTCAATATAGAGTTTGTTCCTTTTATTGGTGATAGCAATCAGTAAATATATTAACAGAACAGAATTATAGCAGAATAGTTAAATCGGGCGATACGAACATATGCACACGAACCACGTGACACGATAAAGCAATGGAGTTTTGATAAGGTTGGCGTGAAAGCAATGCAATTTCCCATACCAAATGCTAACGTTGATGTTTAACACCAGGTATGGGAAATACTGATTGTGATATTAAAAATGAAGCCAAATACAAATTAATTTACAGTCAACACAAAGCAAAGCAAAATCAAATAAGCACGTAATCACCACAGTCTCAATATCCCCAGGGTATTTAAAATCGGCGCACAGTTTAGAATGACCCACCAAAGGTTGAATGCTGCTTACTGCAAACAGCGGATCAACAAAGTTGATGCAAACGCTGACATGATAGCGAAAATAAAAGCTTATGAAAGGTTCTGCTAATTAGTCGATTTGCCATGTATCTTCTTAGTTGTCGTAGCTGAAAACCATTTTTTGAGTGGCAAACAACCAGCAAGTATCAAAAAGTGCGTTGATGGTGTAGCAAAACAATAATTTGATTACAATGGCAAAATCGACTTTTTGATCATCCAAATGTAACGTTTCTCCAACTGCGGCCCGTAAAGTATATCTCAAACCTCGATGTTGCCCTTTATACTCGCAATTTTCCTGGTTTAAAGCACCTTGGTTTAAAGCACAACTTTGCATTAAAGAATTTATATGCTGAGGTCTACATTGAAACACTAATATTAAATCTGTGTAGGAACGGAAGAAGGGTCGCTCTCTAAATGCAAAAATCTTGCTTTCAAAACCATTTGCGTTTTTTTACTTTAACCGTCTTTTCGTGTGTTTTCAATGCTGCATTCTCTTTATTTCTATTTTATTGCTGTTCACTTTTTCCTTTCTGTGTAGGTGCTTAAAACTCTGTTAACTACTCTGACATCATTAAAATGCGATTAGACATGAACCATCTAATTGACACGAGCACTCTAACTATGAAAACATTGCTTTTAAACCAATTTGCACTTTTTCACTCTACAAAGCCAACATTTGAAATAACATTTTGTCGTTCTCCTGTAACTTCTCAAAACAAAATTCTTTGTACGAGTCTTGGACGTGAGTCATATGGTTTAAATGCATAATAAAAGAAATAGCAAAGCGTTTATGAGTACTGTTTGTTTTCTATACTAATAAGTAAAGTATGTGTCTGCAGTAATATCAATGAAAGAAAAAGGAGGGAACAAGACCTTGAGAACAGGAGGTTGATTGCACAAACAAATCTAAAAAAAATCATCACGCGTAAATTTCAGAAAAATATTGATTAATGGGAATGGGAACTATTTCACTTTTCCGATACAGAAAAAGGGAAGTAGGACTTTGAGGAAAGACGGGGAGCTGGAAAGACATTATCTTTCTTCAAATGCCTTAAAATATGCTGTTTCTACAAAAAGCAACGACTTTACGTTATGACTCATTTCAACCAAATGACATTAAAATGTGTCGATCACAGTTGTTTTTACACAGATCAAATTCCGAATAAATAGCTTTTTGGCATATAGAGTTTAGTCTGGTCCTGAAGTAACATATGATTTAATACGTACTGCTGTAAATATGCATGATACCTTGTTTGTTTTACAAGAGCAAAGCATGAAATTTAAATACTAAATTGACGTAAACTTCGTAGTATTAACTTGGATTAAAAATGTCCCAACATCAATTTCAGAATATTTTTGTAGTAAAGGAAAATACAGACATGACAAAGGTGACTTAATGATTGACAATAAGGAGTTCAGGAATTCTAACTGAAAAATAGCGGAGTTAATACTCATCCAAAGTATTTCGATTAAGATGATTCAAAAGTATGACTTTGCAACCGATATGTGCGTAGCACAAAAGTGTTATTAGCATTTTAGTGCACTACAACAATTGATTTAAAAAAGTTGTACGTATGGTTCACGTTCACTCAAACTTGGGTGCGTGATGAATATTTAAGTTGTTTGCAACAACATTTAAAAGTCCATATCGTGTGTGGGGCGATTCGGTAACATACGCCACGTGGCCTATCCCATTCTCCCCGAGGTCATTTCTCAAACACTTTTAGAAAACTAAAAATTTCCGTCACCTTTTCAAAGTCTATCCAACCATAACAGTATCACGCACGCTGGCATGTCCTCCACTCATGGGTTTTGATATCCATGGATCTACACGACAAAAATTTCGACTTTGGGATGCCTATAAACTCCTTGCGTAATTTAACACATTAACAGTTGTGGAACTGCTCCACGTCATAGCTTTTACAATTACTGTATTACTATTGTGACTGCTTACGCTTTGGTTAAAGTCTCAAAACCTCGCATTGATTTTATTGCTTAATGACAATTAGTGGTAGTCCTATGCACTAGGTTATGTCTATACCTTTGCATATTTGTGATTGTTTAAAAATTTGGGTGCATATTAATGTACGTAGTCAACCTTTGTGTATTAATGTACGTAGTCAACCTAACGGATATAACGACAACGATCTTCTCTCATATGTATTCCTTAGTAAAAATTCAACCAATGTTATAACTACATCACTATACAAACACTGAAATGCTGGCTTGAGTTACACAAGCCAGATACTATTTCTGACACCAATGTTGTACACATGTCTGGGAGGGAGGATAGGTAAGCCCGTTTATTAAATACACATGCAATTGCAGAATACCAAGAAACTTGTTTACATTTTGGAATAAGCTTAGAAAAATCTAACTAAGTAGCAAACGGTAAATAAAACAAAGACCAAACCAAGAATGGCAAAAACTATGTTATGTTAGTTTAAAATAGGGCTACTAATCAAAATATCCATATCAGAAATGCCACAAATTTCGTTCTCAACTTTTTTACTATTAGAAGCAGGATTACAGACTGCATCGTGGTCCTCTGTCAAATCGACAGAGACTGTGCCAGCCTACTTTTTAGCAGACAAGTCCTCAATGTCCTGGCAAGAACAAGTGACTTGGTCTACAATAGGTATCCCGCATTCGAATCCTGCATATTCTATAAAAAGCAGCGGGTCAATGATAGATTCAATGCGGGATAAGGCAAAATTCTTAAACATATTTGGGAAATGCAGAGCAGGTAGATGACATCAGAACCCTTTACATTTTCAATGGGCTTGATTTGTTTGGATATGGCGATGACTTGAGATCTTATCCAGATATTAGTGATTCGAAGTTGGTGAAGATTAGAGGATAAGAAGACTATTGTCAATAACTTTAAAACGGGATATGAATGAAAAAAATAGCTCCGGACAGGAGAATTCAGGACCTGGACACTTTTGTGGTTTTATATGCTGGAGTGTTGCGGCCAAGTCATCCGGTGTTAAAACATCCGAGATGCCGTGATGATTGAACGCTGCAGAACTTTTGGCAACCATACCAGTGGTGATTAGCGGCGGTAGCTGTTTGGTGGATTTGTTGGTGGAAAACGAGCTTCCATTTAGCATTGCGGAAGTTCCATTGATTCATTGGTACACTGACAATTGAGATCAAGAGTTTTTGTATTAATATCAACGATGGCCAATGTTGTGACCGAGGTAACTTCTCAAGCACTTTTGGTTAGATAGTCGATTGTTTGCATCAACATTAGCGTACGCTAGACAAAACATAGTGGGTCTGCTCAAACAGCACGACGAGCACATCGTTGTGGTTTGTAGTTTGCGCGATGACATGAGGCTTGCTGTTGGTAAGTCATTCGATATTCAAATGCGGTACACTGGGTCTAATGTTGACGATTTCTCTTCCCGACCGAGGTAGGACCTCAGAACGAAAGTTTTTCGTTGATAAGATTTAATTAAACCTGTGAGGTTTGATTACCTTATGCAATTGACAGGGATGTCGGTTTACTTATGATGGGTGTATAAATGTCACTCAGTAAATAGGTGCTATCTGTGAATGTCGATGTTGTGATTGAGGAAAGTTTTGTAATACTCGTTTGCAGTCAGAAAACATGCAGATGGTGTTGAGCTTGACATTAAACGCTAGGTCTGCATTGATTTTAGTTTTACAGGGTCTCAATCAAAAACTGCAATTGTTCTTGTTATTCTTCTGAAAGCATTATTATTTTTCTTTTGAGTTGCAGTTCTTGTCTAAGAAACGAACGATGCCTGCAGTATTGTCTACTCAGAATCAAATCTTACCCAAAGTTGTTTAATGTATTGCACAACCCAATAATCCTGTAGATTTTCCATTGATACCAAACTGATAGATACGTAGGTTATATCGATTGAACCCAGTTCTTTGCATTTTGCTGTGTAGGACAGATTGAAGTCTCCTTATTTTATTCTGAACAGTCTTAGCTAAGGCAATGAACAATGAAACACTACATAGTAATATTTTAGTAGAAGTTTATATATTGCAATTATAAAATGAAATAAAAACCAGCACACATTAGCAATGGTAGTAAACATATGACCGTAAACACGAAAGTGTAGCAAAACTTATAAAAGTGTATAAAACTCATCATGTCGTTAGAATTCCTAGTACGCGAGTTATAAATATTACGACACTGGTAAAATCAATAGACCTATTACAGTTGCATTTTACTACAAACCACAAGTAAGTAAAGTCATAATAAACATTCAAATAAATAGATTGCTTCCTCAAAAAATGTTCATTTTCGGACCATATTCTAACGAGGTTCAATCCAATTTAATTATGGTAGTAAACTTACAAACTTCAAAGCACAACATTGGCACGACAACATAAATATTAATAACACATCACAGTGGTGGTTGGAGCTCTTCATGGATAGGTAAGCGAAATATTGTTGCTTATACTTTCAATTTGAAGTTTACAACATAGTTTTGCTAAACAACACTTCTTAAAGTTCAATCTTTATCGTCCAGCTCCAAGCAGTTACTTAATCAATATGTTTAAAGAGTAATCATAAGCAGATCACATATTACTGCATCAAGATATGATGTCATTCCGATAGACTTAAACCAAAATTTGTTTCCATTTTTAAGTCGTATAATAATCGTAACATTGTTTTGTTGCAATGCGACATGATATTCCCTCTATGACGCCGCACAGACATTTTTCGTACCAGCTGATTTCAGCCATTTTCTGGTTTTGATCTAGGCTTCCTCAAATGGTATCTCGTTCCACTCATAACTGCCCTCTATCTGATGCTCCACTAATTCCTCCAATGGCGTTCCAAAGTGAGTCCTCAGTGCATCATTGGCGTGAGTAGCTCTGTAGTCTCTCCCTGAAAATAGTGAACTACATTTAAAACTTGAAACACATTACATGTAAAGTCACCAATAGCTACCAACTGTTAAAAACAGTACCTAAACAAATGTAAAGCATTAAATAAAAGTTATAATTTTTATCAAGATACTTACATTGTTCGGTTTTATAGTCTTCGCTGGTTTCTTGTGTTTCATCAAGTAGATTTTCGGCAAACCATTGGTTGAAGTTACCCCCTGTAACATCAAATCAAATTGCTTAGTCTTATCTAGACACTGTTTGTTAGCGTATTTCAAATCACATAGATTCAAAATATAAACCTACATAGATTGGCATCGGAATTAACTTAATGTTTATGTATTTTTGAGTGTCAATTCTACTACTATCGCCATTTGCCAATGTCCATCGACAACTGTGACAATTAACATATGACAAATTCAAAGTGATACGCTACTCTTATGACTTGTAACTATGTATAACTTACATAAATCTAAGTACTCCTGGCAAACAGATTGGGTTATTGGATTTCCCATTCCGGGATAAGTTGGCTCTGGACTGTATGCAGTGTCCGAGATTGCTTCCCCTGTGACGGTGTTAACGCAGTAAAAGAAAAACGCAGTACTTTGCATTGCCTGAAAATACAAATACCGAATATTAACTTATACCACATAGACCGAAACTGCACACTGCCAATGATGTTGTCATGCAATATTACTTTTGTTCACAGAATTACTTATGTGTGTCATAGTTATGAGAGATTAAATGCTACCGATATCCTCGTTATTAATTGTTAATACAACAACAAATTTACCTCATATTGTCCATCCTCCTAACAATCGGGCAGGTTGACGTCAGCTCTCTGTGGTCGTTCAGCAATGTGGGCAAGAAGTTCTTTTCGTTCGATATGGCATTTTCCCGTTTCAGATTTATCTAATACAAAACAAATGCAAAACTTTTTGTTTTCGATATTTTTGTGGGATAAAATTACAAAACGTTATTCGGCTGTTGTTTGTCTTTAGTACAGTTGTGTTATACTGAGATCTCATTGTTTATATAATGACGTCATCAATATGTGATAATGACTTACCGGCTCGCAGTTGAGTTGAGTTGATCGAGATTTAAGGAGTGAATTATTGTATCTTTGCGGGGTTCGCCAGTTTTGGAATCGACTCAAAAACATGACGGTTCAAGTTCGTAAACACATTGAGCAAGCTGAAAATGAACATTTTATAATTGACTACAACTTTCACATATTCAATAATTTAAATATTAACTGAGAAGACGTCAGATAAACTTGCACACTCTATATTGAATCGAAAGTCTTCATATAAATCTCAGTCACAGATTGTTTACCTTCCATTCGGTTCCATCTGAAGTGCATTCAGGAAAGTAGTATGGTTCCGAAAGGATCTTTCCGGATTTCTCGAATTCCACTTTGACCTGGTCATAGCGATCCCAACACGGTGTAGATGTTCGTGGTTTAAGAGGCACAGCTGCATTAAAAACATGTTGATTGTTACACAACCACAAACTATTACGTCATCCACAATTGAGTTTTAACGAATGTTTTGCATTTGCGTCAATACACACTCAGTTTGAATCATTTATTCGATAATACTGTGTTTAATGATTGCGACTTTTAACAATGAAAGATTTCGCCAGAGCATAGGCGACATAGACTGAGTTATCCCGGTATGCGCTCAAACGATCGCATATGAACTTGATTAGTGCTGTTGCGATTTATGTTGGCATTAGCGTAGCACTGCACAAAGTTCAGCATAGCGTAGCCTACATTATAACAATATATACCTTGAACTGCGGCAAAGCAGACGATAACGATGAGGAAAATGAAATTCATTGTTGTCTTCAAATAGATGATTATTGAATTGTTGTTACTTTAGCGATGAATGGCTTGTTAACTCCTTGTGATTTACATTTGGTTACATAGTCTCGATATTTTTTTTAATTTTTTGTTTTTGCATTCATTTATCAATTCGTTACATTGAATCGCGCAGCGTCATTCCAGTGCCTTATATCGTAAAAATGACTTCTAAATTTAGCATTCTCGAAGACAAAAATTTTTGAAACGAGCATATAAACCAATAAAAATAATTAAACAGTAATGTTTTTGGCATACTACGTGACAAAGAGCAGAATCTATGTTTTTGAAATAGCAGACAAATAATTTCCATCGTTTTGATATTTTGATATTTATAGTTTGGTCTATTTCTCGGACGTAGTTTTTTGCTTTATTTTGAAGTTACCAACACTCAGCATGTGGTAGTTACAGAAAAAATTTTCCTGGGGACTCTATGAACTGTATTTAGGAATTCCTTTAGACAGAGCTATGAATGGCAGAGAGATGGAGTTTAAAACATAGATTGTCAGGAAAAGATTTGGACACATTTTGAATGAAAGAATACCAATACCTGCTTCCACTCTCTTCTAAGCCACGAACACGTTACCTAAATTAATTCGGAAAACCTGGTTTTTGCCATCCGCAGGCTCTTAGCTACAAAAACGACCGAGATTGTTTGCTCGATCTCTCTCCACCGCGCAAAAATCTTGGTTAGCCCGTTTGGTAGGATAGAAATCTACTCATATAAGTTATCATAAGTTTTCAGGTGACGCTAGTACGTTGACTAGTAACAGTTAATGTATTTCATAGCCTACAATTGCAACTTTAAACAGAAGACACAGAAAAAACTTCAGTAGGTTAACACTTTTAAAGTAAGAGTGCACTAAGTAGTTTTGATTTCTTTCCGTTTACAGTAAACCATAATTGTGCTATGTTGACTAACCCTAAATAAACAAAAACTATGCAAATAGAGTAGCCAATACGCCATAATTACGAGATGCTTAACGGGTGTTATTAACACTGGTTATTTGGGCTAGCAAAATTTAGTATGTGTGTAGTTCTTTACTTAATTTTAGTTTTACTATTATATGTAGATTCAAATCGATAATAAATAAATACCAAAATGATTTGATAACAAATGAGGTAATAACAAATGAAAAATAAAGCCATTATAAAAGCGGGAGTTATTACGTTTGTGCAGTGTACTACTCGAAGAGTTAATAGTAAGCATATAAAGCGCGTAAATTAACTTTATGACTCAATAAATCGATTATTGAGTCTTTAAAACAGCTACGTAATATTCAAGCAGCTTTTGTTGTTATTGAATAATATAGCTTTGTAAGTTGCTGTTTCCCAAAATCTTTTAGATCCCAGTTGTAATTAGGGCCCTACGGTAATTTTGAAGAAAAATGCGATACGCTATGTGGCACACTACGGTACAGAATTTACCTTACTTGAGTTTATTGACGTAAAATTTTCTTGAACACAGCCTGTTATGACAGTGACAAACATGTGTTGAAGTACGATAACTTTGTAGCATTTTCTAGGAGATTTGTTCTGTGATGTAACACTGATGTTTTGCAATAGTATAATAATCATGTGATTGTATTTGTTTGTTTCATTAGAAATCGCCAGAATTATCATTTGAACCTTCTGCAACTTAACGATTTGCATATATAGAGCGTTGTTACGATTATTAATTATTCTGGCTTCTAGATCGTAGATCCCAAGAAGACTGTTATTCCAGGGAGAGTGGTATTATTTTGGATTATAGATTCTAGTTTTGAGTGAGATTCCAGTGGGATACTGGAGTAATGCTTAGAGAATAGTTTTATTCAAGGAGATTTAATTATCCCGAGAGTGCGTGATTAGCTACTGTCAGAACTCAAAAGTACTCAGTGTAGTACTTAGCCTTTCTACTAGTGCTGATATTTATCTCAGCACACACTTGCTGTTACGTACCGGTAAAAACAAAACTTCAGCAAAATTATTGGTACGAAATGGTTGAATATTACGGTATAGAAAATGATACCAAGTGGGAACAGTATGGTCTCTCATTTTGAGATAAGACCTTTTGATAATTTGATCGCTCTAGCTCTTTGTATTTTAACTCGTACCACTTTTGATCTAGCTACTCGTACCATTTTTTATCATCAGAAAAAAAATACCCTTACTTGTAAACCCTTTACTATTCTTTTCATCACGGGCGGTAAGTATACTTACAACAGTTGACTCTCGTCCAATACTCGCATAAATAATTCTCTTTTGAGGAGTTACAGGAGAACGACAAAATGCTCTTTCAAACGTTGGCTTTGTAGAGTGAAAAAGTGCAAATTGGTTTGAAAACAAAGTTTTTGTATTTAGAGAGCGATCCCTTTCCAATTCCTAAACAGTCTTGATCACATTGATTCAAGGTAGGTCTAATCATATTATCAAGAATAATTGTTTAGAAATGTCAAATGTAAATAATACGCTTTAAACGATCAAGTTCGTGGTTATTTCCACTTATATATTTAGATCAGCTATGTTAAGATGTTAAAGGCATATTTTTGAAATATCTTTTATTTGGTTTTGACCGAACAATTACTATGAACTACAAACTCTGCAACTGAAAACAGATTAGCAACCTGGATCACAAGGAATTGAAACAATTTTTAAATATCTTGTAAAGGTTATTCATCTAATTTTCCAGACAGAGTTATAGGACGTATTACTTTAGGTAGCATGGTCAAGAATTAAGCACTTTAAGCAGCCTGTGACCAATCTAGTCACTTTTGGTTGGTGGAGTGAACGAGTAAAAATTCTACATGGACGTGTGTTCAATCCAAATTAAAAGCGAATATTTTTCTTCTTGCAGATCAACTTTTTTAAACTCTGTTTCGAAATAAGGTACTTTTTCGATAAAAAATTAACAAACAGGTGTACTCAAGCATAAATTGCAAAGACTCATGTGTAGGATGCATTCCCTATTTCCCCCTAGGATCTGCTATTGTGTGTTGCGTCGTTATCTCGTCATTGGTTACGCTTTTGATGAAGAGATTGCGAATTCAATGTTGCTTAGACTTGTTTTTTTTTGTGTTTATGCCTCTATACGTCACATAAACAATCATCGCACATGTCTTGACTCAATTGTTTGGGACACCCAGATCTTGATAGCACGATTTCGACAGATCAGTGGACGTTTCATCGCCTGGTTCCCATTACATTTTCAGGCTGTAGAAGCATCCTCAATAGTCCACCGACCAATCAGCGTTTTACAACGTCCCTTCGCAGATCTTAGACCGTTGAGAAGAAACTAGAAATGCCACTTTCTTTGTGGAGCTGAATGATAGATACCTTGCGCTTGTTCCGACTGTAGGTTTGCAAAAGACACTTTGATATAATCGTATCTACTTGGTTGCGGTGCTTGCAGCTGAAATGCAATGTGCCGGGCCGCCGGCAGTACTGGAAACTTCAAAGCGAATCAGAGCACAAAATTCTATTCAGCGGATACGATAAAGAGTGTTTTTCTGTGATCGTGATATAAAATTACACGACTCCCTAAATTATGAAACATTTTTCGAAAAGGGTTTCCAAAAATACTTCTGTTATATCTCCAGTTTTCTTCATAATTCCAAAAATTCTTCATAATTTCAATTCTAACTAGAATTCACTCACAGGTTTCCGACTATTTTTAAGTAGTTCCTGTCTGGACAATCGGGGGAGGCAAAACGTTTATTAGCAAATAAAACACAAAATTTTTCATTTTGTCTTCCAGTTCGTGACACACTGTAATCTTCTTTAACAGTTAAAAACAGGAAAATTGTTTAATCAAGTATCAAATTAAAAATATCCCAGCGAGACAGCTTTTACGTAAACTGAGGCGTTTACGTATTACACACGCTTCCTATTATGTACATGTACATTAATATTTACTGCCACTGTAGACTACACGCAATCAGCTATAGCTATTGCTTTTAATCAACATAACAGACTTTGCTATATGAAACACTATTAGTTTACAACGAACTGATCTCTTTATTGCGAAGAGTTTCCATTTAAATGCATGAAACGCGATTTTCAAATTGGGTAAATTCGTCACAGGAACGTCAATCACGTGAAATAACTTTTCTGAAGACAGATCGTTTTGCATAGAGTATTCTGATATCACAACCGTGGAGTCACCAGTCATGTAACAAATTTGAATACTGGTGTATGAGTATCATATACATAAAACTTTGTAACTGTTTTTACCTGTCTCCAGTTTTTACGCGCGGTGATGAGAATGACGGAGATTCGCCGAAATAAGCCATGTGGTTTACGGTATGTTACTCTTCCCAAAGTCATTTTTCACGTAGTTTTTGCAAACTAAAAACTTAGAAAAATAAAGATAGTGCGAATAATTAACGTAAGCTTTAGCGAAATACAGTTATTTTTTCTTAAGTGCTTTAAGTTGAACACGATTACTCTCCAACCTTCACATAAAATTCAGCTTTGACTAAAAACAGTAAAATCACAATAACACCTTTATTTTCCTAAACGTCGCCAAGTTCTTGCTAGTGAGCTAATGCTGTTGTCAATGTACAACACGCAACCAGCCGGTGCCGTGGGGTAATGAGTTGAACGTCCGTCTTAAGGTCGGCCGGATTGTGAGTTCAATTTTCTTTCAAGTCATATCACAAACTTTACAAATCGTACTTTATTCAAAGCTTGGCAATCACCACGATGGCATAGTGTGGAGAAAAGCTTCGCATGTTTGATTGCTATGACATTTGGGAGCGACCCTAGCCGGGTGCCTTCATCTTCATGTAGCAAGGCAGTCTGCACGTTGCAATGGCCCACTTTGACTAACGACTAGCAAACGCAGCATCTTCTCATACGCATGAATGGATGGACATCTACTGTGATGTTAATCTATAGCAAACACTAAATCCAAGCAGCGGCAATATTGCTCAATTACTTTTTTTAGAATACAACAACCAAGGAAGCATGTTCATGCTAAACTGGAGCCCCATATACAAGCCAGCGTGTTATCTTGGTAATCGAGACATGTTGACTATAAATCGCTATTTTTAATTATTGGTCGAAACTTAGAACAAGTTCTCGGCTATATTAAAAGTCGTTTTTAAATAGTTTCAGCGTAAAAATAGAAATCTCCAGAAATATCCTTCAGAATTGTTCAAACTGAAGATGGAGCTAATACATATCGAGATAAATATACTTCAGCGATTTAAAATTGAAACACAAATTGTTATTTTTGATTTGATTGATATCAATGCAAGTTAAAAATAGCAGCTACATTTTGAAACCTCATCATTTTTGCGGAGATTGATTGCAGAGGGTGATGCATTCGTCATTATATTTCTCAAAGCAAAATTTGAATCCACTGCAGGTATTTCAAGTACAACAAAAATCAGTTTCACACCCCCTCACGTGCTTGACATGAAACTACAAGCATCAAACTGTCCTTAAAAACGTATAGTGTCACCGCACGCAGTGGTATATTTAGGTAAGGATAGCTCAGAGATGATGGTCCCCCAAACGATATGACATCAGCAAGAAACGTAAAAAGAAAATGGTCTTTAATTTTGCTGGTATACCAAAATGAGCATATTTCTCTCTATAAAGGTGATCTTCAGATGAAGGTTTTCTTTTTTAAAATACTCCAAACCCGTCTTCAAAACTAGTTTCGAAAAACGCTATTGTGTCATTACTCAGTAGGGCAAACAATGATTTTTGTCCACAAAACAACAAGATGCCAAAGTTCACTCAAAGATATTCGCAATATTTATGAAAATATATTAAACTTTTATATTGAAGCTGCGGTTATTTGAGTTTTTATAGAAAAAGCACAACAATAACCACAATACAATAACCATAAAATATAAAAGAAACATTTTGTCACCTGCCGAAAAGTGGCTGACCATTATTCGTAGTCATGTTAGTCGATGTTAAAGTGTTCCACAAATCTTAATATCGGGTGAAATCTCGGGAGTTTTTTACAACAATCCAAAAAGCAACTCGGAAATTACCCTATAAAAGTTTGAAGGAGCATGCATATATTCAATGTAAATTTCTCAACGAAGTCAAGGAGGTTTCTCAGTTGAATTTTGTTGTGCAACATTGATACATCATAAGCATAAAATTGATAAACGGAAAAAACTATTAAGTAAATCAAAGGGTGGTGCTAAAGACTTAGCAAAATACTGGACCAACTCTTCTGATGATCAATCAAAACTTTGCAAAATCTGCTGTTCACATTATTACCTGTGCTTACAGCAACTTTATCGACTACTGGCTGCTGACTGAAGCACATTTTTCTGTTTCCAAACTCATAGTTCAACTTGAGACTCAGTTGTTCTTTTTGGCGAATGACCTCCTCACAGTTTGACCTCAAAGCGACTACTGCCACCAATCCATTCTCGTTTAAAAAACAATGAGCAATTATACAGAATCATCTTTGTAGGGTGTTAAATGCAAAGCCAGCAACCTTATAAGCTAATGGCTATGGCCTATCATTTAATTCTAGGGAGGCCAAACAAGGGTTCGCAAGCAGCATCCGACCCGCCGACCAGTTTAATCTTGCCCGCGCAACACCTTGCACATGTTGTGGGATTTTATTGTTATTATTTTACTACAATACATTTTGGCAACATGTTTTTGCATTGATTACGTTAATCGCACTGCACCAGGCCCTTCATAGGAGCCAGACAGTCGCGAATTTGACTCTTGGATCAAAAAGTTTAGCCAGTCCTGATCTAATTGCTTGTGATAAATCAAACAAGATCATATTTTCCAAATGGTTACTGTGACCCTACGTTACTTCAGATCGCTACTTGTCAAGATTTTTTCACTTGTTGAGAGGATTCGACATAACTTTTTGTTGTGATGTTACAAATATCATGACATCTGATTTACCAAACGCTATGAATAACATAGTTAATGATACACGTAATTAGATGCAAAAATTAATAAATAAACCCGTGCCTACAAAATCTATCGCATCCCTACAGCGCTGCCAGACAAAATGTATCATGCATAGCTAAAGCGGCAGTGCTTGACTCCGCGCACGATGGTGCGTGGAAAAGAGCATGATAAAGATTCTCTTATTCACTATTTCAACATGGCTTGTAGTTGTAACGGCGACCACATTGAATAGATTTCTTTGCTGCTGCAGAACTCTGCAGAATTCTTGGCACGTCTAATTCCTATTAGCGGTGTTTAGTGACGGTAGCTGCTGATGGATTTGTTGGTAAGGATGTAAACGAGCTTCCATTTAGCCTTGCAGAACTTACATTGGTTCGCTCGGACTAAGATCCAGTGTTTCGGCAATAATATTAACAATGACTAATGCTGTGACCGGGGAAAACTTCTCAAGTACTCCCGGCAAAATAGTCTATATTTTGCAACCACACAGGCGTACGCCAGGTCAGACGTAGTGAGTCTGCCATAGCAGAACGATGAGGACTTTGATGTTACAAGCATTTACTCTATGACATGAAGCTTGCTCAAGGTAAGTCAATTGATGTTGTACTGCAGTACACTAGGTCAGGTGTTAATGTTTGTTCTTCCCCAAATGAGTTCCAGCGTCATATACAGAGGAGAGTCAACACTAAATCATTAATGCAGAATAATGTTGATTCCTAGTATATACCAAATATTACCGGTATATGCGAAGAACGGGGATCTTTGAGTTGGTTCGTGGTCATTTCACCTTAAATAGTTCTTGGAAAATGCTAGATCATATTCCTATGATAGGTCATTTGTGACAAACAATCCAGAACCATGTTTCACATTTAGGAAGAAACCAACTACCAGATAATTGTGAATGCTAGCAATCTCTCAGTGATGCAGCTGTATTTCTTCGCCTGCGGGCCGTATTTTTCCCACCACTGACATAAAAGATTGGTAACTAATGCCCTGGCAAATGTATATCTCACAAGTAGTAGATCGTATAGCCTTATAGGTCCAAAAAGGATGCTTTTGAGGAGATTTTCAACTTGCATAGACAGTTTGATGCGTTCTGGTTTGTTTCATCAGAGCCACATGAATAGATAGGGAAGGAAAAAGACCATGGTCTTCTCCCAAAACCTATAAAAAACACCATTCTTGGAAAGCTCATCATTGCTTTTTATAAATTGCTATAAAAAACAAGTGAGAACCTTGCTTTTTGGCGGGTTTACCTGTTGACGAAGTTTTGAAAATTTTTGAAGAAAAGAATCCGAGTTTTTGTGGCTACACTCTTATCCTTAAAATCTTTCTTTCCGCAAGATAACGCTGACACGTAAAAAGGTACGGTTCTGTCGGTATTCTCGGTAAAAATCTTTCTCAAGGGCAGATGGTTGGTTCTGATATTATATGGAAGCGAGAAATACTTTGTAACAAATAATGAAGAAGAGTGTACTGCTCTTTCCCTTCAAAACAGGATTCAAAGTGTTTCATGTGGGCATGGTGTTACATTGTTTAATCCTTCCTAAAAGCATTATTTATTCTTGTTTGGCTGCAGTTCTTGAGTAGGAAATGCACGCTACAGCAATACTGGCAACTCAGAAGAGAAACTGTGCACAAATTGTTATATGTATTGGATAACCCAATAGTCGTTTGGATTTTCACCTAAGTGCACTGTAGAGATAAACAACTAACTGATAAATACGTAAGCTATATAAATGCTCTTTGCATTTCGTCGTGTGCGTGAGATTGAGCTTTCCCTACTATATTCCGAACCATCCAAGCTATAACAATAAGGAATCAAATACTACACAGCCATATTTTTGTGAAAGTGCATTTATTTCAATAATTTTAAGCATAAAATATAATTAAAACAAGCACCGATTAATAATGGTTGTAAACATTTAATTGTTGATTGAGAAAGCGTACTGTAACAACAAAACTGTATAAAATTCATAATCTCATTGAAATAGCAGCTAAGCTAGTTATAATAATACTACTACAATTGATAAACCTATTAGGCTACAATTGCGTTTCACTACAAACCAAAAGCACGTTTAAATAAAGGTGATGTTTCCTCAAAAAATGTTCATTTTCGGTCCATATTTTAAGAAATTTTACGGTAATTTAATTTCGTGGTAAACTTACAAAGCTCAAAGCACAAAACTGGTACAAAAACATAAAGATCAACAAAAAACCACAGTGGTTGTCAGGCTCTTCATATATCAATCAGAAATATGTTGTTGTTTATACTTTCAATTCGAGTATAACTTTCTACTGTCCAGCTACAAGCAGTGAATGAATCAATCGGTTTTTTGTAATATGCCTAGTTATATCCCCGAAATCAAAAGCACTTACATTTTACTGCATCAACACATGATGTCGTTTCTGACAGGCTTGAAATAACATTTGTTTGTATTTCTAAGTTGTATAATAATCCTAACATTGTTTTGTTGCAATGCAACATTATTTCTTTCTCTCAAAAACGCTGCTCGGACTTTTTCGAACGAGCTGATTTCAGCCATTTTCTAGTCTTGATTTAGGCTTCCTCGGAAAATATCTCGTCCCACTCGTAACTGCCTTCCTCTTGATAATCCACCAATTCCTCCAATGGCGTTGCAAAGTGGGTCCTCAGTACTTCATTAGCGTGAGTAGCTCTGTAGTCTCTCCCTGTCAATAGTGAACGGCATTTAAAACTTGGAACACATTGAAATGACCATAACCCAAAATATTGAAAAATGTACGGTAAAAAAATTAAACTTTGGCTAAAACTTATAATTTTGATCAAGATACTTACATTGTTTGATTTTATAGTCTTCGCTGGTTTCTTGCGTTTCATCAAGTAGATTTTCGGCAAACCATTGATTGAAATTATTCCCTGTAACATTAAATTAAACTGCTTTATCTCATCTAGTTACTGTTTGTTAATAAATTTCATATTGCATAAATTCAAATTAAAACTAACATCGATTCTGAGATTGGTATCGGCTTGGGTTAATACATTTTCAAGACACTGTCTCTCTTACTATTGCCATGCGCCAAACAGTAGTAAATAGACCCCGGATTTTTCATTGACAACTGTGACAATTATCTTCATATGCATTCAAACTGATAACTGATAAGCTACTCATATAACTTGTAAATATTTGTAACTTACATAAATCTGAGTACTCCTGGCAAATAGATTGGGTTATTGGATTTCCCATTCCGGGATAAGTTAGCTCTGGGCTGTACGTAGTCTCCGGGATCGCTTCCCCTGTGACGGTATTAACGCAGTAAAAGAAAAACGCAGTACTTTGCATCGCCTGAAAATACAAATACCGATTAATAACTCATACAACATAGACCGACACCGCACACTGCCAATAATATAACTTTAGCTCACAAAATTACTTGTGTTTTTCATAGTTATGTGAGATGAAATGCTACCGAGATCCTCATCATTACTATTCACATTGACAATTACAATAACAAACTTACGTTGTATTGTCCATCCTCCAGGCAATCGGGTAGGTTAAAGTCAGCTCTCTGTGGTTGTTCTGCAATGTGGGCAAGAAGTTCTTTTCGTTCGATATGGCATTTCCCCGTTTGAGTTTCATCTAATACAAAACAAATGCAAAATTTTTTCTGTTCAATATTTTGTGATATACAGTTATAGTTCTTTGATACAGTTGCATCATACTGAGTTCTCATTGTTTATATAATTACGTCATTAGTATTTGATACTGACTTACCGGTTTCGCAGTTGAGTTTATCAACATTTAAAGAGTGAATTATTGTATCTTCGCGGGGTTCGCCAGTTTTAGGATCGACACAAAAACATGACGGTTCAAGTTCGTAAACACATTGGGCAAGCTGAAAATAAACAACATTTTTTAATAAACTACCACTAATACAAAAATAAAAAATTCAATTAACTTACGAGTTCACACTGTATATTGAATCAAAAGTTTGTGATATAAATCTCAGCCATTGAATGTTTACCTTCCATTTGGATCCGTCTGAAGTGCATTCAGGAAAGTAGTATGGTTCCGAAAGGATCTTTCCGGATTTCTCGAACTCCGCTCCGACTTGGTCATAGCGATCCCAACACGGTGTAGATGTTCGTGGTTTAAGAGGCACAGCTGCATTAAAAACATGTTGATTGTTACACAATAACGAACAATTATGTCACACACAATCCGAGTTTTAACAAATGTTGTACAGTTGGATCATTGCACACTCAGTTTGAATCATTTATTCAATAAAACTGTGTTTAATAATTGTAACTTTTGACAATGAAATTCGCCAGAGCATAAGCGACATAGACTGAGTTATCCCAGTCTGCACTCAAACGATGGTAGATGAGTTTGATTAGTGCTGTTGCCGTTGATAATGGCTTCAGCGTGTCACTGTATAAACAGCATAGCGTAGCCTACATTATAACAATGTATAGCCAAACACATACCTTGAATTGCGACAAAGCAGACGATAACAATGCAGAAAATGAAATTCATATTTTTCTTCAAGTAGATGGTTGTTGAATTGTTGTTGTACCTTTAGTGAGGTATTGGTTGATAAATCCGTTTGATTGGGATCTGTTTATATAGTCTCGACATTTTTTCTTTTTTTAAATTTGTTTCATTTCCGAGAGGTTATTACTCAATCACGTTAAATCGCACAGCGTCATTTGAGCTCCTTATTCCGCAAAAATGACTTTTAAATTTAGAATTTTTTATTGAAACGAATATACTACAATAAAATGATAACTTTTAAGGCATACGACACGAGAAAGTGCAAAATTTATATTTTTGAAACATACTTTTAATGGCCATGGTTTTAATATTGTTAATGTTTGGTCTGCTTCTCGAATGGATCTATTTTTTTGCTTTGTATTCAGCTTACTAACACTAAGCAGTCGGTATGTATATGAATAATTTTTATAAACGCTGAGAGCCGTAGGCAATTTAAAACTTGATTTGGTCAGTGTTTGAAATAGGAATGTACCGAAGCTACAATTTCGCCGAAGCTTCTATTGTTATCTCTGCAACTACAATTAAAATAGTATGTAGTTTTATTGCTAATTTTGTTTACACTTTGATGCTATTCTGCAAAATGTTCATATGATTCACGATGTAATATTAATAGTTTGTGCTCTCATACATTGTACTGTTGTTGACGCATCAAACACACAAAACATGCAAACAAATTTAAATCTCCAAACAGCAAGAAACTTGAAGATAATGAAATGATTATTATCAAATGTCTATTGCATTTGCACAGGAAGTTCGTGTTTAATTACTTTTACGAAACACCTGCACATTTGCTTTCGACAAAAGAATTATCAAGTTGCTAATTGAATATGTATATTAATTTTTAACCATTTTTCTTTAATAGATGAGTGCGGTGAAAATACAAATTAGGCTTAAAATAATTTTTATTGACATTCGATCATTCTTCAATCAATTATTTGAAAGCTATTTTAAAAATTACAAAAGTGAGCCGTGACATTATTGTGTGGGAAAACTGTCTACTAGCTATACTAAAAAATAGCTTAGCAAAATAATTGATGAACGAATAAAACAAGGCAAAATTCATAACACGATTTTTTTATCAACTTACCAGAAATTTGTTTCATATCTAGTTATCCACTGATAACAGCTGTAGTTGCTATATTTTAGTTGCTAGCTCCAAGTGGTTACGATCGATAAAGAACCTCTTACAAGCGAGAAACAAAACAACAAAGCGAGTGCTGAAGGTGCGAGGCTTCCGAAGGAAGCAATGCTATTGAGAGATATTTGTAAATTTACGAAGCCATCCCTGGAACCGTTTCGTGCTTTTGGTCTCATCAGCAGGGCTTTCCAAGGGCCAAGAAATCCCCCCACTAGCATTAACGTTGACTTTTATAAAACAAAAGCATAAAGCACAAGACTTACGTGCCGTTTACTTTTTAACGAGGTTCGTTTTGACGATACTGCTTGCCGCTCAACTATGGACTAAAACTGATATCCTTATGTAAAGTTGATCACACAAAAAGTGATTAGGCATAAAAAGGTCTTCCAAAGGTTACAAACTGCTTTAAGACATAGCTGGCAGCACGCGGTGTAGGTCAGCAAGTCTCGGCGCGTGAGGAGACCAGTTCCAAAGACGCAGGTTCAAATCCCACAGACGCGTTGCATTAACGCTGACGTTTAAGAATGCAATGTACGGGTAACGTTAAAAGAGTGCTTAACTGATTTCGGTGGGTCTCAAATGGCTGCACAGCGGCTTATATAATGCACGGCCGCCAAGAGATCAACCACTTTGCCTATTCCACTCCGAGAATAGCTACCGATTGCGACAACTAGCACACCGCACGGGTAATGACTAGTGTGTTACATAGGGCCACCCGATAGGCGACGTAACTAGCGCCAAATGCCACTTAACAATCACACGCGGAGATTCCCCCACACAGTTCTTCCCCGGGTTTTGTCGATCACAGTGCTCTAGTACTAACAGGGCCCCCGCATCACTGGAGCATACCGAAGCGGGCGTTTCACCGAACAATGAACTTGTTAACATGAACGGTCCCAATGCTCCGGGCCAGGGTATTAAGCTTGGGGATGCATACATAGCGAACGATATTTAGTTCACTGGTTTCCCTTCGACGGCGTTATACAGGGTGATCAGACCAAATGTAGACAAATGTTTATTGAAATATAAATAAATTAACTCACGAAGAAATGAAAATTTTTTTGAAGATAGCATAAATATATATTAAAGAAATGGATTAACAGTTATTTTTCGATATAGCCGTCCTTTGCTTTCACAGCATGCCTCAATCTGTCAGCAACTTGATTGCACTAGGCCAATATGTTTTCTTGGGAAATTTCGTCCCAACAAGACTTTAATTTAAGCATGTGAGATTCAATACTTCTGTGATTGAAAGAGCAGATTTTTGCTCTCTAGAACACTCCAAATGGAAAAAGTCCATGGGGTTTAAATCTGGAGAAGAGGGTGGCCACAATTCCTTTGTCCAAAACCCACTATATTCTTCTTACATCATTCTTGAACAATTTAAACACCCGCTGAACTTACACGACCCTTTACCAGTTTGCGTATTTTGCTAGGAGTTTGTCCTGACTTGAACAGTTCCTAAATGCTTGCAGATACAGTGCTTATAACAAAGTTAATATTTAAGATTATTTCTGAAACGTAATTTTATTACTTTAGTCAACATAATAATCTAGTTAGTACTGTACTTTCAAAATATGTCTACACTTGGTCTGATCACCCTGTAGATCAAATCTGAATTTTTAAAACAACTTTAGAAACAAAATTTTTGGGAAATGATTGGTTATGTTAAGATTATGTAAGCCAATCTTGTATTTTTTGTTGAACTTTCGTTGAAATTGCTCCAGTTATTCATTAATGAGTATCTAATTCAGAGGTTCTTAAACTTATTTGCAAGATTTCTCCGTTTGCGAAGTATGTAGGCTGCTTTACCAACATCTTGATTATAAACTTTGAAGTAATCCCGGCATACAGGATTGTCATTTTGCTTAGGGATCATGAGTCAGATTAATCAAGTAATCACCTATAATTTAGATGGAATTTTATTTTCTGTACAATAGCTATTAACCGAATATTTAAATGTAAATTTAAGTCTGTGATGCAAACGGCTGCTGATAAAATCCGCGAGCATTAAAATGTTTGGTTAGCAGAGAGTAAAATTTAAAAAGTGTGAAAACCAAACCCCTACTTTTAAATATAACACAGCAGTTTAACAAAGCAAATAAAAATCATTTCCCCAAGCCAGATTCGGCAAAAATTTTCCTTGCTAGCTAACCCCAAAGTTTCGGTACATTCATATTTCTAAAGAGTGGTAAGAAGGCGGAATTTGTCTCAAAATTGTCTTTACGGGGTAGAATATGCACAATATAGAGTTTTAGGAAAAAGTTTTGACACATTTTGACTGAAAGAATGTTCATGCCTGCCTCGTTCTTAGCATGATACTTTGCCTAAATTTGAGGAAAAAGTTTTTCAGCCGCTCCTGGCAACTTCGTCAAAAAAATGACCAATATAGTTTTCGTTAGCCCCCTCTTATTCTTACAAAAATCTTGGTTTGCTTCTGCTATGAAATACAAATCTACTTATGCAAGTTATCATAAATTTTCAGATGACGCTTTTATGTTAACTTTCAACAGTTGGTATATTTCATAGCCTACAACTGTAACTTTAAGCAGAAGACATAGAAATAGCTTCGGTAGGACAACACTTTTAATGTAAGAATGCAAAAAATGGGTTGGATTTTTTTTGCTTACAGTACACCCTAACTGTGTTGATTGAATTCAAATTAACAAGACACAATGAAGATTTAACTCGTCGATATGCTATATTATGCGATTTCTAACTGGTATTAGTAACTTTGGTTAAGTGGTATCAAATATCGCTCGGCCTATTATTCTTCACTTAATTTCGATTTTACTATTTTTATTGTATTCAAATCATGGATATAAAATAGCGAAATAAGGAAATAAGTGAATGAATTAACCATCAAATGAAAAATGATGATGTCATGACAAAGCGAAAGCTATCAAGTATTTAAAGCAGCTACGTAATTTTTAATCGGCTATCGTTATTATTTATGAAATATAGGTATGAAAAAAGCTGTTTTCCAAAACCCTTAATGACGCACTTGTATTGGTATCAATATTATCTATAGCTTAAATCTGCAGAGTGAACTGGGGCCTGAGCAGTAGTTCAGAAACTTTTTAAACTGGTGGATGCCATTTGTTCGTTTGAAGTAATGAAAAATCATTTTTTATTCCTCTCTTCACGGTGATGAAATTTTTTTGTGAGTAAGTTGTAGTGGAGACCTTATATTCACTCGTTTTGTGATAAGAGCACTTAGAAATAGTACAAACTCATAAACTAAAGGTTGTTACAAACACGTAGAACATTTATCACGGGTCGCAGCATAAGCAAACGTGAACCATACGTATAAATTTTCAAACCAATTAAATCAATCAAATCATGAAATGACATTTGTCATGACTGTATTTCTTTTGTTATGAAAATATTTCGAAAATTAATTTGGCACATTCTGAATCCAAGTTAATTCCACAAGGTTTACGTCAAATCAGTATCAAATTTTAATGTTTTGCAGTAGCAAAACAAACAAAGTATCATGCATATTTATAACAGTACACATTAAATCATATGTTACTCCAGGACCAGAGTAAGATCTATTAGCCAAAAAGCAATTTATTCGGAATTTGATCTGGGTAAAAACAACTGTGATCGACATATTTTAATGTCATTTGGTTTAACTGAGTCATTGCGTGAGGTCGTTTTTGTGTGAAAACAACATTGTAGAGCATTTGAAGAAGATAATGGGCTTTTAGCTCACCACGTTTCCTCAAAGTCCAACTTCCCTTTTTCTGTATCGGAAAAGTAAAGTGTTTCTATAGCCAAAGCCCAATAAGTTCTGAAATTACACGTAAAGAATTTTTTTGAAAATTTGTATGTGGAATCAACCTCCTGCTCTCAATGTCTTGCTCCTGCCTCTCTCTTTCATTGATATTACAATAGACAGATACTTTAGTTATCACTATAGAAAGCATATGTTAATTCTAAAGCTTTGCTTTTTTTTTCATTATGTACGTTAGGCCAGAATATGCTTTAGCCATATTACTCTCATTCAAGACCCACCAAAAAAAATTCTGTTTTCAAGGGTTACAGGAGGACAAAATGCTCTTTCAAATGTTAACTTTATAAGGTAAAAATTTTAAATTGGTTTGAAAGCAAGATTTATTTTATTTAGAGACCGCTCCCTGTCCCGTTCCTACACAGACTTGATTTAAGTAATTCAAGGTAAGCCTCAGCATATTATTGAGAATGATTACTCAGAATTCTTAAATGTAAATTTGTGCTTGAAACAATCCTGTTCGAGGTTATTTATATTTAGATCAGCTACGATAGGACGTTACAGGCATATTTTTGAAATATCTTTTATTTGGCTTTGACGACAACATGGTAATGAACTGCAAACAAACACAGTTGAGCAATATGGGTTACAACATGGTTAGAGCGTCCGCTTCGTGGTGGGTAGACCTAGAGTTCATTCCCCGAATCGAATCTTACCAAAAGAGTTCAAAAATGGTATTCACAGCTTCCCTGCTTGGCGCTCATATAGGGATAGTGGGGAGAACAAGCCGGCAAGCTCGCTTGTTGTGTCCTTGGGCAAGGCACTTAACGGGATGCCTCCGTCTTTATGTGGCAGACAGATGGTGGGGCCAAGTAGTCTACCCGTCGTGGTGGCCCAGTCTGACGAAAGACATGCAAACCGAGCATGAGCTCATACCCATAAAATAAATAAACGTAGTATGGTAAAAAAAATAGCGACTATAAGCAGTTGGTGGACAATCCAGATCAAGCGATGGCAAAATATATTTTGCTTGGACATGGTTTTTCATTTCGTGTTTCTATACGTTGCCCAACCAATCTTTACACATGTTCTGGTTCGATTATTTTCTACACCCAGTTCTTGTTTACAGGGTTTGAGCAAGGCAGTGGATCTTTCATCATTTGGTTTCCTCCACATTTGCAGACCGTAGAGACATTCTCAAGATTCCACCGGCTCATCATAATTTTACAATATCTAATCTCAGGCGGTCCAGATAAGACCCGGAAGGCAGTTTTTACAAAGAGCCAGACAATAAAGATTTTAGGCTTGTTCTCACTGGAGGTTTGGAAGAGACACGTTGATATAATCGTATCCGCTTGTTTGCGATGCTTGTGTAGAAATGCGATGTTCTGAGCTGCCGGCACTACTTGCATTTTTAAAGCTGAACACAAAGCTCTATTCAGCGGATACAATAAACGGGGTTTTCTGTGACCGGAGAATATAATCAGACAAATCACTAAATTATGCACTGTGTTTTTTTAAAACATTTTTGTTGAATTTCCAGTTTTATTCCGAGCTATGATGCTAGCCACGATTCACGCACATTTTTCCCATTATTTTTAATAGAATTTCCTGCTTGGTTGATGTCAAATGCAACACGTTTATTTGCAAATATAACACATAAATTTGTATTTTTGTCTTCTGATTTGTAACGAACTGTAATCTGTTTTAAGAGCAAAAAATAGAAAAATCTTTTAATCGAATCTTGCAATCAAGAATATCCAAGCGTGACAGCTTTTACGTAGACTAAGACGTTCACATATTACAGAAGCCTACTATTATGTACATGTACAGTAATATCTATCACTATTGTAGACCACACGCAATCAGCTACAGCTATTTGTCTCAATTGATATAATAGACTTTGTTATATGAAATTATTAGTTTATGACGAAGCAATTCTGTCATTGTGAAGAGTTTCCACTTAAGTGCATGAAACGCGACTTTCAAATTGTGAAATTACGTCATGGGTATGACAAAATGTGAAAATGACTTTTCCAATGACAGAGAGTTTTGCATAAAGTATCCTTCTGTCACAACGGTGGGGTTTCCAGCCATGCCACAGATTTGATGGCAGATTTATGAACATCATAAATATAGAACTTTGTTACTGAGGTTAATTTGTTTCCTTTACGGTTATGCGTAAAACATGAGGCGTTTAGACTCGCTTTGGGGTTATAATGCTGCTGGCACAAAACGCACAACAAGCCATTAACCACACGGACAGTGAACAGCCTGATAGTGCTGTATCAATCTCTTCCGTTATTTGGAAAAGTCCGAGTAATTGGGTTTTTCATAATTTGGAAAAATTCAACATTTTGCGTTTTACGTTGTCATTGAAGTGGGTATAATAATGTGGTTTTGATGGCCTTGAATCTGCATGACAAAAATTTCGACTACGAAAAGCTACATTGAGCTCCGTGTGTAATTTCAACCACCACATTAACAGCTGTTGGATTGTTCCACATCAATAGTTTTGATATTACTTCAATTAGGATATCATTACAAAATACTTTAGATTAGCAATGTGCGTAATAATAGATTAGCTAAAAACTATGAAAATGAACAGTATTCGCTACCGCTATTTGTAACATATGTTTGCGATATTTAAGGGTTTACGGAAACATTAAACGTAAAATAGAAACCAGTGATTGGTTTATGGCAAAATGGTGGCATATAATAAAAATGCAAAATAAATTTTACTGGCATGATTTCTTGTTTTAATAGGAGAATAAAGATTTGTCCTAGGCGCTTACTGTTTGATTCGAACCAACCAAATTTGCGCGTGAAATTTTGCTACAGCACTAGTAAGATTCACTGCGTGAAAGAAATCATTGTGCGATGGAAATCATTGTGTGAATGAATATCCACTACTCACGACCGGATTCATTGAAGGCAGTGCATGGAATGGGCTAATGAAGACTGCAGTGACATAACTAACCCTAATTATGACTATTGTTCTGCTCACGATTCGGTTAAAGTTTCAAAAGCTCTCTTTGATTTTATTGATGAATCACAATTTTTGGTAGTCGTATGCGGTAGATTATTTCTGTATCTTTGCATAATTGTGATTGTTTTTAAGTTTGGGTGCATTATTGTAAGTAATCAACTTTTGTGTTTTTTACGGAAACAGCAGTAACTTTCTTCTAAGTTATGTTTTTCGTAGTAAAAATTAAATCGGTACTATAACTATCGCACTACTTAGTCGCAGAAATGCTGGTACAATTTATGAGGTCAGATATATATTCTTCCAACCAATATTTTACACATGTTCGGGCGGTGCTAAATTTTTTTTCTATACACAAGTTGGGGCGATGGTAAAAGATTTTTTCACTATTAGAAGCTGGTCTACAGACTTTATTGTAGTCTGCAGTCAAATCGAAAAACACATCGCCAGCCTATTTCTTAGCTGAGAAACGGTCCTCGATGTCGTGGCAGAAATAAGTGACTTGATCGAAAATAGATATCCCCCGTCTGAATCCTGCCTGTTCTGTAAGAAGTAGCGAATCCATGATAGGTTCAAAGTAGGTTTAGGTAAAAAGCTCAAATCTCAAAGTTGTTTAAGGAAATGCTTAGAAGTTAAATGGCACCAGAAATCATTACATTCCAAATGGGCTTGCTTGGGTTAAATATTGAGATGATTATGCAGATGGGCAGGTCTTAGAGTTTCAAAGTTGGAAAACTGGGAAAACAGGAAGAGATTTGACCATGATTTTTAGGCGGGTGGTCATGCATGAAAAAGTAACTCCCGAGAGATTGTGTCAAATCCGGATACTTTCGTGGCTGTATATGCTGGTGTGCAAGCATCGGAGATGTTTTTATCTCGCAACATTGGTATTTTTTAGTGTTTGGACACTTGCTGGCGCACGAGTCTTACAGACGCGTAATCTTTTCCTTCAGATATCCGAATTTTCGTAAGTTGTCGAGTGATGTTATCGCCTGAAACTGGAGAGTTGTTAGAAGTGGGTCTTGATTTGGCAGTTAGGTTATTCAATTTGATCTCAAATATTTTCGTGGTTGTATTCTCATCATTAGCGTACGCGCTTTACGTCTGCTGCTCACTTGCAAAACAACGTCAATCTATCAGTCCGCAAGGCAACGCTGACATGTAATAAGAATACGGTTTTATCAATGTTGGGAGTGCAAATCTTGCTCTTACAAGCACAGTCTTTTCTTGTGATTTTATGCGGAAGTGACAAATACTCCATACAGGATAAGGGAGAAGAGTGAATTGTCTCCTTCTTTCAAAACACAATGCAAAGTGCTTAGTGTTATCATGGTTTTACGTTGTCATATTCTTCTAAACACCGTTATTTATTGTTGTTTGGTTGCAGCTCTTGAATAAGAAACGCAGACTGTCGGCACTATCGGCGACTCAGAAGCAAAACTGAACGCACGTTGTTTAATGTACTAGTATTGCAAAACCCCATAATCATCGAGTTTTGCCCCGAGTGGGCCGTAGATAAAGATACCTTGCTGATAGATACGTAACATACATGGATACATCCAACTTTTTTGCATTTCGGTGTGTAGGAAAGATTGAGATCTCTTTACATTATTCCAAACGGTCTAAAATATGACAATGAGCAATGAAATACTACATTACAATATTTTTGTAGAAGTTTATATATTTCAATAACTAAATCATAAATAATAATACAAACAAGCACATAATAACAATGGTAGAAAACATATAATCGTATCTTAAAAAAGCGTAATATAACTTACAAAAGAGCATAAAAGTCATCGTCATTGAAAGACCTTGTAAGCTGGTTATAAAATATATGTTACCATCAAAATTAATAGACCTATTATGGTTGTATTTCATTATGGCGCAAAAGCACGCAGAGATATAATAAACATTTTAATAAACAAATCGCTTCCTCAAACAATGTTCATTTTCGGTCTATATTCTTGCGAAGTTTACGATAATTTAAGTATCGTAGTAAACTTACAAACTTCAAAGTACACCATTGGCACGAAACCATAAATATCAACAAAAACACACAGTGGTTGTCGTAGTTCTTCATGTGTAAGTGAACAAAATATTATTGTTTATACTTTATACTTTCAATTTGATGTTTACAACATAGTTTTGTTAAATATTATATCTATCGCCCAGCAACAAGCAGTTACTGAATCTATTTGTTTATAGTAATAGGCCTAGTTGTATTGACATAATCATGAGCAGACCACACATAACTGCATCAACACATCATGTCATTCTGACACGCTCAAACTAAAATTTGTTTGCTTTTCTATGCCGTATAATAATCGTAACACTGTTTTGTTGCAATACAACATTCTTTCTTCCTCTATGACGTCTCACGGACTTTTTCGAACAGACTGATCTCAGCCGATTTCTTGTTTTGATTTAGGCTTCCTCGAATGGTATCTCGTCCCACTCGTAACTGCCCTCCTCTTGATGCTCCACTAATTCCTCCAATGGCGTTGCAAAGTGGGTCCTCAGTACTTCATTGGCATGAGTAGCTCTGTAGTCTCTCCCTGTCAATAGTGAACTACATTTAAAACTTCAAACACATTGAAATGACCACAGGTGTAAACCATTAATACAAATACCAAAACCAATGTGAAACTTAGCTAGGAGTTGAAATTTTGATCAAAATACTTACATTGTTCGATTTTATAGTCTTCGCTGGTTTCTTGCGTTTCATCAAGTAGATTTTCGGCAAACCATTGATTGAAGTTACCCCCTGCAACATCAAATTAAACTGCTTAGTCTTATCTAATCACTGTTTGTTAGTATATTTCAAACCACATAGATGCAAAGTATAAACCTACATCGATTCTTACGTCAGTATGAACTTGTGTTTGTACATTTTCGACAACCTATCTCTCTTACTATCGCCATGCGCCAACCAGTAATAAATAGATCCCAGAGTTTTCATTGACATTTGTGGCAATCAACATCATATGAATTCAAACTGATGCGCTACCCTTATAACTGTTGATATTTGTAACTTACATAGATCTGAGTACTCCTGGCAAATAGATTGAGTTATTGGATTTCCCATTCCAGAATAAGTTGACTCTGGACTGTATGCAGTATCCGGAATTGCTTCTCCTGTGACGGTGTCAACGCAGTAAAAGAAAAACGCAGTACTTTGCATCGCCTAAAAATACAAATACCGGTTAATAGCTGGTACCACATCGACCCACACTGTACAGTGCCAATGATGTTGTCGTGCAATTACATTAGTTCACACAATCACTTGTGTTTTTCGTAGTTACGAGTAATGAGAGATCAAATACTACCAAGATCCTCATCATTAATATTGGTAATCACTATTCTACTGTATTCATATATTCATAATCATTATTCATATTAATAACCACAATCACCTCATATTGCCCATCCTCCCGGCAATCAGGCAGGTTGATGTCAGCTCTCTGTGGTCGTTCAGCAATGTGAGCAAGAAGTTCTTTTCGTTCGATATAGCATTTCCCTGTTTCAGATTTGTCTAAAATACAATATATGTAAAAAAATTTCAGTTTTGCTATGTTTGTGGAATAAAATTATGAAACGTTATTCATCTGTTGTTAATATAGTTTTGTGATACTGAGATGTGATTTTTCATTTAATGACGTCATTAATATGTGATAATGACTTACCGGTTTCGCAGTTGAGTTGATCGAGATTTAAGGATTGAATTATTGTATCTTCGCGGGGTTCGCCAGTTTTGGGATCGACACAAAAACATGACGGCTCAAGTTCGTAAACACATTGGGCAAGCTGAAAATAAACATTTTACAATTAACGATCACTTATACAAAAATCAATATTAACTCATGGGTTCACACTGCATAGTTATAAAACTCAGCCATAGAATGTTTACCTTCCATTCGGTTCCATCTGAAGTGCATTCAGGAAAGTAGTACGGCTCCGAAAGGATCTTTCCGGATTTCTCGAACTCTGCTCCGACCTGGTCATAGCGATCCCAACACGGTGCAGATGTTCGTGGTTTAAGAGGCACAGCTGCATTTAAAACATGTTGATTGTTACTCGACGATGGAACTATTACGTCATTCGCATTTCGGGTTTTAACGAATGCTTTTTACAGTTGCGTCATTGCACGTTCAGTTTGAATCATTTATTCGATAAAACTGTGTTTAATAATTTCCACTTTTGACAATGAAAGATTTCACCAGAGCATAGGCGACATAGACTGGGTTATCCCGGTCTGCGCTCGAACGATGGCAGATGAACTTGATCAGTGCTGTTGCCGTTTATGTTGGCATTAGTGTATCATTGTAAAAATGGCATAGCATAGCCTATATTATAACAATCTATAGCCAAATATATACCTTGAACTGCTACAAAGCAGACGATAACAATGCAGAAAATGAAGTTCATATTTTTCTTCAGATAGATGATTGACGAATCGTTGTTGTTATATTTAGCGATGTATTGGTTGATGAATCCGTGTGATTGGCATCTGGTTTTATAGTCTCGACATTTTTTCTTTTTTTTCGAATTTGTTTTATTTCCGAGACGTTATTACCTAACCACGCTGATTCGTGCAGCGTCGTTTCAGCGCCTTATATCGTAAAAATGACTCTTAAATTTAGAATTCTTGAAAAGCAAACTTATTGAAATGAAAATGCAATCCAATGATAATTGAACAATAACTTTTAAGGCATACTGCGTGAGAAAGTGCAATACTTATATATCTAAAACATCAGTCAAATCGTGGCCATCGTTTTGATATGGTTAATGTTTGGTCTATTTTTCGAATGTTTTTATTTTTTACTTTATTTTCAGTTTATTAACGCCTAGCAGGCGGTAGTTATAGAAAAACTTTCGTGGGGCGCTTAAAACTATATTTAGGAATTGATTCGGGCTAGCACAATGAATGATTTGGAAAGAACTTTTGACGCATGTCGAGGAAAAGAATGTGGATGCTTGTCGCTCTTCTTAGCCTTGGTACTTCGCCTAAATATTGGATAACTTTATTGTAACCATTCCCGGCAACTTCGCCACAAAATCAACCAATTCAGTGTTGGCTTGCTACTTTCATCCTAACAAAAATTTTGGTTTGCTCCCGCTTTGGAATAGACATAGACTCATGTAAGTTGTGATAAATTATGCTCGTGTGATCACTTGCAACAGTTAATGTATTTCATTGTCTACAATTGTAAGTTTAAACTAAAGACAGAAAAAGCTTTGGTGGGTCAACATTTTTAATGTAAGAGTGAACAAAATGGTATTGATTTCTTTTCGTTTACAGTAAACCCTAACTATGTTTATTAAATTCAAATAAACAAGACACAATGAAGATTGGACTCGTCGATATGCGATAATTACTCGATTTTTAACTGGTGTTAGTAACTGGTTAACTGGTATCAAATATTGCTAGGCCTATTATTCTTCACTTAATTTCAATTTTGCTATTTTTGCAATATTCAAGTCATTAATATGAAATACCAAAATAAGGTAATAAATGAATGAATTAACCATCTAATGAAAAATGATGATGTCATGACAAAATGAGAGTTATTAAGTGTTTACAGCAGCTACGTAATTTTCAATCAGCTATCATCATTGTTTGAATAATATAGATATCAAAATAACTGTTTTCCAAAATCCTTAAGGGCTTACATGTAATAGAATTAGATTTGGATGCGTGAAACTGCTGAATGAAAAGAAACTAGACCAGTAGTTCTGAAACTTTTTAAACTGGTTGACCCCATTTGCTTGGTTGAACTCATGAAAAGCGTCCATCTATTTCTGTTATCACGGTGGTGATTTTTAGGGAGAGTAGGTGGTTGTGGGGATCTTCTTGCTTTTTATTTGTGATGAAAGCTCTTAAAAATATTCTAAAATTGAGGACTAAAGTTTGTTGCCAACAGTTTGAACATTGATCACAGGCCCCAGCTTGATTGAACGTAAATTTAACATATAAAGCACGATTCTGTACGTACGTTTTAACTCCCCCAAAAATGCTGGAAGTACAATCATCAAACTTGGCACAATCGATCACCACCTCAAGGTGAGTAATAAAAGTGCATTCGTGACGCCATGATGACGTCATAATCAAAGATAATTTTTTTATAATTAACATTTCTCGACACAGCATAACTGTTATGTGCTCAAACGAAAGCAAGCACCCAACCTATCATCTTACAAAAACTCTGTACCTTATGGATCTAAGATGATGTCACAATCAACGCTTGATTGTGAAATTTTTATGTTGGAATTTCCAAAAGCTACTCGTCGTGTTATAAAGTCTACGTTTTTAGATGTCTAGTGATTAAATATCCGTGATTAAGTGTCGGGTGATTAAATGTCGGGTGATGAAATGTCGGTAAACCGTTCTAAAAGGCTAAAGAAATTGACTTTCCAGCAATATGTGATTTCAATTACTTAGGACTAAGGATTAGTTTATTATGACTGATTAAAAATTGGTTGCCATACATTATGCTCTAATTGAAAAATGAAGTCTTTAAGCGTTTATGAAATGTACCTTACCGATTAAAGGCACTCATAATTTTGATGCATGTATTTCACAAAATTGCAATTTCTACAAAAACTAACTACTTTGGTACATTTTGTCTATTCTCTCTCGAGTGCATAAACCTTCGTATTATCTATAAAAATATTTAAAAAGATTCAGCAAAAAAAAGTATCTAAACGTTTTAAACAGTAGCTAACTGCAAGCAAGACATTTTGTGATCACCTCAAAAAGAGGAGTGGAATAAAGATGGTCCTATGTAATCTTTTAAAACAACATATTAGTGTCGAGCTAAATATCATCTAAACTCTAAAATAATTTTCTTTGGGTGTCCTGCTATTGCAATAGCTTAACTATGAGTGCTTCATTTCGGGTTAGTCCGCTTTTTTGGATCGCTGCGTTTATGCCAAGTCCAAGCAACATACGCGCAGTCAGAGGCATTAGCACATGCAAATACGCCTACACTTAAGAAAAAGTAGTAAGCAGAGCTCCTAATACTTAATGGCTTAATCCTGAAAATACATATCAATCATTTTGGCGCCCTACCACAACTTTGATATTCTTTCAAGCCATGCTCAATTTAACGGATAAAAGTTTGTTACGTTTAAGGACGTCTATGATGATAACAAGATTAATAAGACGTTGCCAGGGACTCGATACACTTGGGGCAACTCCTTACTTTTTTTTCTGTATACCAATCAATTACTTGGACGCCAAGACCAATTCAAATACCACATGTTCAAATACCACAAAAAAGTTGGTGAAATTGTTTCCTGTTTCAACTGCGAGCGAGCCCAATTTCAAAGTACGCCTATGCTGCAAACAAAGAAAAAAAAACGTGGCCACAACCTGCGGAGGGTTCGGGGAAACATATACCGACTTTGCGCAGCCCCAAATGTTTTTGCACTTTATTACTTTTCTAAAACGTGTAACAATGAATGCCTATGTCAAAAAATATTACCCATCAGGTGAAGCTGGTGCAGTCGCCTAAACTGATATTGTCAATCCCAGCATTCCATATGGGGGCCCTCCGGGCGACGCCTGCGGTGCCGGCTAGTCGTTCATAAATCATGTTCGCTCGAGCTCTTTGTATTTTAACTTATAATGACTCTTATGATTGTATTTTAAAAGCTTTTGGCAGAACAGCTATTTTAAATACTCGGTTGTTGTGCACCAAAACACCAATAAATCTTTTGCGTTAGACAAATAACGGTTGCAAATTCATGCTTTTCAATCAAATAATTAAAATAGTTTTAATCAGTATTAAATCCCCTATTTTTCAATTTACGTTCCTAAAACTCGCATTCGTCAAACGTCTTCATAACTACGAAGTGACATTGGTCATGTCTGTATTTCCATCTACTATGACAACATTTCAAAATTTATGTTGGCACATTTTTACTCCCAGTCAAAACTGCAAGCATAGGTTAGTAAAACGTCAGCATCTACATTGAATGCTTCGCTATGCCAAACAAACAAGTTATGATCTTTATTTGCAGCAGTACGTCTCTCTCTCTTGGTTTTACGTCTCTTTTTCCCGTGATTCGCAGCCGTAGACGTGATGATTCCTTGTATGTCTACAACTACGCACTCACTTTCGCTCCAAACTTTTGGTTTGAGCAACGAAGCACTTCAAATTCCAAATGCACTTTCTACGAATGCCAATAATGTTTTTATAGAATTTTGAACTTCAAACATTACGTTTCGGAGGTCGTAACGAAACCACTACACCACGGTGGCTAGTCACCGCGCCACGTATTAAATCACATAAATTGTTCTTGGACGTGGGTGACCAAGCCTTTTGACTCGAAGGCCGAATTCGCGACTGCTTGGCCTCTGGAGGGCCGGATGCTGTGCGTTTTGGGTAATCTATGCAAAAATAGGTTGTTAAAATGTATTATAATACAATAATGACAAAATCATACAACATGCGCAAGGTGTGCGGTAAGCCAGATTAAACTGGTTGGCCAGCCGGATGAGGCCAGCGGACCGTAGTTTGGCCACGCATGCTATACGACAGCACAAACGCTACATACCAAACAACTGTTTGTTTGGCGTTTGACCTGTGAAAAGACTGTAATGGACACATTTTAATGATATTTGACTTAACTGAGTCATTCCGTGAAGTTGTTTTTGTTTGCTGAAAACATCATAGTTTAAGGTATTTGAAGAAAGTCGTCGCTTTTTCACAACATCCTGCCTCCTTGTTTCTGTTTTGAAAAAGAAAAGATGTCCCCATCCGAAATACCTTATGTTTTCTCAAATTTACATTTGCTGATTTTTTAGGAGATTTGTTTAAGGAATCAGCCTACTGCTCCTGCCTTCTTTCATTCATTGCCATTAGTGCACGCAGATGTTTAACCTACTGTTAGAGAAATCGTATTCAGTACTTCTAAAGGCTTTGCTAATCCTTTCATCACGTGCGGTAAGTCTTACACCAGTTGACTCTCGTCCGAGATTCGCATACATAATTCGGTTTTGAGGAGTTAAACTCTGCAACCAAAAGCATATAAGCAACCAGGGCTACAAGGAATTAAGACAACTTTTGAATGTCCTGAAAAGGGAATTTATCTAAAGTTTAAACTGTTGAGGTGTTTTAGCTTGTATATATTACATTTTATTGTACAAAGTTTAAGGCATATTTGTAGGACGAATGACCTAAAAAAGAACCGTTAAAAAATTAGGACTATAGACAGCCAATTGCCGATCCAATGATTAGTGGGTGGCGGGTAAAAAGTTTACATTGACGTATTTTCATTTTAAATGAAAGACGAAGTTCTTTCTTTTTGTAGATCAGCTTTATTGAAGTCCATCTTTTGAAACAAAATGCTTTTTTGATAAAAAATAAACCAACAAGTGCAGATAAGCAAGATGAGGAAAGGTTTGTGGGTAGGATGGATTCTTATATCTCCCTGGATCTGCTACCGCATGCCTTTCCGTCGTCTCCTTTCTGGATACGCTTTTGATCCAGATATTGCAAAATTAATTTTGTTTAGGATTGCATTTTTTCTTTTCGTGCTCCTTTCCTCTGCTTTTTCGATGCCGTTTTGACCGTACGTTTGGAAGAGACACGTTGATACAATTGTTTCTATTCGGTTGCAATCTTATAATAGAAATGCAATGTACCGGGCCACTGGCAGTAGTGGCAACTCCGAAGCAAGTCTAAATACAAAATTCTATTTATCGGATACAACAAAGAGGGTTTTTCAGTGACCTTAAAATAAAATTACACGACACACGAAATTATGAAAAATTTTTTGCGGAAAGTTTTTCTTAAAGCACTTCTATTATATCTGCAGTTTCTTTCCGAACTATGTAGCTAGCCACGATTCACGCACATGTTTTCAACTATTTAAAAAAAAATTTTCTCCATAACGTCATTAACCAACAAAATAGAAAAAGTTTGTATTTTTCCATTCCGGTTCTTAACAAACTGTAATCTGCATTAAGAACTAAAAACAGAAAAATTATTTAATTGAATCTCAAAATTAGGATAACCCCAACGTGACAGCTTTTACGTCGACAAAGGCGTTAACCTATTACAGAAGTCTACTATTATGTACATGTACAGTAATATGTACGACTAGTGTGTAGACTACTGTACATGCAGTCAGCTATAGCTATTTGCTTCAATCCACTTCATAGGCTTTGTTATATCAATTACTATTTGTTAATGAAGGATTAATTTTGTCAATGTAAAAGTTTTTACTACAACACATGAAACGCGACTTCCAATTTGAGTTAATGCATCACAAAAACGTCAATAATGTTCAAATAACTTTCCCGACGACAGATCGTTTTGCATCAAGTATTCTGGTATCACAACAGTAATGTCATCAGTCATGTCACTGATTTGAAGGCAGTTTTATGAATATCATAAACATATAACTTCGATACTGTAGTGAATTTGTCTCCAGTTTTTATGCGCAATGAAGGGAATGAGGAAGGTTTTTACATTTTCAAAATGCTCCGTCTCATGCACACATTTAAATTCCAAATACACCACTGTGTGCAAGTTTAGTTAGGCAAAAAATGAATTCTCAAATTTTATCCACAAAACAACAAGATTTTAGCTGCCGCCGTCCTCTCACAGATATCGGCAGTATTTATGTGAATATATCAATCTTTACATTGAAGCTGTCGTTATTGCAGTTTTGTAGAGAAAGCAAAACAATAACCACAAAATAAAGCACATTTCCGTCACGTGCCAAAAAGTAATTGATCATTATTCGTAGCCATATCAAACGGATGCAATAGCGTTGCACAAATCTTTATATCGCGTAAAATTGATTGATTCCGGACCGCAATACTTGATTCCGGTGGGTAGAAATGAGACAATTTATTTCAAAAATGTGATATATGCGACGATTCATTTATATTTATAAATCATTTTCATAATAACAATATAAATCTTTAAATATGCCAAAAAATGCTAGACATTCTGTTATGATGCCGTTTCTCTTGCTATATGCTAGATGGAAATTTTCAATGCTAGAGACTCGGAATTTTACCATTAAAAATGCTAAATTGACAACACTGCTCCTAAACAATGTTTTGGACCTTTAAAAAAGGGGCGCAGGGTGTCTGAAACATACGTTCTTTTCAAAACCAATATGACGGAGGGATGGTGTAAACGCGTTTGCAACACAAACATTTCTTTGCAAATTATCAAGAAAACTTGTTTATTAAAACTTACCAAAGTAACAAAAACAAAAAAAAATAAAGATCAAGCCAAGAACCGCTAAAATTACTTTCTGTTGATTTAACATAGGCCAATCAGTTAAATCATTTACAACAGAGACTTTCAATTTTTCACTATTAGAAGCTGGATTTCAGACTCTATCGTATTCCGCAGTCAAATCAACAAAGACGACGCCAGCCTACTTTTTAGCTGAGAAACAGTCCTTGATGCCCCAGCTCGAACGAGGGACTTGATGGGAGGAGTTTTGTTCCGAAACGCGATAAATGCCAACTCCGAATATTTAGAAAAGCCGTAACGATTTGTGATCATTCGGGTCGTAAACAATGAGAATGAAACCATTTTCCCTAAAGCGCCGGAAAAAGGACCAATGCTACGTAGCCATTGAATTTATGCTTTCGTTCCAATACGCGATATGCCCACTCGACTTTTTTTTTCAATCCGCGATAAATCCGTTCAGCCAATCAGCGTTCGTCAATGGACGACTAAACCCTGCCAGGGACGCTGCGTCACAGAAACACACAACACAGCGGCACTTCTGATGCAATTGGAATTTCTCTGTGGAATTTAGTTGATTTAAGCCAGAAATAAACGATTTTGATGGTTTAGACAAGCCAGTGTTGATTTCTCCCACTGGGAAGAAGAGGAAGCCTTCTGAGAGTAATCACGACCGTGAGACTGTGAAGGAAAATCGACATGTTGGCGGAGATAAAGTTCCTGTTATAGCGTGCACGCATACTGCAGCACAAAACCACGGTTTTTGTCTTGCTGATAAACTTTCTCAAAATAATATTACGATAAACTTTGAGAAATTTTATGAAAGATGAAGCAAAATTGAACAGGACAAGCATCTCCTCTTGTTAATATCAGTAGAAAAAACCAAACGACAGCGAAAAAAAGTCGATGACGAAAATTGCAGAGAGGACTTGAATGGGTCTGTAAAATACAGTCTTCTCACGCAGAATCATCCAAACAAGCTACCAGTTTGCAAGGCCATCTTCCTAAGCATTTTGGATGAGTGTTTTTACACACAATCTGATGAGTTGATTCAAAACTGCATCAATTTTTACCTTGTTTTTACTAGACCAAAGTAGGCCGAATGTGCTAAAGTTTCATTCAGCAAACAATATATCCCAAATATATCAGTTACATACCATGAAGTAGAATAGAAAATTTTGTTCAAAATTGATTATTAACATCATACGATACCACACAGCAATCCATTACATTATGTCAATAGCCCACGACCACTTTCGATCTTATTGGGTCTCAACAGGCGAGTGAAAAAAACACTCAATAACAAAAATGCTGTAAAGAACAAATTAAACATTGAGTGAAAAATAAAGATGCAATACAAAACAATATGATACAGCAATACTTATATCATCGAGGGTCTCATTTAAGGGCACGCACACATGACATGGTCAACAAGTTATATCGGTGAGCCCTAATAGGGGTGTAGGATCCCTATCAGAACTTTATCATTTTACAAAATATAGAGGTTGCTAATTACTAGGCAGCAATTTTCAAGGAGATCTTCTATTAATAGGGATCTGCTTCCAGCATCACACTAAAGTAAAATAGAAAACTTTGCTTAAAAATGATCACCAACAGCATGCGGTACTAAATTCCTTAGCGATAATGGAATGCAGATCCCTCTTAATAGGAAATTGCCTTCAAAATTGCTTCCTACGATGGTAACTAGCAACCTCTATATTTTGTAAAATGATAAAGTTCTGACAATGATCCTACACCCCTGATAGGGCTTACCGATGTCACTTGTAGTTCATGTCATGTACGTGTGTCCTTAAATGAGACCGCGATGATATAGGTATTGCTGATTTATGCGTTTTTATTATTGAGTGTTTTTTACACCCGCCTGATTAAGCCCAACAAGATTGAAACCGGTCGTGGGTTATTGACGTGAGGTAATAAATTGCTGTGTGGCATCATATGATGTTGGTGATCATTTTTAAACAAAATTTTCTATTCTACCTCAGTGTGATGCAGGAGGCAGATCCCTCTTAATAGGAGATTGCCTTGAAAATTGCTACCTAGCAACTAACAACCTCTGTATTACATTACCATAAAATCTTGCTGTTTTTCAGGTGTGAGCAAGGACCGTGTTTCTCGTGTAGCAAGGTACTATGCACAATACACCACGACACGTTTAGAGACAAGAAGTCGAGCACGCAAAGTTGAAGAAAATGAAGAAAAGAAACGACACATCCAGGCACATATCGAAACATTCAAGTGCCGAGCTGGTCATTGTGGGCGTACAGGTGTATCGGGTCGAGACTACTTGCCAAATTATATGAATGTTAAGAAAATGCATTAACTTTTCAAATCCCAAAATTATGTTGAGGTAAGCTATTCCCTTTATTGTTCAAACTTCTGTGCTGTGGCCATCTGCTAACTGACACTTGTGCGAACTGCATGAAATATCGCATATCCAGTAAAGATCCCAACTTGACGGAGGAGGAGAGGAAGAAAACCAATAGGTTGGTTTTATTTTGCACAGACATGTGCTCGGGCCCTTCTATGACCTCCTTGGGAACATTGAGCATGATACCATTACTGTGTGTTTTGATGTGATGCAAAATATTGTACTCCCCAAAACCCCATTGGCCAGGCCTAGTACTCCAGGCAACTATACTTGTATCTGTTTGGTGTAGTCGTGCATCATGGAAAGGATGACATTCATCTCTACACCTGGTTGAAGAATGAAACCAAGAAAGACACTAATTTAATTGCTTCTGCTTTGGATCATTTTTTTCGTGGTGAAATCAATGCACAAGTCCAGAAAAGTACCTCAGTGCAATTGTTTAGTGATTCATGTTTTGGGCAGAACAAAAGCATAAATATCCTTATCATGCTTTTTGCGCACAGGAAAACTGTATATCTCAATCTTCGGATAGTATTTACATTCCCTATCAGAAGACATAGTTTCTTGACAGCTGATCGAGTCTTGAGCCCTACTGAGCATGAAGTTCGTAAAAATAATACTATTCTGCATCCAAATGAGTACATGAAAGTTCGGAAGAAGTGTGGGAATGTTTACCAGTATGGCAGAGACTGGAAGGCTTTTGACTATAAGAAGGCAAGGCTGACACTTGTTAAGGGACAGAGATCATTTAAGTTTGGTGAAGCACTTCAACTTGAGATCAACAGGGATGGACTCGAATTCAAACCGGTATACAATGGGGAGTTTTGCCAGCACAGCGTGTTGAAGCGTGGAAAAAATTGATCCGATTTTGAACCAATTGGACTGGCTCACCAATTCACTATCAAGATTGCAAAAAAGAATGACGTACAAAACCTTCTTAACGCAATTGGCGTTTACGATGAAGTTACCACCTTTTATGAAGCAGCTCTGAACAGCGTGGATGACACCAAAAGAAACGACAATGTTGATGATGAATTTTGAATAGTTGGGGAACTTTTGATTTAATGATACCCTCGTCTAATTCCTGCTGTGCATAACTGTAAATATCTCTTTGTGTTAAGTTTTGGACATTCTCAACTCGGAGTGCGATTCCATAGGTCACCATAGACTGATGTTGTAGCTCCTAAATGAAGTGAGACGGTTATTGAACTAGTGTCATAGTCACATTGTGTCGATCCTGTGCCCACCTTAAAACTGTGTAATTCATGCAATAAATAAGGAAAGTACAAAGCAACAGACCAGACTGGTCATATTTTGCAGAGATAGGTAGCATTTTCGCAAAAAAGTTGAGCGTGGACTTATAGCATTTTGGGGAAAAATGCTATAAGTACTGAATTCTTGTTGAATTTTGGACCTTTGTTGACGCACATGCCTCGCAGACTCGCAATCCTTCCCTTCAGATATCCGAATTTTTGTAAGTTGTGGAACAAGGTTGCTTGCTGAAATGAGACAGGTGTTCAAAGGGCGTTTTGATTTTGCAGTTAGATTGTACAAAGTACATCATCTTTTGCGACTGCACTGCAAAACGTCGGTGGTAGTTATCGTCTCTTCACAGCACTGCTTTTTTCGGAATCTATCACGCAAGGCTAAAGCAGCATTGCTTGACTCCGGGCACGATGGTGCATCGAGCAAAGCAATATAGATGCTCTTTCTTATTCTCTATCAAACGTTGTTTGCAGTGATAACGGCGACCACGTTGAATAGATTTCTTTGTTGCTAACAATAGAATGCCTCATCCATATCTGTAGTAATTAGTGGCGGTAGTGCGTGGTGGATTTGTTGGTAAGGATGCAAACGAGCTTCCATTTAGCCTTGCAGAAGTTCCATTGCTTCATTGGTTCACTCGAACTGAGGTCCAGTGTTTCGGCATCAATATCAAAGATGACTAATGTGGTGACCGGGGGAAATTTCTCAAGCACTCTTGGCCAGAGAGTCACTTGTCCGCACCAACACAGGCAAACGCCAGGTCAGACGCAGTGAATCTGCTGAAGGAGAACGATGAGGACTTTGGTGTTCTAGACAGTTGCTCGATGACATGAAGCTTGCTCAAGGTAAATCCTTTGATGCTATATTGCAGTACACTGGGTCTGGTTTTTACGATTATTCTTCCCCAAATGGGTTTGGACGTCATATACAAAAGAAAGTGAACACTTAACCACTAAATGCAGAATAATATGAGTACTAGTAGAGACCAAATGTTCCTGGTATTTGCGAAGAAGGGGAATCTTCGCGTTCGTACATGGTCATTTTATCTTAACATGTTCTGGAAAAATGCTAGATGATGTTCCTATGATAGGTCGTTTCTTACAACCGATGCAGAACCATGTTTTGCATTCAGGACTGAACCAACTATCAGGTAATTGTAAATGTTAGCGATCCTATAGTGATGCAGTCGTACTTTTATAGTAAAATAGTAGTGGCATTGTGTTTGTATACAGCAGCTCAACAATATTGAACTAGTTGGCAGTAAGCCCTTGAGTTTTTACGAAGAAAATTAACAAGTGATAACCCTGGCAAATCCATTTTTTTCGGTTCGATGTTAAAACTAATTTGCTGCAAAAGTCCGGTAAAAGGCTGCTTTTTCGGAGACTTTATACTTGCTCAGACAGTTTGGTGAGTTTTGGTTTGGTATCATCACAGCAACATAAATGGACAGGGAAGGAAAAAAGACCATGGTCATGGTTCGAATCCTCATGATCGTTTTTATAAATTGCCTTGAAAAATACTTGAGAATCAAACATTTTGGTGACTCACTTTTGAACAAAGTTGAAAAGATTTGCAAAGAAAACAATACGAATTTTTTGTGGTTTCACCCTTATCATTAGCGTCTGCGTTTTAAGTCTGCCACTCACAGACAAGTTGGCTTTGATCTTTGTTTCCGCAAGATAAACACGTAATAAGGTCACGGTTCTATCCATGTTCTCAGTACAAATCTTCCTCGAGCGCAGGTGATTGATACTGATTTTGTAAAAAGGCGTAAAAATGCTTTATAGCAGATAAAGGAAAAGCGTGAACTGCCATCTCTACACAAAACACGACTCAAAGTGTTTAATGTTGGCATGGTTTTAGGTTGCTTAATTTTTCCTAAGAGCATTATTCAATCTTGTTTGGTTACAATTCTTCTGTAAGAAAACGTCAGCTACGGCAGTACCGACAACTCAGAAGCAAAACTGAACGCAAGTTATTTGATGTCTTGCAGCACGCAATGATCCTATAGGTTTTCATTCAAGTGGAATGTAGAGATTGACAACTAACTGATAGATGCGTAAGCTGCATCGATAAATCCAACCTCTTTGCATTAGGATGTCTAGGTGAGATTAATGTTTCCTTACATTATTCTGAACTGTCTGAAACAAAGCAATGGGCAATGAAATACGACATTGGAATATTTTTATATTTCTATTATATTTCAATAACTAAATCATAAAACAAATATTAATAATAATATAGAAACCAGCACAAAACAACATAAAACCAGCACAAATTAAAAATAATAGTAAACGTATAATGGTCTCTCGAAAAGATGTAATATAACTTACAAAAGTGTATAAAAGTCATCATTTCATTTGAAAGATCTATTAAGCTAGCTATAATAATACTGTTACAATTAATAGGCTTATTATAGTTGTATTTCATTATTGACCAAAAGCACGCACAGATATAATAAACATTTTAATAAACAAATCACTTCCTCAAACAATGTTCGTTTTCGGTCCGTATTCTCACGAAGTTTAAGATAATTCAATTATCATAGTAACCTACAAAATTCAAAGCACAGAATTGATACGAAACCATAAATATCAATAAAGAAACCACAGTGGCTGTTAAAGCTCTTAATGTGTAAGTGAACAAAATATAATTGTTTATACTTTCATTTCGAAGTTTAAAATATAGACTTATCAAACACCACTTCTAGAAGTACAATTTTCTATCATCCAGCTACAAGAAATTACTAAATCTATTTGTTTATAATGGTAGGCTTAGTTATATCAATCCAATCATATGTAGATCACACATGACTGCATCAAGACATGATTTCGCTTCTGACAGACTTAGCGATAAAATTTGTTTATATTTCTAAAATGTATAGTAAGCTTAACATTGTTTTGTTACAATGCAACATTCTTTCTCTCTCTACGACGCCGCACGGACTTTTCCAAACAAGCTGATTTCAACCATTTTCTTGTTTTGATTTATGCTTCCTCGAATGGTATCTCGTCCCACTCATAACTGCCTTCCTCTTGATGCTCCACTAATCCCTCCAATGGCGTTGCAAAGTGAGTCCTCAGTACTTCATTGGCGTGAGTAGCTCTGTAGTCTCTCCCTACAAATAGTGAACTACATTTAATACTTCAAACGCATTAACATGTTCAACATATGTAAACCATTAATACAAGTGCCAAAACCAATGTGAAACTGAGCTAAGAGTTGAAATTTTGATCAAGATACTTACATTGTTCGGTTTTATAGTCTTCGCTGGTTTCTTGCGTTTCATCAAGTAGATTTTCGGCAAACCATTGATTGAAGCTACTCCCTGTAACATCAAATTAACTTGCTCAGTCTTATCTAACCACTGTTTGTTAGTATATTTCATGCTACATAGATTCAAATTACAGACAAACATAGATTCTGAGATTGGTATCCGCATGTGTTTGTACATTTTCGAGACCCTATCTCTCCAGCTATGGACATGAGCCAAACAGTAGTACATAGCCAAAGTTTTCATCGACAACTGTGGCAATCATCATCATATGAATTCAAACAGATAAGCTACTCCCAAAACTTGTGAATATTGATAACTCATAAGTTTGATATTTAGCAACTATTGAACTATTGATATTTGTAACTTACATAAATCTGAGTACTCCTGGCAAATAGATTGAGTTATTGGATTTCCCATTCCGGGATAAGTTGACTCTGGACTGTATGCAGTATCCGCGATCGCTTCTCCTGTGACGGTGTCAACGCAGTAAAAGAAAAACGCAGTACTTTGCATCGCCTAAAAATACGAATACCGGTTAATAACTAGTACCAAATAAACTGACGCTATACAGTGCCAATGATGTTGTCATGCAATTACATTAGTTCACACAATTACTTGTGTTTTTCGTAGTTATGAGAGATTAAATGCTACCGAGATCCTAATCATTAGTATTTACATTGCCAACTGCAATAACAAACATACCTCATATTGTCCGTTGTCCTGGCAATCGGGCAGGTTGATGTCAGCCCTCAGTGGTCGTTCAGCAATATGAGCAAGAAGTTCTTTTCGTTCGATATGGCATTTCCCCGTTTGAGATTTGTCTAAAATACAACAAACGTAAAAAAAATTTCAGCGATATTTTTGTGGAATAAAATTATGAAACGTTATTCATCTGTTGTTAATACAGTTTTGTGACACTGAGATGTGATTTTTCATTTAATGACATCATTAATATGTGATAATGACTTACCGGCTTCGCAGTTGAGTTGATCGAGATTTAAGAAGTGAATTATTGTATCTTCGCGGGGTTCGCCAGTTTTAGGATCAACACAAAAACATGACGGTTCAAGTTCGTAAACACATTGTGCAAGCTGAAAATGAACAACATTTTATAATAAACTACCATTTATACAAAAATATAAAATTAAATATTAACTCACGAGTTCACACTGCATATTGAATCGAAAGTGTTCATATAAGAACTCAGCCATTGAATGTTTACCTTCCATTCGGATCCGTCTGAAGTGCATTCAGGAAAGTAGTACGGCTCCGAAAGGATCTTTCCGGATTTCTCGAACTCTGCTCCGACCTGGTCATAGCGATCCCAACACGGTGTAGATGTTCGTGGTTTAAGAGGCACAGCTGCATTATAAACAAGCTGATTGTTACACAACAACGAAGCTATTACGTCATCCACAATTCGAGTTGTAACGAATGCTTTACAGTTGCGTCACTGTACGTTTAGTTTCAATCTTTTATTTAATAAAACTGTTTTTAACAATTGCCATTTTTGACAATGAAAGATTTCGCCAGAGCGTCGGCGACATAGACTGAGTTATCCCGGTCTGTGCTCGAACGATGGCAGATGAACTTGATCAGTGCTGTTGCCGTTTATGTTGGCATTAGCTTATCATTGTAAAAATGGCATAGCATAGCCTATATTATAACAATCTATAGCCAAATATATACCTTGAACTGCTACAAAGCAGACGATAACAATACAGAAAATGAAATTCATCGTTGTCTTCAGATAGATGATTGACGAATTGTGGTTGTTATTTTTAGCGATGTATTGGTTGATGAATCCGTGTGATTGGTATCTGATTTTATAGCCTCTACATTTTTTCTTTTTTTTCGAATTTGTTTTATTTCCGAGACGTTATTACCTAACCACGCTGATTCGTGCAGCGTCGTTTCAGCGCCTTATATCGTAAAAATGACTCTTAAATTTAGAATTGTTTAATGAAACGAATATGCTACCATTAAACGATAACTTTTAAGGCAAACGACACGAGAATGTGCACAATTTACATATTTTTGTAAAATAGTTATAATGGCCATCGTTATAATGCTGTTAATATTTGATCTGTTTTTGCTTTATATTTGGCTTACCAACATCCAGCAGGCGGTAGTTATAGTTTTTGTGTAGATGTTCAGAACCATAGGCAATTTAAGATTTGATTTGGTCAGTGTTTGGAATAGGAATGTACCGAAACTAAAATTTTGACGAAGCCGAAACTTATGTAGTTATCTATGCAACCACAATTAAAATATATATTAATATGGCATCACTGCATATAGAGTTACACTGAATAATGTTCATATGATTCACCATGTAATAGTTTGTGCTCTCCTACATTGTACTTGTTGATAACACATTTAACATACCAAAAATACAAACAAATTCAAATCGGCAAACAGCAAGAAACTTGAAAATAATGAAATGATTATCGAATGTTTATTGCAATTGGACAGGTAATTCGTGTTTTATTACCTTTAAAAAACACCTGCACATTAGCTTCCAAAACAATGGGAACGTGAGGTTGATCTAGAACAGGGGTCACCAACCGTGTGCCCGCGGGCACCATGTCGCCCGTGAAGTCAATATGAGGTGCCCGCCAGCCTGTTTTAAAATATTCTCAAAATTTTTTCAAAAGTGGATGATGGCTCCAAAGAAAAAAATAGGTAGCCTAGGGTTGCCAGACATCGGCCACCGAAGTAATTGCAACAGATATGTAATGGCATTGCCTGCCAATACATAATAAATCGAACATCAAGTCCGGGATGTTGCAAACTTTAGGATAAGTGCGCCCCCACTTAAATTAATATCCAAAAAGTAGCCCGTTGTCCAAGAAAGGTTGGCGACCCCTGGTCTAGACCGTCGTGAGACAAGTTAATTTTACCCTATCGATTAACGACAAGGTCGAAACAAGAAACGAGCATTCGCAAAAGAAAAGGAGAGCCGAAACGCGTTTATATCTAATTGCTAATTGGTTATGTACATTATATTATCTATGAATCGTTTTTTTTTATTAAGGATGGAGTGCGGTGAAAATACAAATTAGGCTTAAAATAATCTCTAAGTAGCATTCTATCGTTCCTAAAAATATTTTGCTTACTAGTATGAACATAGCTGTTTTCCAAAATCCTTAAGAACGCACTTGTATTGATATCAATATCAGGTATCGCTTGAAACTGCTAAATGGGAAGGAGATAGAGCAGTAGTTCTGAAATTTTCTAAACTGGTGGGCCCATTTTGCTTGTTTGAACTGATGAAAATTTTCTATCTATTTCTTTCTTCAAAGTGATAATTTTTTGAGAGTAAGTTGTAGTGGAATCCCAATTGTCACTCATTTGATGATGAGAGCACTTAAAAATAGTTCAAACTCAAAAACTAAATATTGCTACGAACTCATTAAACATTCATCACGGACCCCAACTCGAGTAAACATGAGTCACACATACAAATTTTTAAACCTATTGTTTTGCGCCAAAACACTACCAACACTTTTGTGCTACACAAATAACGGTTGTAAGGTCAGGTCTTTAAATCAACTTTAATTCGAAATAGTTTGAATCAGTATTAATTTCCCTGTTTTTCAGTTAAAGTTCCTGAAACTCCTCATTCTCATTCAAATCATTAAGTGACATTTGTCATGTCTGTATTTTCCTTTGTTATCAAAATATTCTAAACATTAAATTCGCACATTTTTAATCCAAGTCATTACTACAAGGTTTAATATCTAATTTTTAATGCTTTGCATTGGTAAAACAAACAAGATATCATGTATATTTACAGCAGTACATATCAAATCATATGTTTCTCCGTGACCAAACTAAGATCTATATGCCAAAAAGCAATTTATTTGGAACTTGATATTCGTAAAAACAACTGTGATTGACACATTTTAATGTTATTTGGTAGAACTTAGTCATTACGTAAGGTCGTTTTGTATGCTGAAAACATTGTATTTTGAAGCATTTGAAGAAAGATAATGTCTTTTTAGTTCGCCGGCTTTCCTCAAAGTTCTACTTCGTTTTTTATGTATCAGGAAAGAGAAGTGCTCCCAATGCCCAAAGCCCAATGCTTTTTGAAATTCACATTTGATGATATTTTGTGAGGTTGGTAAGTGGATTCAACCTCCTGCTCTCAAAGCCTTGCTGCTGCTTCATTCTTTCATTGATATCACAGTAAACAGATGCTTTACTTATCACTGTAGAAAGCATACAATAGATGTAAACGCTTCGCTTTTCCTTTTTATCATGTACATTGGGCCAGAATATGTTTCAGCCATACCACTCTCGTCCAAGACTTGCATAAAGAAATCTGTTTTGAGGAGTTACAGGAGAAGGATAAAATGCTCTTTCAAATGTTGGCATTATAAGGTAGAAAAAGCTAATTGGTTTGAAAACGAAGTTTTTGTATTTAGAGGTCTATCCTTTTCCTGTTCCCAAGCAGACTTGATGTAAATGATTCAGGTTAGGCCTCAGCATATAATCAAAAATAATTGCTTAGAATTTTTTAATGTAAATAACGTGCTTTGAACAATCGGGTTCATGGTTATTTCCAATTATATTTAGATCTATGCTTGGATGTTACAAGCATATTTTTTAAATGTCTTTTGTTAGTTTTCGACGGCAACATAGCAACGAACTGCAAACTCTACAAACAAACACAGATGAACAACCAGAGTTACAACAAATTAAGATAACGTATGAATGTCTTGAAAAGGTTGTTCACGTTATTTTGCAGCCAGAGTAGTTTAACGATGACTTTAGGTAACATGGTCAAGAAATAGCGATTATAAGTATTTAGTGGCCGATACAGATCCAGCGAGTGTGAAATAAATTTTGCTTAAACTTGTTTTTTTTTATTTTGAGTTTCTATACGTTGCCCAACCAATGTTCACACATGTCCTAGCTCGATTGTTCGCTACACTCCGATCTTGTTTACAGGTTCGGGCAGTGCAGTAGATGTTTCATCGTCCTATTTTCTCCACATTTGCAGGCCGTAGAGACACTTCAAGATTCCACCAGCTCATCATTGTTTTACAATATCTAATCTCAGGCCGTCCAGATAAGACCCGGAAAGCCATTTATACAAAGTGCCGGATCATAGAGATTTTAGGCTTGTTCTGACTGTAGGTTGGAAAGAGACACGTTGATATAATCGTATCCGCTTGTTTGTGATGCTTGTATAGAAATGCGATGTTCTGAGCTGCCGGCAGTGCTTGCAACTCCGAAGCTGAACACAAAGCTCTATTCAGCGGATACAATAAACGGGGCTTTTCTGTGACCGGAGAATATAATCAGACGAATCACTAAATTATGGACTGTGTTTGTTTATAACATTTCTGTTGTATCTCCAGTTTTTTTTCCGAATTGTGATGCTAGCCACGATTCACGCACATTTTTCCCACTACTTTTAATAGAATTTCCTGCTTGGTTGATGTCGAAGGCAACACGTTTATTTGCAAATATAACACATAAATTTGTATTTTTGTCTTTTGGTTTGTAACAAACTGCAAACTGCTTTAAGAACTAAAAATAGAAAATTCGTTTAACCGAATCTTGCAATCAAGAATATCCCGACGTGACAGCTTTTACGTCGAATAAAACGTTCACATTTTACAGAAGCCCACTATTATGTACATGTACAGTAATATCTACCAATATTGCAGACCACACGCAATCAGCTACAGCTATTTGTCTCAATCGATATAATAGACTTTGTTATATGAAACTATTAGTATATGACGAAGCAATTCTGTCATTGTGAAGAGTTTCCACTTAAATGCATGAAACGCGACTTTCAAAGTGTGAAAATACGCTATGGGTATAACAAAATGTAAAAATAACTTTCTCAATCACAGAGAATTTTGCATAAAGTATTCTTCTGCCACACGGTGGGGTCGCCAGTCATGTCACAGATTTGATGGCAGATTTATGAACATCATAAATATAGAACTTTGTTACTGGGATTAATTTGTTTCCTTTACGGTTATGCGTAAAACATGAGGCGTTTGGACCCGTTTGGGAGTTATAATACTGCTGACACAAAACGCACAACAAATCGTCAATCACACGGACGGCCAACAGTCAGACAATGTTGTATCAATCTCTTCCGTTATTTGGAAAAGTCCTAGTAATTGGGTTTTTCACAATTCTTAGAAATTCAACATCTTTGCATTCTTCGTTGTCATTGCAGAGGGTATATATAGTAATTTGGTTTTGATGCCGTTCGACCTGCATCAGAGTTGAAAACGGGCCGGGCTTTTCGGGTCGGGTTCGGATTTGAGCCGGGTTCGGGCTTAAGATCTAAAAAATTTTCGGGCCGATTTCCGGCTCGTATGCAAAATTATTTCATAGTAATCTTGTAAATATTGATAGTAAGGATTTGTTTCAGCTCGGCAACCGCTTTATTTCGTTGCAATGAAGAACATCACTGTTTACGATAATGCCTTCAATGACAGCGGGCAGTCAATTGAAATGCTGCTTCTAATTTCATTAAAACCATCTCTGTTAAATATAGTAACTTCAAGTTCAATCACAATGGGTAGTCAATTGAAGCGCTGCTTGTAATCGCTTTATTTTAATTGTCTGTTGATTTCACAAGATGCGGCGTTGGATTCTCACAAATTGGATTCTCACAGACAATTTTGTGTAAATGCGAAGATTATAATTGAACACATTGGGGCTAAACCTAAGATCGTGTTTTCAATTGGCTTGTGCTGATAAATCATTGGTTTGTGCTGGTAGACAGATAGATCACAATTTCAATTGGTTTGCGCATTTTCAAGTCGTTCGGGGAATTTATATTTTGGGCCTAAGTCTGGCTACAAAATCAATGTCGGGATTGGGCCGGGTTCGGACTTGTATTTTCGGGTTTGGTCAGGGATCGGGCCTTACAATCGGGCTCGTTTCCAACTCTGACCTGCATGACAGAATTTTCATCTAAGCGAAACTACAATAAGCTCCGTGGATAATTTGAACCACCACATTAACAGCTATGGAATTGTTCGACATCAATAGTTTTGATAATACTTCAATTAGGATATCATTACAAAATACTTTAGATTAGCAATGTGCGTAATGATAGATTAGCTAAAAACTATAAATATGAACAGCTTTCGCTACCGCTATTTGTAAAAGTAAAATTAGTAAATATTAAACCGAATGGCTTTTGCTATCGCTATTTGTAAAATTAAATGTAAAATAGAAACCAGTGATTGGTTTATGGCAGAATGGTCACATATAATACCAATCCACAGTAAACTTTATTTACATGATTTCTCGTTTTAAAAAAATCAATTTTGCTTGCATGACTTCTTGTTTTAGTAAGAGAATAAAGATTTGGCCTAGGCGACTACTGTGTGATTTGAACCAACCAAATTTGTGTGTGGAATTTTGCTACAGCACCAGCAAGATTCACTACGTGAAGGAAATAATTGTGTGATGGAAACCATTGTGTGAAAGAATATCTACTAATCATGATCAGATTCATTGAGAATAGTGCATGGAATGGGCTCATGAAGCCTGTAGTGACATAACTAACCCTAACATGACATAACTAACTACAGACTCTATCGCAGTCTGCAATCAAATTGACAAACACATTGTCAGCCTATTTTATAGCTGAGAAATAGTCCTTGATGTTGTGCTAGAAATAAATGACTTAATCAAAAATAGATATCCCACGTCTGAGTCCTGCCTGTTCTGTAAGAAGAAGCGGATCAATGATAGGTTCAAAGAACGGGAGATGCTTTTGTCGTGTAATATTGATATCTTCCAGTATTTCGACATTTGCTGATGCACGAGTTTTGCAAGCTCGTGTTCTTTGCATTGAGATACCCGAATTTTCGTAAGTTGTCCAATAATGTTATCGGTTGAAATTGGACAGTTGTTAGAGGTGGGTCTTGATTTGGCAGCTAGTTTCTTCAACTTGATCTGCCATTTATGTTGTTCAAAGTACATCAACTTTTTGTTTCTGCAATGCGAAAAACGATTGTATGGATTGCATCTTGCCAGCACCACCATTTCAATAATCCGAATCGATCAAGCAGGGCTAAAAGTCGTGTCGCTTAACCAGAACTCGATTGTCGTCTAGATTCTTTCACTCATTTTCCAAACACGGCTTGCACATGTAACGGCGACCAAATAGGATACAATTTTGGTTGCTGGTGTTAGAACCCCGTGGAAGTCCTTGCGCGTCTCATCCATATCGGTAGTGTTTGGTGGCGATAGCTGTCATGTGGATATATTGATGGTAAACGAGCATTCATTTAGTGTTGTCGAAATTCCATTGCTTCATTGGTCCACTCGGATTGAGGCACAGAGTTTCGGCATTAACATCAACGATGATCAAGGTTGTGGGCGGTGAGATCTTCTCAAGCATTTACGATCAGATAATCGATTGTCCGCATCAACACTGGCGCACGCTTGCTCATACGCAGTAGGTTTGTTGGAACGGTACAACGAGGCCGCTGGTGTTATTATCAGTTTGCTCGATGGCATGAAGCTTGCTGAAAATACGTTCTTCGATGTTCAACTGCAGTACACTGGGTCTGGTGTTGACAATTTCCCTTTCTGACCGAGTTAGGACCTCAACACAAAAGTTTGTCCTTGATGTGCAGACTTGGTTTGACCTGCGGGTTTTATCATTATATACAATCAACACCGACGCCGATTTACTTATGATGGCTGTATAAGTGTTACTCAATAAAGAGGTGCTATCTGTGAACGTCGATGTCATGTCTGAGAGAAGTTTTGTAATACTTGTTTGCAGACAGGAAATAGGCAGGTGGTATTGAGCCTGACATCAAACGCCATGTTTTGATTGGTTCCAGTCTCACAATCACAGGTTTTTACTTGTAATTTTATGAGGAAGTGACAAATACTTGTCACCGGATAAACGAAAAGGATGCACTGTCTCCTTCGTTTAAAACACAATGCAAAGTGCTTAGTGTTATCATGGTTTTACGTTGTTATATTCTTCTAAACACCGTTATTTATTGTTGTTTGGTTGCAGCTCTTGAGTAAAAAACACAGACTGTCGTCACTACCGGCGACTCAGAAACAACACTGAATGCAAGTTGTTTAATGTAATGCAAAACCCCATAATCCCCGGGTTTTGCCCCGAGTGGACGGTAGAGACACATGGCTTGCTGATTGATATGTAACATACATGGATACAACCAACTTTTTTGCATTTCGGTGTGTAGGAAACATTGAGGTCTCCTTACATTATTCCAAACGGTCTAAAATATGACAATGGGCAATGAAATACTACATAACAATATTTTTGTAGAAGTTTATATATTTCAGTAACTAAATCATAAACAATAATACAAACAAGCACAGAATAACAATGGTAGAAAACATATAATCGTATCTTATAAAAGCGTAATATAACTTACAAAAGTGTATAAAAGCCATCATTTCATTTGAAAGACCTTGTAAGCTGGTTATAATAATACGGCTACAATTGATTGATCTATTATAGTTGTATTTCATTATTTAGCAAAAGCACGCAAACATTTAAATAAACAAATCGCTTCCTCAAACAATGTTCATTTTCGGTTTATATTCTCACGAAGTTTAAGGTAATTTAAGTATCGTAGTAAACTTACAAAGTTCAAAGCACAGCATTGGCACGAAACCATAAATATCAACAAAAACACACAGTGGTTGTCATAGCTCTTCATGTATGAGTGAACGAAATATTGTTGTTTATACTTTCAGTTTGATGTTTAGAACATAGATTTCGTTGAATATCATATATATCGCCCAGCAACAAGCAGTTACTGAATCTATTTGTTTATGGCAATAGGCCTAGTTATATCAACATAATCATGAGCAGATCACATATTACTGCATCAACACATGATGTTATTTTGACAGGCTCAAACTAAAATTTGTTTGAATTTCTATGCTGTATAATCATCGTAACATCGTGTTGTTGCAATGCAACATTCTTTCTTCCTCTATGACGTCTCACGGACTTTTTCGAACAGACTGATCTCAGCCGATTTCTTGTTTTGCTTTATGCTTCCTCGAATGGTATCTCGTCCCACTCGTAACTGTCTTCCTCTTGATGCTCCACTAATTCCTCCAATGGCGTTGCAAAGTGGGTCCTCAGTACTTCATTTGCATGAGTAGCTCTGTAGTCTCTCCCTGTCAATAGTGAACTACATTTAAAACTTCAAACACATTGAAATGACCACAGGTGTAAACCATTAATACAAATACCAAAACCAATGTGAAACTTAGCTAGGAGTTGAAATTTTGATCAAGATACTCACATTGTTCGATTTTATAGTCTTCGCTGGTTTCTTGCGTTTCATCAAGTAGATTTTCGGCAAACCATTGAATGAAGTTACCCCCTGTAACATCAAATTAACTTGCTCAGTCTTATCCAACCACTGTTTGTTAGTATATTTCAAACCACATAACTTCAAATTACAAACCTACATCGATTCTGATATCGGTATGAACTAGTGCTAACACACTTTTGAGACCCTATTTTTCCTATTATCGCCATGCGCCAACCAGTAATAAATAGATCCCAGATTTTTCGTAGACAATTGTGGCAATCAACATCATATGAATTCAAACTGATACGCTACTCTTATAACTGTTGATATTTGTAACTTACATAGATCTGAGTACTCCTGGCAAATAGATTGAGTTATTGGATTTCCCATTCCGGGATAAGTTGACTCTGGACTGTATGCAGTCTCCGGGATCGCTTCCCCAGTGACGGTGTCAACGCAGTAAAAGAAAAACGCAGTACTTTGCATCGCCTAAAAATACAAATACCGATTAATAGCTGGTACCACATCGACCGACACTGTACAGTGCCAATAATGTTGTCATGCAATGATCTGTGTTTTTCGTAGTCATGAGAGATTAAATGCTACCGAGATCCTAATCATTAGTATTTACATTGCCAACTGCAATAACAAACATACCTCATATTGTCCGTTGTCCTGGCAATCGGGCAGGTTGATGTCAGCCCTCAGTGGTCGTTCAGCAATGTGAGCAAGAAGTTCTTTTCGTTCGATATGGCATTTCCCCATTTGAGATTTGTCTAAAATATAACAAATGTAAAGCGTTATATTTTCGATATATTGGTGTGATACAACTATAATACATTATCCAACTGTTGTTAGTCTTTAATACAGTTGTGTCATACTGAGATGTGATTTTTCATTTAATGACATCATTAATATGTGATAATGACTTACCGGCTTCGCAGTTGAGTTGATCGAGATTTAAGGAGTGAATTATTGTATCTTCGCGGGGTTCGCCAGTTTTAGGATCAACACAAAAACATGACGGTTCAAGTTCGTAAACACATTGTGCAAGCTGAAAATGAACAACATATTAAATCAAACTATCACTAATACAAAAATATAAAATTAAATATTAACTCATGAGTTCACACTGTACAGTATATTGATGAGAAAGTGTTCATATAAGAACTCAGTCATTGAATGTTTACCTTCCATTCGGATCCGTCTGAAGTGCATTCAGGAAAGTAGTACGGCTCCGAAAGGATCTTTCCGGATTTCTCGAACTCCGCTCCGACCTGGTCATAGCGATCCCAACACGGTGTAGATGTTCGTGGTTTAAGAGGCACAGCTGCATTATAAACAAGCTGATTGTTACACAACAACGGAACTATTGCGTAATACGCAGTTCGAATTGTAACGAATGCTTTATAGTTGCGTCACTGTAGATTCAGTTTGAATCATTTATTCGATAAAACAGTTTTTAATACATACGACTATTGACAATGAAAGATTTTACCAGAGCATAAGCGACATAGACTGAGTTATCTCGGTCTGCGCTCGAACGATGGCAGATGAACTTGATCAGTGCTGTTGCGGTTTATGTTGGCATTAGTGTATCATTGTAAAAATGGCATAGCATAGCCTATATTATAACAATCTATAGCCAAACATACCTTGAACTGCTACAAAGCAGACGATAACAATACAGAAAATGAAATTCATCGTTGTCTTCAGATAGATGTTTGACGAATTGTGGTTGTTATTTTTAGCGATGTATTGGTTGATGAATCCGTGTGATTGGCATCTGGTTTTATAGTCTCGACATTTTTTCTTTTTTTCGAATTTGTTTTATTTCCGAGACGTTATTACCTAACCACGCTGATTCGTGCAGCGTCGTTTCAGCGCCTTATATCGTAAAAATGACTCTTAAATTTAGAATTGTTTAATGAAACGAATATGCTATCATTAAACGATAACTTTTAAGGCAAATGACACGAGAAAGTGCACAATTTATATTTTTATAAAATAGTTATAATGGCCATCGTTTTAATGCTGTTAATATTTGATCAGTTTTTTATATGGATCAATGTTTTCGCTTTATTTTTGGCTTATCAACGCCCAGCAGGCGGTAGTTATAGTTTTTGTGTAGACGCTCAGAGCCATAGGCAATTTAAGATTTGATTTGGTCAGTGTTTGGAATAGGAATGTACCGAAACTACAATTTTGACGAAGCCGAAGCTTATGTAGTTATCTATGCAACCACAAATAAAATATATATTAATATGGCATCACTGCATATACAGTTACACTGAATAATGTTCATATGATTCACCATGTAATAGTTTGTGCTCTCCTACATTGTACTTGTTGATAACACATCAAACACACAAAACATACAAACAAATTCAAATCGGCAAACAGCAAGAAACTTGAAAATAATGAAATGATTATCGAATGTTTATTGCAACTGGACAGGTAATTCGTGTTTTATTACTTTTAAAATAACACCTGCACATTTGCTTTCAAAAACAATTGGAACGTGAGCTTGATCTAGACCGTCGTGAGACAAGTTAATTTTACCCTATCGATCGACGAAATAATCGAAACAACAAACTAGCACTCGTGGATGCAATAGAGAGCCGAAACACGTTTATATCTAATTGCTAATTGGTTACGAAGATTATTTATGAATTATTTTATTTTATTAAAGATGGAGTGCGATAAAAATACAAAAATTAGGCTTAAAATAATCTTTAAGTAGCATTCTATCATTCCTGATGAAGATTCTGTCTCTAGTCTTTTAGTTAAAAGCTATTTAAAAAATTACAAAATTGAGCTATGACATTTTTGAATGGGAAAACATGTTACTAGCTATACTAAAGATAGCCAAGAAAAATAAATGATCAACAAAAAAAGCAATGACAGACAAAATTCGAAACAGGATTTCTTTATGAATTTGCAAGAATATTTCTTTGAAATCTAGTTGTCCACTGTTAACAGATGCAGTTGCTATATTTTAGTGTGCTTTGTTAACTGATTTCCCGTCCGACGACGTCATACAAGTAGATCAAATCTGAATTTTTGAAACAATTTTAGAAAACAAAAGTTTTGGGAAATGATTGAATGTGTTTAGTATCATACTGTATAAACCAATGTTGTATTTTTGTTGAACTTCCCCGTTGAAATTTCCTCAGGTATTTACTAAAGAATCAATGTCTAATTCAGAGGTTCCCAAACTTATTTGGAACATTGTTCCCTTTGCCAAGTATGCAGACTGCTATACCAACATCTTGATTATTAACTTTGAAGTCATCTCAAACGGGATTGTCATTTTGCTTAGACATCATGAGTCAGATTGATGAAGTTATATTTATTTGGATTCATAATTTCTGTACAATGGCTATTATCCAAACATTAAAATATAAAGTTCAGTTTGTGATACAAACAGTTGCTAATAAAATTCGCGAGCATTAAAATGTTTGGTTAGCAGAGAGTGAAATACTAAGTATACGAAAACCAAAGCCTTGTTTTTAATATAGCACAGTAGTTTAATAAAGTAACTAAAAATGATTTGCCGAAGCTAAAGATTAGGTAATAAGAAGGTAGATTTTGTCTCAAAATTGTCTTGCCAGGGTAAACTATTTAAAATATAGATTGTTGGGAAGAGCTGTTGACACATTTTGAGGAAAAACTTCTGATATCTGATTCGTTCATAGCCATGATATTTTATCTAGATATTAGGAAAACATTTTTTAGTTACTCCCGGAAACTTCGCCGCAAAACTGTTTCAAAGTTTGCGGTTACTTGCTTAAAGTGTAAATGTCTATTCCGTAGCAGGAGCTAACCAAGCATTTTGTAAGTATTAAAAGTTTAATTGGCCCCCTTTGATTCTTACAAAAGTTTTATTTATTCTTTGCTATGGAATAGACATTTACACAAGTAAGGTATCTTAAATTATCAGATGACGCTCTTATGCTAACTAACAACAGTTAATATATTTTATAGCCTACCATTCTAACTTCCAGCAGATGACATAGAAAAAGCTTCGGGAGGTCAACGCTTTTAATATAAGAGTGCAGAAAATGGTTTTGATTTCTTTCTGTTTACAGCAAATCTAACTGTGCTATGTTATATAATTCAAATAAACAAGACACAATGAAGATTAGACTCGTCGATATGCAATAATCACCCGATTTTTGACGGGGTTAGTAACTGCGCTTAACTGGTATCAAATATTGCTAGGCCTATTATTCTTGACTTAATTTCGATTTTGGTATTTTTATTGTACTCTAATCATCAATATTACATAATGTCTGCTCATTACACAAACGTCTCAGCATTTTCTTGAGTGTACCATTAAAACGTTCAACCAACCCATTGCAGATAGGATGATACGGCGTAGTCGTTAATCGCTTTGTAGACAGCAGCCTTGATATTTCCTCCATGCATTTCGATACAAACTGTGTGCCAAGATCACTCAGGACTTCTTCCGGTATTCCTAGACGGCTACACATATCCAGCATCGCTTCCGCCACTGTCTCCGTTTCAATATTCTTGAGTGGAACGGCTTCAGGGTATCTAGTTGCGTAATCCACCAAGGTCAAGATATATCGATGTTCCTTCTCGCTTGGAGGTGAAATTGGTCCAACTAAATCTACGGCAACTCTCCTAAACGGCATATCAATCAAGGGCATATCTCCTAGTGGCACATGGGGAACGGATCCTTTAGCAGTCGTCTTCTGACACACATCACATGATCTGCAGAAACTAGTAATATCACCTTGCATGCCAGGCCAGTAGAAATTTGTTTGAATGCGGTCTTTGGTCTTCTTGATCCCAAGATGTCCTCCAATAATCGAATCGTGGGCGACTTCCATAACCTTCCTTCTCAATGTTTTTGGCACCATAATCTGCTTTAAGCACTCACCTAATCCATCAACTCGGTTCCAAATCCTGTATAAGACACTTCTACGCTTTTCATACTTTATTTTGTAATCTCCCTTTCTAACAGCATCCTCCAGATCCGCATATTTTTCCAAAGTATTGTCCTCCTGTTGCAGTTTTGCCAATTCGTTCTTCGTAATGGAAGTCTGAGCCGTCACTTCCGTTATAACTAAAGGTTTGACTATGACATCCTTCCGAGCTTGAGCCCTCGTGACCGCAGCAGCATAAGTCTCCACACCGGGAACAGGATCATCCGGATTCCGTGCCCCACGAATGTTTCCAATAACCAAGTCGAATAAAGGGTCTCGCAAACATATGGCTTGGGTTACTCTTGTATAATAAGGCGTGTCCACTTTAATCTCATCAATAGGCGCCTCCTTCAATGTCCGGTCCATAGCCATCACATAATCCATGCTACCAGCAAAATCATCTTTCTTCACCAACTCTCTCCTGACAATAACGCCATTGCAGCCTGTATCACGAAGGACTTCAACTTCATTCTCACCCACTTTTCCGGTCGCAAGAGGCATATAATTTTTATTTTCATTACTCAAGCAAGCACCATTACGCACAACTTTAATTTTCTCTTCCGATTTGAGCTCCAAATATTCTTCATCTTTCGCTTTTGCATCATCCGACAATCTTCCAACTTGTGCAGTGCATCCAACTCGGTACGGTTGTGACGGAAGTCTAGGGGTATTTCCTCCACTCCGAGGGGCAGCTTGAGGGCGGGGGTTGTTCCAACAGTACCTCTTCTCATGCCCAACTTCACCACATTGGTAGCACGTGACTGCGTATCGAGCTGGTCGGTTATACTCATTTCGTCCCCCTTCTGGTTTAACGCGAGAGTCAATCGCCCTGTGACCAACGCGATTACATAGGAAGCACTTCAGGGCACTCGCAGGAGGGAATCCACTATGATTATCCTTCACACCGGCTCTTTCGCTATCACGTTTGATCACTTCCTTACTCGACAACTTTTGATTGCGCGCTGCCAAATATTGGTCAGCAAACCACGACAATTCATCTAAAGTTTTGGGGTTGCTCTGCTTCAGCCATATCGATAGATCTTTGAGGCAGGAGCTAGTGAACTGTTCGTGCACAATCAAATCAACCACGCCTATGAAGGTTTGCTCCACTTCGGCCAACTCTACCCACTTAGTGAAGTAATTTTTTAACCTAAATATAAATTGACTTGGGCTTTCGTGTCCTTCCGGTCGAGCATCTCGAAATTTCTTGTGGTATCCACGCGCAGTAAAATCATACCTTTCCAATATAGCAACTTTAAGGCGCTCATAATCCATTGCTTCTTCTGGCGACAGCCTATTATATACTTCTACCGCCTTGCCTGTTAACAACGGGCTCAACTGGGTCGCCCAAATACTCCTATTCCACTTAGCCACGCTGGTGTACCCTTCAAATCTCAGAAGATATTCGTCCAAATTATCTTTCCCGTCAACAAAAAATGGTAGCGGTGGCGTTCTCACAACATTTTCAACCAATCCTTGATTCAATTGCTCACCATTCTGAGATTTGGAGAGCCTCCTCGCTTTCAATTCCAACCTCAGCTTTTCAGCTTCCAGCTCAGCCTTCCTTTCCTCAGCCGCTATTCTCCGTTCTTCCGCCTGGGCTGCTAACCTTCGTTCTTTAGCATCAGCTTCAGCCGCTATTCTTCGTTCTTCGGCCGCTATTCCCCGTTCTTCTGCCTTGGCTGCTAATTTTCGCTTTTCAGCTTCGGCCTCTCTCATTCGCCGCCATTCTTCCGTTATAAGCTTATTCCTCTACTTCTCATCCAAGCCCAACGACACTACTTGTCTCTTCAAGTCCTCCAACTTCTCCATACTAAGTTCTTCTGCAGCCATTTTAAATTACCAACCGATAAAGATGTAATCTCGGACGAGCTCCCAGATGTCGCGTTTTGATATGATATAGAACTTTTTGGTTCTATTTCAATCTTAAATTTCCTTTAAAATTGAGGCGACGTATAATAATCGCTCGGATAATTAGGTCTGACTGCAACTTAATAAAACTTGGAAAAGATTGACTTCCACTAAAACACCTTAAACCACTTTAATAACAGAATAATGTATTCGCAGAAATAATACTTCACGACTTTAAGCTTCTTCGCTCAACGATCTCAGAATTAATCACTTTACTACAACATCAGAAAACCGCAAAAACTAACTTCACCAATAACTGCTTAATACTCGCCACATCCACAGAATCCACAATAAATTATCACAAAAAAACAATATCCCTTCTTTACTCTGCCACAATCAATCTCTCTCTCTCCACTACAACGTTCTTCTACACTCTCTACTCTAACCACAACTACTCTACTCAAAAAAAATCCCATCACTTTATATATAAATCGAAAAAACAATTCAGATAACGCTAGAACGAAATCACGTAAAAAAAGGAAAAAAGCATTAAGTTACGTAATCGGTTATCGAAATTTTTCGATGAAGCTAGAATCACTAGATCAATCTGGAATCTTATTATGCCGTAATAACAATTGTGACGTAATAAAGGCGTACTTACAGCAAAATCCAATTGCGAGAAAAAAGGTCCTTTTTCTCAATCAGTAGCCGAGCGAACAAATGACACAACACTTTACACGTATATGAAAACAATTCTTACAAGACAAATTTCCTAATTTGTGACAACTTGTTTGTGATGCTTGTGTAGAAATGCGATGTTCTGAGCTGCCGGCACTACTTGCATTTTTAAAGCTGAACACAAAGCTCTATTCAGCGGATACAATAAACGGGGCTTTTCTGTGACCGGAGAATATAATCAGACGAATCACTAAATTATGGACTGTGTTTGTTTATAACATTTCTGTTGTATCTCCAGTTTTTTTTCCGAACTGTGATGCTAGCCACGATTCACGCACATTTTTCCCACTACTTTTAATAGAATTTCCTGCTTGGTTGATGTCGAAGGCAACACGTTTATTTGCAAATATAACACATAAATTTGTATTTTTGTCTTCTGGTTTGTAACAAACTGCAAACTGCTTTAAGAACTAAAAATAGAAAATTCGTTTAACCGAATCTTGCAATCAAGAATATCCCGACGTGACAGCTTTTACGTCGCATAAAACGTTCACATTTTACAGAAGCCCACTATTATGTACATGTACAGTAATATCTACCAATATTGCAGACCAAACGCAATCAGCTACAGCTATTTGTCTCAATCGATATAATAGACTTTGTTATATGAAACTATTAGTTTATGACGAAGCAATTCTGTCATTGTGAAGAGTTTCCACTTAAATGCATGAAACGCGACTTTCAAATTGTGAAAATACGCTATGGGTATGACAAAATGTGAAAATGACTTTCTCAATGACAGAGAGTTTTGCATAAAGTATCCTTCTATCACAACGGTGGGGTCGCCAGTCAAGTCACAGATTTAAAGGCAGATTTATGAACATCATAAATATAGAACTTTGTTACTGGGATTAATTTGTTTCCTTTACGGTTATGCGTAAAACATGAGGCGTTCTGACCGGCTTGGGAGTTATAATACTGCTGGCACAAAACGCACTATAAACCATCAACCACACGGACAGCCAACAGCCTGATAGTGTTGTATCAATCTCTTTCGTCATTTGGAAAAGTCCTAGTAATTGGGTTTTTGATAATTGTTAGAAACTCAACATTTTTGCCTTTTACATTGTCATTGCGGTGGGTGGGTGTATATAGTAATTTGGTTTTGATGCTCTTGCAACAACATGACAAAAATTTCGACTACGAAATGCTACAGTGAGCTCCGTGTGTAATTTCAACCACCAATTTAACAGCTGTTGGATTGTTCCAAATCAATAGTTTTGATAATACTTCAATTAGGATATCATTACAAAATACTTTAGATTAGCAATGTGCATAATAATAGATTAGCTAAAAACTATGAAAATGAACAGTATTTGCTACCGCTATTTGTAACATATGTTTGCGATATTCAAAAGTTTACCAAACAGTTAAATGTAAAATAGAAACCAGTGATTGGTTTATGGCAAAATGGTCACATATAATACTAATGCACAGTAAACTTTATTTACATGATTTCTAGGCGTCTACTGTGTGATTTGAACCAACCAAATTTGCGTATGGAATTTTGCTACAGCACTAGTAAGATTCACTGCGTGAAGGAAATAATTGTGTGATCGAAATCATTGTGTGAAGGAATATCTACTAATCATGATCAGATTCATTGAAGGCAGTGCATGGAATGGACTCATGAATCCTGTAGTGACATAACTAACCCTAATTGTTATTATTGTAACTGCCAACGAGCTGGTTAAAGTTTCAAACACTTGGTTTGATTTTATTGCTGAATGACAATTTTTGGTAGTCGTATGCTGTAGATTATTTCTGTGTTTTGGAATAATTGTGATTGTTTTTAAGTTCGGGTGCATTATTGTAAGTGATCAACGTTTGTGTTTCCTACCGAAATAGCAATAACTTTCTTCTATGTTATGTTTTTCGTAGTGAAAATTAAACCGGTACTATAACAACCGCAGTACTTATTCACAGAAATGCTGGTTCGGGTTACGAGATCAGATATATATTCTCCCGACCAATATTTTACACATGTTGGGGCGATGGTAATCCGTTTGTTAATTACACGTTTTTCCACTATTAGAAGCTGGTCTACAGACTCTATCGCATTCTGCAATCAAATTGACAAACACATCGTCAGTCTATTTTATAGCTGAAAAACAGTCGTTTATGTTGTGCTAGAAATAAGTGACTTAATCAAAAATAGATATCCCGCGTCTGATTCTTGCCTGTTCTGTAGGAAGAAGCGGATCAATGATAGGTTCAAAGAATGGGAGATGCTTTTGTCGTGTAATATTGATATCTTCCAGTATTTGGCCACTTGCTGATGCCCGAGTCTTGCAAACTCGTGATCTTTCCCTTCAGATACCCAAATTGTCGTAAGTCGTCGAGTGATGTTATCGGCTGAAATTGGACAGTTATTAGAAGTGGGTCTTGATTTGGCAGTTATGTTGTTCAAAGTACATCAACTTTATGTTTCTGCAATGCGAAAATCGATTGTATGGATTGCATCTTGCCAGCACCACCGTTTCATTAATCCGAGTCTATCACGCAGGACTAAAGGACGTGTTGCTGAACTAGGGCACGATGGTGTCTAGATTCTTTCACTCACTTTCCAAACACGGCTTGCACAGGCAACGGCGACCAAATGGAATACAATTTGGGTTGCTGGTGTTAGAACCCCGCAGAAGTCCTTAGCGCGTCTCATCCATATCGGTAGTGTTTGGCGGCGGTAGCTGTCATGTGGCTTTATTGATGGAAAGTAAGCATTCATTTAGTGTTGTCGAAATTTCATTGTTTCATGGATATATTCGGACTGAGGCACAGAGTTTCGGCATTAACATCAACGATGACCAAAAATGTGGGCGGTGAGATCTTCTCAAGCACTTTCGATCAGATAATATTCGATTTTCCGCATCAACACTGGCGCACGCTTGCTCATACGCAGTAGATTTGTTGGAACGGTACAACGAGGCCGCTGGTGTTATTAGCAGTTTGCTCGATGGCATGAAGCTTGCTGTAAATACGTCCTTCAATGTTCAACTGCAATACACTGGGTCTGGTGTTGACGATTTCCCTTTCTGACCGAGTTAGGACCTCAACACGAAAGTTTGTCCTTGATGTTCAGATTCAGCTAAATCTGCGGGTTTTATCATTATATACAATCAACACCGACGCCGATTTACTTATGATGGCTGTATAAGTGTTACTCAATAAAGAGGTGCTATCTGTGAACGTCGATGTCATGTCTGAGAGAAGTTTTGTAATACTTGTTTGCAGACAGGAAATAGGCAGGTGGTATTGAGCCTGACATCAAACGCCATGTTTTGATTGGTTCCAGTCTCACAAGCACAGGTTTTTACTTGTAATTTTATGAGGAAGTGACAAATACTTGTCACCGGATAAACGAAAAGGATGCACTGTCTCCTTCGTTCAAAACACAATGCAAAGTGCGTTTTCATTCAAAACACAATGAAAAGTGCTGTGTCAAAATTGTAGTTTCGGTACGTTCCTATTCCAAACACTGACCAAATCAAATCTTAAATTGCTTATGGTTCTGAGCGTCCACACAAAAACTATAACTACCGCCTGCTGGGTGTTGACAACTTTATGGGCCACCTGTCTTCCACACATTTAGGGATTATTTTAGGCCTAATTTTTGTATTTTTATCGCACTACATCTTTAATTACAAAAAAAAGATTCATTGATAATATTCATAACCAATTTGCAATTAGATAAAAACGCCTTTCGACTTTCCATTTCCTCAAGGAGTGCGGGTTTCTTATTTTGACTTTGTCGCCGATCGATAGGGTAAAATTAACTTGTCTCACGACGGTCTAGATCAAGCTCACGTTCCCATTGTTTTTGAAAGCAAATGTGCAGGTGTTATTTTAAAAGTAATAAAACACGAATTACCTGTCCAGTTGCAATAAACATTCGATAATCATTTCATTATATTCAAGTTTCTTGCTGTTTGCCGATTAAAATTTGTTTGTATGTTTGGTATGCTAAATGTGCTATCAACAAGTACAATGTAGGAGAGCACAAACTATTACACGGTGAATCATATGAACATTATTCAGTGTAACTCTATATGCAGTGATGCCATATTAATATATATTTTAATTGTGGTTGCATAGATAACTACATAAGCTTCGGCTTCGTCAAAAGTGTAGTTTCGGTACATTCCTATTCCAAACACTGACCAAATCAAATCTTAAATTGCCTATGGCTCTGAGCGTCTACACAAAAACTATAACTACCGCCTGCTGGGTGTTGGTAAGCCGAAAATAAAGCGAAAACAGATCAAACATTAACAGCATTAAAACGATGGCCATTATAACTATTTTACAAAAATATAAATTGTGCACTTTCTCGTGTCGTTTGCCTTAAAAGTTATCGTTTAATGGTAGCATATTCGTTTCATTAAACAATTCTAAATTTAAGAGTCATTTTTACGATATAAGGCACTGAAACGACGCTGCACGAATCAGCGTGGTTAGGTAATAAACGTCTCGGAAATAAAACAAATTCAAAAAAAGAAAAAATGTCGAGACTATAAAACCAGATACCAATCACACGGATTCATCAACCAATACATCGCTAAAAATAACAACAACGATTCGTCAATCATCTATCTGAAGACAACGATGAATTTCATTTTCTGCATTGTTATCGTCTGCTTTGTAGCAGTTCAAGGTATGTTTGGCTATAGATTGTTATAATATAGGCTATGCTATGCCATTTTTACAATGATAAGCTAATGCCAACATAAACGGCAACAGCACTAATCAAGTTCATCTGCCATCGTTCGAGCGCAGACCGAGATAACTCAGTTTATGCCGCCTATGCTCTGGTGAAATCTTTCATCGTCAATAGTCGTATGTATTAAACACAGTTTTATTGAATAAATGATTCAAACTGAATCTACAGTGACGCAACTGTAAAGCATTTGTTACAATTCGAACTGCGTATGACGCAATAGCTCCGTTGTTGTGTAACAATCAGCTTGTTTATAATGCAGCTGTGCCTCTTAAACCACGAACATCTACACCGTGTTGGGATCGCTATGACCAGGTCGGAGCAGAGTTCGAGAAATCCGGAAAGATCCTTTCGGAGCCGTACTACTTTCCTGAATGCACTTCAGACGGATCCAAATGGAAGGTAAACATTCAATGACTGAGATTTATGTCAACACTTACGATTCAATATACAGTGTGAACTCGTGAGTTAATATTTAATTTTATATTTTTGTATTACTGGTAGTTTGTTATAAATTGTTGTTTATTTTCAGCTTGCCCAATGTGTTTACGAACTTGAGCCCTCATGTTTTTGTGTTGATCCTAAAACTGGCGAACCCCGCGAAGATACAATAATTCACTCCTTAAATCTCGATCAACTCAACTGCGAAGCCGGTAAGTCATTATCACATATTAATGATGTCATTAAATGAAAAATCACATCTCAGTATGACACAACTGTATTAAAGACTAACAACAGTTGGATAATGTATTATAGTTGTATCACACAAATATATCAAAAATAAAACGCTTTACATTTGTAATATTTTAGACAAATCTCAAACGGGGAAATGCCATATCGAACGAAAAGAACTTCTTGCTCACATTGCTGAACGACCACTGAGGGCTGACATCAACCTGCCCGATTGCCAGGACAACGGACAATATGAGGTATGTTTGTTATTGCAGTTGGCAATGTAAATACTAATGATTAGGATCTCGGTAGCATTTAATCTCTCATAACTACGAAAAACACAAGTGATTGTGTGAACTAATGTAATTGCACGACAACATCATTGGCACTGTACAGTGTGGGTCGATGTGGTACCAGCTATTAACCGGTATTTGTATTTTTAGGCGATGCAAAGTACTGCGTTTTTCTTTTACTGCGTTGACACCGTCACAGGAGAAGCGATCTCCGATACTGTATACAGTCCAGAGTCAACTTATCCCGGAATGGGAAATCCAATAACTCAATCTATTTGCCAGGAGTACTCAGATCTATGTAAGTTACAAATATCAACAGTTATAAGAGTAGCGTATCAGTTTGAATTCATATGATGTTGATTGCCACAAATGTCAATGAAAAATCTGGGATCTAATTAGTACTGGTTGGCGCATGGCGATAGTAGGAAAAATAGGGTCTCAAAAGTGTGTTAGCACTAGTTCATATCGATATCAGAATCGTTGTAGGTTTGTAATTTGTATCTATGTGGTTTGAAATATACTAACAAACAGTGATTAGATAAGACTGAGCAAGTTAATTTGATGTTACAGGGGGTAACTTCAATCAATGGTTTACCGAAAGTCTACTTGATGAAACGCAAGAAACCAGCGAAGACTATAAAACCGAACAATGTGAGTATCTTGATCAAAATTTCAACTCCTAGCTAAGTTTCACATTGGTTTTGGTATTTGTATTAATGGTTTACACCTGTGGTCATTTCAATGTGTTTGAAGTTTTAAATGTAGTTCACTATTGACAGGGAGAGACTACAGAGCTACTCACGCCAATGAAGTACTGAGGACCCACTTTGCAACGCCATTGGAGGAATTAGTGGAGCATCAAGAGGAGGGCAGTTACGAGTGGGACGAGATACCATCCGAGGAAGCATAAATCAAAACAAGAAATCGGCTGAAATCAGCTTGTTCGAAAAAGTCCGTGAGACGTCATAGAGGAAGAAAGAATGTTGCATTGCAACAGCACGATGATTATACAGCATAGAAATCCAAACAAATTTTAGTTTGAGCGTGTCAAAATGACATCATGTGTTGATGCAGTAATATGTGATTTGCTCATGATTGTGTCGATATAACTAGGCCTGTTACTATAAACAAATAGATTCAGTAACTGCTTGCTGCTGGGCAATGGAAATGATATTCAACGAAACCTATGTTGGAAACACCTAACTGAAAGTGTAAACAACAATATTTCGTTCACTCATACATGAAGAGCTATGACAACCACTGTGTGTTTTTGTTGATATTTATGGTTTCGTGCCATTGCTGTGCTTTGAACTTTGCAAGTTAATTACGATACTTAAATTACCTTAAACTTCGTGAGAATACAAACCGAAAATGAACATTGTTTGAGGAAGCGATTTGTTTATTTAAATGTTTGTTATATGTTTGCGTGCTTTTGCTCAATAATGAAATACAGCTATAATCGATCAATCAATTGTAGCCGTATTATTATAACCAGCTTACAAGGTCTTTCAAATGAAATGATGGCTTTTATACACTTTTGTAAGTTATATTACGCTTTTATAAGATACGATTATATGTTTTCTACCATTGTTATTATGTGCTTGTTTGTATTATTATTTATGATTTAGTAATTGAAATATATAAACTTCTACAAAAATATTGTTATGTAGTATTTCATTGCCCATTGTCATATTTTAGACCGTTTGGAATAATGTAAGGAGACCTCAATGTTTCCTACACACCGAAATGCAAAAAAGTTGGTTGTATCCATGTATGTTACGTATCAATCAGCAAGCCATGTGTCTCTACCGTCCACTCGGGGCAAAACCCGGGGATTATGGGGTTTTGCATTACATTAAACAACTTGCATTCAGTGTTGTTTCTGAGTCGACGGTAGTGACGACAGTCTGTGTTTTTTACTCAAGAGCTCCAACCAAACAACAATAAATAACGGTGTTTAGAAGGTTATAACAACGTAAAACCATGATAACACTAAGCACTTTGCATTGTGTTTTGAACGAAGGAGACAGTGCATCCTTTTCGTTTATCCGGTGACAAGTATTTGTCACTTCCTCATAAAATTACAAGTAAAACCTGTGCTTGTAAGACTGGAACCAATCAAAACATGGCGTTTGATGTCAGGCTCAATACCACCTGCCTATTTCCTGTCTGCAAACAAGTATTACAAAACTTCCCTCAGACATGACATCGACGTTCACAGATAGCACCTCTTTATTGAGTAACACTTATACAGCCATCATAAGTAAATCGGCGTCGGTGTTGATTGTATATAATGATAAAACCGCAGGTCAAACCAAGTCTGCACATCAAGGACAAACTTTCGTGTTGAGGTCCTAACTCGGTCAGAAAGGGAAATCGTCAACACCAGACCCAGTGTATTGCAGTTGAACATTGAAGAACGTATTTTCAGCAAGCTTCATGCCATCGAGCAAACTGCTAATAACACCAGCGGCCTCGTTGTACCGTTCCAACAGACCTACTGCGTATGAGCAAGCGTGCGCCAGTGTTGATGCGGACAATCGATTATCTGATCGAAAATGCTTGAAAAGATCTCACCGTCCACAGTCTTGATCATCGTTGATGTTAATGCCGAAACTCTGTGCCTCAGTCCGAGTGGACCAATGAAGCAATGGAATTTCGACAACACTAAATGAATGCTCGTTTACCATCAATAAAGCCACATGACAGCTACCGCCGCCAAACACTACCGATATGGATGAGACGCGCTAAGGACTTCTGCGGGGTTCTAACACCAGCAAACCAAATTGTATTCCATTTGGTCGCCGTTACAAGTGCAAGCCGTGTTTGGAAAGTGAGTGAAAGAATCTAGGCACCATAGCGCCCGAGTTAAGCAACACGTCTTTTAGCCCTGCGTTTGATAAAATAGATTCGTTTGATGAAATAGAAAGATTCGGATTAATGAAACGGTGGTGCTGGCAAGATGAAATCCGTGCAATTGATTTTCGCATTGCAGAAACATAAAGTTGATGTACTTTGAACAACCTAATTCACAGTTCAAGTTGAAGAAACTAACTGCCAAATCAAGACCCACTTCTAATAACTGTCCAATTTCAGCCGATAACATCACTCGACGACTTACAACAATTTGGGTATCTGAAGGGAAAGATCACGAGTTTGCAAGACTCGGGCATCAGCAAGTGGCCAAATACTGGAAGATATCAATATTACACGACAAAAGCATCTCCCATTCTTTGAACCTATCATTGATCCGCTTCTTCTTACAGAACAGGCAGGATTCAGACGCAGGATATCTATTTTCCATCTAGTCACTTATTGCTATCGCAACATCGAGGACTATTTCTCAGCTATAAAATAGGCTGACGATGTGTTTGTCAATTTGATTGCAGAATGCGATAGAGTCTGTAGACCAGCTTCTAATAGTGGAAAAACGTGTAATTAACAAACGGATTACCATCGCCCCAACATGTGTAAAATATTGGTCGGGAGAATATATATCTGATCTCGTAACCCGAACCAGCATTTCTGTGAATAAGTACTGCGGTTGTTATAGTACCGGTTTAATTTTCACTACGAAAAACATAACATAGAAGAAAGTTATTGCTATTTCGGTAGGAAACACAAACGTTGATCACTTACAATAATGTACCCGAACTTAAAAACAATCACAATTATTCCAAAACACAGAAATAATCTACAGCATACGACTACCAAAAATTGTCATTCAGCAATAAAATCAAACCAAGTGTTTGAAACTTTAACCAGCTCGTTGGCAGTTACAATAATAACAATTAGGGTTAGTGATGTCACTACAGGATTCATGAGCCTATTCCATGCACTGCCTTCAATGAATCTGATCATGATTAGTAGATATTCCTTCACACAATGATTTCGATCACACAATTATTTCCTTCACGCAGTGAATCTTACTAGTGCTGTAGCAAAATTCCATACGCAAATTTGGTTGGTTCAAATCACACAGTAGACGCCTAGAAATCATGTAAATAAAGCTTACTGTGCATGGGTATTATATGTGACCATTTTGCCATAAACCAATCACTGGTTTCTATTTTACATTTAACTGTTTGGTAAACTTTTGAATATCGCAAACATATGTTACAAATAGCGGTAGCAAAAGCTGTTCATTTTCATAGTTTTTAGCTAATCTATTATTACGCACATTGCTAATCTAAAGTATTTTGTAATGATATCCTAATTGAAGTATTATCAAAACTATTGATTTGGAACAATCCAACAGCTGTTAATGTGGTGGTTGAAATTACACACGGAGCTCACTGTAGCATTTCGTAGTCGAAATTTTTGTCATGTTGTTGCAAGGGCATCAAAACCAAATTACTATATACACCCACCGCAATGACAACGTAAAACGTAAAAACGTTGAGTTTCTAACAATTATCAAAAACCCAATTACTAGGACTTTTCCAAATGACGGAAGAGATTGATACAACACTATCAGGCTGTTGGCCGTCCGTGTGGTTGATGGTTTATAGTGCGTTTTGTGCCAGCAGCGTTATAACTCCCAAACGGGTCCAAACGCCTCATGTTTTACGCATAACCGTAAAGGAAACAAATTAATTCCAGTAGCAAAATGATGTTCATAAATCTGCCATCAAATCTGTGACTTGACTGGCGACCCCACCGTTGTGACAGAAGGATACTTTATGCAAAACTCTCTGTCATTGAGAAAGTTATTTTTACATTTTGTCATACTCATACCGTATTTTCACAATTTGAAAGTCGCGTTTCATGCATTTAAGTGGAAACTCTTCACAATGACAGAATTGCTTCGTCATAAACTAATAGTTTCATTCAACAATGTCTATTATATCGATTGAGACAAATAGCTGTAGCTGATTGCGTGTGGTCTGCAATATTGGTAGATATTACTGTACATGTACATAATAGTAGGTAACTGTAATACGTAAAAGCTGTCACGTCGGGATATTCTTGATTGCAAGATTCGATTAAACGAATTTTCTATTTTTAGTTCTTAAAGCAGTTTGCAGTTTGTTACAAACCAGAAGACAAAAATACAAATTTATGTGTTTCATTTGCAATTAAACGTGTTGCCTTCGACATCAACCAGGCGGAAAATTCTATTAAAAATAATGGGAAAAATGTGCGTGAATCGTGGCTAGCATCATAGTTCGGAAAAAAACTGGAGATACAACAGAAATGTTATTAACAAACACAGTCCATAATTTAATGATTTGTCTGATTATATTCTCCGGTCACAGAAAAGCCCCGTTTATTGTATGGAAACGACCCAACTCGATGCCGCCGACTCGATGCTAGACAAACTTAATTCAGCCGATTTGATGCCGACACCACTAGTACACCACTAGTAAACAACAATTTGAAAATTTGATTGTATATTTGGTATCGAGTTGGCTTGGCATCGAGTCGGCGGTATCGAAGCGTACCCGACCCTATTGTATCCGCTGAATAGAGCTTTGTCTTCAGCTTTGGTGTTGCAAGTACTACCGGCAGCTCGGAACATCGCATTTCTACACAAGCACCGCAAACAAGTAGATACGATTATATCAACGTGTCTCTTCCAAACTTACAGTCAGAACAAATCCAAAATCTCTATGATCCGGCATTTTGTAAAAATGGCCTTCCGGGTTTTATCTGAACCGCCTGAGATTTAGATGTTGTCAAACAATGATGATCTGGTGAAATCTTGAGGATGTCTCGACGGCCTGCAAATGTGGAGAAATTGGAACGATGAAACATTTACTGAACTTTGGGGTCGATGGAGTGGATTCTCCCGTCACAAGAGGTGAGGGCGCTCTTGCCAGAAAGGTTTTGCTTTGAGGTGACTTAGTCTGTGGATCGCAGTGGATTCTGCGAGCTTCATTTTGCAGCAAAAGCCCGAGTGTCTCCATTAGGTTCACCATCTGTTATGTAAATGCTTGCTCCGCTTGTCCGACGCATGTTTGCTATTGCATATGGAAAAATAGAGTTTATGTTATTGCAAATGAAAGGTTCGATTTGGGGGACAGGACAAGCCCTGCTGGGGAGTCCAACAGAACAAAACGCGTTCAGGGATAGTCTCGTCCAATTGGGTTGGGTACATTGTTTGCAATACACACTGAATTGTTTTCAATATATTGTTTGTAGTTTATGTCGGTGTGAACCTTCCAACCATCAACTAAACTTGCATAACGTTATCTAATCTACTGAACTGCCCAAACCTGTAAACAAGATCGGAGTGTGATAAACAATCGAGCCGGAACATGTGTGAACACTGGTTGGGCAACGTATAGAAACTCGAAATGAAAAACAAGCCTGAGAAAAATTTATTTCATACTCGCTTGATCTGGGTTTTTATGGTCGCTATTTCTTGACCATGTTACCTGAAGTCATCGTTCAGCATTCTGGCTGCAAAATAACGTGAATAACCTTTTCAAGACATTCAAACGTTGTTTTAATTTATTGTAACCCTGGTTGTTCATCTGTGTTTGTTTGTAGAGTTTGCTGTTCGTTACCATGTTGCCGTCGAAAACTAACAAACGATGTTTCAAAAATATGCTGGCAACATCCTAGCGTAGCTGATCTTAATATAAGTGGAAATAACCATAAAGTCGATTGTTTAAAGCAGGGGTGTCAACTCGCGGCTCTCGGAGCCTTTTGATGCGGCCAGCGAGACGATTCTAAAATTCTTAATCAGTTTCGGTAGTATTGCAACGTATCACCTTGAAACAAACGTTTGAACTTCTGATCACAGGCGACACTTGAGATACAGAATCTTTTTTATCCAGAGATTATTCCACTTAGTGCAACAACAGAACTCGATTTGCCTTGATAAGGGCGATGATGTGTAGATGGTTTGAAAGTACTGACCTTTTTTTGTTATTTTTGGAGATCGATGTCACTTCGGGCTACATTACAGAGATCTTTGCCCAAAGAAGTGGTGATATCCAAATCGAAAACTTCATGCCGCCATCGGCACGATTGCTCATATGTACATTGTGGTCCCCAGAAACCAACGAGTTTGACACCCCTGGTCTAGACCCAGCTCACGTACCCATTGTTTTTGAAAGCAAATGTGCAGGTGTTATTTTAAAAGTAATAAAACACGAATTACCTGTCCAGTTGCAATAAACATTCGATAATCATTTCATTATATTCAAGTTTCTTGCTGTTTGCCGATTAAAATTTGTTTGTATGTTTGGTATGCTAAATGTGCTATCAACAAGTACAATGTAGGAGAGCACAAACTATTACACGGTGAATCATATGAACATTATTCAGTGTAACTCTATATGCAGTGATGCCATATTAATATATATTTTAATTGTGGTTGCATAGATAACGACATAAGCTTCGGCTTCGTCAAAATTGTAGTTTCGGTACATTCCTATTCCAAACACTGACCAAATCAAATCTTAAATTGCCTATGGTTCTGAGCGTCTACACAAAAACTATAACTACCGCCTGCTGGGCGTTGGTAAGCCGAAAATAAAGCGAAAACAGATCAAACATTAACAGCATTAAAACGATGGCCATTATAACTATTTTACAAAAATATAAATTGTGCACTTTCTCGTGTCGTTTGCCTTAAAAGTTATCGTTTAATGGTAGCATATTCGTTTCATTAAACAATTCTAAATTTAAGAGTCATTTTTACGATATAAGGCGCTGAAACGACGCTGCACGAATCAGCGTGGTTAGGTAATAAACGTCTCGGAAATAAAACAAATTCAAAAAAAGAAAAAATGTCGAGACTATAAAACCAGATACCAATCACACGGATTCATCAACCAATACATCGCTAAAAATAACAACAACGATTCGTCAATCATCTATCTGAAGACAACGATGAATTTCATTTTCTGCATTGTTATCGTCTGCTTTGTAGCAGTTCAAGGTATGTTTGGCTATAGATTGTTATAATATAGGCTATGCTATGCCATTTTTACAATGATAAGCTAATGCCAACATAAACGGCAACAGCACTGATCAAGTTCATCTGCCATCGTTCGAGCACAGACCGAGATAACTCAGTCTATGTCGCCTATGCTCTGGCGAAATCTTTCATTGTCAAATGTTGCAATTTTTATACACAGTTTTATTAAATAAAAGATTGAAACTAAACGTACAGTGACGCAACAATAAAGCATTCGTTACAACTCGAACTGCGTATGACGCAATGGCTCCGTTGTTGTGTAACAATCAGCTTGTTTATAATGCAGCTGTGCCTCTTAAACCACGAACATCTACACCGTGTTGGGATCGCTATGACCAGGTCGGAGCGGAGTTCGAGAAATCCGGAAAGATCCTTTCGGAGCCGTACTACTTTCCTGAATGCACATCAGATGGATCCGAATGGAAGGTAAACATTCAATGACTGAGATTTATATCAATATTTTCGCATCAATATACTGTACAGTGTGAACTCCTCAGATAATATTTAATTTTATATTTTTGTATTAGTGATAGTATGATTTAATATGTTGTTTATTTTCAGCTTGCCCAATGTGTTTACGAACTTGAGCCGTCATGTTTTTGTGTCGATCCTAAAACTGGCGAACCCCGCGAAGATACAATAATTCACTCCTTAAATCTCGATCAACTCAACTGCGAAGCCGGTAAGTCATTATCACATATTAATGATGTCATTAAATGAAAAATCACATCTCAGTATGACACAACTGTATTAAAGACTAACAACAGTTGGATAATGTATTATAGTTGTATCACACAAATATATCAAAAATAAAACGCTTTACATTTGTAATATTTTAGACAAATCTCAAACGGGGAAATGCCATATCGAACGAAAAGAACTTCTTGCTCACATTGCTGAACGACCACTGAGGGCTGACATCAACCTGCCCAATTGCCAGGACAACGGACAATATGAGGTATGTTTGTTATTGCAGTTGGCAATGTAAATACTAATGATTAGGATCTCGGTAGCATTTAATCTCTCATAACTACGAAAAACACAAGTGATTGTGTGAACTAATGTAATTACACGACAACATCATTGGCACTGTACAGTGTGGGTCGATGTGGTACCAGCTATTAACCGGTATTTGTATTTTTAGGCGATGCAAAGTACTGCGTTTTTCTTTTACTGCGTTGACACCGTCACAGGAGAAGCGATCCCGGATACTGTATACAGTCCAGAGTCAACTTATCCCGGAATGGGAAATCCAATAACTCAATCTATTTGCCAGGAGTACTCAGATCTATGTAAGTTACAAATATCAACAGTTATAAGAGTAGCGTATCAGTTTGAATTCATATGATGTTGATTGCCACAAATGTCAATGAAAAATCTGGGATCTAATTAGTACTGGTTGGCGCATGGCGATAGTAGGAAAAATAGGGTCTCAAAAGTGTGTTAGCACTAGTTCATATCGATATCAGAATCGTTGTAGGTTTGTAATTTGTATCTATGTGGTTTGAAATATACTAACAAACAGTGATTAGATAAGACTGAGCAAGTTAATTTGATGTTACAGGGGGTAACTTCAATCAATGGTTTACCGAAAGTCTACTTGATGAAACGCAAGAAACCAGCGAAGACTATAAAACCGAACAATGTGAGTATCTTGATCAAAATTTCAACTCCTAGCTAAGTTTCACATTGGTTTTGGTATTTGTATTAATGGTTTACACCTGTGGTCATTTCAATGTGTTTGAAGTTTTAAATGTAGTTCACTATTGACAGGGAGAGACTACAGAGCTACTCACGCCAATGAAGTACTGAGGACCCACTTTGCAACGCCATTGGAGGAATTAGTGGAGCATCAAGAGGAGGGCAGTTACGAGTGGGACGAGATACCATCCGAGGAAGCATAAATCAAAACAAGAAATCGGCTGAAATCAGCTTGTTCGAAAAAGTCCGTGAGACGTCATAGAGGAAGAAAGAATGTTGCATTGCAACAGCACGATGATTATACAGCATAGAAATCCAAACAAATTTTAGTTTGAGCGTGTCAAAATGACATCATGTGTTGATGCAGTAATATGTGATCTGCTCATGATTGTGTCGATATAACTAGGCCTGTTACTATAAACAAATAGATTCAGTAACTGCTTGTTGCTGGGCGATAGATATGATACGTAACGAAACCTATGTTCTAAACATTAAACTAAAAGTATAAACAACAATATTTCGTTCACTCATACATGAAGAGCTATGACAACCACTGTGTGTTTTTGTTGATATTTATGGTTTCGTGCCAATGCTGTGCTTTGAACTTTATAAGTATACTACGATACTTAAATTACCTTAAACTTCGTGAGAATACAAACCGAAAATGAACATTGTTTGAGGAAGCGATTTGTTTATTTAAATGTTTGTTATATGTTTGCGTGCTTTTGCTCAATAATGAAATACAGCTATAATCGATCAATCAATTGTAGCCGTATTATTATAACCAGCTTACAAGGTCTTTCAAATGAAATGATGGCTTTTATACACTTTTGTAAGTTATATTACGCTTTTATAAGATACGATTATATGTTTTCTACCATTGTTATTATGTGCTTGTTTGTATTATTATTTATGATTTAGTAATTGAAATATATAAACTTCTACAAAAATATTGTTATGTAGTATTTCATTGCCCATTGTCATATTTTAGACCGTTTGGAATAATGTAAGGAGACCTCAATGTTTCCTACACACCGAAATGCAAAAAAGTTGGTTGTATCCATGTATGTTACGTATCAATCAGCAAGCCATGTGTCTCTACCGTCCACTCGGGGCAAAACCCGGGGATTATGGGGTTTTGCATTACATTAAACAACTTGCATTCAGTGTTGTTTCTGAGTCGCCGGTGGTGACGACAGCTTGTGTTTTTTACTCAAGAGCTCCAACCAAACAACAATAAATAACGGTGTTTAGAAGGTTATAACAACGTAAAACCATGATAACGCTAAGCACTTTGCATTGTGTTTTGAACGAAGGAGACAGTGCATCCTTTTCGTTTATCCGGTGACAAGTATTTGTCACTTCCTCATAAAATTACAAGTAAAACCTGTGCTTGTAAGACTGGAACCAATCAAAACATGGCGTTTGATGTCAGGCTCAATACCACCTGCCTATTTCCTGTCTGCAAACAAGTATTACAAAACTTCCCTCAGACATGACATCGACGTTCACAGATAGCACCTCTTTATTGAGTAACACTTATACAGCCATCATAAGTAAATCGGCGTCGGTGTTGATTGTATATAATGATAAAACCGCAGGTCAAACCAAGTCTGCACATCAAGGACAAACTTTCGTGTTGAGGTCCTAACTCGGTCAGAAAGGGAAATCGTCAACACCAGACCCAGTGTATTGCAGTTGAACATTGAAGAACGTATTTACAGCAAGCTTCATGCCATCGAGCAAACTGCTAATAACACCAGCGGCCTTGTTGTACCGTTCCAACAGACCTACTGCGTATGAGCAAGCGTGCGCCAGTGTTGATGCGGACAATCGATTATCCGATCGAAAGTGCTTGAAAAGATCTCACCGTCCACAATCTTGGTCATCATTGATGTTAATGCCGAAACTCTGTGCCTCAGTCCGAGTGGACCAATGAAGCAATGGAATTTCGACAACACTAAATGAATGTTTGTTTACCATCAATATATCCACATGACAGCTACCGCCGCCAAACACTACCGATATGAATGAGACGCGCAAGGACTTCTGCGGGGTTCTAACACCAGCAAACCAAATTGTATTCCATTTGATCGCCGTTACAAGTGCAAGCCGTGTTTGGAAAGTGAGTGAAAGAATCCAGGCACCATCGCGCCCTTATTCAGCAACACGTCCTTTAGCCCTGCGTTTGATGAAATAGATTTGTTTGATGAAATAGAAAGATTCGGATTAATGAAACGGTGGTGCTGGCAAGCTGCAATCCATACAATCGAATTTTTGCATTGCAGAAACATAAAGTTGATGTACTTTGAACAACCTAATTCACAGTTCAAGTTGAAGAAACTAACTGCCAAATCAAGACCCACTTCTAATAACTGTCCAATTTCAGCCGATAACATCACTCGACGACTTACGACAATTTGGGTATCTGAAGGGAAAGATCACGAGTTTGCAAGACTCGGGCATCAGCAAGTGGCCAAATACTGGAAGATATCAATATTACACGACAAAAGCATCTCCCATTCTTTGAACCTATCATTGATCCGCTTCTTCCTACAGAACAGGCAAGAATCAGACGCGGGATATCTATTTTTGATTAAGTCACTTATTTCTAGCACAACATAAACGACTGTTTTTCAGCTATAAAATAGACTGACGATGTGTTTGTCAATTTGACTGCAGAATGCGATAGAGTCTGTAGACCAGCTTCTAATAGTGGAAAAACGTGTAATTAACAAACGGATTACCATCGCCCCAACATGTGTAAAATATTGGTCGGGAGAATATATATCTGATCTCGTAACCCGAACCAGCATTTCTGTGAATAAGTACTGCGGTTGTTATAGTACCGGTTTAATTTTCACTACGAAAAACATAACATAGAAGAAAGTTATTGCTATTTCGGTAGGAAACACAAACGTTGATCACTTACAATAATGTACCCGAACTTAAAAACAATCACAATTATTCCAAAACACAGAAATAATCTACAGCATACGACTACCAAAAATTGTCATTCAGCAATAAAATCAAACCAAGTGTTTGAAACTTTAACCAGCTCGTTGGCAGTTACAATAATAACAATTAGGGTTAGTGATGTCACTACAGGATTCATGAGCCTATTCCATGCACTGCCTTCAATGAATCTGATCATGATTAGTAGATATTCCTTCACACAATGATTTCGATCACACAATTATTTCCTTCACGCAGTGAATCTTACTAGTGCTGTAGCAAAATTCCATACGCAAATTTGGTTGGTTCAAATCACACAGTAGACGCCTAGAAATCATGTAAATAAAGCTTACTGTGCATGGGTATTATATGTGACCATTTTGCCATAAACCAATCACTGGTTTCTATTTTACATTTAACTGTTTGGTAAACTTTTGAATATCGCAAACATATGTTACAAATAGCGGTAGCAAAAGCTGTTCATTTTCATAGTTTTTAGCTAATCTATTATTACGCACATTGCTAATCTAAAGTATTTTGTAATGATATCCTAATTGAAGTATTATCAAAACTATTGATTTGGAACAATTCAACAGCTGTTAATGTGGTGGTTGAAATTACACACGGAGCTCACTGTAGCATTTCGTAGTCGAAATTTTTGTCATGTTGTTGCAAGGGCATCAAAACCAAATTACTATATACACCCACCGCAATGACAACGTAAAACGTAAAAACGTTGAGTTTCTAACAATTATCAAAAACCCAATTACTAGGACTTTTCCAAATGACGGAAGAGATTGATACAACACTATCAGGCTGTTGGCCGTCCGTGTGGTTGATGGTTTATAGTGCGTTTTGTGCCAGCAGCGTTATAACTCCCAAACGGGTCCAAACGCCTCATGTTTTACGCATAACCGTAAAGGAAACAAATTAATTCCAGTAGCAAAATGATGTTCATAAATCTGCCATCAAATCTGTGACTTGACTGGCGACCCCACCGTTGTGACAGAAGGATACTTTATGCAAAACTCTCTGTCATTGAGAAAGTTATTTTTACATTTTGTCATACTCATACCGTATTTTCACAATTTGAAAGTCGCGTTTCATGCATTTAAGTGGAAACTCTTCACAATGACAGAATTGCTTCGTCATAAACTAATAGTTTCATTCAACAATGTCTATTATATCGATTGAGACAAATAGCTGTAGCTGATTGCGTGTGGTCTGCAATATTGGTAGATATTACTGTACATGTACATAATAGTAGGTAACTGTAATACGTAAAAGCTGTCACGTCGGGATATTCTTGATTGCAAGATTCGATTAAACGAATTTTCTATTTTTAGTTCTTAAAGCAGTTTGCAGTTTGTTACAAACCAGAAGACAAAAATACAAATTTATGTGTTTCATTTGCAATTAAACGTGTTGCCTTCGACATCAACCAGGCGGAAAATTCTATTAAAAATAATGGGAAAAATGTGCGTGAATCGTGGCTAGCATCATAGTTCGGAAAAAAACTGGAGATACAACAGAAATGTTATTAACAAACACAGTCCATAATTTAATGATTTGTCTGATTATATTCTCCGGTCACAGAAAAGCCCCGTTTATTGTATGGAAACGACCCAACTCGATGCCGCCGACTCGATGCTAGACAAACTTAATTCAGCCGATTTGATGCCGACACCACTAGTACACCACTAGTAAACAACAATTTGAAAATTTGATTGTATATTTGGTATCGAGTTGGCTTGGCATCGAGTCGGCGGTATCGAAGCGTACCCGACCCTATTGTATCCGCTGAATAGAGCTTTGTCTTCAGCTTTGGTGTTGCAAGTACTACCGGCAGCTCGGAACATCGCATTTCTACACAAGCACCGCAAACAAGTAGATACGATTATATCAACGTGTCTCTTCCAAACTTACAGTCAGAACAAATCCAAAATCTCTATGATCCGGCATTTTGTAAAAATGGCCTTCCGGGTTTTATCTGAACCGCCTGAGATTTAGATGTTGTCAAACAATGATGATCTGGTGAAATCTTGAGGATGTCTCGACGGCCTGCAAATGTGGAGAAATTGGAACGATGAAACATTTACTGAACTTTGGGGTCGATGGAGTGGATTCTCCCGTCACAAGAGGTGAGGGCGCTCTTGCCAGAAAGGTTTTGCTTTGAGGTGACTTAGTCTGTGGATCGCAGTGGATTCTGCGAGCTTCATTTTGCAGCAAAAGCCCGAGTGTCTCCATTAGGTTCACCATCTGTTATGTAAATGCTTGCTCCGCTTGTCCGACGCATGTTTGCTATTGCATATGGAAAAATAGAGTTTATGTTATTGCAAATGAAAGGTTCGATTTGGGGGACAGGACAAGCCCTGCTGGGGAGTCCAACAGAACAAAACGCGTTCAGGGATAGTCTCGTCCAATTGGGTTGGGTACATTGTTTGCAATACACACTGAATTGTTTTCAATATATTGTTTGTAGTTTATGTCGGTGTGAACCTTCCAACCATCAACTAAACTTGCATAACGTTATCTAATCTACTGAACTGCCCAAACCTGTAAACAAGATCGGAGTGTGATAAACAATCGAGCCGGAACATGTGTGAACACTGGTTGGGCAACGTATAGAAACTCGAAATGAAAAACAAGCCTGAGAAAAATTTATTTCATACTCGCTTGATCTGGGTTTTTATGGTCGCTATTTCTTGACCATGTTACCTGAAGTCATCGTTCAGCATTCTGGCTGCAAAATAACGTGAATAACCTTTTCAAGACATTCAAACGTTGTTTTAATTTATTGTAACCCTGGTTGTTCATCTGTGTTTGTTTGTAGAGTTTGCTGTTCGTTACCATGTTGCCGTCGAAAACTAACAAACGATGTTTCAAAAATATGCTGGCAACATCCTAGCGTAGCTGATCTTAATATAAGTGGAAATAACCATAAAGTCGATTGTTTAAAGCAGGGGTGTCAACTCGCGGCTCTCGGAGCCTTTTGATGCGGCCAGCGAGACGATTCTAAAATTCTTAATCAGTTTCGGTAGTATTGCAACGTATCACCTTGAAACAAACGTTTGAACTTCTGATCACAGGCGACACTTGAGATACAGAATCTTTTTTATCCAGAGATTATTCCACTTAGTGCAACAACAGAACTCGATTTGCCTTGATAAGGGCGATGATGTGTAGATGGTTTGAAAGTACTGACCTTTTTTTGTTATTTTTGGAGATCGATGTCACTTCGGGCTACATTACAGAGATCTTTGCCCAAAGAAGTGGTGATATCCAAATCGAAAACTTCATGCCGCCATCGGCACGATTGCTCATATGTACATTGTGGTCCCCAGAAACCAACGAGTTTGACACCCCTGGTCTAGACCCAGCTCACGTACCCATTGTTTTTGAAAGCAAATGTGCAGGTGTTATTTTAAAAGTAATAAAACACGAAATTCCTGTGCAAATGCAATAAACATTCGATAATCATTTCATTATTTTCAAGTTTCTTGCTGTTTGCCGATTGGAATTACTGTAGCATTTATGTTTTGTGTGTTTGATGTGCTATCAACAAGTACAATGTATGAGAGCACAAACTATTACACGGTGAATCATATGAACATTATTCAGTGTAACTCTATATGCAGTGATGCCATATTAATATATATTTTAATTGTGGTTGCATAGATAACGACATAAGCTTCGGCTTCGTCAAAATTGTAGTTTCGGTACATTCCTATTCCAAACACTGACCAAATCAAATCTTAAATTGCCTATGGTTCTGAGCGTCTACACAAAAACTATAACTACCGCCTGCTGGGCGTTGGTAAGCCGAAAATAAAGCGAAAACAGATCAAACATTAACAGCATTAAAACGATGGCCATTATAACTATTTTACAAAAATATAAATTGTGCACTTTCTCGTGTCGTTTGCCTTAAAAGTTATCGTTTAATGGTAGCATATTCGTTTCATTAAACAATTCTAAATTTAAGAGTCATTTTTACGATATAAGGCGCTGAAACGACGCTGCACGAATCAGCGTGGTTAGGTAATAAACGTCTCGGAAATAAAACAAATTCAAAAAAAGAAAAAATGTCGAGACTATAAAACCAGATACCAATCACACGGATTCATCAACCAATACATCGCTAAAAATAACAACAACGATTCGTCAATCATCTATCTGAAGACAACGATGAATTTCATTTTCTGCATTGTTATCGTCTGCTTTGTAGCAGTTCAAGGTATGTTTGGCTATAGATTGTTATAATATAGGCTATGCTATGCCATTTTTACAATGATAAGCTAATGCCAACATAAACGGCAACAGCACTGATCAAGTTCATCTGCCATCGTTCGAGCACAGACCGAGATAACTCAGTCTATGTCGCCTATGCTCTGGCGAAATCTTTCATTGTCAAATGTTGCAATTTTTATACACAGTTTTATTAAATAAAAGATTGAAACTAAACGTACAGTGACGCAACAATAAAGCATTCGTTACAACTCGAACTGCGTATGACGCAATGGCTCCGTTGTTGTGTAACAATCAGCTTGTTTATAATGCAGCTGTGCCTCTTAAACCACGAACATCTACACCGTGTTGGGATCGCTATGACCAGGTCGGAGCGGAGTTCGAGAAATCCGGAAAGATCCTTTCGGAGCCGTACTACTTTCCTGAATGCACATCAGATGGATCCGAATGGAAGGTAAACATTCAATGACTGAGATTTATATCAATATTTTCGCATCAATATACTGTACAGTGTGAACTCCTCAGATAATATTTAATTTTATATTTTTGTATTAGTGATAGTATGATTTAATATGTTGTTTATTTTCAGCTTGCCCAATGTGTTTACGAACTTGAGCCGTCATGTTTTTGTGTCGATCCTAAAACTGGCGAACCCCGCGAAGATACAATAATTCACTCCTTAAATCTCGATCAACTCAACTGCGAAGCCGGTAAGTCATTATCACATATTAATGATGTCATTAAATGAAAAATCACATCTCAGTATGACACAACTGTATTAAAGACTAACAACAGTTGGATAATGTATTATAGTTGTATCACACAAATATATCAAAAATAAAACGCTTTACATTTGTAATATTTTAGACAAATCTCAAACGGGGAAATGCCATATCGAACGAAAAGAACTTCTTGCTCACATTGCTGAACGACCACTGAGGGCTGACATCAACCTGCCCAATTGCCAGGACAACGGACAATATGAGGTATGTTTGTTATTGCAGTTGGCAATGTAAATACTAATGATTAGGATCTCGGTAGCATTTAATCTCTCATAACTACGAAAAACACAAGTGATTGTGTGAACTAATGTAATTGCACGACAACATCATTGGCACTGTACAGTGTGGGTCGATGTGGTACCAGCTATTAACCGGTATTTGTATTTTTAGGCGATGCAAAGTACTGCGTTTTTCTTTTACTGCGTTGACACCGTCACAGGAGAAGCGATCCCGGATACTGTATACAGTCCAGAGTCAACTTATCCCGGAATGGGAAATCCAATAACTCAATCTATTTGCCAGGAGTACTCAGATCTATGTAAGTTACAAATATCAACAGTTATAAGAGTAGCGTATCAGTTTGAATTCATATGATGTTGATTGCCACAAATGTCAATGAAAAATCTGGGATCTAATTAGTACTGGTTGGCGCATGGCGATAGTAGGAAAAATAGGGTCTCAAAAGTGTGTTAGCACTAGTTCATATCGATATCAGAATCGTTGTAGGTTTGTAATTTGTATCTATGTGGTTTGAAATATACTAACAAACAGTGATTAGATAAGACTGAGCAAGTTAATTTGATGTTACAGGGGGTAACTTCAATCAATGGTTTACCGAAAATCTACTTGATGAAACGCAAGAAACCAGCGAAGACTATAAAACCGAACAATGTAAGTATCTTGATCAAAATTTCAACTCCTAGCTAAGTTTCACATTGGTTTTGGTATTTGTATTAATGGTTTACACCTGTGGTCATTTCAATGTGTTTGAAGTTTTAAATGTAGTTCACTATTGACAGGGAGAGACTACAGAGCTACTCACGCCAATGAAGTACTGAGGACCCACTTTGCAACGCCATTGGAGGAATTAGTGGAGCATCAAGAGGAGGGCAGTTACGAGTGGGACGAGATACCATCCGAGGAAGCATAAATCAAAACAAGAAATCGGCTGAAATCAGCTTGTTCGAAAAAGTCCGTGAGACGTCATAGAGGAAGAAAGAATGTTGCATTGCAACAGCACGATGATTATACAGCATAGAAATCCAAACAAATTTTAGTTTGAGCGTGTCAAAATGACATCATGTGTTGATGCAGTAATATGTGATCTGCTCATGATTGTGTCGATATAACTAGGCCTGTTACTATAAACAAATAGATTCAGTAACTGCTTGTTGCTGGGCGATAGATATGATACGTAACGAAACCTATGTTCTAAACATTAAACTAAAAGTATAAACAACAATATTTCGTTCACTCATACATGAAGAGCTATGACAACCACTGTGTGTTTTTGTTGATATTTATGGTTTCGTGCCAATGCTGTGCTTTGAACTTTATAAGTATACTACGATACTTAAATTACCTTAAACTTCGTGAGAATACAAACCGAAAATGAACATTGTTTGAGGAAGCGATTTGTTTATTTAAATGTTTGTTATATGTTTGCGTGCTTTTGCTCAATAATGAAATACAGCTATAATCGATCAATCAATTGTAGCCGTATTATTATAACCAGCTTACAAGGTCTTTCAAATGAAATGATGGCTTTTATACACTTTTGTAAGTTATATTACGCTTTTATAAGATACGATTATATGTTTTCTACCATTGTTATTATGTGCTTGTTTGTATTATTATTTATGATTTAGTAATTGAAATATATAAACTTCTACAAAAATATTGTTATGTAGTATTTCATTGCCCATTGTCATATTTTAGACCGTTTGGAATAATGTAAGGAGACCTCAATGTTTCCTACACACCGAAATGCAAAAAAGTTGGTTGTATCCATGTATGTTACGTATCAATCAGCAAGCCATGTGTCTCTACCGTCCACTCGGGGCAAAACCCGGGGATTATGGGGTTTTGCATTACATTAAACAACTTGCATTCAGTGTTGTTTCTGAGTCGCCGGTGGTGACGACAGCTTGTGTTTTTTACTCAAGAGCTCCAACCAAACAACAATAAATAACGGTGTTTAGAAGGTTATAACAACGTAAAACCATGATAACGCTAAGCACTTTGCATTGTGTTTTGAACGAAGGAGACAGTGCATCCTTTTCGTTTATCCGGTGACAAGTATTTGTCACTTCCTCATAAAATTACAAGTAAAACCTGTGCTTGTAAGACTGGAACCAATCAAAACATGGCGTTTGATGTCAGGCTCAATACCACCTGCCTATTTCCTGTCTGCAAACAAGTATTACAAAACTTCCCTCAGACATGACATCGACGTTCACAGATAGCACCTCTTTATTGAGTAACACTTATACAGCCATCATAAGTAAATCGGCGTCGGTGTTGATTGTATATAATGAAAAAAACCGCAGGTCAAACCAAGTCTGCACATCAAGGACAAACTTTCGTGTTGAGGTCCTAACTCGGTCAGAAAGGGAAATCGTCAACACCAGACCCAGTGTATTGCAGTTGAACATTGAAGAACGTATTTTCAGCAAGCTTCATGCCATCGAGCAAACTGCTAATAACACCAGCGGCCTCGTTGTACCGTTCCAACAGACCTACTGCGTATGAGCAAGCGTGCGCCAGTGTTGATGCGGACAATCGATTATCTGATCGAAAATGCTTGAAAAGATCTCACCGTCCACAATCTTGATCATCGTTGATGTTAATGCCGAAACTCTGTGCCTCAGTCCGAGTGGACCAATGAAGCAATGGAATTTCGACAACACTAAATGAATGCTCGTTTACCATCAATAAAGCCACATGACAGCTACCGCCGCCAAACACTACCGATATGGATGAGACGCGCTAAGGACTTCTGCGGGGTTCTAACACCAGCAAACCAAATTGTATTCCATTTGGTCGCCGTTACAAGTGCAAGCCGTGTTTGGAAAGTGAGTGAAAGAATCTAGGCACCATAGCGCCCGAGTTAAGCAACACGTCTTTTAGCCCTGCGTTTGATAAAATAGATTCGTTTGATGAAATAGAAAGATTCGGATTAATGAAACGGTGGTGCTGGCAAGATGAAATCCGTGCAATTGATTTTCGCATTGCAGAAACATAAAGTTGATGTACTTTGAACAACCTAATTCACAGTTCAAGTTGAAGAAACTAACTGCCAAATCAAGACCCACTTCTAATAACTGTCCAATTTCAGCCGATAACATCACTCGACGACTTACAACAATTTGGGTATCTGAAGGGAAAGATCACGAGTTTGCAAGACTCGGGCATCAGCAAGTGGCCAAATACTGGAAGATATCAATATTACACGACAAAAGCATCTCCCATTCTTTGAACCTATCATTGATCCGCTTCTTCTTACAGAACAGGCAGGATTCAGACGCAGGATATCTATTTTCCATCTAGTCACTTATTGCTATCGCAACATCGAGGACTATTTCTCAGCTATAAAATAGGCTGACGATGTGTTTGTCAATTTGATTGCAGAATGCGATAGAGTCTGTAGACCAGCTTCTAATAGTGGAAAAACGTGTAATTAACAAACGGATTACCATCGCCCCAACATGTGTAAAATATTGGTCGGGAGAATATATATCTGATCTCGTAACCCGAACCAGCATTTCTGTGAATAAGTACTGCGGTTGTTATAGTACCGGTTTAATTTTCACTACGAAAAACATAACATAGAAGAAAGTTATTGCTATTTCGGTAGGAAACACAAACGTTGATCACTTACAATAATGTACCCGAACTTAAAAACAATCACAATTATTCCAAAACACAGAAATAATCTACAGCATACGACTACCAAAAATTGTCATTCAGCAATAAAATCAAACCAAGTGTTTGAAACTTTAACCAGCTCGTTGGCAGTTACAATAATAACAATTAGGGTTAGTGATGTCACTACAGGATTCATGAGCCTATTCCATGCACTGCCTTCAATGAATCTGATCATGATTAGTAGATATTCCTTCACACAATGATTTCGATCACACAATTATTTCCTTCACGCAGTGAATCTTACTAGTGCTGTAGCAAAATTCCATACGCAAATTTGGTTGGTTCAAATCACACAGTAGACGCCTAGAAATCATGTAAATAAAGCTTACTGTGCATGGGTATTATATGTGACCATTTTGCCATAAACCAATCACTGGTTTCTATTTTACATTTAACTGTTTGGTAAACTTTTGAATATCGCAAACATATGTTACAAATAGCGGTAGCAAAAGCTGTTCATTTTCATAGTTTTTAGCTAATCTATTATTACGCACATTGCTAATCTAAAGTATTTTGTAATGATATCCTAATTGAAGTATTATCAAAACTATTGATTTGGAACAATCCAACAGCTGTTAATGTGGTGGTTGAAATTACACACGGAGCTCACTGTAGCATTTCGTAGTCAAAATTTTTGTCATGTTGTTGCAAGGGCATCAAAACCAAATTACTATATAAACCCACTGCAATGACAATGTAAAAGGCAAAAATGTTGAGTTTCTAACAATTATCAAAAACCCAATTACAAGACTTTTCCAAATGACGAAAGAGATTGATACAACACTATCAGGCTGTTGGCCGTCCGTGTGGTTGATGGTTTATAGTGCGTTTTGTGCCAGCAGTATTATAACTCCCAAACGGGTCCAAACGCCTCATGTTTTACGCATAACCGTAAAGGAAACAAATTAATCCCAGTAGCAAAGTTCTATATTTATGATGTTCATAAATCTGCCATCAAATCTGTGACTTGACTGGCGACCCCACCGTTGTGATAGAAGGATACTTTATGCAAAACTCTCTGTCATTGAGAAAGTCATTTTTACATTTTGTCATACCCATAGCGTATTTTCACAATTTGAAAGTCGCGTTTCATGCATTTAAGTGGAAACTCTTCACAATGACAGAATTGCTTCGTCATAAACTAATAGTTTCATTCAACAATGTCTATTATATCGATTGAGACAAATAGCTGTAGCTGATTGCGTGTGGTCTGCAATATTGGTAGATATTACTGTACATGTACATAATAGTAGGTAACTGTAATACGTAAAAGCTGTCACGTCGGGATATTCTTGATTGCAAGATTCGATTAAACGAATTTTCTATTTTTAGTTCTTAAAGCAGTTTGCAGTTTGTTACAAACCAGAAGACAAAAATACAAATTTATGTGTTTCATTTGCAATTAAACGTGTTGCCTTCGACATCAACCAGGCGGAAAATTCTATTAAAAATAATGGGAAAAATGTGCGTGAATCGTGGCTAGCATCATAGTTCGGAAAAAAACTGGAGATACAACAGAAATGTTATTAACAAACACAGTCCATAATTTAATGATTTGTCTGATTATATTCTCCGGTCACAGAAAAGCCCCGTTTATTGTATGGAAACGACCCAACTCGATGCCGCCGACTCGATGCTAGACAAACTTAATTCAGCCGATTTGATGCCGACACCACTAGTACACCACTAGTAAACAACAATTTGAAAATTTGATTGTATATTTGGTATCGAGTTGGCTTGGCATCGAGTCGGCGGTATCGAAGCGTACCCGACCCTATTGTATCCGCTGAATAGAGCTTTGTCTTCAGCTTTGGTGTTGCAAGTACTACCGGCAGCTCGGATCATCGCATTTCTACACAAGCACCGCAAACAAGTAGATACGATTATACGAGGGTCAGTCAATAAGTAATGAGACTTTCTCAATAACTCAAGTTTGCAATGACTGGTAATCAAAAAATGCTTTTTTATTTTTGAACATAGTCTCCCTCCTTTGCAACACACTTGTTCCATCTTGATATTAGATTGTCTATTCCTTTGGCATAGAATTCCGTGGACTGGGTCCTTAGCCAGTTGCTCACAGCAGCCTTCACTTCTTCGTCAGTCTGGAAGTGAATTCCTTTCATACTCTCTTTGAGTGGGCCGAAGAGGTGAAAATCAGATGGTGCAAGGTCTGGGCTGTCGGGTGGGTGTGTTAGAAGTTTGCAGCCTAAATCTTCAATTTTGGCTAGGGTTCTTGCTGCTGTGTGGGGCCTTGCATTATCCTGAAGAAGAATCACACCTCTTGATTGAAGTCCCCTCCGTTTGTTCTTAATGTCTTTTTTCACTTGAGTTAGCAGCTCACAGTAGTTCTCTGAGTTCACAGTATTGCCCCTTTCCAAGAAACTGATAGTGATCGGCCCATTTCTGTCCCAGAACACAGTGAGCATGACTTTCCTTAAACTTTTCTGAGATTTGAATTTTTTCTTCACTGGAGAAGAAACATGCTTCCACTCCATTGATCGTCGTTTCGATTCAGATTCATAATGAAAAACCCAGGTCTCATCAGTTGTCACTATTCTCGACAGAAATGCATCTCCCTCTTTTCTGTATCTGCGTAGTGATGCTCTGGAAGCCATCAGGCGTTGCATTTTGTGATCATCCGTTAACATCTTGGGAACCCAGAGACAGCTGACTTTTGAAAAATGCAGCTTCTCACGCACAATTGCGTACACTGTGCCATGGGAGATGTCCAATTTTGTGCCATGGGAGATGTCCAACAATTGTGTTCTAGGACAGAAATGGGCCGATCACTATCAGTTTCTTGGAAAGGGGCAATACTGTGAACTCAGAGAACTACTGTGAGCTGCTAACTCAAGTGAAAAAAGACATTAAGAACAAACGGAGGGGACTTCAATCAAGAGGTGTGATTCTTCTTCAGGATAATGCAAGGCCCCACACAGCAGCAAGAACCCTAGCCAAAATTGAAGATTTAGACTGCAAACTTCTAACACACCCACCCGACAGCCCAGACCTTGCACCATCTGATTTTCACCTCTTCGGCCCACTCAAAGAGAGTATGAAAGGAATTCACTTCCAGACTGACGAAGAAGTGAAGGCTGCTGTGAGCAACTGGCTAAGGACCCAGTCCACGGAATTCTATGCCAAAGGAATAGACAATCTAATATCAAGATGGAACAAGTGTGTTGCAAAGGAGGGAGACTATGTTCAAAAATAAAAAAGCATTTTTTGATTACCAGTCATTGCAAACTTGAGTTATTGAGAAAGTCTCATTACTTATTGACTGACCCTCGTATAATCGTATCAACGTGTCTCTTCCAAACCTACAGTCAGAACAAATCCAAAATCTCTATGATCCGGCATTTTGTAAAAATGGCCTTCCGGGTTTTATCTGAACCGCCTGAGATTTAGATGTTGTCAAACAATGATGATCTGGTGAAATCTTGAGGATGTCTCGACGGCCTGCAAATGTGGAGAAATTGGAACGATGAAACATTTACTGAACTTTGGGGTCGATGGAGTGGATTCTCCCGTCACAAGAGGTGAGGGCGCTCTTGCCAGAAAGGTTTTGCTTTGAGGTGACTTAGTCTGTGGATCGCAGTGGATTCTGCGAGCTTCATTTTGCAGCAAAAGCCCGAGTGTCTCCATTAGGTTCACCATCTGTTATGTAAATGCTTGCTCCGCTTGTCCGACGCATGTTTGCTATTGCATATGGAAAAATAGAGTTTATGTTATTGCAAATGAAAGGTTCGATTTGGGGGACAGGACAAGCCTCTGCTGAGGAGTCCAACAGAACAAAACGCGTTCAGGGATAGTCTCGTCCAATTGGGTTGGGTACATTGTTTGCAATACACACTGAATTGTTTTCAATATATTGTTTGTAGTTTATGTCGGTGTGAACCTTCCAACCATCAACTAAACTTGCATAACGTTATCTAATCTACTGAACTGCCCAAACCTGTAAACAAGATCGGAGTGTGATAAACAATCGAGCCGGAACATGTGTGAACACTGGTTGGGCAACGTATAGAAACTCGAAATGAAAAACAAGCCTGAGAAAAATTTATTTCATACTCGCTTGATCTGGGTTTTTATGGTCGCTATTTCTTGACCATGTTACCTGAAGTCATCGTTCAACCACTCTGGCTGCAAAATAACGTGAATAACCTTTTCAAGACATTCAAACGTTGTTTTAATTTATTGTAACCCTGGTTGTTCATCTGTGTTTGTTTGTAGAGTTTGCTGTTCGTTGCCATGTTGCCGTCGAAAACTAACAAACGATGTTTCAAAAATATGCTGGCAACATCCTAGCGTAGCTGATCTTAATATAAGTGGAAATAACCATAAAGTCGATTGTTTAAAGCAGGGGTGTCAACTCGCGGCTCTCGGAGCCTTTTGATGCGGCCAGCGAGACGATTCTAAAATTCTTAATCAGTTTCGGTAGTATTGCAACGTATCACCTTGAAACAAACGTTTGAACTTCTGATCACAGGCGACACTTGAGATACAGAATCTTTTTTATGCAGAGATTATTCCACTTGGTGCAACAACAGAACTCGATTTGCCTTGATAAGGGCGATGATGTGTAGATGGTTTGAAAGTACTGACCTTTTTTTGTTATTTTTGGAGATCGATGTCACTTCGGGCTACATTACAGAGATCTTTGCCCAAAGAAGTGGTGATATCCAAATCGAAAACTTCATGCCGCCATCGGCACGATTGCTCATATGTACATTGTGGTCCCCAGAAACCAACAAGTTTGACACCCCTAGTCTAGTCCAAGCTCGCGTTCCCATTGTTTTTGAAAGCAAATGTGCAGGTGTTATTTTAAAAGTAATAAAACACGAAATTCCTGTGCAAATGCAATAAACATTCGATAATCATTTCATTATTTTCAAGTTTCTTGCTGTTTGCCGATTAGAATTTGTTTGTATGTTTGGTATGCTAAATGTGCTATCAACAAGTACAATGTATGAGAGCACAAACTATTACACGGTGAATCATATGAACATTATTCAGTGTAACTCTATATGCAGTGATGCCATATTAATATATATTTTAATTGTGGTTGCATAGATAACTACATAAGCTTCGGCTTCGTCAAAATTGTAGTTTCGGTACATTCCTATTCCAAACACTGACCAAATCAAATCTTAAATTGCCTATGGTTCTGAGCGTCTACACAAAAACTATAACTATCGCCTGCTGGGCGTTGGTAAGCCGAAAATAAAGCAAAAACAGATCAAATATTAACAGCATTAAAATGATGGCCATTATAACTATTTTACAAAAATATAAATTGTGCACTTTCTCGTGTCGTTTGCCTTAAAAGTTATCGTTTAATGGTAGCATATTCGTTTCATTAAACAATTCTAAATTTAAGAGTCATTTTTACGATATAAGGCGCTGAAACGACGCTGCACGAATCAGCGTGGTTAGGTAATAAACGTCTCGGAAATAAAACAAATTCAAAAAAAGAAAAAATGTCGAGACTATAAAACCAGATACCAATCACACGGATTCATCAACCAATAGGTCGCTAAAAATAACAACCACAATTCGTCAATCATCTATCTGAAGACAACGATGAATTTCATTTTCTGCATTGTTATCGTCTGCTTTGTAGCAGTTCAAGGTATGTATTTGTCTATAGATTGTTATAGTATAGGCTATGCTATGCCATTTTTACAATGATACACTAATGCCAACATAAACGGCAACAGCACTGATCAAGTTCATCTGCCATCGTTCGAGCACAGATCGAGATAACTCATTCTATGTCGCCTATGCTCTGGTGAAATCTTTCATCGTCAATAGTCGTATGCATTAAACACAGTTTTATTGAATAAATGATTCAAACTGAATCTACAGTGACGCAACTGTAAAGCACTTGTTAAAACTCGAACTGCGTATGACGCAATGGCTCCGTTGTTGTGTAACAATCAGCTTGTTTATAATGCAGCTGTGCCTCTTAAACCACGAACATCTACACCGTGTTGGGATCGCTATGACCAGGTCGGAGCGGAGTTCGAGAAATCCGGAAAGATCCTTTCGGAGCCGTACTACTTTCCTGAATGCACATCAGATGGATCCGAATGGAAGGTAAACATTCAATGACTGAGATTTATATCAATATTTTCGCATCAATATACTGTACAGTGTGAACTCCTCAGATAATATTTAATTTTATATTTTTGTATTAGTGATAGTACGATTTAATATGTTGTTTATTTTCAGCTTGCCCAATGTGTTTACGAACTTGAGCCGTCATGTTTTTGTGTCGATCCTAAAACTGGCGAACCCCGCGAAGATACAATAATTCACTCCTTAAATATCGATCAACTCAACTGCGAAGCCGGTAAGTCATTATCACATATTAATGATGTCATTAAATGAAAAATCACATCTCAGTATGACACAACTGTATTAAAGACTAACAACAGTTGGATAATGTATTATAGTTGTATCACACAAATATATCGAAAATAAAACGCTTTACATTTGTAATATTTTAGACAAATCTCAAACGGGGAAATGCCATATCGAACGAAAAGAACTTCTTGCTCACATTGCTGAACGACCACTGAGGGCTGACATTAACCTGCCCGATTGCCAGGACAACGGACAATATGAGGTATGTTTGTTATTGCAGTTGGCAATGTAAATACTAATGATTAGGATCTCGGTAGCATTTAATCTCTCATAACTACGAAAAACACAAGTGATTGTGTAAACTAATGTAATTGCACGACAACATCATTGGCACTGTACAGTGTGGGTCGATGTGGTACCAGCTATTAACCGGTATTTGTATTTTTAGGCGATGCAAAGTACTGCGTTTTTCTTTTACTGCGTTGACACCGTCACAGGAGAAGCGATCCCGGATACTGTATACAGTCCAGAGTCAACTTATCCCGGAATGGGAAATCCAATAACTCAATCTATTTGCCAGGAGTACTCAGATCTATGTAAGTTACAAATATCAACAGTTATAAGAGTAGCGTATCAGTTTGAATTCATATGATGTTGATTGCCACAAATGTCAATGAAAAATCTGGGATCTAATTAGTACTGGTTGGCGCATGGCGATAGTAGGAAAAATAGGGTCTCAAAAGTGTGTTAGCACTAGTTCAAACCGATATCAGAATCGTTGTAGGTTTGTAATTTGTATCTATGTGGTTTGAAATATACTAACAAACAGTGATTAGATAAGACTGAGCAAGTTAATTTGATGTTACAGGGGGTAACTTCAATCAATGGTTTACCGAAAGTCTACTTGATGAAACGCAAGAAACCAGCGAAGACTATAAAACCGAACAATGTGAGTATCTTGATCAAAATTTCAACTCCTAGCTAAGTTTCACATTGGTTTTGGTATTTGTATTAATGGTTTACACCTGTGGTCATTTCAATGTGTTTGAAGTTTTAAATGTAGTTCACTATTGACAGGGAGAGACTACAGAGCTACTCACGCCAATGAAGTACTGAGGACCCACTTTGCAACGCCATTGGAGGAATTAGTGGAGCATCAAGAGGAGGGCAGTTACGAGTGGGACGAGATACCATCCGAGGAAGCATAAATCAAAACAAGAAATCGGCTGAAATCAGCTTGTTCGAAAAAGTCCGTGAGACGTCATAGAGGAAGAAAGAATGTTGCATTGCAACAGCACGATGATTATACAGCATAGAAATCCAAACAAATTTTAGTTTGAGCGTGTCAAAATGACATCATGTGTTGATGCAGTAATATGTGATCTGCTCATGATTGTGTCGATATAACTAGGCCTATTGCCATAAACAAATAGATTCAGTAACTGCTTGTTGCTGGGCGATATATATGATATTCAACGAAATCTATGTTCTAAACATCAAACTAAAAGTATAAACAACAATATTTCGTTCACTCATACATGAAGAGCTATGACAACCACTGTGTGTTTTTGTTGATATTTATGGTTTCGTGCCAATGCTGTGCTTTGAACTTTATAAGTATACTACGATACTTAAATTACCTTAAACTTCGTGAGAATACAAACCGAAAATGAACATTGTTTGAGGAAGCGATTTGTTTATTTAAATGTTTGTTATATGTTTGCGTGCTTTTGCTCAATAATGAAATACAGCTATAATCGATCAATCAATTGTAGCCGTATTATTATAACCAGCTTACAAGGTCTTTCAAATGAAATGATGGCTTTTATACACTTTTGTAAGTTATATTACGCTTTTATAAGATACGATTATATATTTTCTACCATTGTTATTATGTGCTTGTTTGTATTATTATTTATGATTTAGTAATTGAAATATATAAACTTCTACAAAAATATTGTTATGTAGTATTTCATTGCCCATTGTCATATTTTAGACCGTTTGGAATAATGTAAGGAGACCTCAATGTTTCCTACACACCGAAATGCAAAAAAGTTGGTTGTATCCATGTATGTTACGTATCAATCAGCAAGCCATGTGTCTCTACCGTCCACTCGGGGCAAAACCCGGGGATTATGGGGTTTTGCATTACATTAAACAACTTGCATTCAGTGTTGTTTCTGAGTCGCCGGTAGTGACGACAGTCTGTGTTTTTTACTCAAGAGCTCCAACCAAACAACAATAAATAACGGTGTTTAGAAGGTTATAACAACGTAAAACCATGATAACACTAAGCACTTTGCATTGTGTTTTGAACGAAGGAGACAGTGCATCCTTTTCGTTTATCCGGTGACAAGTATTTGTCACTTCCTCATAAAATTACAAGTAAAACCTGTGCTTGTAAGACTGGAACCAATCAAAACATGGCGTTTGATGTCAGGCTCAATACCACCTGCCTATTTCCTGTCTGCAAACAAGTATTACAAAACTTCCCTCAGACATGACATCGACGTTCACAGATAGCACCTCTTTATTGAGTAACACTTATACAGCCATCATAAGTAAATCGGCGTCGGTGTTGATTGTATATAATGATAAAACCCGCAGGTCAAACCAAGTCTGCACATCAAGGACAAACTTTCGTGTTGAGGTCCTAACTCGGTCAGAAAGGGAAATCGTCAACACCAGACCCAGTGTATTGCAGTTGAACATCGAAGAACGTATTTACAGCAAGCTTCATGCCATCGAGCAAACTGCTAATAACACCAGCGGCCTTGTTGTACCGTTCCAACAGACCTACTGCGTATGAGCAAGCGTGCGCCAGTGTTGATGCGGACAATCGATTATCCGATCGTAAATGCTTGAGAAGATCTCACCGTCCACAATCTTGATCATCGTTGATGTTAATGCCGAAACTCTGTGCCTCAGTCCGAGTGGACCAATGAAGCAATGGAATTTCGACAACACTAAATGAATGCTCGTTTACCATCAATAAAGCCACATGACAGCTACCGCCACCACACACTACTGATATGGATGAGACGCGCTAAGTTATCTGCGCGGTTCTAACACCAGCAACCCAAATTGTATTCCATTTGGTCGCCGTTACAAGTGCAAGCCGTGTTTGGAAAGTGAGTGAAAGAATCTAGGCACCATCGCGCCCAAGTTAAGCAACACGTTTTTTAGCCCTGCGATTGATTCGGATTAATGAAACGGTGGTGCTGGCAAGATGCAATCCATACAATTGATTTTCGCGTTGCTGAAACATAAAGTTGATGTACTTTGAACAACATAAATGGCAGATCAAGTTGAAGAAACTAACTGCCAAATCAAGACCCACCTCTAACAACGCTCCAATTTCAGCCGATAACATCACTCGACGACTTACGACAATTTGGGTATCTGAAGGGAAAGATCACGAGTTTGCAAGACTCGGGCATCAGCAAGTGGCCAAATACTGGAAGATATCAATATTACACGACAAAAGCATCTCCCATTCTTTGAACCTATCATTGATCCGCTTCTTCTTACAGAACAGGCAGGATTCAGACGCGGGATATCTATTTTCCATCTAGTCACTTATTGCTATCGCAACATCGAGGACTATTTCTCTGCTATAAAATAGGCTGACGATGTGTTTGTCAATTTGACTGCAGAATGCGATAGAGTCTGTAGACCAGCTTCTAATAGTGGAAAAACGTGTAATTAACAAACGGATTACCATCGCCCCAACATGTGTAAAATATTGGTCGGGAGAATATATATCTGATCTCGTAACCCGAACCAGCATTTCTGTGAATAAGTACTGCGGTTGTTATAGTACCGGTTTAATTTTCACTACGAAAAACATAACATAGAAGAAAGTTATTGCTATTTCGGTAGAAAACACAAACGTTGATCACTTACAATAATGCACCCGAACTTAAAAACAATCACAATTATTCCAAAACACAGAAATAATCTACAGCATACGACTACCAAAAATTGTCATTCAGCAATAAAATCAAACCAAGTGTTTGAAACTTTAACCAGCTCGTTGGCAGTTACAATAATAACAATTAGGGTTAGTTATGTCACTACAGGATTCATGAGCCCATTCCATGCACTGCCTTCAATGAATCTGATCATGATTAGTAGATATTCCTTCACACAATGATTTCGATCACACAATTATTTCCTTCACGCAGTGAATTTTACTAGTGCTGTAGCAAAATTCCACACGCAAATTTGGTTGGTTCAAATCACACAGTAGGCGCCTAGGCCAAATCTTTATTCTCTTACTAAAACGAGAAATCATGTAAATAAAGTTTACTGTGGATTGGTATTATATGTGACCATTTTGCCATAAACCAATCACTGGTTTCTATTTTACATTTAACTGTTTGGTAAACTTTTGAATATCGCAAACATATGTTACAAACAGCGGTAGCAAAAGCTGTTCATTTTCATAGTTTTTAGCTAATCTATTATTACGCACATTGCTAATCTAAAGTATTTTGCACAATAGAAAAATTTGCTCAAAATGATCACCAGCACCATACGGTACCATAAAGCAATCTAGTACATTATGTCAATAACCCGCGACCGGTTTCTACTCTATTGGGTCTCATCAGGCGGGTGTATAAAACACTCAATAATAAACATGCTAAAAAAACAAATTTGCCATTGGGTCCAAAAACAAGGTAAATGCCATACAAAACAATATAATGCAGCAATACTTATATCATAGGTGTCACATTCAAGGAGACACACACATGGCATGGACAACAATTCGCATCGGTAAGCCCTAATAGGGGTGCAGGATCATTGTCGAGACTTATCATTAATACATGAGTTGATAGTTGCTAGCCAGCAACTTTCAAGGCGATCTCCTATCAAGAGGGATCTGCTTCCAGCATCAAAGTACAATAGAAAAATGTTGTAATGATATCCTAATTGAAGTATTATCAAAACTATTGATTTGGAACAATCCAACAGCTGTTAATGTGGTGGTTGAAGTTACACACGGAGCTCACTGTAGCATTTCGTAGTCGAAATTTTTGTCATGTTGTTGCAAGGACATCAAAACCAAATTACTATCTATACCCACTGCAATGACAATGTAAAAGGCAAAAATGTTGAGTTTCTAACAATTATCAAAAACCCAATTACTAGGACTTTTCCAAATGACGGAAGAGATTGATACAACACTATCAGGCTGTTGGCCGTCCGTGTGGTTGATGGTTTATAGTGCGTTTTGTGCCAGCAGTATTATAACTCCCAAACGGGTCCAAACGCCTCATGTTTTACGCATAACCGTAAAGGAAACAAATTAATTCCAGTAGCAAAATGATGTTCATAAATCTGCCATCAAATCTGTGACATGACTGGTGACCCCACCGAGTGACAGAAGAATAATTTATGCAAAACTCTCTGTCATTGAGAAAGTTATTTTTACATTTTGTCATACCCATACCGTATTTTCACAATTTGAAAGTCGCGTTTCATGCATTTAAGTGGAAACTCTTCACAATGACAGAATTGCTTCGTCATAAACTAATAAATTGAGACAAATAGCTGTAGCTGATTGCGTGTGGTCTGCAATATTGGTAGATATTACTGTACATGTACATAATAGCGGGCTTTTGTAATATGTGAACATCTTAGTCAACGTAGAAGCTGTCACGTCGGGATATTAGTGATTGCAAGATTCAATGAAACGAATTTTCTATTTTTAGTTCTTAAAGCAGATTACAGTTTGTCACAAACCAAAAGACAAAAATACAAATTTATGTGCTTTATTTGCAATTAAACGTGTTGCATTCGACATCAACCAGACAGGAAATTCTATAAAAAATAGTGGGAAAAATGTGCGTAAATCGTGGCTAGCATCATAGCTCGGAATGAAACTGGAGATACAACAGAATCGTTTCAAAGAAACACAGTCCATAATTTAGTGATTCGTCTGATTATATTCTCCGGTCACAGAAAAACCCCGTTTATTGTGTTCGCTGAATAGAGGTTGGTGTTCAGCTTCGGAGTTGCAAGTTCTACCGGCAGCTCGGAACATCGCATTTCTACACAAGCATCGCAAACAAGTGAATACCAATATATTAACGTGTCTCTTCCAAACCTACAGTCAGAACAAACCTAAGATCTCTATGATCCAGCACTTTGTAGAAATGGCCTTCCGAGTCATTTCTGAACCGCCTGAGATTAGATGTTTTGTAATAATGATGAGCTGGTGGAATCTTGAAGTGTCTCTACGGCCTGCAAATGTGGAGAAATTGGAACGATGAAACATCTACTGCAATGCCCGAATCTGTAAACAAGATCGGAGTGTGGTAAACAATCGAGCCGGAACATGTGTGAACATTGGTTGGGCAACGTATAGAAACTCGAAATGAAAAAACAAGCCTGAGAAAAATTTATTTCACACACGCTTGATCTGGATTTTTATGGTCGCTATTTCTTGACCATGTTACCTGAAGTCATCGTTCAACCACTCTGGCTGCAAAATAACGTGAATAATCATTTCAAGACATTCAAACGTTATTTTAATTTATTGTAACCCTGGTTGTTCATCTGTGTTTGTTTGTAGAGTTTGCTGTTCGTTGCCATGTTGCCGTCGAAAACTAACAAACGATGTTTCGAAAATATGCCTGTAACATCCTAGCGTAGCAGATCTAAATATAAGTGGAAATAACCACAAACTCGATTGTTCAAACACGTTATTTGCATTAAAGAATTCTAAGCAATCATTTTCGATAATATGCTGAGGCCCAACTTGAATTACTTAAATCTGTGTAGTAACGGGAGAGGGATAGACCTCTAAATACAAAAACTTCGCTTTCAAACCAATTTTTATTTTTTATCTTATAAAGCCAACATTTGAAAGAGGATTTTGTCCTTCTCCTGTAACTCTTTAAAACAGAATTCTTTATGTGAGTCTTGGACGAGAGTGATAGTGCTGAAATATATTCTGGCCTAATCTACATAAAGATAGGAAAAGCGATTCGTTTATATGTACTGTATGCTTTCTACAGTGATAAGCAAAGCATCTGTTTACTGCAATATCAATGAAAGAAAGAGGCAGGAACGAGGTTTTGATAGCAGGAAGTTGATTCCACTTATAGACTCACAAAATATCATCAAATGTAAATTTCAGATATCGTCTGGCTTTGGGTATGAGAGCACTTTGCTTTTCCAATACAAAAATGAAGGGAAATGTGAGGACTTTGAGGAAAGCCGGCGAGCTAAAAAACATTATCTTTCTTCAAATGCCTTAAAATACAATGTTTTTAGGAAACAAAAACGACCAAACGTAACCTCTCAGTTAAACCAAATAGCATTAAAATATGTCGATCACAGTTGTTTTTACACAAATCAAATTCCAAATAAATTGCTTTTTGGCATATAGATCTTAGTTTGATCCTAGAGTAACATATGAATTACTATGTACTGCTGTAAATATACATGGTATCTTGTTTGTTTTACCAATGCAAATCATCAAAATTAGATACTGAATTGATGAAAACCTTGTAGTATTAATTTGGATTAAAAATGTGCCAATTTAGTTTTTAGAATATTTTCATGGCAAAGGAAAATACAGACATGAGAAATGTGACTTGATGATTTGATTAACAATGAGGAGTTTCAGGAACTTTAAACAAAATATTTGGGAATTAATATAGATTCAAACTATTTCGAATTAAAGCAGCTACGTAATGTTCAAGTAGCTATCGTTAGTATTAAACAATACTTGTATGAAAGCAATTGTTTTCCAGAATCCCTAAAGGCGCACTTGTAATAAAATTAGAATTGGGTGCGTCAAATTGTTAAATGGAAAGCAACTAGAGCAGTAGTTCTGAAACTTTCTAAACTGGCGGACCCGATTTGCTTGTTTAAACTAATGAATAGGGCCCATCAATTTCTGTTCTCACGATGATGATTTTTTTAAAGAGTAGGTGGTAGTGAAGACCTCTTGTTTTTTATTTGTGATAAAAGCACTTACAAATAATCTAAAATTGAAAACTAAAGGTTGTTGCAGACAGGTTGAGCATTGATTACGGGTCCCAGCCGTAAATTTATTATCTAAAGCGCGATTCTGTACGTATGACTGCTTTAACTCCTCCGAAACTACAAGGAGAACAAACATTAAACGCAGCACGATTGATCACGTAAGGATGAGTGTCATAATGGTATTTTGACGTCATCATGACGTCATAATCAAAGAAAATTTTTTTAATTGTCATATCTTGTCAGAGCATAACAGTTTTCTGCTCAAACAAAAGCTAGCATCCAACCTATCATTTTGGAATCTAAGATGATGTCACCATCAACGCCTAATTGTGAAATGTGTCAGCTGTATTTTCTCAAAAATTACTTATCGTAGACGCGCGATTAAATATATTTTCAAGAGATATTAATAACGTGCTTTCGATAAAAACAACTCAAAAACAATTTATGCTCATTCGACAATGCAATGAGCATTTCTTTATTTCAGTAGTTTAAGATCTCTCAACATGCTTCTCCTCTTTTTCGCTTGCACGCTTAAAACTCGCTCTATGATGTCACAACAACATCTGGTACAATTAACAGTTTTTCGCAAACAACGATCATAATATGATAACTTTTTCTCAAATTGCAACTTTTTTACAAAATCAATTTAATCAAAAACCGTTTTGTGACCTCATTTCTCAACCGATTTTCAAACTTTATCATCAAATTAAAAGTTATTTCAAGGCAATTCCGATAGTATATGATATGTATATTTTCTATTTGTCTTTGCACTAAAAAAGTTAAACTTTATCCATGGTTGGGTAGCTTTTTACACCTCCAAAAAGTGGTAAGCTGAGTAAAGACAGATTTTCATGCGTAAAAGTTTTAACATGGTACTAAAAATTACTGTCCTTTATAAGGTTAAGAAATTGGCTTTCCAGCAATAAGTGACTCTAATTGCTTAGGGCTAAGGATTAGTATTTTTTTAGGGCTGACTACGTTTCTACAGCCGTTAGAATGGTTGATTATTTAATTTATTACGTCTCATTTACAGATTTCATTCTAGAAAAGGGCTTTATGAAAGTGTAAAACGTTCGAATTTTAAGATGTTATACGAATTAAAATGACTTTTAATTTATTAAAGTTACTTGCTTTAACAACAGTGTGGATTTTAAAATGCTTTACCTCTCTACCAAAGTTGATAAGTTAATAATAGCTGATTAACGATTGGTTGCCATGTATTATGCTTCTTTTTATAGTTAAAAAATTATCCTACTTGATCTAACCAACTGGCAACTGTTAGGCAAAGTTAGTTCTTCCGTATATTTTGACTACTTTTCCTCATAAGCATGGATCTTTGGCATTATCTGTTTAAATTTTTAAAAATATTCATCAAAACTAAAGTCTCCAAAACGTTTATGAAATATAGGCTAATGGTCAAACATACTCATACTTTGGTGCCTGCATTTCACAAAATTGCAATTTATGCAAAAACTTACTACTTTGGTACATTTTGTCTATTCTTTTTCGAGTGCATAAATCTTTTGCATTATCCATCAAAATATTCAAAAAGATTCATCAAAAATGAAGTATCTAAGCATTTTGAACAGTAGCCCACTCCAAGTACAGCATTTGGTGATCCCCCAAACAAGAGGAGTGGGAACAAAGATGGTCCTGTTTAATCTATTACCACAACATATTGCTGTCGAGCTACCAATCATTTAAATGCTAAAGCAATGTACTTTGCAATTGGGTGAAGCTGGTGCAGCCACTTGATTTGGTATTCTTAAGTTCGACATTAATAATAACAGCCCTACTATTGCAATAACTTTACTATAAGTGCTTCATTTTAGATTAATTTGCTTTTTTGGATGGCTGCGTTTATGCCAAGACCAAGCAACATGCGCACGGACAGAGGCGTTAGCTCATATAAATACGCCTACAGTTTAAAAAAAATGGTAAGCAGAGTTCCTAATACATAATGGCTTAATCCTGAAAATAGATATCAGTCATTTTGTCGTCCTACCACAACTTTGAAATTCTTTCAAGCCTTGCAAAATTTAATGGACGAAAGTTTGTTACGTTTAAGGACGTCTATGGTGATAACAAGATAAATATGACGTTGCCAAGGACTCGATACACTTGTGGCAACTTCTTACGTTTTTTCTGTATACCAATCAATTACTTCACGGCCAAGACCAATTCAAATATGACATGTTCAAATGAACAAAACAATTGGTGAAATTGTTTCTTGTTTTAATTGCAAGCGAGCCCAATTTCAAAGTACGCCTATGCTGCAATTAAAGCAAACAACAGGTGGCCTCAACCTGCGGAGGGTTCGGGGAAAATATATACCGGCTTTGCGCAACCCCCAAATGTTTTTTCACTTCATTGCCTTTCTAAAACGAGTAACAATAAATGGCTATGTCAAAAAATATTCGTCATCAGGTAAAGTCGGCTCTGAACTGATATTCTCAATCCCAACATTCCATATGGGGCATGCGGGCGACGCCGGCAGAGCCGGCTAGTTGTTCATAAAAACATGTTTGCTCAAGCTCTTTACTGACTCTGATGATTGTATTTTGAAAAGCTTTTGGCAAAACAGCTTTTTTAAATATACGGTTGTTGTGCACCAAAACACCAACAAATCTTTTGTGTTAGACAAATAACGGTTGCAAATTAATGCCTTTTAATCAAATAATTAGAATAGTTTCAATCAGTATTAAATCCCTTATTTTTCAATTTACGTTCCTAAATCTCGCATTCGTCAAACGTCTTTAAAACCACGAAGTGACATTGGTTATATCTTTATTTCCATCTACTATGAAAATATGTTAAAATTTAATTTGGCACATTTTTACTCCAAGCTTAGGTTAGTGAAGTATCAGCATCTAATTTTGATACTTTGCTCTGCCAAACAAAGAGGTGATGACGTTTATTTACAGCAGTACGTCTCTCTCTGACTCTCTCTGTCTTGCTTTTTCGTCTTTTTTTACCAGTGATTTGCAGGCTCAGACGTGCTAATTCCGTGTATGTTTACCGCTACCAGACTTTTTTGTTTGAGCAACGTAGCTGTTCAAATTGCAGGTGTTCTTCCTAACGAATACCAGTGATATTTTTATAGAATTTTGAACTTCAGACATTACGTTCCAAAGCTCGTAACAATACCACTACACCATGGTGGCTAGTTACAGCACCACGTATTAAATCATATACAGTATATTGCTCTAGGATGAAAGTGGTTAAACTTTTTGACCCGAAGGCCGAATTCGGGACAGCTTGGCCACTGGATGGCCGGATGCTGTGCGATTTAGGTGATCTATGCAAAAGTGGGTTGTTAAAATGTATTGTAGCACAATAATGACAAAATCATACCACATGCGCAAGGTATGTGGTGGGCCAGATTAAATTGGTCGGCTAGCCAAATGCGGCCAGTGGGCCGTAGTTTGGCCACCCCTGCTACAAGACTGCACAGGCTTAACATGCCTAATAATTGTTTGTTGAGCGTTTGACCTACGCAAAAAAAAATTGTAATTAGCATATCTTTTTAGAATTTGGCTTAACTGAGTCATTCCATAAAGTCATTTTTGTTTGCTGAAAACATCATAGTTCAAAACATTATAAGAAAGGTCGGCCTAATGTCTTTCTAACTCACCGCTTTTCCACAACGTCCTGCCTCCTCTTTCCTGTTTTGAAAAAGCAAAGATGTCCCCATCATAAAAGCCTTATGTTGTTCTTAAATTCACATCTGCTGAGTTTTTAGGAGGTTTGTTTATGGAATCAGCCTACTGCTCCTTCCCGCTATCATCCCTCGTTGCCATTAGTGCACACAGATGTTTAACCTATTGTTAGAGAAATCATATATGGTACTTCTAAATGCTTTGCTATTCCTTTCATCACGTGCGACAAGTATACTTAAACCAGTTGACTCCCGTCCAAGACTCGCATAAAGAATTCTTTTTTGAGGAGTAACAGCGGAAAAACAAATTGCCTTGTAAAATGTTAGCTTTGTAGAATGAAAAAGTGAAAATTGGTTTGAAAACAAGATATTTTTATTTAAAGAACTATCCCTTTCCGCTCCAACACAGTCTTGATTGAAATAATTCAAGTTAGGCTTCAGCATATTATCGAGAACAATTGCTTAGAATTCTTAAACGTAAATAATGTGCTTAAAACAATTGAGTTTGTGTTTATTTCCACTTATATTAAGATCTGCTACGCTAAGATGCTACAGGCATATTTTTAAAATATTTTTTGTTTGGTTTTGACGGAAATATGGCAATAAACCGCAAACTATGCAACCAAAAAGCAGTTGAACAACCAGGGTTGCAAGGAATTAAGACAACTTTTGAATGTTTTGAAAAGGGTATTTATCTAAAGTTTTAGAAAAAGTTGTTGGACGTATGGCCTAAGGAACATGGTTAAGAAAGAAGGGCTATAGGCAACCAACGGCCCATCCAATGGTTAATGGGTGGCGGGTAAAAACACTGCATTGACAACACAGCATTTATTTCAAATATAAAAAAATGAAGGTTTTTCTTTTGGTAGATCCACTTTATCAAACCCATTTTTTGGAACAAAATGCTTTATGATAGAAAAATAAACAAACAAGTGCAGATAACGATAACTTCTTTATAAAGAAAAGATTTGTGGGTAGGAGCATTCCTATATCCCCCTGGACCTGCCGCTGTGTGCCGCCCCGTTAAACCCTTCCTGGCTGCAATTTTGATCCAGAGAATGCGAATTCAATATTGTTTAGAACAGTATTTTTTCTATTTGTCCCCTTTTTTGAGGCCGTAGAGGCATCCTCATGATTTCACCGGCTCAACAGCCTTTTATAACATCTAATCTCGGGTTGTACCGACAACATCAGCAAAGCCACTTCTACTAAGACCTGGATAATATAGATTTTAGGTTTGATGTGACTGTAGATTTGGAAGAATATTATGAAAAAACGTCATGAGTATGACGAAAATGTCAAAATAACTTTCCCAATGACAGATTGTTTTGCATAAAGTATCCTTCTGCCACAACAACTGGATCACCAATCATGTCTCAGATTTGAAGGAAGTTTTATGAATATCATAAATATAAAATTTTGTTACTGTAGTAAATTTGTCCCCAGTTTTTATGCGCTGTAAAGGGAATGAGGAAGATGCGGCCAAACACTCCACACGGCGTGTGTTACTCTCTCCAGAGTCATTTTTCCAATAGTTTTTTGTAAATTAAAGTTTTTCCCAATCTTTTCAAACTATACGCAACCAAAACGCTATTAGACCCGCTAGAAGCTACTAATACCGGGATCGGCAACCTTTTTCTAGTCCGGGGACTAAAGTAAACTTTGCACGATCTCAACCAGCCAAGTTCATTTACGCCGAGCAAGTTTGCTGCTTTCATTGTTTTTTGGCGCTAAACATTTTGAATTTTGGACGTTTTATGCCGCGTTTTTGTAATCCATGCTGTATAAGTCAGGAATTTACTTTTGTAATGCCTGCGTTTTTTTTTAACTCGTTATACCTTCTGTTTTTCCCTAACAACTTGATTTCGCTGCAGATTATTCCTAACATAACATTACAGATTAACAAGAACATTGTACAGGGTGGCCCAAAAGTAGGTATACAGTTATTAAAAGTAGGGTTTGGATCCAAAAGTAGATTTGTAGTTCTTATGTAGGCACTTTTAAACCTCTAGAATGATAGTTATATCTTAAATGGAAACTGTTTAATCTTTTTAGTGCTCAAAATGTCCTTCTTTACATCTGTTCAAAACACTCTGACATACCGTGCAGCACAAATTTCAATTTGCATCAATTTCTCTAAATGCGTCATAAATGCAATCTTTTAATTCATTTACTGTTTTGGGATTCTTCTCCTTGTTCTTTACATACTCTTTGTTCTTTACAACACCCCAAAAAAAGAAATCCATTGGTGTTAGGTCAGGTGAGCATGGTGGCCATTCAATGCTACCTGTTCTTCCGAACCAACGCTGTGTAAAGACTTTGTTAAGGTAATCTCTTACTCTTAACGCATAATGTGTAGAAGTTCCATCTTGCTGAAAGAAGAGTTCATCAAAGTTAGGTTTAGTTTGAAGTTGTGGCACTACCACTTCACAAAGAATTTCCAAATAGTTCTCTCCATTAACTGTATGCCTACTTTTGGGCCACATAAAGTGCACTGCTGGTAACTTCAAAGCACATAAAAAATAGTTTAATAACTGTATACCTACTTTTGGGCCACCCTGTATAATACACAAGCCGGCTTTGCCGGCGTCGCCCGGTAGGGCCCCCATCCGTAATGTCGAGGTTAAGAATATCGGTTCAGCCACTCAAGCCAACTTCATCCAATGGATGATAGTGAAAAGATGTACCGTATTTTCCGGACTATAAGCCGCACTTAAAAACTTGAAATGTGTTTTCATTTAAGGGGTGCGGCTTGTAGTCAGGTGCGGCTTATAAGTTAACGTTTAAAATCTTAAAATTTTTTAAAACCAGAAAATTTTAAAAAACCTGAATCTAGTAATGGCTAGGAACACCAGTCCATTCAATTCATGTTTTAAGTTTCCATTTGCTAATAGATAGTCTTGTTTCGTCATAATGTTCATAACAAGTTATAAAATGCTTGAATATTTCTCAAGCTTTAAAAATGCGGCTTATAGTCCGGTGCGGCTTATACGTTACTGTTTTTTTCTGGGAAAAATTGGTGAGGTGCGGCTTATAATCTGGTGCGGCTTATAGTCCGGAAAATACGGTAATTAAATATCAGGACCACTATTTACGACATTTTTGTAGCTGAATACTTGTTTGTACGACTAAAGCCTCTGGCTACACACATCTTGCTTGTTCCTAGCATAAACGGAGCCAAGGAAAGAGCAAACTAACCGGTAGTTACACACTTACAGTTAAGTTATTACAATAGCAGGGTCATCTTTTCCTCCAAGTCTTTGTAAGGAGATCATCAATTTGTTTGCTTTGGGTAAGTTACTCTTGAAATGTTTTGACACTTCATTTTTAGATGAATCTTTTAAAAAATTGTGACGGATAATGCCAAAGAAACATGATATCGAGAATGAAAAGTCAAAATGTACCGAAGAACTAACTTTTTCTACAGATTGCAAATTTATGAAGTCCAGCCACCAAAATTTTGGGTGTTTTTAACCGATAGACCATATTCAAAATTTTTTAAATCTTCATTTTTTGATGAATCTTTGTGCAAATTTAGATAGATAGTGCCAAAGAGCTAAGCTTGCTCAGAAAAATAAAATGTGCCAACAAACTAACATTTCTTTAAAAATTGCAGGTTTCTTAGGTCTAGTAGGATAAATGTTGAACTAAAAATTCAACACATGTGGCAACCAATTGTTGATCAGTCATTATAAACTAATCCTTAGCCCTAATTAATGTTAGAGTAACATATTGCTGGAAAGCAAATTACCTCATTTTTCAAACGACACTAATTGTTCATACGTTATCATAATCTTTTCCTTTTAAACTAACCTGGTTTTACTCAGCTTGCCATATTATGGAAATTAAAAAGTTACCAGACAGGTCATAAAGTTGATTTTTTTTAGTGTAAAAACTAATAGTGAATGTACATGTTACGTATTAGTGCAATTGCCTTGAAGCACCCTTTAGTATTTTAAAAAGAGTTTGAAAATTGGTTGAGAAATGAAGTCACAAATCAGTTATTGATTTTGTAGAATGTTGCAATGTTTGAAAAAATAATCAAATCGTGATCTCTGGTAGCTGTTTAATTGTACAAGGCAGCATTATGACATCGTAAAGCGAGTTGTTAGCGTGCAGAAAAAAAGCAAAAGCATGCCTAGAAGGCTTAAAATGCTCAAATAAAGAATCTGTTGTTGCATTGCCAAATAAGCATCAATTGTTGTAGAGTTAATTTGATTGAGGGCGCCTTGCTAATACCTCCCAAAAAAAGAGTTTGATTGCGTTTCTACGATCAATATTTGTTGAGTGAATTATGAAAAGAAATTTCGCGATTAATTGTTAATTATTACATCATGTGGAGTTGGTAAGTGGGGAACAGTCTTTTGTTTTAGTTGAATACCGCATTCCTCGAACCAAAAATGCGACTTTTAAAAATTATCTTTGAATAAGACGTCATCGTAACGTCACGAACCCTCTTTATGACACTCCCCCCGAGGAGGTGATTAATCGTGCCAAGTTTGGTATTTATACGCCTGGAAGTTTAGGAGGAGTTAAGACAGACAGACAGACAGAATTACGCTATACTTGTTGGATTTATTGATAGCACGGCATTAATGCCTTCTCGACATGGTGCTTGAAAGTTTATGAAGTCTAGAATCTAAATGATTAACTGACTGAGGCCAGTAGCAATTGACGTAACTACATGCCAATTATGAGAAAACCATAAATAATTGAGAGATTTCTGTCCCTCAATTTTTTGATGACATTTTTTCCGATGTTGACATTTTGTTGTCGGTGTACATAAAACTGCCTATTTTATTATTCAGTTACAGAAAGCTAAGGAGCATGGCCCCTTTGGCTCCTTGGCTAAACCTACGCCAGAAGTGTAACATTTTGCAAGTGATCGTCAGTTATTCACGTTCACAACTTACTTTTGTCGCTTTTCGTTGCTGAATATATTTGCTCACACGCGTAGAAAGTGTGTTGTGCTCGCACGATACGTCAAGTTGGGTTATAATTTTCTTTTAGATACCGGTATTTTTTATTAAGTCAAACAGTGATACACCCTCGACTGTACAATCCAGCCTAAACACCAAAGCCAAACTTAAAACTGCTAGATACCTCGACACAATCTTTTCAAAATTATTGTAGCTGTGGAATTTGCCTTCATCGTTTCTGCTTGTAATCCCAAAGAGGTGTTTTTTCTTTTGTACTTGAAGTTGCTACACGGCACTTCCTACTGCAAAGCAAGATACACCAAAGAATTACTTGCCGCCGACCAAAAAACGTTTTTATGCAGTTATTACGTAAACTCTAAATCACATTACAAAATTGCAGACTGCGGTTATACATAAAGTATAGCTAAATAAAGTTTATACTATTTAGCAGGGAAACAAATAGGCCTCCTGGAACTTATAGATAAGCTCGTAACACAAATAAATGACTAGACAAAGACAATTTCATTTAAACAGATGAAAAGATATTCACCCGCGACCAATGTAGGCATTGCGATTAACTGAGGAGCCGCGGGCCAGACAATTTCATTTGGTGGGCGGCATTCGACTCGCGGGCCTTTGGTTGTCACCCCTTGTTTTAATCTGAAAGTTTTGATTACCATATGCGATTGATTGGGGCGCCGGTTTACTTATGATGAGTGTACAGGTGTCACTCAGTGAACAGGGACTGTGTGTAAATGTCGATGTTGTGACTGAGAAAATTTTGTAATACTCATTTGCAGTTGGGAAATAGGCTGATGGTATTGAGTGTGGCATTAAACGCTAGGTCTGTATTTGTTCCAGCCTTTCAGCGTCTTAATCAAAGAGTGCATTTGCCCTTGAAACTCGAGAAGAGCTAAGGCGTGGTTAACAGTCCATGCTACTAAATTCTCTCCATTTTTTTGTCGGACAAAGCAGTACTTCAAGTTTGTATGCAGGCAATAAATGTAAAAAAAAACTAAAAAGAACAACACTAGATTCAGAAATAAATGGATATTAGTATTGGCGTAAATGTCATAGATATTTGGAAAGAAGGCGTTTTTAAATTGATGCTGTTATTCAATCTCAAAATGTTCTGGGAAATGCTACACAATTTTGCTATAATAAGTCGCTTTTAACAAACGACGCAGGGCCATATTTTACATTCAAGACGCACTCAACTACGAGATAATCTTTGCACTAACGTTGCTACAGTAGTGCGGAGGGATTCCTGTAATGAGATGGCAGTGGTATTGCGTTCGTGGACCAGCTGTTCAATGATATCGAGCTAGCCAGCAATGAGTCATTTGACGTTCACGTAAAAGACTGGAAACTCACATTTAATTTAGACAGCTTCCAGAAAACGGTTACTTCGGCGGAGATTTTGACTTCCTCAGACAGTTTGATAAGTTTTGGTTAGTTTCGTCACAGCCACATGAAAATATCAGAGATGAAAAAGGGCCAAGGTCTTCTCCGAAAACTTTTTAAAAAAGCATATGCTGCAGGCTCATAATCAATTTTTTATAAATCACCTTGAAAAAATTGGTGAGAATTCTACTTTAGGCGGTTTACTTGTAAACGAAGTTGCGAAAATTTTCAAAGAAACTCACTCAAATTTGTTCGTGGCTGGGCTCTTATCAGTAGCGTCTGCGCTTTACGTCTGCCACTCACACGCAGAACAGCGCTTTCTTTCCGCAAAATGTCGCTGACATGTTATTAAATCATGGTTTTATCGATGTTGGGAGTACAAATCTTGCTCTTGCAAGCGCAGCTGCTCACTTGAGATTTTATGAGGAAGCAAAAATACTTCAGGATAAAGGAAATGAGCTCTCTGTCCCCTCCCTTTCAAAATATGATTCAAAGTGTGTAATGTTTGCATGGTTTTACGTAGCTATATTCTTCTAAAATCCATTATTTATTCTTGTTTGGTTTCAGCTCTTGTGTAAGAAACCCAGGCTGCCGGCAGTACCGACGACTCAGAGGCGAAACTAAACGCAAGTTTTTTTATGAATTGCAATTCCCAACAATCATATTGGTTTTGCCCTATGTGGACTGCAAAGATAGATAACTAACTGATAGATGCGTAAGCTACATCGATACATCCAAGCTCTTTCCATTTCGGTGTGTAGGAGAGATTAAGGTCTTCTTATTTTATTCTGAACTGTCTTAGCTATGACAATGGGCAATCACATACTACATAGCAATATTTCAGTAAAAATTTATAAATTGCAATAACTTAATCATAAAACATAACAAAAACCAGCACAGATCAAGAATGGTAGTAAACATATAAACGTATCTCGAAAAAGTGTAATATAACTTACGAACGCGTATAAATTTATGACTTGAAATACCCAGTAAGCTGGTTGTAAATGTAATGACATTGCTACAATTAATAGACCCATTACAGTTGCATTTGCCTATTGACAAAAATCACGTAAATTTATGATAAACATTAAAATAAACAAGTCATTTCCTCAAACGATGTTCATTTTTGGTCCATATTCTCACGAAGTTTACGGTAATTTAATTATCGTAGTAAAATTAAAAAGTTCAAAGCACAGCATTGCTACGAAACCATAAATATTAACATAAACCACAGTCGTTGTTTAAACACCACTTCTGTCGTCCAAGCTACAAGCGGTTACATAATCAATGTAGCGATAAGCCTAGTTGTGTGGACGTCATGATAGGCAAATCACATATTACTGCATCAAAACCTAATGTCAATCTGACAGACTTGAAATAAAATTTATTTGCATTTCCAAGTTTTATAATAATCGCAACATTGTTTTGTTGCAATGCAATATTATTTCTCCCTCTATGACGCTGCATGGAATTTTCGAAACAAGCTGATTTCAGCAATTCTCTTGTTTTGATTTAGGCTTCCTCCGATGGTATCTCGTTCCACTCATAACTGCCCTCCTCTAGATCATCCACTAATTCTTCCAATGGCGTTGCAAGGTGAGTCCTCAGTGCTTCATTGGCGTGAGTAGCTCTGTAGTCTCTCCCTACAAATAGTGAACTACATTGAAAACTTCGAACACATTAACATATCAACAAATGCAAACCATAAAAACAAGAGTTATCTAACAGTTAAAATTTTGATTAAGATATTTACATTGTTCGGTTTTATAGTCTTCGCTGGTTTCTTGCGTTTCATCAAGTAGATTTTCGGCAAACCATTGATTGAAGTTACCATCTGTATCATCAAATTAAATTGTTTAGTCTTATCAAAACACTATTTTTAGTATATTTCAAACCACGTAGATTTAACATATGAGTCTGCATAGATCCTTACATCGGTATGAACTTGTGTTAATATATATGCATTGATTCGAAAACGCATCCTATCTATGGCCATGTGCCAAACAGAAGTAAATAGAGGCCAGACTTTTCATCATCATATGAATTGAAACTGGTACGCTACTTTTATAACTTGTAAATATTTATATCTTACATAAATCTGAGTAGTCCTGGCAAATAGATTGAGTTATTGGATTTCCCATTCCGGGATAAATTGGCTCTGGGCTGTATGCAGTATCTGGGATTGCTTCTCCTGTGACGGTGTTAACGCAGTAAAAGAAAAACGCAGTACTTTGCATTGCCTAAAAATACAAATGTCGATTAATAGCTAGTACCACATCGACCGACACTGTACAGTGCCAATGATGTTGTCGTGGAATTACATTAGTTCAAACAATCACTTGTGCTTTTCGTAGTTATGAGAGATTAAATGCTACCGAGATCCTAATCATTAGTATTTACATTGCCAACTGCAATAACAAACTTACCTCATATTGTCCGTTTTCCTGGCAATCGGGCAGGTTAATGTCAGCCCGCTGTGGTCGTTCAGCAATGTGAGCAAGAAGTTCTTTTCGTTCGATATGGCATTTCCCCGTTTGAGATTTGTCTAAAATACAACAAGTGTAAAGCGTTTTATTTTCGATATTTTTGTGAGAAACAATTCAGGAACGTTATTCAGCTGTTGTTTGTCTTTAATGCAGTTGTGTCATACTGAGATGTGATTTTTCATTTAATGACATCATTAATATGTGATAATGACTTACCGGCTTCACAGTTGAGTTGATCGATATTTAAGGAGTGAATTATTGTATCTTCGCGTGGTTCGCCAGTTTTGGGATCGACACAAAAACATGACGGTTCAAGTTCGTAAACACATTGGGCAAGCTGAAAATAAACAACATATTAAATCAAACGACCACTAATACAAAAATTGAATATTATCTCAGGAGTTCACACTGTATAGTGAATCGAAAGTATTAATGAAAAACTCAGTCATTGAATGTTTACCTTCCATTGGGTTCCATCTGATGTGCATTCAGGAAAGTAGTATGGCTCCGAAAGGATCTTTCCGGATTTCTCGAACTCTGCTCCGACTTGGTCATAGCGATCCCAACACGGTGTAGATGTTCGTGGTTTAAGAGGCACAGCTGCATTATAAACATACTGATTGTTATGCAACAACAAGCTATTACATCATACCCAATGGGAGTTGTAACCAATGTTTTACAGGCATTTTATTCAATAAAAGTGTTTTTAATAATTGCAACACTTGACAACGAAAGATTTCCGCAGAACATAGGCGGTATAGACTGAGTTATCCCTGTCTGCGCTCGAACGATGGTAGATGAACTTGATTAGTGCTGTTGCCGTTTATGTTGGCATCAGAGTATTATTCTAAACATGGCATAGCCTGGCCTATATTATAACAATATATAGTCAAACACATACCTTGAACTGCAAAAATGCAGACGATAAAGATGTAGAAAACGAAGTTCATTGTTGTCTTCAGATAGATGATTGTTCAATTGTTGTTGTTGTATTTTTAGCGATGTATTGGTTGATAAATTCGTTGGATTGGCATCTGGTTTTATAGTCTTGACATTTTTTCTCTTTTTAATTAATTTTTTTGCATTCGTTACCACTTAATCACGTTAAATTGCCCAGCGTCGTTTCAGCGCCTTATGTAATAAAAATGAATCTAAATTTAGAACTTTTGCAAACCTCACTCATTAAAACGAAAATGCAATCCAATCATTATGATTGAACAATAACGTTTAAGGCATACCACGTGAGAAAGTGCACAATCTATATATTTAAAACAGCAGACTAATAATGGCCATTGTTCTGATATTGTTAAAGTTTGGTCTATTTTCCGAATGTATTTATTTTTTGCTTTATTTTCAGCTTACCAACACCCAACAGGCGGTAGTTATGGAAAAACTTCCTTACGAACACTCAGAACTGTATTTAGGAATCGATTCGGGCGGCGTTTTGAATAGTAGTAGGAAAGTGAAATCTATCGTGAAATGGTCTCTGTGGGTTAGGCTATGCACAATAAAAAATATTTGGAAAAAACTTTTGGCACATGTCGAGGAAAAGAATGCAAATATTTGTCCCTTTTTTTAGCCATGATACTTTGTCTAAATATTGAAAAAATATTGTTATAGCCATTTCTGGCAGCTTCGCCACAAAATCGACCAAAGCTGTGTTGACTTGCTCCTTTCATCTCAACAAAACCTTTGGTTTGCTCCTGCTATAGAATTGACATCTACTAAAGTAAGTTATCACAAGATTTTAGGTGACACTCTTATGATAACTAACAAAAGTTAACGTATTTCATGGCCTACAATTGTAATTTTGAGCAGAAGACATAGAAAAAGCTTCGGTAGGTCAACACCTTTAATGTAAGAATGCACAAAATGGTTTCCACTTTTTTCCGTTTACAGTAAACCCTAATTGTACTTTTTAGAGTTTTTACTACAATTTATAAAACGCGACATTCAATTCGAGTCAGTACATTACCGGAATGGCAATCGTGGTCAAATAGCTTTCCCGATGACAGATCCTTTTGCATCAAGTATTCTGGTATCACAACAGTAATGTCACCAGTCATGTCACAGATTTAAAGGCAGTTTTATAAATATCATAAATATATAACTTTGTTGCTGTAGTTAATTTGTCTCCGGTTTTTATACGCATTATAGAGAATGAGATAGAGTCGCCGAAATACGCCACATGGCGTTTGTTGCCCTCCCCGAGATCATTTTTCAAACAGATTTTTGTAAACTAAAAATTTTCGTGATCTTTTTTCAAAGACTATCCAATCAAAACATTATTACACAGGCTGGAAACAAGTAATAGGTACTTGAAAACTAAATAGCTGGCATGTCTTCCACTCGTCAAGCTTTACAATTATACGTGATACCAGATGTGTTTAGACCCGCTTCGGAGTTACCACTGCTGATGTCACAAAACGCAAGACAAACCGTCAACCACGTGGATAGTAAACAGCCTGACAGTGCTTTCTCAAGCTCTTTCGTGTTTTGCAAAAACCTAGTAATTGGATATTTCCTAATTCTGAGAAAATCAACATTTTGTGTTTGACGTTGTCATTGCAGTGGGTATGGTAAGTTGATTTTGATGCCCTTGAATTTACATAACAAAAGTTTCGACTCAGTAATACCAGTGAACTCCGTGAGTAATTTGGACCACCATATTAACAGCTGTGGGATTGTTCCACATCAATAGATTATATAATTACTTGAACTGAGATATCACTACAAAATGCTTTTGATTAGTTGTGTATGTAATGACAGATCTGATAAAAACTATGGAAATGAACAGCTTTCGCTATCATTTTTGTAACCTATGTTAGCGACACCTAAGGTTTTACTGAAACATAAAAGTAAAGCAAAAGCTAGTGATTGGTTTTTGGCAGGATGGTCACTTATAATAGATATGCGAAATAAATTTTGCTTACAAGATTTCTTGTTTTAGTAAGAGAATAGGAGTTTTAGCAAAGGTGTCAACTGTGTGATTTCAATCAACCTAGTTTGTGTGTAAAACTTTGCTACCAAAGTACTAGTAAATTAGCTGCTGCATGTGTGAAGGAATATGCACAAATCATAGCCGGATTCATTAAGGCTAATGCATAGGATGGATTCATGAAGTCTGCAGTGACATAACTATCATTATTGTAACTGCCTATGAGTTGGTTAAAGTTTAAAAACCTCATTTTGATTTTATTGTTGAATGACAATTTTTGGTAGTCCTATGCAGTAGGTTGTATTTATATCTTTGCGTAATCGCGATTGTTTATAAGCTTGGGAGACTTATTGTTAGCGATCAACTTTTGTGTTTCCTAGGAAAATAGCAGTTAAGTTCTTCCATGTTATGTTTTTCTTAGTAAAAATCAGGCCAGTAATATAACTACTGAGCTATTTAATCACAAAAATGCTGATTCGACTTACACAGGCCATGTGTTAATTAAACTACTTAGTGTAGAATATTTTCGACGCCATTGATCATTTACACATCGTGAAACAACATCAATATTTATGTCATATGTTACAAGGTATAGTAGGTGTAGCAGTTTGAAAAATAAAAGTAGCGTCAATAACGTAGCTTTGAGCGAAATGCGGATACTTTTTCTTAAGTGGTTCAACTTAAACAGGATTGCTCTATCAACCTTCCACATAACATGCAGCTACTTTTTCTTTAAGTGTTTCAAATTGGCCAGGTTTCTTCTATCAACCTTCACATAATATTTAGCTTTGATTAAAAACAGTAGAATCACAATATCGTCTTTATTTTCCTAAACGTCGCCAAGCTCTTGCAAACGAACTATTGCTGTCGTCAATCTACAACATACTACCGACCGGTGCTGTTGCGCAGTGATTTGAGCTCCGGTCGGCCGAGCTGTCGTTCAATTTCCTCGTCAAATGATATCAAAGGATTTATAAATGGCAGGCTACTTACAAGTTATGCTATTGGGAGCGACATTTAGCCGGATGCCTGCATCTCTAAGTAGCAAAGCAGTCTACCTGTCGCGGTTGCTCACTTTGACTAAGGACCGCCACACAGAGCACCATCTCATACGCATGGATGGATGGATACCTACTGTAATGTTAATCTACAACAAACACTAAATCCAGGCAGGGACAATATTATTAAATCACTTTACCAAAAATACAACAACCAAGAAGCATGTTCATGTTAAACTGGAGCCCCATAAGTAAACCAGCGTGTTACCGTGGTAATCGAGATATATTAACAACAAATCGCTATTTTTAATCGTCGGTCGGAATTCAGGACAGGTTCTCGGCTATGCTAAAAATAGAAATCGGCTAAAATAGAAATTTCCAGAAATAAATTCTCGAATTGTCAAACATGAAGCTGTAGCTAACTGATATCGAGGTAAATATACTTTGCCAATTTAAAATTGAATTACAAATTGCTATTTTTGATTTGATTGATATTTATGCAAGTTAAAAATAGCAGCTACATTTCAAATTGTCATCTTTTTTGCGGTGATTGATTGCGGAAGTTGATGCAACATCATCATGTTTCTCAAAACAAACTCGAGTCCACTGCAATCAATTTAAGCGTCTCAAAAATTAGTTTCACCACCCAGGGGTGCTTGATATGAAACTACAAGCATCAAACTATCCTTAAAGACGCACTATGACGCTTTTTAGGGGAGGGTAGATCAAGAGTGATGATCCCCCATCAGCAAAAACTGCAATAATGAAAATGGTCTTTATTTCAACTGGGATACCGAAATGAGCGATATTCTCTCTATTAAAGTTAATCTTCAGATGAAAGTTTTTCCTTTTTTAAAATGCTCCAACCCATGCCCAGATTTACTTTCTATATACGCCACAGTGTGTATGTTCAGTTGAGCAAACAATGATTTTTCAAATTCACAAAACAACAAGATTAGAGGTGCCACCGTTCACTCACAGATAATGGCAGTATTTATGTAAATATATTAATCTTTTATGTTGAGGCTGTTTATATTTGAGTTTTGTAGAGAACGCACAACAATAACCACGTCATAAAACACATTTTTTCACGTGCCAAAAAGTGACTGATTATTTCTTGTAGTCATGTTAAGCGGCTGCTTTAGCGTTCCACAAATCTTTATATCGGGTGGAATCTCTGGAGTTTTTCCGATATTCGATGGAACAACTTGGAAATTACCCGATAAAAAGTTTAAAGAAGCATGCATACACTTAATGTAAATTTCTCAACGGAGCCAAGGAAGTTTTTCAGTTGAATTCTGTTGTAAAACATTGATACATCATAAACATAAAATTGATATACCACAAACTCTATTGTAAATGACAGTGTGATGGTGAGGATTTTGAGAAATCGTGATTCACACGGCAGGCTCATACTACAACCTGAGCTTAAAGCAACTTTATTTACTACCGGTTGCTGACTCTAATCACATTTTGCTCTTTCCAAGCTTATTGTTGAACTTGCGTGTCAGTAGTTTTTTTTGTTGAATGACCTCCTATAGTTTGATCGCGAAGCAACTACTGTCATCAAACCAATCTCCCTTGAAAAATGAGCAATTAGGAAAAACCATCTTTGTTGGATTTTAAATGCAAAGCCAGCCACCTAGTAAGCTGATGGCTATGCCCTATCATTTAATTCATAGTGGCCAAACTACGGCAGACGAGTCGTATCCGATCCGACGACCAGTTAAATCCGAACCGCCAAACACTTTACCCATGTGGTGGGATTTAATTGTTGTTACTATACTGCAATACATTTTAACAAGATATTTTTGCATTGATTGCGTTAATCCCACTGCATCCGGCCCTCCATAGGGGTCAGGCAGTCGCCAATTCAGCTTTCGGGTTAAAACGTTTTACCACACCAGATCTAATTGCTTGTGATGAATCAAGCAAGATGATATTTTCCTAGTGGTTACTATGACGTAACGTTACTTCAGATCGCTACTTGTCAAGATTTTTTCACGTTTGTTGAGAGGATTTGATAAAACCTTTTATTGTCACCTTACAAATGTCTTGACAACTGATCAACAAAACGCTATGAATGACATAGTTAATGATACACGTCAGAAATTCAAGATTAGGAAAACGTAAATCTATTAAACAGTAAAACTAGTAAATAAACCGGTTCCAAAGCTGAAGCGTTTCCGTTAAATGCGCTCAATTATACATAAATATTGCCATTATCTGTGAGTGAACGGTGGCACCTCTAATCTTGTTGTTTTGTGAATTTGAAAAATCATTGTTTGCTCAACTGAACATACACACTGTGGCGTATATAGAAAGTAAATCTGGGCATGGGTTGGAGCATTTTAAAAAAGGAAAAACTTTCATCTGAAGATTAACTTTAATAGAGAGAATATCGCTCATTTCGGTATCCCAGTTGAAATAAAGACCATTTTCATTATTGCAGTTTTTGCTGATGGGGGATCATCACTCTTGATCTACCCTCCCCTAAAAAGCGTCATAGTGCGTCTTTAAGGATAGTTTGATGCTTGTAGTTTCATATCAAGCACCCCTGGGTGGTGAAACTAATTTTTGAGACGCTTAAATTGATTGCAGTGGACTCGAGTTTGTTTTGAGAAACATGATGATGTTGCATCAACTTCCGCAATCAATCACCGCAAAAAAGATGACAATTTGAAATGTAGCTGCTATTTTTAACTTGCATAAATATCAATCAAATCAAAAATAGCAATTTGTAATTCAATTTTAAATTGGCAAAGTATATTTACCTCGATATCAGTTAGCTACAGCTTCATGTTTGACAATTCGAGAATTTATTTCTGGAAATTTCTATTTTAGCCGATTTCTATTTTTAGCATAGCCGAGAACCTGTCCTGAATTCCGACCGACGATTAAAAATAGCGATTTGTTGTTAATATATCTCGATTACCACGGTAACACGCTGGTTTACTTATGGGGCTCCAGTTTAACATGAACATGCTTCTTGGTTGTTGTATTTTTGGTAAAGTGATTTAATAATATTGTCCCTGCCTGGATTTAGTGTTTGTTGTAGATTAACATTACAGTAGGTATCCATCCATCCATGCGTATGAGATGGTGCTCTGTGTGGCGGTCCTTAGTCAAAGTGAGCAACCGCGACAGGTAGACTGCTTTGCTACTTAGAGATGCAGGCATCCGGCTAAATGTCGCTCCCAATAGCATAACTTGTAAGTAGCCTGCCATTTATAAATCCTTTGATATCATTTGACGAGGAAATTGAACGACAGCTCGGCCGACCGGAGCTCAAATCACTGCGCAACAGCACCGGTCGGTAGTATGTTGTAGATTGACGACAGCAATAGTTCGTTTGCAAGAGCTTGGCGACGTTTAGGAAAATAAAGACGATATTGTGATTCTACTGTTTTTAATCAAAGCTAAATATTATGTGAAGGTTGATAGAAGAAACCTGGCCAATTTGAAACACTTAAAGAAAAAGTAGCTGCATGTTATGTGGAAGGTTGATAGAGCAATCCTGTTTAAGTTGAACCACTTAAGAAAAAGTATCCGCATTTCGCTCAAAGCTACGTTATTGACGCTACTTTTATTTTTCAAACTGCTACACCTACTATACCTTGTAACATATGACATAAATATTGATGTTGTTTCACGATGTGTAAATGATCAATGGCGTCGAAAATATTCTACACTAAGTAGTTTAATTAACACATGACACTGGTGATGGTATGACCTGCCGGGGTAAAATCGCTCCAAAGTTAGGAGAAACTTTTTTCTATTTTCTATTTTTATTATAATAGCTTTATAGAACTACCGGGATCAAATCTGAAAATTTGGGAAAAGCAAGCGCTCATTTAACTTCTATGAGCGTATCTAAGCAAGGAACAACGAATATGAATGATAATGCGTAGCCAGCAGAGACTTGAGAAAGTTTGAGAGGAAATCAAAATTAGCAACGTCACTGTGTTAAATTGCACCACATGGAAGATATTATTGGTATTTTGCTTTATGATGGCTTATAGAGCTACCGGGATCAAACCAAACATTTAGGGAAAAGTAAAGACACTTTTCACTCCCCGGGCACTTCAAGCAGGGAAAAAAGAACATGCTACATAATGCGTAGCCATTGAGGACTTGAGAAAGTTTAAGGAGAAACCAAAAAAAGCAACGCCACTGTGTAAAATTGCACCAAACAAAAGACATTTTTGCTATTTTGCTTTAGAATAACTTAATATCAGAAATGTGTTTCCGACTTCCAAACTACGGGAAATGCAAGGCTCCCTTGGATTCGTCTCAGTAATAAACAGAGCACATAGACCTAAGGTATAGCCAGGATCTTGGAATGAGATATTCTATTAGGCAAAGGAGCACAAAAAGTGGTGAAAATCTTATGAGCAAAAAACACAAAAATTTTTGTTGACTGGTCACACAAGAGCCTGGCTGATGAATCCGGCTTGGCCGGCTGAACCCACACTCTCAATCCCAATGTTACTGACGGGACTCTGCGGGTGATGCCGTCGTATCTATACTATGAAATGTTTTGTTTTGCTGATACGCTGCATGTTGAGGTATTTTATAAAACCATAACAATAACAATTTGTAAAACTGAACTTAGAGAGAACGTTTGTTTGAAAAATAACTCGGCCTGATGTGCTGTTTACTGAAATATGGTGAATAATTTTGGGGAAGCCATTGCCGCTTTTGTCGCTATGCAGGAAACAAGGCAAATAGTGCCGCCAAAATAACTTAATACCACAAATATAAATAGGAAAGGGGCAGTACCACATCGCAAAATAGGCTTATCATTAAGTAGTTTATTTCTGTAATTGTAATAGCGACCACCATCTTGCCGCTACAATCAGTTTTGATTGTGTTTCAGTCCCTTTTCCCTCACAAGTATCAGTATTAACGATAATTTGTGGCAAGATTCTTTGTGAGCACTGCCAGTCATGATTAAGAGAATAAGAGAATACGATCACAATTTTGTGTAGAAGAATGGTGAAAGTGCCGAAAACTCATTAACTTTTAGCTACTGCTCACACAAGAGTTCGATGAGTCAAGCCGGCTTTGCTGGTTGAACTGAAATATTAGACCCTGATATTATAGATGGAGGGGCCCCTGCCGGGCGACGCCGGCAAAACTGATTAGTAGAGCATAAAACAAAGATTTTTTTGCTGGTGTGCTGCCTGTTAAATTATATATATCTAAAATACAAAGAATTGTAATAAAGTCTCAAGCTTAAGAAAAAATCAAAATAAAACCATAAACATAACAACTTGTAAAACTGAATTTAAACAGAATATTTTATTTGAAAATAACTCCGCCTGATGGGCTCCTTCTAGAATGTGGTGAATGACTTTGAGCGATGGTATAGCCGGTTTTGTCGCTATGCCAGAAACAAGGCGAATAGCGCAGTCAAAGAACTTAATACCACAAATATAAATACAAAATGGCTCGCACCTAATCAAAAAATAGGCTTACTACCAAATAGTTTTTTTCTGCAATTGTAAAAACAACCACCATTTTGCCGCCACCATCATTTTTGACTATGTTTCTAATCCCCCCGTTTACACTTTTTAAAAGCATTGAAGTAGTGGGTGACAACATTCTTATTTTGTGAGCATCACCAGTTTTAAGGAAGAGAATAAGATAATAACTGTTTCGTATAAGGGTGTTATGGAAATGCATAAAACAAAATTTTTTGTTTTTTCTCACAAGACTCCGATGGGTGAAAAAGACTTGACCGGCTGAACCGAAATACTTAACCGTGACGTAACTGATGAAGGCCCTGCGGGCGACGCCGGCACTGCAGGCTAGTAAGTATATAATTTTGTTACTGTGGTAAATTTGTTTCCTTTACGGTTATGCGTAAAACACGAGGCGTTTAGACCCGCTTCGGAATCTCATAAGGAGTATAGTAACAACATACTGAAATATCTCGAGTTTACGGCAATTATAAATGCCTGTACAAAAAAAGTCTGGAAACTTATTGAATGCACCTCGTATAATGCTGTTGGCACAAAATGCACAACAAACCATCAATCACACGGACAGCGAACATCCTGACAGCGCTATATCAACCTCTTCCGTCACTTAGAAAAATCCTAGAATTGGGCTTTTCATAATTCTGAGAAAATCAACATTTTGCGTTTTACGTTATTATTGCAGTTGGTATAGTAATTTGGTTTTGATGCCCATGGACCTGCATGACAAAAATTTCGACTAAGAGAAACTACAGAGAGCTCCGTGTGTAATTTGAACCACCACATTAACAGCTGTGGGGTTGTTCCACATCAAAAGTTTTTATAATTACTTGAACTGAGTTATCAATAAAAAATTCTTTTGATTAGCTGCGTTTGTAATGATAGATTAGCTAAAATTTGTGAAAATGAACAGCTTTTGCAACCTTTTTTTGTAACTTTTGTTTGCGACATTTGAGGGCTTATGGAAAAATTAAAAGTAAAATAGAAACTAGTGATCGGTTTTTGGTAGAATGGTCATAAACAATAGAAATGCGAAATAAATTTTGCTTAAATAATTTCTTGTTTTAGTAGGCGAATAGGGAATTTGCCTTGGTGCCTACAGTGTGATATAAACCAATCAAATTTGCGCTGAAAATTTTGCTACAGCACTAGTAAAATTTACCTTGTGAAGGCAATTCTGTTGAGGAATATCCACTAATTATGACCGATTCATTGAGGCCAAGGGCGCAGCCAGCTGGGGGTACTGTGCCGTGCCCCCCCCCCCCCCCTTTGATTCTAGGTAAAATTATGCCCAAAGCAAACAATTGCCTGAAAATTTTCTGCTATCGTTAAGCTTCATGCGTGAGATTATCACATGAGCTTCAAACTTTCTATAGTTTTCTTGATATAAACCAGAAATCCCAAGAGCAAGTTCTTTTGCGCAAGAATCTTGCAGCAATAACTTATCGGTGTCTGACGAGATGCACAAGAATATTGTACAACATTAATAGCAATATTGCACAAAACAACTAGCTTGCACGAGTGAAAGCGAATTTTGTGCTTTCTGGAAAAGTTTCATAAATATTGCCATGAATAGAGAATGTCTCTATTTTTCCAGCAAGTTATTTGCCAAATCATCTTGACGAGCCTAGATTCATAGTTGACGATTTATATTTTCTAGTTTTAGTCAAAATGCTTTAGACTGTAGACTGTGAGGGAAACAAAACCATCAATTTGCTAAGTTAAAATTCGACATCCTCTTTGGAATGTTTTTTAGAAGACTATAAAAACCGCAATAAAAGCTTAATGGGTAGACAAAATTAGCAGAGACGCTACAATCGGAGATAGCACAAGTAGTCCCGTAGCACTCCAACTTCGGGCCCCCCCCAAAGTAAGCGCAAGAGCCCCTGCGCACAGGTCATATCACTTTAGAGGTGTAAAATTGAAAAGCTGCATTAAGAAAATACACCACAATTTGTACATAAGTAAACAGGCTAATGTCAGAATAAAGCATGCCGATACCGAAGGTGCAAGTCATAAAAAATTCGGCACCGATGCCAGAGTTCAGTAGGACATTTATGCAGACACTGCGAAACGAAAGCAATGACACTGAAAAACATGAAAAAGTTATAAAAACACAGTATCATTTAAATAGTCTGGAGCGAACCTTTTTGTTCGCAAATGCTGTTATGACATTGTCATAATCAAGAGATCGGGCGCAGTCATTTTCGATTGACAACATGGCTAATGAAGATAGTCTACTGTCTGTCATAGACGTTCTATTAAAAGTTTTGATCAGTTTCAATTTGCTGAAGCTTCTTTCAGCGCTGGCAACAGTCACGGGGCAAGTTAGTAAGATTCGAAGTGCGATGTACACATTCGGATACAATTCAAATAAATGAGTCTTTAGAAGATAGTTGAGAAAGTCTTGAGCCGTATTGAGATTGCGTTTTTTTTGTAAAATTAAAACAAACCGCTGTAGCTCAGCGCTCATTTCATCAGAATCAATGTCACCGAATTTTTTTTGGAACTCTTTACAGCAAGTAAGAAGAGCATTTTCTTGTTGCACAAGCAAAAGTTTGTCTCGTGTGTACAAAAACGAAAAGGCGGAAGAAACCTCACGTAACAAATTAAAGCGCTCCTTTATTGACATAATAGCCTGGTCTACTAATGGATAGAAAAAGTTGCTTTTAAATTTCAGTTCAGGAGTAGCTCGTTGTTCCTCTTCACCTTGGTAATCAAACAATCTTCTTTTCTTTCCACTTCTTGACGGAGGAAAAGAAGGATCAATATCCAATTCCTGTGCTATTTCAACAGCAGATGTTGCGGCACTGTCATAACCCGTTGTGCGATAGTTTTGCAAAAACTTTTCAGTTGCCTGGATTTCCGTTTCCATTGTATGAAGGGAGACTCCATACGATTGAAGAATCTTGCTTGCTTTATTGACTTGGAATAGGATATCATACCAAATAAACACCGACAAAAGAAAACTCCATTTTGATAAATGAGCTATCAACGATTTTGTTTCTGAGGCAGCTCTTCCATCTTTTCTTTCTATGGAAATGGCTTCCAAGTCTTTCAGTGCCAGCAACACCTCTTTTAAATTGTATCGAAGAGGTTTGATGCATTTAATTCTGCTTTCCCAACGAGTATCAGATTGTGACTTTATGGACAGCTCCACATGTTTCTTCAAAATTTCCCAACGCTGAGCAGAGGAAGAAAACAGCACATACAACCTTGTAAGTACTCCAAAAAATGTCAATGCTTCCGTCGATGAATTAGCACTGTCAACAACAACTAAGTTAAGGGTATGGTTTGCACAGGGCACGTAAACAGCTTTGGGATTGATGTCTAGCATTCTTGCTTGGACCCCAGAATGTTTTCCTTTCATGTTAGCACCATTATCATATGACTGACCTCGACAATCAGACAATTCGAGTTGCAGTTCGGTCGCTTTTTCTAAGAAAGCGTCCAACAAGCCTTTCCCAGTACTGTCACTTATTCTCAAGTAGCCAAAAAATGTTTCTTTAACAACAGCAGCTTCTTCATTACATAGTACATAACGGAGAATGACAGACATTTGTTCATGATGTGACATATCTGGAGTGCAGTCGAAAATTATAGAAAAATATTTTGCCAATTTCAATTGCTGTAAATTTTCTTTTTCAACTTCTGTCGCTAGCAATTCAATTAGTTCATTTTGTATGGTAGGACTCAAATAGTGATCTTTAGTGTTTTTATTCTTGATTCTGTCTTGAAGCTCTTTTAGGATCGGATCTCTTCTTGCCAAAAGCTCAAATATACCCAGAAAATTTCCATTGTGAGGAGATCCTAAGACTTCTTCAGATCCTCTAAAAGCAAGATTCCTTTCCGATAGAAACAAGGCAATGTCGATAAGTCTCTCTAAAACATTTCTCCAAAAACGTCTTTCATTGAAAAAAATATTCATCTCGCGTTTGTCGATAGTGGATGAATTTCTTATCCCTTCAGCTAGCAACATCCATTGACTGCAGCATTCTTGGTGGGAAATGCCGTTTTCATGGTCTTTCAGTTTTTTCGAAAAACCCTCCCATGTATTTATACCACTACAAAAGGGGCTTAGTGTTTTTCCAAATAGCTTACAACAAAAGCAAAAAACTTGGTCCTTACGTATTATCGGGAGGACCTTTGATTTTTACTTTTTCTTTTTTTTGACAGGGTTAGGTTAGGTTAGGGTTAGGGTTAGGGTTAGGGTTAGGGTTAGGGTTAGTTTTATTGTTTTAACCGTTTCAATAAATAATTTACTTCAATTTTTGAGTCGTGTTTTTAAAGGTCCTCCCGTTAATACGTAAGTACCAAAAACTTGATCTGATTCCCCAGAATAAACTAGCCACGACCGTGAAACACTTTCACCATTAGGTAACACACGTTTATAATGGTTGGAGGAAAAACGTCGCCTTGGAGTTGTGTTATTATATGGAAAATTCATTATTAGTTCATGTGGTCCACGCTTTACTATATCACATCGTTGAGCATCAGAAATACTTTCAGGCCATTTACATGGGTCATCAGGGATAGGGGTAAATTGAGATTCAGTTATTTTTGATATTGAAGGTTGCGTATTGGCAGGTAAATCACAACTTACATTTTCTGGAAATTCACAATCACTTTGATGCTGATCGTCATAGTCTTCTTTTTCTTGTACACTATAGTTTTCTTCATCCCTCTCGGTACTAGTGCCAGGTCTACTCTGCTCAGTAATCTTGAAAATATCTGTCATCTTGGGCAATTTCGCTACAGCATCTCGAGCAGTGGCTGCTTCTTTTCTCTTTTGAGCACCACTTTCTGAACGTTTCATTCTATACAATGTCAATAAAATACTTTATCTGCACTTTGCAGTGTATATATATTGTCCCGGTATTTATAGCCAAACAGAATTCCAGACCATTCTATGATTGTTGCGTAACAACGGCATTGTTACGTCAATCGAATATTCAAGATTCTACCAGAAAATCAATCAAAATATTCTAGATTCTGCGAGATAAAATTCACTTATGATGTCACAAGCCAATTTCTTCCTACAGTTTAAATCGGTTGTAAACAAGTCTGCTGAACTGAAAATATTCACGTAGCCAAAAAGCAATTTCAGACTAACTTGGGCCCCCAAAGTTGGCCTGAGCCCCTCCCAATTGGGGGGTTTGGGGGGCGGCTGCTACGTCTCTGAGCACAAGTTACGTTGGTAACATTTTCTGGCTTGCAACGTGCTCGAAATTCAAGCATTCGTAAGCATCATGAAAGACATGTCGGTGTTTTTTCTAATTCGGAAAAACATCTTTCACTGCTGCATGCTCAAGTTAATGGCAAATGTCCTGATTCTTCGCATTCGCGTTTGAAGCGTCATTACTCCACAAAGTGGATTGAAAACTCTGATGCTGACTTTGTTTTGAAGGAGTTTTATTCGGCGGTTGCTGGTTCTCTTGATCAACTGTCAGAATTAAGAGATGGAAAAGTTCTTGAAAGAGCTATGCCTTATTTGAAAGTGATAACAACAGCTGGGTTTTTGTTTAGCCTAGAAGTTATCAATGCTACCTTGAAGTTTACCATAGCATAGGTAGCAAAGATGCTACCTTTGCTACCTAGCAAAGATGCTTGCCCTGTAGCAAAGATGCTACAGGGCATCAAGAAATTATTTTGACAGCATCAGATGCTACGAGTATTGCCAGTTGCAAAGATGTGATAAAGGCTTTTAGGGACAATAAAGAAATATTTGTTGGACTCTTTAGACATGCCGAAGGTGTCTACGGGGAATCCATACCCATGCCTCGAATTGTGAATTGGTAAGCCAATAGAGCAAATCCACTAGCTGTTTCACCATTGCAGTTTTTCAGGCGTTCTGTCTTATTGCCTTATATTGACACTGTGCTTAACTAACTCAGCAAAATATTTGCTCTGATCTTGTTGATTGCACAAAACTCCAATTTTTGATACCATCTGTCAGTGTAAAGCATGGCATTTGCTTCAATCAGAAATGCTGTGAACTTCTAATTTCTCTTTGTGAATGACAGCATTGACGCTGACGAGGTTGAATTTATGCGATGGCGTTCATATTGGCTTGCATATATACGAGGTGTGCTTGAAAAATGTCGGGACTGTATGCTTTGCACAAACAACACTTGCAACAGTGATAAAAGCTTTGTTTTTTAAAATGGCGCAATGTCTTGTGGCTGTAAAAATGTAGTTTCAGCCTTCTGTGACAACCGTATGCTCTTTTACAGGCTTTTCTTGAAAGGTGCTTTATTGTAGTTCGTTTTAGGATAATTTATTTAGTAAATATTTTTTTCTTCTTTTGTTAACAAATAATGAGCATTGAACAAAGAATCAACTTAAGGTTTCTTGTTCTACTTGGAAAAACTCCAACTGAAACATTCAATTCGCTCCAAGAAGTTTACGGAGGTGCTACGATGTCAAGAACTCGGATTTTTGAGTGGCACAAGAGGTTCAGAGAGGGAAGAGAGGATGTGGAAGATGATCCAAGGAGTGGAAGGCCAACAACAAGCAGAACAAACGAAAATGTTGAGCGTGTGAGAGAAAAAGTGCGCAGTGACCGCCGCCTTACTGTTAGAATGATAGCAGATGAGTTGAACATGAATAGTGAGAGGGTGTGGAGGATCATCAGAGAAGATCTGGGGATGAGGAAGGTTTTTGCGAAATTGGTACCAAGGTTGCTGAATGATGGGCAAAAGGAAAATTGTGTGCAAGTGTGTCTAGACATCGTGAAACAACTTGAAATTACACCAGATCTGCTGAGTAGAGTTGTTACCGGTGATGAGTCGTGGATCTTCGAGTACGATTCACTCACCAAACAGCAGAGCCTTGAATGGAAGAGTGCATCCTTACCAAGACCCAAGAAAGCAAGGCTGTTCAAGTCCAAAATTAAGGTGATGCTGATTGTTTTCTTTGATGTTCATGGAATTGTTCATCTAGAATTCTTGCCACAGGGCCAAACCATTAACCAGAATGTTTACAAAGACATCTTGCGACGTTTGATGCGTTCGGTAAGGGAGAAAACAAGAGAATTGTGGGAGACAAAATCATGGCTGCTTCATGATGACAATGCTCCTGCTTACAATGCCTTAAGCATACGACAATTTCTCGCAGAAAATGACCTTGCCGTGCTGGAGCAACCACCCTACTCGCCAGATCTGGCTCCCTGTGATTTTTTCTTGTTTCCTAAGCTCAAGGGAGTCATTAAAGGAACCCGTTTTCAAGACTCAAAAGCCATAACAACAGCCGTAACGAAGGAACTACGAGCGATCCCAATGGAATCTTTCCAAAAGTGCATAAAAGCGTGGCGGCAGAGATTAGAAAAGTGCATTCGAGCTCAAGGAGATTACTTTGAAGGGGACAACTTGTAATTTTTACGTGGCATTTCAAATAAAATAATTATTTACACAGTCCCGTTACTTTTCAAACATCCCTCGTATATTAAAAACTTACATAAAATGTTGATGTAATCAAATAAATCTGAGACAACGGGAACATCTATATTACTGTAAACTGTACAAGACAACTCAACGTCATTCAACTTAGGCGAGATTTTCTGTCTTAAAGAAGCTGTAAAGTTGTGTGGGCCATCCTTGCGAATCAAAAAATTTAATGGCCAGTATCAAAAAACTGAAATTAGAAAATACAAGATTCATTTATTTTGGTCAAATTGGATGAAAGGGTTTTTTGGATTCAAAGTTTAGAGTGAGGATTGCACCTCAAGCAGATGTCATTTTTTTCGGAGAGGAAATGCTAATGTGATTGTTGCCTTGCAGTCGATAGAAAGAGTCACGAATTGCCTTACACGTAGGTCTTTGGGATTTTCTTCAAGAAAGGCTGCTTTTATGATCTTCAGGATTTTTTGGATTGCTTGGTCACGAACATTCTTTTCACAACCATCCAGCATCTTTAGCAAAATATGCTCGTGATGTGCAAAATGAGCATTCTTTTGAAGTACTTTGAGAGCAATTCCTCTAGCTCTTAAAATAGGGAAGTCATCATTCTTTTTTAACATGAAAAAAAAACTTTTGATGCTTTGCTTACCCTGTTATTTTTCTTAATATGAAAGCAACAGGAAAAATAAATTTTAACTAGATACTTTTTCATTCCTTGCAAAGAATTTGAAGGGTTGTGCTTGAAAATATAAAGCAGTTATATTTAAAATATAAAGAGCAGCTCTGTCTGTTTGTCTGTGTGCCTGTCTGATTCAACTCCTTCAAAACGTCCTGGCATACAGTGCATTAACATCAAACATGGCACGATTGATCACGTACTCGGAGTGAGTGTCATATGGGGGTTCGTGGCGTAGCGATGGCGTCATAATCAAATATAATTTTTTAAAAACCGCATTTTTGGACCCAGGAAAACGGTTGTGGGCTTAAACAAAAGCAAGTTCCAGACTTACCAAATTCAACAAAATTTTACTTCTTTGCGATGTCACATGACGATATTATATATTTGTTTTCTTAATTTACTCAACAAATACTAATGGTGGGCAACCCGATCAAACCTTTTTGGGGAGATCTTAGCACGATGCCCTCGATAAACGAAACCCTAAAACAATTTATGCTCAATTGGCATGCAACGACAGATTCTTTATTTAAACATATTAAACCTTTTTAGCATGCCTTTTGCTTTTTTCCTGCACGTTAACAACTCGCTTTACGATGTCATAAGGCTGCCTTGTACGATTAAACAGTCTTTCGCAACCAGAGATCATCAGTTGATAAGTTTTTCAAACATTGCAACATTTCTACAAAAACAGTTTAATCGCAAACTGATTTGTGATTACATATCTCAACCAATTTTCAAACTCTTTTTAAAAAACTAAAGGGTGCTTCAAGGCAATTGCGCTAATATAAAATGACACTTACTATTAGTTTTTGAACTAAAAAAAATCAACTTTAAGACCAGCTTAGTAACTTTTCACTTTTCAAAATGCGTTATCTGAGTAAAACCAGGTTAATTTAAAATATAAAGATTATGATTACGTATTAATAATTAGTGTCGTTTGAAAGCTGAGGTGATTTTCTTTCCAGCAACATGTCACTCTAATTAGCTAGGGCCAACGATTGGTTTATAATGACTGATCAACAATTGGTTGCCACGCTTCATGTTAAAATTTTTAGTTGAACAATTGTCCTACTAGACCTAAGAAGCCTGTAATTTTTTAAAAAATGTTAGTTTGTTGGCACATTTTGTCTATTTTTCCGAGCAAGCGTAGCTCTTTGGTATTATCTATCTAAATTTGCACAAAGATTCATCAAAAAATGAAGATTTTAAAAAACCACATTGGATAGATTTCCTTTTTGCTGCAGAATTCTTGGCTCAAATCATCCATATCTGTAGTGTTTGGCGGCGGTAGCTGCCTTATAAATTTGTTGGTGAAAAATGAGCTTTCATTTAGCCTTGCCGAAGTTCCATTGATTCATGTCTCCACTCCGACTGAAGACAAGAGTTTTGGCATTAATATCAACGATGGCAAATACTGTAACCGGTGGGAACTTCTCAAGCACTCTCGATCAGATAGACGATTGTCCACATCAACACTCGTAAACCCTTGCTTTGACACAATGAATATTTTGGAACGGCTTTGATGGCTTTGATGGCATTTGCAGTGCGTTTGATCACAGGAAGCTTGCTGAAGGTGAGTTCTTCGATGGTCAAGTGCGGCATACTAGATTTGGTGTTGACGATTTCCCTTCCCGACCGAGTTAGGTGCTCATCACGAAAGTTTTTCCTTGTTGAGCAGATATCATTTAACCTGTGGGCTTTATTGTTACATCCAATCGACAAGGACGCCGGTTTGCTTGTCATGGGTGTATAGGTGTTGCTTGATAAACAGGGACTATGTATGAATGTTGATGATATGACCGAGGAAAGTTTTGTGATACTCGTCTGCAGTTAGGAGATAGGCTGGTGGTATTGAGCGTGACATTAAACGCTAGGTTTTGATTGGTTTCAGTTTTTCAGCGTCTCAATCAAAGAATGCATTGGTCCTTGGAACTTTGGAAGGCCTAAGGCGTGGTTATCAGCCGATGCTAATAAGTTTTCTCCATTTTTTTATTAGGAAAAGTAGTACTTAAAGTCGGTATGCGGACAATAAATGTCACAAACAAAAAAGATCAAAACTAGATGCAGAAATAAATGGATATTAGTATTGTTGTAAATGTTATAGACATTTGGAAACGAAACGTTTTTTGAATGAATGCGCTATTATGCAATCTTTAAATAGCACTGGGAAAGTGCTGGACAATTATACTTTGATGGGTCTCTTTTGACAAAGGACGCAGGGCCATGTTTTGCGTTCAGGACGAACTCAACTACTAGATAATTGTGAATACTAATGTTGCTACAGTGATGCAGAGAAATTCCTGTAGTGAGATGGCAGTGGTATTGCGTTCATAGACCAGCTGATCAATGATATCGAGCAAGCTGCCTGTTAGCTATTTAACGTTTTGGCACAATATTGGTAACTCACTCATAAATTAGACAGACTTGAAAGTCCGGAATATAATTACATTTGCTGAGATTTTTGACTTCTTCAAACAGTTTGATGAGTTTTGATTAGTTCTATCACAGCCACATAAATATACGGGTGAGCAAAAAAACCAATGGTCTTCTCCAAAAACTTTTAAAAACAGCATGCACAGAACGCTAATGACTATTTTTTGCAGATCTCCTTGAATATGGGGAAGAACCATACTTTTAGGCACACTCTTACATTAGTGACTAAATTTTAAGTCTGCCACTTACAGGTAAGACCGCGTTAATCTATCTGTACACAAGATGACACTAACACGTAGAAAGAACATCATTTTGTCGATGCTTTGTGTAAAAACTTTGCTCTTGCAGTTGCTTACTTGTGATTTTATGAAAAAGCAAAAAATACTTTATTACAGATAAAGGAAAATGGTGCACTGAACCCTCCCTTTAAAAATAGTTCAAAATGTTTAATGTTGGGATGGTTTTACGTTGTTACATTCTTCTAAAAAACTTATGTATTCTTAATTGGTTATGGTTCTTGTGCAAGAAACGCAGGCTGCCGGCACTACCGGCAACTCAAAAGCGAAACTGAACTAAAGTTTTTTTATGTACTGCCTAACCCAATAATCCTAAAAGTTTTCCCCTGTGTGGACTCTAAATGCAGTAGCTTGCTGATAGATACGTAAGCAATCGATACACTCAAGCTCTTTCCATTTCGCCTCGTAGGTGAAATTAAAATTTTCTTATAGTATTCTGTACAGTCTTAGCTATGGTAATGGCAATCAAATGCTACATAGCAATATTTTTGTTGAAGTTTATATATTTCAATATTTAAATCATAAAGCATAATAAAAACAAGCACAGAATAATAATGGTAGTAAACATATAATCGTAGGTCAACAAAGTGTAAAAAAGCTTTCAAAACTGTATAAAATTCATTACCTGATTTGAATACCTAGTACTCTAGTTACATATGTAATCACGCTGCTGCAATTAATAGGCCTATTATACAGTTGCATTTGACTACAAACCAAAAGCACGTAAAGTTATGATAACATTCAAAATAATTAGGTCGCTTTCTCAAACGATTTTCACTTTCGGTCTATATTGTTACGAAATTTAAGGTAATTTAATGATCGCAGTAAACTTACAAAATTCAAAGCACAGCGTTGGTACGAAACTATAAATATTAACATAAACTACAGTGGTTAGAGCTCTTCATGTCTAAGTAAGCGAAATAATATATATTGTTTACACTTTCATTTAAATGCTTATAACCGTGTGCGGAAAATTCGCCGTAAACAAGTTTGCAGTAGGAAAACTCGCTTCAGGAATTTTCGCCTCAGGAAATTTCGCCGCTCAGGAATTTTTGGAAGGGAGTGTAAAGGGTGGGGGGTAGATACTGCGGGTGCAAAATTTGACTGCGGCGAAATTTCCTGAGGCGAGTTTTCCTGCGAAAAACTTGTTTACGGCAAATTTTCCTAGAACCGTTTATAACATAGTTTTGTTAAACAGCAACTCTAAAAGTATAATTTTCTATCATCCAGCTAAGAGCAGTTACGAAATTAATCTGTTTATAGTAACAACAGTAGCTGCATCGATATAATCACAAGCAGATCAATTATTACTGCATCAAGACCTGATGTCATATCTGACAGACTTGAAATAAAATTTGCTCGCGTTTCCAAGTTGTCTAATAATGGTAGCATTGTTTTGTTGCAGTGCAACATTATTTTCTCTATGGCGTCTCATGGACCTTTCCAAACGAGCTGGTTTCAGCAATTTCCTTGTTTTGATTCAGACTTCCTCGGATGGTATCTCTTCCCGCTCATAACTGTCCTCTTCTTGAGGCTCCATTAATTCCTCCAATGGCGTTGTAAGGTGAGTCCTCAATACTTCATTAGCATGAGTAGCTCTGTAGTCTCTCCCTACAAATAGTGAACTACATTTAAAACTTGAAATAAATTAAATGCAAAGTCACCAATTGGAATAAAATATTGAAAAAAGTACCAAAACCAATGTGAAACTGAGCTAGGATTCAAAATTTGGATCAAGATACTTACATTGTTCGGTTTTATAGTCTTCGCTGGCTTCTTGCGTTTCATCAAGTAGATTTTCGGCAAACCATTGATTGAAGTTACCCCCTGTAACATCAAATTAAACTATTTAGTCTTACCTAACCACTGTTTGTTTATATTTTTCAAACCACATAGATACAAATTACAAACCTACATCGATTCTGATATCGATATGAGGTTGTGCTAACACACTTTTGAGACCCTATCTCTCCTACTATCGCCATGCGCCAACCAGTAATAAATAGATCCCAGATTTTTCATTGACATTTGTGGCAATCAACATCATATGAATTCAAACTGATACGCTACTCTTATAACTGTTGATATTTGTAACTTACATAAATCTGAGTACTCCTGGCAAATAGATTGAGTTATTGGATTTCCCATTCCGGGATAAGTTGGCTCTGGACTGTATGCAGTCTCCGGGATCGCTTCTCCAGTGACGGTGTTAACGCAGTAAAAGAAAAACGCAGTACTTTGCATTGCCTAAAAATACAAATACCGATTAATAGCTGGTACCACATCGACCGACACTGCACAATGCCAATGATGTTGTCATGCAATTACATTAGTTCAAACAATTACTTGTGTTTTTCGTAGTTATGAGAGATTAAATGCTACTGAGATCTTAATCATTAGTATTTACATTGCCAACTGCAATAACAAACATACCATATATTGTCCATTTTCCTGGCAATCGGGCAGGTTAATGTCAGCTCTCTGTGGTTGTTCAGCAATGTGAGCAAGAAGTTCTTTTCGTTCGATATGGCATTTCCCCGTTTGAGATTTGTCTAAAATACAACAAATGTAAAGCGTTTTATTTTCGATATTTTTGTGGGATGCAATTATATAATTTTGTCAAGCTGTTGTTAGTCTTTAATACAGTTGTGTCATACTGAGATGTGATTTTTCATTTAATGACATCATTAATATGTGATAATGACTTACCGGCTTCGCAGTTGAGTTGATCAACATTTAGGGAATGAATTATTGTATCTTCGCGGGGTTCGCCAGTTTTGGGATCGACACAAAAACATGACGGTTCAAGTTTGTAAACACATTGGGCAAGCTGAAAATAAACAACATATTAAATCAAACTATCACTTATATAAAAATATAAAATTGAATATTAACTCAGGAGTTCACACTGTATATTGAATCCAAAGTTTTGATATAAAGCTTAGCCATAGAATTGTTTACCTTCCATTCGGTTCCATCTGAAGTGCAGTTAGGAAAGTAGTATGGCTCCGAAAGGATCTTTCCGGATTTCTCGAACTCCGCTCCGACCTGGTCATAGCGATCCCAACACGGTGTAGATGTTCGTGGTTTAAGAGGTACACCTGCATTACAAACATGTTGATTGTTTTACAACAAGCTAATAAGTCATACGCCATCGAGTTTTGTCCAATGCTTTACAGTTGCATCATTGCACATTCAGTTTGAATCATTTATTCGATAAGACTGTTTTTAATAATTGCGACTATTGACAACAAAAGATTTCGCCAGAGCATAGTCATAGACTGAGTTATCCCGGTCTACGCTCAAACGATCGCAGATGAACTTGATTACTGTTATTGCCGTTCCAGGCAGCAGCAGTGTATCACCGCAAAATAGCAATGCATAGTTTATACTATGGTTAGGTTAAGTCAAAACTTGTACCTTGAACTGCGGCAAAGTAGACGATAACGATGCAGAAAATGAAGTTCATTGTTTTCCTCAGATAGATGATTGTTGAATTGTTGTTGTATCTTTAGCGATGTATCGGTTGATGAATTCGTGTGATTCGCGTCTGGTTTTATAGTCTCAACACTTTTTCTTTTTTTGAATTTTCTTTTTTTTTATTTCCGATATTACGCTGAATCGCGAAGCATGGTTTCAGCACCTTATATCGTAAAAACGACTGTAAATTTAGAATTTTTAAAAACGTAACTCATTGAAGACAAACCAATAATAACAATCAAACAATAACTTTTAAGGCATACCACATGAGACAACGCAGAATTCATATTTTTGAAACAGTAAACTTATAATGGCCATCGTTTTGATATTGTTAAATTTTGGTCTGTTTATTTGATGCATCATTTTTTGCCTTTTTTTCAGCTTACCAACTCCCAGCAGTCGGTATTTATATGAAAACTTTCACAGGGACGTTTACACATGAAGACTAGTTAGGAATTGATTCCGAGTGGGGTTTGAATAGTAGTGATGGAAATTTTGTAACGAAATCTACGGGTAAAACTAACCAAAAAGAGATTGTTAGGAAAAGACTTTGAGACACTGAAGTTGACTCAAAAACGGAGGATTTGAGTACTTTTCTCCAGCTAATATATTTTCAGACGGTTAACGCAAACAAGTTTACGCCTAAAAGAGGTCAACTGCGTTTTTTAGGTTAAATTGTGACCTTGGTTCTTTTTAAAGTCAGCTCTTCAAATGCTTTTTTGACATAAAAATTAACAAGCATGTATGCGACAGCATTACTTGTAAAGCCTCGTGAGGGAGTGCATCTCCACATTCCCCCAGGAACCCTTACTATACGCTGGCCCTTTATCTTGTTCCTGGCAACACTTTTGATCAAGATGCTGCGAATTTACATTTTTAGGTTTGCTTTTCTTCGGTTCGCCCTTATGCATCGCCCAAGCAATAATCACGTCAGACTGAAAACAAATTCCATTCACCTTCTTTAATAAGGGGAGTGTTTTTGTCACCGGTGGACAAAATCACGCGTCTCACTAAAGCTATGAAGTATTTTTTTCGGAAAAGTTGTCCTTAAAGCGCTTCTGTTATGTCTCCAGTTTCCTTCCGAACTTCGACGCTAGCCACGATTCACACAGAGGTTCCCTACTATTTTTATAAAAATTGCCTGCATGGTCGATGGGGAGAAGGCAAAACGTTTTTTAGCATACAAAATAAAAAAATTTGTATTTTTATCTTCAGTTCGTAACAAACTGCTATCTTTTCCAACTGCTAAAAATAAAAAAATCATTTATTCGAGTCATACAATTAGAATAGCCCAACGTGACAGTTTTTACGCACACTGAGACTTATCGTATCACGGAAGCATACTAGTATGTACATGCACAGAAATAGCTATTGCTACTGTAGACTACATGCAATCAGCTATAGCTATTTGTCTCAATTCACATATTAGGAATGGTTATATGAAACACTATGAGTTTATGACGAATTAAATCTGTTATTGTGAAGAGTTTCCCCTTTAATGCATGAAACGCGACTTTCAATTTGAGCAAATAAGTCGTTGGAAAGGCAAACACGTGAAAATAATTTTCCTAACGCCAAATCGTTTTGCATAAAGTATTTTGATGTTACAATGGTGGGGTCACCAGTTATGTCACAGATTTGATGGCAGTTTAATGAATATCATAAAAATAATAGTTAATTTGTCTTCGGTTTATTTGCGCAGTAAAATAAATGAGAAAAGTTTGCCGAAAAACGCTACCTGGCTTATGTTACTCTCTCCCAGGTCAATTTTCAAGTAGTTTTTTGTAAACCAAAAACTACTGGACCTTTCTAACCTCAACCCAAACAAAACACTATCACACACGCAAAACGCTACTCGTGTACTTAATACTCTAACACCTAAAATGTGTCTGCCCCCATTAATATTCATGTTTATGCACAACATCAGAAATGTTCCGACCCTCTTCGGAGTTACCACAATTGCTGGCACAAAACGCGTAACAACCCATCAACCACATGGATAGCAAACAGCTTGACAGCGCTTTCTCAAGCTCTTCCATCATTTGCAAAATCTTAGTAACTGGGTTTTTCATAATTCTGAGAAAATCAACATTTTGTGATTCACGTCATTATTGGAGTGAGTGCGTTATAGTACGTTGGTTTTAATGCCTTTGGATCTACATGACAAAAATTTTGACTGAGGGGAAACCAGTAAACTCCCTGTGTAATTTGAATCACCACATTAACAGCTGTTAAACTACACCACGTCAACAGTCTCTTTGGTTAATTGAATTAAGATGTCTGTACTTTTGATTAGCTGTGTGCGTAATGACAGATCAGCCAAAACTGTAAAAATGAACAGTTTTCGCTATCAGTTTTTGTAACTTTTTGTTTGCATTATTTAAGGGCTTACCGAAAAATAAAAATCATTGATGATTTTTCGGCAGAATGAACATCTACAATACAAATGCAGATTAAATTTTTCTCAGATATTGCTTTGTTTTTGTAGAAGAATAAAAGTGTTAGCCAAGGTGCCTACTGACTAATTTGAATTAACTGGGTTTCTGTGTAAAACTTTGCTACAAGTTGCAGAAGATTTACAGCTGCATTGAGTAAAGAAAATCCACTAATCATGACCGGATTCAATAAACCCAGAGCATTGGATAGGATCAGGAAGCCTGTAGTGACATAACTGGCCTTAATTATTACTATTGCAACTGCTTACGAGTTAGTTAAAATTTAAAAAACTTAGTTTGATTTAGTTGCTGAATGACAATTTGTGGTAGTCCTATGCAGTAGGTTATTTTTTGTATCTTTGTATATTTGTGATTGTTTTTGAGTTTGGGTGCATCAATGTAAGTGATTAAGTTTTGTGTTTCCTACGGATATAGCGGCAACGGTCTTCTACGTGCATTTTTCTTAATCAAATTTAACCAGTAGTATAACTACCGCACTATTTAGTCGGTAAAATGCTGGCTCGAATTACACAGGCCACTTGGGAATCGAAAGATTTTGCCTAGAACATTTTCGACCCCATTAATCATTTACACATCGTGAAACAATATAATATTATGTCACATATTGGAAGGTATTAGATGTAATAGTTCGAAAAATAAAAGTAGCGCAAATAACGTAGACTTCAGCAAAATACGGATACTTTTTCTGAAGTGATTCAAGTTAATCAGGTTTACCCTACCAACCCTTTTACAATACATGCCCTTTGTCTAATATCAATAAAATCACTATACTACCCCACGGCAACGCCTTCATTCTACTAAATGTCGTCAAGTTTTTGCAAGTGAGCTAATGCTGCTATTAATCTACAACATACCATAGGCGGGGCCGTGGGGTAGAGAGGTGAACGTCCTCTTTGCGGTTAGCCGACCTGTTGCTCAATTTCCTTATCGAGTTAATGTCATAGCGTTTGTAAATAGGTTATTTGCACTTTGGGGCTCAGCACGATGGGATAGCGAGGAGAAATACTCGTCATGTTTGGTTGTTGTGTGTTTGGAAGAGACATCTACCCGGACACCTTCATCTTTATGTAGCAGAACAGTCCACACGTCGTGGTAACCCACTTTGACTAAAAGCTAGCATACAGAGCATCATCTCATACGCAAGAATGAATTGTCAAATGAACTACTGTGCTGTCAATCTACATAAAAACCAAAACCAAGGAAAGGGATATTGGTAGGCTAAATGGTTTTTCTAAAATATAAAAAAGAAAAAGCGTGCTGATGTTCAACTTGCGCTTCATGAATAAGCTAGCATGTTATCGCGGTGATCGAGATTTGTTAACTACAAATCGCTATTTTTAATTATTATTCGGAATTCAGGTCGAGTTCTTGTTGTTTTTTAAGTTGTTTTTCAGTAGTCACGGAGTAAAATAGAAATTTCCAGAAATATCTTTTATAATTGTTTGAAATAAAGATGTAGATATAGGATATAGAGGTAAATATACTTCACCGATTTAAAATTGAAATACGAATTGTTCTTTTCACTTGATTGATATTTAAGCAAGCAAAAAATACCAGTTACGTTTCGTAATGTCATTAATCTACGGTGATTGATTGCAGAGAGTGATGCATGCGTTATCATGGGTCTCAAAAGCGAACTTTGAGCCCATTGTCATTAGTTCAATCATCTCATGATTCTTTTCACGCCTTTCTACGTGTCTGATATGAAACTACAAACACCAGCCTACTTTGTCGCACTGTGGTGCTGTGCTAGCAGTGCCGTAGGGAAAAGGATGAAGGGCGATGGTCCCCAAACGGTGTGACAGCAGCAAATAATGTGAAAGGAAAAAGGTCTTCATTCTTACTTGTATATTGAAATGGGAGAAATCCCTCGGCAAAAATTGATCTTTAGGAAAGAGGTCTTTACTTATTTTAAATAAAAGTAAGCAACCCGCTTTAAATAAGACACATTTTGTGACGTGTCAAAAAGTGACCAATTATTATTTGTAGTCATGTTGAGTGGATGCTTTATATCGCATGGAATCTTTGAAGTTTTTCACGGAAACCCAAAAAACTATTAGGGATTCATTAGGTAAAAGTTCTAGAAGTAGATTGTTTAATGAAATCCTCTTTGCAAAATTTAGAAAGTTTCTCAGCTGAATTTTGTTGTACCGTAGATACACCAAAAATTCCGTTGAGTAAATGACAGCGTGGTGCTGAGAATTTAGATGAACGATCATTAGATTCATGCTGCATGTTTAGACCACAGCCTGTGCTAAAATCAACTTCTTTTTCCAGTGGCACCTGACGTCAAGGGCATTTTGTACTTTCTAAACTCATCGTTCAATTTGCAGGCCTGTTGACTCTCCACAATAAAACCGCAAAGCGAATAGTGTTTTCAATTAATTCTCCTTCAAAAAATGATGAACAACAGCAAAGAATCTCGTTGTCGGGTGTTTAATAGAAGCCAGCCACCTTTAAAGCTGATGGCTGTTACCTATCATTGAAAAGCTTTTCATAAGTGGAATAAGATTATATTTTTTCAAATGGTCACCATGACGTAGCATTCTTCACATTATGACACCAGGTTATGACACAAAAATTTAATTGCCTTGTTTTTGTGTACTCACTTAAAGTAGTTATACTTACCAAAATTTTTGCTTGGAATTTGACAAAAATTTTCATTGTCACGTATTAAATGTCACGACACATGATTAACACAACGTTATGAATGACGTAGTGAATGATTCACGTTAGAAATTTAAGATTTGGTAAACCTAAAATCATTAAATGGAAAAATTGATAAATAAGCCAGTACGTGCAAATCTAGTAGGTAACATTTACTTACAATTGATGATACTTTGAGTATAAAGGAAAACGTTTTGAAATAAAAATGTTTTCCAGTTTGCTGGCTGGTATATTTCTAGTAAGCTGGAGCATTTGCTGGCTGGCATATTTCTACTAAGCTGAAGCATTTGCTGGCTGCGTATTTCTACTAAGCTGAAACATTTTTGCTAAATACGCTCAACAAATCGCGCGTTGTTTTTCAAAACAAAAGCAAGTTAGCTTACAGATGTGTAGCTAGAGAAGGTCATTGCGACTTCGTTCTCTCACTCTCATAAAACAACGTCGTAAACTTGCAACAACACTAAGATATGACGATGACATCCTGAGGACAGAAAACTCAAACCTCCACCAATTGTTTTACAGACTGAATATATGGTCACATTAAAAGGAAGTTCTTCAAGAGATAGCGAGATAAGCTTATGGGATGAAACCATTTCTGAAAAAAGGGCATCAGGTACCTGTACAATACATTCCCAAAAACCATTACTTTACACATGTTGGGGTGGGAGTGAACCTGTGGTCAAATAGACTTTTGTTTGCGGAATATCACGAAAATTTGTTCTTTGTTTTGGAATAAGTTTTGTGTAAGCCTAACTAAGAAACAGAAAGCAAATAAAATAGAGATCAAACCAGGAATTGCTAAAATTGCGTCATGTTAATTTAAAATAGGCCTCCTAATTAAATCATCTGTGCCAGGGATGCACAACTTTTCCATCATTGGACGCCGCATTACAGATTTTTTTAGACATTACAAACTGTTTTTGCCTAACCTTAGGTGACCATTTATTTAACTGATGATGCTTTTAGTGTAAAAGCGAAACGTTTTAATAAAATATTTACCAGCATTTTGGCATTATTCTTTTTACTAATAATCTGTTACTATCCGTTACTTTTTAATAAATAATTAATATTCGCACACCATTACACGTCATGTAGTAGAACGTACATTTTAATATCAACGACATATAGTGGTTGACTAATTCATTCACCAAAATTGCAATTGTTACGTGCTTTACTTAGTTGAGTCACAGCACTGTTTTACCAATATTAAAAAAAAATCACCGATGGCAGACTGTCTTGTAAGAAGTTTGCTATTTCGTACTTTTGGATGGCTTAAAATAAAACGCCGTTTTTCCCTGACGAGATGTAGACTGCTTTTGCGATGACATCTGAATTTCCGTTTTGGGCAGCGTCTCCCCAGAGGCAAAGATATCTCCTTTGTTAATGATAATCTTTTTTATCAGTTTCTTAATTGCGTTACTTGAAAATATTGTTAGGATCATCTAGGTCAGTGGTTCTCAACCTTTTTCGTGCCGTGGCCCACTTTCATAAGAACTTTGATGGTGTAATTACAATGTCACTGGGTCAAGCATACGATATCATGACAGTGAAGTTGATCTCCGAAAAAAAAAGAAAAAGGTCATTATTTATCCAGTGCAGAGGATGGCCAGTTCGCAGCACGGAAGTGTAGGTGATCTCCGAAAAAAGAAAAAAAGTCATTGCATATGCAATGACTTTTTTTCTTTTTTCGGAGATCACCTACACTTCCGTGCTGCGAACTGGCCCATCTCTGCACTGGATAAATAATCGACCTTTTCTCTTCTTTTTTCGGAGATCAACTTCACTGTCATGATATCGTATGCTTGACCCAGTGACATTGTCAATTACACCATCCAAAGTACTTATGCCAAGTGGGCCAGGCACGAAACCGGTTGAGAACCACTCATTTAGATGGACCAAACCAATCTTTGATCTGTCGCCAATTCCTAGATTTTTACCTGTACTGTATTATGGAAGAAACTATGGTTCAAGCATAAAAATATATTTGGTTTAGGCATTGAGAGATTTTTCCTTCCCCTTCTTCACACATAAAATGGCAGCACCACCTAAGCTTTGCATTCATTGACTTGATTTTGGACACGTAATCTATTCAACGCATTGCTCTTCTTACAAGAGAAAAGTTTTGAATACCAACCGATAGGAATCCGCTTTGGTAATGAGATTGCCAAATTGCAACTCGTAAGCTGACTGTGATTAGTTGCAAATGAATGGTGAATATCCTAAGACAATTTTGGTTGGGCTTGCCCAGTGAATAGATCAGAGGTCTTTAACAAGGGTTCTGAGAATTTCAAAATTCCACAGGGTTCTTTGAGTTTTGATTTAAAAATTGAGACGATGATGATTTTTGCATATGTAAATAAATAGTTACGCTATTACAATATACTTGTTTTTCTTTTTGGTTTTACTCGTTTTTTTAATTTTTGTCTAATTGGTGTTCTGATACATTTTGAAAACTAGTTACAAGGTTCCTGGAGAGCAAAAAGGTTGAAAAGCACTGACTTAGATAATTCATTCTACGATTTGCCTCCATCTCAAACAAGAGGAGGATTAAACAAGTGCACATTGCCTTGATATTTGACCGGCGCGATGGCGTAGTAGCTAGAGCGTCCGCTTTGCAGTAGATTGTCTTGGGTTCCATTTTGTTGTCGCGTCATATCAAAGACGTAAAAATAATATTTGCAGATCTCCTGGTTGGTGTTAAGCAATAAAAATATTAAGGGAAATATAATAAGAAGCTGAAGTTACTTAGTGTAATTGTAAAATGACTTTTATAAGATTTGAGCATCAGGTCACTGTTGGCCCTAGAACAACAAGCCCTGATATCTCGCCTCACAAATATTTCTTAACTAAATATGTCTTAAAATATTTCTTCTAGGCGAAAGCAAATCGAAGTAGCAATTTGGTTGAATTGACACAGGTTTCACTTATTGGTAATTAAGCTATCGTGTAGACATAGGTTTATGTCAGCAGTTGACATAAAAACACAAAATAATTTAGGTTAATTGCAAATGCAAACCAGTAATCAGTGATCCGATGCAAACCTCTAATGGAATAGTTATAGCGAATTTTTAACTATGCTAGGTTGCTTTTTAGGATTTGAGTGTTATTCTGTTTGATTTCATCAATAGATGCTACACCAAGCAAAAAATACTTGACCTTTTAGTTTCAACTGACGCGCTGTAGCTTGAAAGATCTTTGATTAGGTTAGCGACGGCTTTTCTGGTTGCCAATATGCTTTAACACTAGAATGGCGAGAAAAAAACTGCACCTAGAATGGTGGTGGTGTCGAAATCGACACCAGTTGCTTTATAAGCCTGATATGTAAAGCATATGCTTGTATTTTGATACATATTAAGAAAAAAAAGCTAGGAGAGCACAATATGACAACATAAACAACAAAAATTTCAAAAAAGTTAGTATAATTACTAATTACAATTAGCATTAGCAACTGCAACGGAAATCGACTTATCCAGAATAGCATAGAGCCGTAAAGGAAAAATTGTTTTTGTTTTGTTTATGCCACTTATTTTGATGAACAAGCATAGCATTCGGTAACCTTGTACGATGCACTTCCACATTTTCTGCATGTGGGTTGTAGACAAAGCCGGCAAGTTGTAACCGTTGCATTATTGCAATTTTTTGAAAAGCATTTTTGGCGTTTGCCTAAACGGCTCTCCAATGGAATATCAACTCGAAAAGATGTGTTTTTTCGCTGTGCCACATAATTTTGTTTTAGGCCTTCTATGAGATCCAAAATGAAATCACGGCAACTAACTTTACTTCCAGTTGTTTTCCGGAAAATGATCCAGGCGTTCAAGGCAGCTATGTCTAGTACGTTGGTCCATACAGCTAATGGCCATCTCCTGCTTGCAGAATGCGTCGAATATTGCCTGGCCATTTGATCGAAAACATTAACCCCGAATTTGTTTTTATTGTAAAAGTGAATTACAAGGGACTTTTTTTTTTCAGTATTTTCTGTACTAGGTGCATTGTGCATGGTGGATAACAAATTCACATTTTTTTTCTTCTTGCATTGGTAGTTGACAAATAAGCACTCATTCTGTTCATTGTAGTAAAATTTGCTGCCATACATGTCATTTCCACATTTTGTCATTTCTTTTGTCAGGCCCTTGTTGTTGTTTCGTACCGTCCCAAGGATTGTAATCTTTTTTTTTATTGTAATAAGCTTGCCACATGAACACTAGTAAAAAAATTGTCAGTAGTTACGTTGTAACCAGCTTTGTTATGAATGCTCTCAGTAAGTCTCATTACAACATCTTCAGCTAAGAGCTTACCGTTGCGCTGTTCTTTTTCAAAAGCACCTAGATAAGGTAAAAGATTGTATACATACTTGGATTCTACTTCCGTCATCACCCAAAATTTCATACCAAATTTGTCCGGTTTATTGGGCATAAAGACAATGAAAGGACATCTATTTTTCATTGGAAATAATTGCTCATCTATTGTAAGACTCCATTGTGGGGTATATTTGAACATGCAATTAGCTACAAACTTTTCCAGTGGTTCTCGAACATGAACAAACTTGTCATCAGCTAGCCTCTGGCTTCGACAATCTTTGTTTTGTCAAATCTGATATAACGTTTTACCTCTCGAAAACAATCTCTAGGCATAGTATTGCCAAACAATCTAGGGCCGTATGTTTTGTTCCACAGAAAGTCAATAGAATGATGTTTACCGTATATTCCCCGAGCGTATTGCAATCCAATAAATGCTTCTAACTTGTCCAGTGACAGAGTAAAATCAGGATTAATTTTGGTTGCTTCTCTACAAGTGTGCACTTGAATAGATTTCAACATGTTATTATCCACGAACAATTTCCAGCAGTCGTAAGCACCAGCAGCAGCAGCCCTATTTCGTATTGCTGGATGAACTTCTGTTTTTATACGAAAAATGTTAGGAGCATTTGCTTGTCCCGGTCTGGCTCTAAGTAAAGGATTCCAAGTTACACCATTTTTAGCTTGTTGTTGACCACTTGGATTCACTGTCAAATCTTCCTTCTCATCTTCAGAAGAAGAACTGCAGTTGTCTTCGTCATCAGAGCAGTTAGGCTGTGGAGGGAGAGCTTTTCTATTGCTAACGTTATCACTAGCTTGGCTTTGTAAAAATGCTTCAGGGACATCAACATCGTCATCAGAAATATCTGAATACTCAAGCAAGTCATTCGCTTGTTCAACTGTGTAGAAGCACTGAAATTTGTCAAAAGACATAGTTACTAACCTACTGTATCGCAAAAACACTACTGCTTACAAAACTACAACAGCTCTATTGATTATTACGAGTCGGAACGAGAAAAGAGAAAACAATCATAATGGCGCTGACAGTAGGAAATGAAATACAGCGGGAGAGTGCTTACGCGTCAGAAAACATGTCGGCATGATAAACTGCATGTTGCGTCGAATTCGACACCTTCGCCGTTAGAGGTATATTCTCAATTTATATTTTAGAGAAAAAATCTTATTTGAAAAATTTAATCAATTTATCATTTATGGTCACTTTTGATAATTCTCAGGTAATTTTAGAGCATACCTTCAAAAACAAAGAGAGCGGTTACAACTGAAAAGTAGGGGTCGTGTCGATTTCGACACCTTCGCCGTTCTAGTGTTAAAATACGTGGCTTAATAGACTTTCTCGACCAATAGTGTTACTTGTTACTTTGGTCACAAGATGCCTTGACGACACAATCCACCTTTGGGAACGTAGCGGTACTCTGCGCTCGGCGCGCTAATTGAGCTGAGAAGGGCGTGGAGTGATCCAATACGAACAATAGGAAGGCTGCACATGACGTCACAACTTTGGGGCAAAACAAAAAGTGGCCGACCATAAGTTGCAAGGCAAGGGTGTGCAACTTTTTTTCAGGCGGTGCAATTTTTGACTGACTAAATATTTTACAGGCTTGTTTAAATTCGTGTCCATCAAAAGTGTTGGTGAAGAAAATTTTTTGGAGATCAACAAAATTCAACACACTAGCAACATGATGTTATTTTCAAACGATTGCCACATCAAAATTGGTCTACACACCTAATACTAGAAAAATTTGGAAGAATGTATTGGCCTTCAAAAAAAAAGGTTTTCACCATCTTTGCATTCCTTTCCGCAGGCCCCTAATTTCAGTCGCGAGCCACAGATTGAGCCCCCTGCTGTAGGCTATGTCAAAAAGGTGTAGGCCGAGCATCAACTTTTGGGATTGTTTTAAAAATTAAAATTAATTTGATCAAATATTGTGGTGAATTAGCGCTAGTTTGTTTCTAGGAAACAAATATATCTAATCAAAAGTAATGTGGTTGAGATTAGTGAGATTAGACCTTTTAATCGGCGAGTCCAAGCTTCGTATGGTGTGCTCATTAGTCAAAAACATTGGCCTAGAGAGAAGCGTTATCCAAATATCATTTGCTCCTCTTTTAAAAATAACACCATGTCCTTTAGATACCCGTAGGTACATTATCAAAATCAACTGTTGTTCGATCGTTACTTGCTACCAGCACTGCAAGTTTTTAAACTGCGCTGCACTTGATCCAGAAGCCTAGGCAACAGTCATACAAAATTTAATGAATATTTGAGGCCATATAATTACATCTGATATTACAATGTAACTGACATTCAAGTATTTTTGTTGAATAATTTCATAGGACTACTGATTTTACTCATCAACATCGAATGCAACAGATAAATAATACAAAAGTCTTCCCTGTCATCTAGGCTACAGTATGATCTAGGTTAATAGTTTTTCAATATGCTCTTACAACTTAATATGCTGAATAAGTTGCACATTACAACCAATCTACAATCAACATTCCCAAATAAGCTAATTATTCAAATATGAACCCCTACCAGGAGCTGGTTGCAAATAAGTCTACATGTTAGGCCCATAAAACTAGGCTAATTATCATCAATATAACAAGTAAACCATCACACTTTTTATCTCACTTTGACTTCAGATTTATTCTATAACATCAATAAAAAACATATTTAATGTTTACATAAGAACTACCTGTTTTATCCATTTTATTCACATAAAACAAAATCACTGCTGTGCAGTTCAATAGAAAAATCCTGAAGGTGGTAAGCCACTTTTTTCGAAAGCGAATTTTGATGACCTTTGAGCTCATTAGTGATACTTTCCTATTGCAAAGCAGTGGAGCTTTGGTATGGGTAAAAAGTTTTGGGGTTGAGCTGTAGTGTTGAGAGAATTTAAGTAGACAAAGATGGCAGTTTTAGTGTTATTTAAGTTTGTAAACTTGAAAACCGGTATTCAAACAATACACAACAGATTTGCAGTATCAACAAGATATTATTACTTATTTCAATCTCAAATCTACTTTTTAGAATTACAATTTCTGGTTTTAGGTACACTGATTCTACAGAATCAAATGATGATAGTATTACAAAGGCAACTAAAAAAAGGCACCGAAATCAAAACCTCAAAAATACTTCTGTTTGTCCATGTCAGACTCTAGTGATAGCACTGCATGCAATTCAAAAATGTCTTCTGTCACTGAAATACTACCCGCAGTACTTCAAAGTCAAAAGCAAAAACTACTAAGATATCACAGCCCAATCAAAATCGATCGATGTTGGAAAAAGCAACTGGTAATTACGAATATCGTAGACCACTACCATATCCCAACCTTTCAATAAAATGCAACAACGCAACTGAAATTAAAGCAATACACACTAAATTTGAAATATCTTACGGGCTCTACAGTAATTTTAAGTTCTACAACGATGTCAATGATTCAACTTCTATTTGCCAAAGGAGGCATTCGTAAAGTTCCAGATCAAGTTAAAAACGATGAATTATTGGGATGTCTGAAACCTGATGTAAAATCAGTGATTTTATTGGGAAAATTTGCTAATTAAATGAGTTCTATCTTCCTACCACAGTTTGCAAGATCTAAATTGCAAAATTATGTATCCATTTGGTATATGATATTTAGAGTAGAACTATTTATTCCTAAAACCTTTCCGCTGCTGCAAATATAATGCTTTAAAGGCTGCTTCTTTAGAAAACTTGTCAAAGTAAAGTCGACAAGGGTACAAACTGCAAACAAGACCACTCCGCTCAACTTAAACTGTGCTTCGTTATATTGAAGAAACAAAAGTTTTGAAAATCAAAACTACATAGCGTATTCGTATGCTGATGCCTGCAAAAAAAATTGCTTCGGATCAAACATCAGAGAAACAAATAAGAGTAATACAACCATATGTTGACATGTGTAGCACATTTATTGTACAATTGTGCTATGAAAGTCAAATCTCACTTTAAAGATATCGATCAGCAACAGTTAAAACCAAAACCAGACAAACCAAATTCGCTGTTGGTTTACCACCTTGCCTTGTTATGACAAGAGGAGGAAGCTGGTTTTGCATTATGTAAACAATTTACCTGAAGCGAAAGCGACTGTGGTAAGTTTTCAAGAGTGTGCTATTTTAGCAACTCAAGTCTACCCAACTTCTCAAAATATAAACCAATATGAATGTCTAGTCAAGCTTAAAGAAATGATGGAAAGTGCTTCATCAAAGAAGAGGTCCAAGAACTTGACTTCAGAGAAGACACTTCCTGCATCAAACGTTACTTTCAAAAAATGCAAAACGATGACATTTCTAAAATAATGAACATGGAAAGACCAGAAATTTCACAGCTGTTTACAGTTTACTTCAACATTTTCAGCCCACAACTGCTTCTGTAGAAAAAAGTTTTTCGTGCTGCTAAAACTATTAGCCAAGGACAGAAATTTTAAAGTTGAAAGTACAAAACAGTAGGTTACAATATTTTACATTTCAATTCTTGCACCTGGCGATTTGAGAGTTGACTGCTCATATAAGGCGTGGGCATTGCAAGTTTTGTTGAGGGTCTACGTGTTTTCGTTAATTAAATATTCGTTTTAATATAAAAGCTCAAAAAATATTAATTTATTTGGTTAACATTTGTTATTTTTAGGTCAATAAAATCTTACTCTTGCTATTACGGAAAGATAGTGACCTTTATTCGGAATTGTTCATGGAGAAATTTGCATATATTAAAAGAAATACTTATCGCACATAAGCTGCAGAATTTGACACATTCCAAAGGTCTAAAGATATCATGAAAATAAATGTAAACATTAACACAATTCATATAATAAACTGACAAATTATGTATCAAGACATTTTTTTAACATAATTTCAAAGTTTTACAGGGTTGTACTAAGAGATTTTAATGTACACCACCCCATGTGAGAAAGCAAGACCACCAACGCAAATGGCCACGAGATCCTAAATTATGTTAAAATGAACAATTATGTATTTCAAACACCAATATGCCAATACATTTTAGCCGAATTCACTTAGTCATCCTTTGTCATGGTCATTTAAAGATTTAATGATTGATTCTTATGGCATGCCCATAGATGTGTATGCAAGATAACGTCTGACTTTTTAGGAAGTGATGGTTGGATTTTACTTACCAATATAAACAAAGATTTTGTTCATGATAAAATCACATCTAAATGTTTTCTTGTAAAAGTAAACCGGTGCGCATTTCATTCTCTTTATTAAAAACAACTCCATCACAGAGTTGTTTCCAATAATGCTGGTAAATTACTACATCCCTTACAGAGGTAGCATCAGCCACAATTCCAAAATTTTTACCATTTACACCCTGGTGGAAAAAAGTGTGAAGCCGGTATAAAGGCAAAAACACATGCTTTCAACCGATAAAAAGTATGTACTATTTCAGTAACTAAAGGCATTTTCAAACGTGCCAAAGCCAAAGCTACTATACAATTTTTGAAGCAAAGTCCGCTAGTTGATATGATTACTAGTAGAATTTTAGATTACCACATTTAACCAGTAACAATTTGGAAAGCGATTGAAACCTTTTTCAGGTTAAGTCAGTTCCTATTGCATACCAGTACTAAAGGAAATAACGAAACTGGAAAATCGACCACAAAAAATCAAACATGTTTGCGAAACGACTTCATTCTAAAAGTAACACTACTAACAACTACGTCGAATTTTTAGTACTCCTGATGGTGATTAAATTTGTCATGAAATGCTCTAACATCTTTATCTTAAATTTTTAAGCAGCATTATTCTTATATTATTAAATAACATTCTTTCCAAAAAATTTGCCTCATTCAAAAATAAGTGCAATACTAAAACCAGGTAAACCGTAAATAAACTCATAATCTTATCGAGAAAAATCGCTTACAAGTACGATGTGCAAAACGATGCTTAATATGATAGCTACTCAAAGATTGACATGATATCTTGAAAACAATCGGTTTTTGAACGATCACCAATCAGGATTCAGAAAATAAAGACGAGCCACAGACGAAGTAATCCATCAACACAATTATATAAACAAAGCTCTTGCGACGAAAGATCTGTTATTTTTGTTTTTCTAGATCTTGTAAAAGCATAATATATGGTTTTTAGAGAGGCACTACTACTATAATTACTTGAAATAGGCGTTGAAGTTACCACATATAACTTCGCAAAAATATTTTTATCAAACCCGGCATTTTAAATTTGAATTTCGTCTTCCTATTCAGAGGTTGAACTTTTGGAAAATGGTATACCACAAGGAAATATTCTAAATCTAATTTCATTTGCTGTAATGTTGAATGATCTTCTAAATAGAGTTGATTGTCCAGCAGCACTTTTTGCTGACGATTTTGTTTTGTAGCGGAAAAATCAAAAATGGTAAATCATTTTTCACAGCATTTAAAGGAATTCAAACAAAGCATCTTTGTGATGTCAAAATCAGGGATTTAAAATCTCAGCAACCAAATCAGCTGCACTGCTTTTTCCCAAACGAAGAAAAATACCGTCCACGCGGCACATGCTAAACAACAGCAAAATTGCTTTGAAATCGGAATTAAAGCATCTTGATACCATATTTCAGAGTAATGGAAGTTACGATAAACATGTAAACCACATTGTTAAAAAGTGCAGCAATAGAATGAAAATATTACGGTTCTCACAGGAAACAACATGTAGAACATCTAAATCAAACTGTAGAACATCTAAATCACGATTTTTTTCGAACGAAAACAATAAAACAAAGTTATAGATTCCATTGCAATCATATCGGTTGCATGGAAAGTCTAAAATCGACAAAACAGAGCCAGACAGTAACACCTTGATGCTATAGTATTAAAGAGGATTTGTTATCGCTTCTAAATTGCTAATTTTATCATAGACGGATGGATCAAAGTCTAAATTTGAAACTAGCCAGGCAATTTATCTTTTCAGATCTAATGTAAAATTTTGTTTTAGAATAAATAACAATTCTATATTTTTACTGCAGAGCTGCAAGCAATTTTAATAAAGCTAGATTGATTGTTAATAATGAGGTGTGGAAAAAACGTAAGCATATCTGATAGCTCAAGTTCATTTAACAACCGGTTTTTCTTACAAATATCTGTTTTCAATTATTTACAGTAAGTTTCAATCATCGTAAACAGCAGTAGTTTGTTTACAAACCGATCATTGTTTGTTAAATAAATATTTAAAAAGAATTGGAATGTACGCAATAGGTCATTGCGGTGTCCCGGCAATTCAAAGTCGCAAATTCAAAGTCGACAATTTAAAGTCGAATTTAGTGAAGTTCCATTGCCACTTTAAATTTTTTTTTTTGGAATTGTCGACTTTGAATTGTCGGAGAACCGGTCATTGCTTTCCCCGAGATCAAGTTCCAGAAAACGATGATCATCTTTTGTTAAACTGTAATAAATTTATTATTTCCAGAACCAAGCTTAAACGCAATTGAGTTAGACAAGACAACCAGATCACTATTCTCCTATAAAGCAGGAAAATATCTCTCAGATTACTCAATCAAACTGGTTTAATATGGTAAATTGTTATATTTACTTTTCTGTGAATATTATCTTGTTCTTATGTCAGTGAAATCAAAATAACAAATGCGGAAATCAACGTACAAACTGAAATGAAATGTGTAAGTTATTTGCTTTATTTTTCTCACATACATTATTAGCAATTGATTGTGCATATTATTATTGGACGGCAGATATTAATGCAGATGACGTACATTCCAATATCTGTATATTTATCTTGACAAAACAAAAAATGATACATTTCAAAAAATTAGCATCAAATATAAATTAGCATTTATATTTGATGAATATGTATTTTCTTCTCTTTAATTTATTTTAGCGCTAAAAAACCTATGCTTTTGTAAAGCACCAAAACAATTATGATAATAGCAATCATATCAGTAGACGCCGGCTATGTTGCTATTTTTACAATATCAAACGTTTATCTCCTTTTAGTCTGATTCAAGGTTTTGCAACCAACTACGTAACACTTCAAGACAAAGCATCGCATCATTGGCAAGCACGCGCAATGAATTTCTTGTGTCAGCCCCATGCAGAAGTACTTGCTTGGGAAATGTTTTATTGGATTGACGATGTTCAGGTGCCGTTTGGGAAATAGGTGTGTAAAAATCTTACTGAACCTAGTATTTTGAGTTTTGATTATTTACAATAACAGCAATGCAAATAAGATTAAAAACAAATAATATTTTTAAATGAGGATATCATCCTACAACTGTGAAAGCAACGTAAATAATTGTCTGCAATCGATGTAAATCTGGTTGACAATTAAAAATTGCCACCATTTACTGAAACAATGGTGCTTTGTAAAATGAACGGTCATTAGTTAAAGGATAGTTTTGAAAATTAAAAATGAGAAAAATGAGAAAATACCAATTTATGTGCAGTAATGTTGTGACAAAAACTTTGCGTAACTCCATGCAAGTCAAAATGGCTAATTTTGCTACTATCACAGAGTTTTTATCTATGGGAGTAATTGTCGCAAAAACAATTGTTCTCAAAAAAATCATTGTTACTGCGAGAGATTCATGTGTTGATGATTGTGATCAAGTTATACAATCCGTACCTAGGCACCAGGGCCATTCTTCCGAAGCTTCATGTAGTAAGCATGCGACTTTCACATTTTTTAGAGGAGCTAAACTTAAATGAACTAGACCATAACGAGGGAGAAAAAAGTAGAGCTTGAAATTATTGAAAAGGCACAAAGCGGCTTTTATGCTGTCACTAACCGATCTGGGTTGAACTGAGGTGATTAAACACAGCATTGATATCGGAAATGCCATATCTGTACGTGTACAGTCTTGAAGAATGTGTACAAAACAAACACAAGAAGCGGATAAACTTGTTGATGTTATGCTACATAATTTTTACTAACACATCAAGCCGCCGTGGTCCAGACTTATTGTTTTGGTTAAAAAAAAGACGGCAGAGTCAGATTACCACGCTTTCCATCATTGCAATGTAGTTACTCCTAGCCTACAACAGACGACAGCCTTTGACCAGCTGACAGGGTGTGAGTTCTTTGCTCCCATGGAATTAAAATAGGGGTACTGGCAAATTCATTATACACGAAAAGCATAAGGAGAAAATAGCATTTACGTGCCGTAAAAAATTGTTTAGGTGCAATGTAATGCCATTGCGCTTGGCAAACGCGCCAGCAACACTTCAGCATTTGATGAGAATGGTGCTAAATGATATTTAAGACTACTTAGATGATATTATCCTTTACGCCCGCAGTATTGATCAGCACTTGTGTAATCTGAATTTGTTTTTGTTTCGTCTTGATATGTATCGCTTGAATCCAAAGCTTTAAAATTGTAATTTTTTCAAACGTAAAGTGAAAGTTTTAGACCACATAGCATCAAAATCGGCAGTTTCATGTGACCCCGAGAAAGTGGCTTGCGTGAGGTACCAGGCAACGCCCCAATTACTAGAAGGCAATTCTTGGGTCTTGCGTCATATTATAGAAAGTTTGTAAAAGATTTCGCAAAACTACTGTAACTATATCGATCTATGACTTAACTAAAAAGTACTCCTGGCAATTCCAATGATCAATGAATGCAATGACGAATTTTTGTCTCCAAAAACTTAGTCAACATCTGTTTTTGTAAATGGGAGAGGGTGTTGCAAGCTAATTTAGTCACATGTTGTCTTAATAACACAATACACTCACGGTCGCATACCGGTACCCTGCACTCGGTGCGTAAATCAAGCTCATAAGGTGTGGTGTGAGTGGATGAAAAGGATTGTATAGCAGTAGAGCTTTGACATGTGTAACGTTAAGAGGCCAGCAGTGTGCTATTGCTTCTAGAATAGCATTTGCTCATCTGCTTTTACTCTGATTCAAGACTTAACAACTAATACTTTAAGAAATAGAAATATCACTCAATAATTCGCAAGGCATTAGCGCGACCAGAAGCAGTTTTTTCTGGGGGAGGGCAAATATCGGCAACATTTTTATGACTTCTTATTTGGTTCGATATTTTTTTGTTGCCAAGTTTAGTTAATTTGTGCCTAAAATTTGTTAGATAATCTTTTTTGAGGTCGACTTTAACACCTTCGCCTTTATCCAGTTCAAAAAAATTGGGTACGTGACTCCTTTAGCTACGACCATGCTGCAAGGTGAGGTAATGTTCTTCTGATCTAAAGTATAGCTAGCGTTATAAAAAGAAGACCATATCTTTAACTAACAGCTTAATCTTTGGGTTTGTATTCCTTAGAAGGGCGAGTTTCTTGTGGTTTTAATTTAACTGTTGTAAGCTTATTCTTTTTGGTTTTACGAGTTATTTTTATGTACGATTATGAATGACGTATTTTCCTGTAATTTCAATGTCGATTAGAAGCTCAATACTTTTGGTATCACTGATTCAAGGAGATAAGAAATTTCTAGATTATAAGCAAGATAGCAAAAATCGGTTTTGAGTCGCCGCATGCACAAACACGATGCCACGCTCTGTTCTCTATGTCTATGGCATAGAGAACACAAATAGTATGGCATAGGGCCTATAATATACTATTTGTGTTACACTTAGATGAGCCTGGAAATTTCTGCAAGCTCAATTGAAATGAGAAAAACGATGTTTTTGGAGAAAACGAAGACTCCACAAAACAAGAAAATTGACTTTTTATCCTTTCACTATAACCAAGTTCAGAAACAGATCCCTTATATGGCACATTTGTTTCATGCTATGTTAAATACGTAAACAATCGGGAGATCGTCAAAAAGATATCTAAACCAAGCGCGTCACAAAGATTTTTGTAACAGAGAGGTAGCTGCAGCCAGCTGAGCATAATTATAATAGAGTCTTAAAAACAAAATTTTCTGCCTTTCTTGAAGTGTTTTCTGGTAACCCTTAGTTGAGTGTGTCTCTACAAATAAGATCTTCATCTTTAGGGTGTCAAGGTGTCACAGCTAAGAAAGCTTTATTCTCTTTTGCCCTCCAGTTGCGCTTATGATCTGTAATACATCTAAAGTGAAAGTATTGAATCTTGTTTACAACTCCACTTGGGTCAGTTAAGTTTAAAAAGTTGCAATGTACGTTGAAATCGAATTTAAAATCCATTTACACTTGTAGATAATTGAATGCGCGTTATGACATCACAAAACACGTCAATGACATTGTGCGCCACAAAATGCTTCGGAAAGTTTTCCTATTTTTCAGCATGCGCAATTAGAGTAAAATCTAGAACACGTGGCAAGCCACTTAGGTGTCTTCAAATTGACGCGATAACACGCAACGGATTGATGTTGTGCACGTGCCAATTGCTGGTCGCATGTTTGATAATTATCTGCGGATTATGAGTAAGTCAAACAAAGCAATTTCAGTTGGCAGCAGGGATTTTTCGTCCAATTACCTCATACTCTAACCTATGTAAAATTAAGAAAACATTTTCTCTGCCGATACACAAGTTTGAAAAGTCCATCCGATGGAAAAGAGACTACGCGTAACAAAAGAGTGGTAGTACAAGTGCTAGTAACGTAATTTTTTTGTAAAATGTGGAATTGATTAAGTCTCTTCCCCCGAAACTCGCCGCAACTAACTCGTCTAACCAGACAATTTGAAAATTTTTTTTTCTTTTTACGGCGATATTTAATTGTCAAACAGAGTGATCTCACATGTATAGTAATGCAAGAGGCCAGCGATGCACTTAGCAAACTGCAGACAGTGACACTGGCTTCGCAGAGGTTGACAGACCATCCACTACAGTGGACCTAGTATTTGGTCCCACAAGTGTGACGGTCTAAGCTATGCTTTATTAAAAGCCTATAGCTTCTTATTGGTCACCAACTGCACTGAAGAGTGATCTCAGTTTAGCTACTGCCTTGTAAGAGTAACATTCAATAATACTCAACCAACAGTTAGGCTACGATTACTTCACCTTTCGACTTATTTCGCAATTTTTAAATAACACAATCATCTTTGTTCTTGTTTCCTGTCACCAACAGTTATGTTCATTAATCTTGATACTAATTAGTGATTCTTATGCGACATGTTGAACAGCTGCCAAAACATTACTTCTTTTGTAATGGTAAGTCCCTGACTACATTCTTCCAAATCTTTATTATTCGAAAAGTAGTCAACAATTTAGAAGTGTAAACAACTGCTTTTAAAATGCGTTTGCATTCTTCAGACTCGCAAAACCACGACAGTGAGCTAGATCAAACTGTCCAGACCTGCCACGCGGTTGATGACAAGTTCCATGATAGACCTAGGCTACGGCTGATATTAGGGTATCTTTACTTCCAGAAAATTTGTTTTTACAGTGCTTAGTAAATTCCGAAAAGCAGAAGAAATCTTAAAGTAGCCACATCGCATGATCACAAACAGTAAGACATTCAATTGTAGTTGGTTGTGCCGCGGGTTTTCCATTTTGGTTTTGACAACAACGTAAAAATTTCGGTTTCATGTGTGGGCTATCACCACAATTTAGAGAAGAAACGAAACGACTTCTACCACAAGTTGATCTTCATAAAAAAAAGATCTTTCATAACAAAGAGAACAAAAAGACCTTTGACCTCAAAATGATCTCATAAAAATTGCGGGCGAAAGTTTCTACCACAAGTTGATCTTCATAACTTATGACATTTCATTAAAAAAGTGAAAAAAGATCTTTTAGCACAAAATAATTTTCAAAAAATTTGAGTGAATCTAAACATAAAAAAGAAAGGACTCTACCACACGCTGATCTTCATGAAAACGACCTTTCCATTAATAAAGAGAATAAAGAGGCCTTTCACCATAAAGTGATTTTCAAATAAAAATTGTTATTAACATACAGCTAGGAACGAAAGAGCTTCTACAACAAGTTAATTTTTAAGCAAAATTGTTTGATTTATAATGGAAAAAAAAAGCTTTTACCACAAAATGATCTACAAAAAGAAATTGTAATTAACTCAAACGCAGTGATGAAAAGACTCCTACTACAAGATGATCTCAAAAAGGTTATCATCCTTAAATCTAACTTCAAATTTGGCGCTCTCCCCCGTTAAAAGTTTCTTGGCATTGGTTATGACCCCCATAAAATTGTGCTTTGATTAAAAGAGTGTAAGTTCAGCGTATGCCATGAAATTTAACCAACAGCGCTTTTGAAATTGTGGCTGAACCAGCGCAAGAGTTGGCCTGTAATGCCCATCAAAACATCTTTTATTCCTGCTTATCTTGGCATTCATGTCTCACCAAACCCTTCTTCAATGAGTACTGTACAGAAAAAAGTTGCGGTTTAAAGATTTTTTTCTTTTTAGTCGTCTAAATTCCAAGCGTTTTCGGCAATCTAGATGCATTTGCATTAATGCAATGTATCCGCATACTATTTTTAATGAATTTGACGTGGAATCGAGATTATTATCTTTCCTACCCATCGTTGGCATTTTACTGTCAAAAATCGCTCAAAGCGTAGAATATAAGTAAACTAAGAGGTGTAGGCTACATGAAGAAAGATATATTCCATTAAGACGTAAAACATGAAAGACTATCTCGATCGATTTTTGATTTGGCGTTCTCGAATACAAATGTCAAGGCAAAGCGTTATTCACGCCGGCGGCGAGCATCGCAATGTATTGAACCCAACTTGTAATCACAAGTCTGCGATTCAGCACTCAGTGAGGAGTTGTTCACATGCGACTTTGCCAACGAGGACAATTTATCTCTTAGCTCAAATAAAATCTTGCTTCTGCACAATAACACATATGGGTGCCTGCGGACTCAAACCACGAGCATATTTTGTGGTCTCCAAATTCTCCACTCATCTCATGTTTTCAAGTTCTCATCATTTTCATAAAGGATTTAAGAGTATTAAACCGATTAAAAGTAGTTATTAAAAAGATGCCAATTTTAGCGAGACTTCTACATATTTTGATTTTAACCAGTGCATGCCCAATAAAATCTTGAGTGATGTCACACAACCCAGGCTTTTTATAGCGTCTTTCAATACTAGCCTGTAACAACAAGCTGAGTTGCTGCCCACTTAGCGATGTAAATTCACATTGCATCGCCATGAGATTAATAACTGTTTGAAAAAGTAAAGTATTGTTTTCTTAGGGTGTCGCGCAATAGAATTTTGATTCAGTCAGCATCGTCCTTACACTTCCTCACGAGAATAGTATTTTCAATTTAGGCGACATAATGTATCCCTTAAACAAGTTGTCTGACATCTTCACTGAGACCTTCATTATTGTTCAATACCAAATATCTAATCTATCAGCTGTACTGGGTGTTCACAAAGTCTTTAGACAATTTTATAAATTTATTAAAAAATTATAAGAAGTGCTATCAAAATAATATCTTTTCGCCTATTAATCAGTTGTTTTCAAAGTTTTTAATAATATCACTTTTTTTTTATTTAAGAAATGAATGAGATAAATACAATACTTGATTTCCAACCCTTGCAAAAACTGACTACTCCACAAGAAAAAGCGCAATGTGCACAATAAGCACAATAAACCAAAATTTCGTTTTTCGGTTTATCAAAACGAAATTTGATATTCAAACACAAAAAAATTCCACAGCTAAATATGCAAAACGGGCTCCAGCACGTCTGTCGATTCACAATGGGCATAAGCAGTTTATGGAAACGGGAACGTTGCCACATAAACCGAGGAATGAAAGGCCAAGAATTTCTTTAGAAGGCATCGAGCGTATTCGTCAGTTATTTAGTCGTAGCTCAACAAAGTCCATCCCACTTTCTTGTGGGGCTACGTGAAAGATGTTGTGTACCGCACCAAAAAAAAAGGACATAAGTAACCTTCAGGAAAGAATAACTACCGCTGTGGAGACAATTGATGCAGAAATGTTAAGAAGGACGTAGACTAAAATTGAATATCGTTTACATGACCTTCGAGCTACAAATGGGGCTCATATAGAAATTTATTAATGCTTTGAATAAAAACTTGACTGTTTGCTTGATATCATTTAAACATTTCAGAGATTTCCAGCTTGAGTTGTATTATCAATAAATTTTTAAAATTGTCTGAAGACTTTGTGGACACCCTGTATATCCACCCCACTTCTTATTCGAAACAACTATAAAAATATTCACTATCAAACTTGATCTCATTTGCACTACCAACTACAACATTTTCACATTCACTCGGCCTTAACGGCTTACAATTACTAATTGTAATCATACCCCGTACCAAAAAAAGCAGGCACATTTTACTACTAGGCCTACCTATTCTCTACAGTTTTGAAAATAATTGATCACATATGTTCTAAACGAAGAACATTCTAAATGTTCCAGAAGATTTTGGCAAAAACCTAGAAGGCCAGTACTATAATGTCATAAGCGCAAATTTGCACAATTTCGTACCTACTAAGGTTACGTCACAATCACAATCTTATAATCAAAATGTGGTAAACAAGTTTCACGGAATAATCTTTTACTCAAAGCCTAAATAACAGTTTTTAAAACCGCTACAAATTATTTTTCGTGTTATAGGAAAAGCTATTATAACTTGGCTTTAAAAAGTTAAAATACTGTAGGCAATCAATTGTTATTACCACTTCTTAACCGCATTAGCCTTCTATACTTAGACGCCAAAGTATAACGAGCAATGGATTTAGGAACTTAGGGGGCCCTAGGCTAGATTTATTAGGGACCCCCTAAGTGCTCAAGGTTTGCCAGCCAGCTGCGCAAAAACCCCAACGGAGTTTTATTGAATGCACAATCTTGTCTCTATACTAATGACCTGCACTCCAAATGAAGCACTTGAAACAATTCTGTCTCAAAAAGTAAAAGTGAGCGGATAAGCCTGTGTAGCAGCAAATTTCTGCGTGTGGAGTATCTGTTTCTAGTCTGTGTGGCGTTTTCAACCTCATCAGTTTCTTTGATTTTGTGTTGATTGTGGTATTTTTAAAAATAAGGCCTCGTGTTTAGTACTTTCAATTTCAAGCTTAGAAGGTGGAAGGTGATATAAAAGGTAGTTAGAATATGTTCTTTCTACAGACTTATCAAGTTTTATAAAAATTTGTAAAACCATAAAGAGGGCCTCTCAAAAGAGAGGCCTGTAGTAAGTGCATACCTTGCGTCATCCTAAATTCATATCTTGTAACGGCACTTTAAGTAAGCTGCCACAAGTAAAAAATATTCGTAACCAGCATTGATTTTTTACTCGCTTTACCTTTTGGGCTTGGCGGAATATTAGATTGATAGGATTCTGAAAAAAATCAAAACTTTCTACGATCTGGTCCAAATGACAAAACGAGAACAGCATCGAGTTTGTGGCAAGACACAATAGATAAGTCCAGAGTTGGGCAAATAAAAACGCTGAATGCAAGGGCGTAACCAGTTAGCCCGATGGCAAACTGCACCGCAAACACGATATTGTATGCTGTAGAGAACTATGTCACCACAAACCATGCCGAAACAAGGAATTAATTCAACTATTCACTGTTTTGCATGTATCCGGCAAGGTTAATTCCGAGTCAGGAGAATAAAAATAGCACAATTATCTACCAATACGTTTGTTTTACAATACACAACACGGAAGAAGATAACGACTAAAATACCATCGAGTCAGACGCTTCCTCGATTACTCGTTTTTTTCAGTAGAATAAATGTTATGCTATTTTCAGCTTTAGAAACTTCTAGATGTTTTTAAATAATTTTGGAAACTTACGAGCTATAAATATTTTAGTGAAAATCATTTCGATAATGATGATAATCGTAAATCACTTGATAAAATCGTAAATCATCACGACTGCTCCTCAAAACAAGTGGAAAACAATAACATCTCGATCAACACTTGAACAAATTATAACAACACTTTTCTAGTGATTAATTTTCAACAGTCATGCAAAAAGTATTTTAAATATATTAACTACAAGCAGTTTTAAAACCACTAGACCAATAAGAAGTGATACTGCAAATCGAATTAGCAAGTGTGCAGTCGGCAACAATCTCTTGAAAAACCAAACATCAAACAAGTGACAGCTGCAAACTCGGTTGGCCAATCACCGACAGATCATTAATGGCCAAGAGATGAAGTAAGATCTACCACACCAAACAAGAGTTTGGGGTCCGCTCCTAGTCTTTGGTATGGCTCGACAATGGAATTAAACTCAGGTCAACTGACTGCGAAGCGACAGAACGCTTTATCCACACTATCAAAGCGTTTAGTTTTTAGTTGTAAACTCTTAGCTCAATTTGAAACCATAGGAAAACGTTACAAATTATCAAGTTCTTTCTGAAGCATAAATTGATCGTACGTTGCACTATAAGTATGTACGCTAGCGTTTACGCAGCATGATCACGTGACCCGCGTTTCACTCTTCTGCGTTCACAATTTATCAGCTTCGAAATTCTATGATGTGCAAATATCGCCAGACGTTTTGCTACAAAAACAATGTAGATTTTGAAATACTAGCTGCCACAAATCATGTGCAAGATAATAATATTTAATCACGCGCATGCCATTCACCAATGGTTTTGTGCTACACATAAGTGTAGATTATCACATTCTTTTTTACATCAACTGAGTGAATGAGAAAAAATGAAATACACATTTCATTTGACTTTTTTGGAAATGTCGTTTTAGCAGAAAAATAGTCACTGAATAAAATTTGTCATTTTTGAACCCCAATGCTCGTAGGTCAAACAAATACATGTACAACGACACAGGTGTGTCTCAGGCCAGGGCGATGATATTGTGCTCGTGAAAACTAAAACTTGTACCATGTCACCAATGTAGAGTAGCTTGAACAGTAACTACGAATCAATTGTGATGAAAATTCCGATATATTTTACGCAATCGGAAGCTTCCAACGTGTTTTGCTATCTTATGACAAAGATGTAGAAGTTTATGGCAGTAACCTTTTTGTGATAATTTTGACCCACTGTGAGAAATTTTTCCATGTGTCTTTCGAAAGCATGAAAAAGTATTGGCATCAAAGGAAAGCCTTTTAGTTCGGTTTAGAATAGAAATCAAAATTTCTTTATAAACCATCTGGCCCGCATTTTTCAACTGAACGCGACATGCTTCCAGCAACTGCGACATTTCATATTATAAGTCATAACACATTATGTAATCACGCATCTCAAACGTTAATGCTGTCATAAGATACTTTTTAAAAGTTTAAAACTTTTAAGTACATTTAATTACATTAACATGCTCCATTTTGTCAGTTTTTAGTAGGTTATATTGAGTAAATTTTAACGTACAAGCTACGTACCAAGACTATAAGCCTACAACTATAAAAAACTCTCAAAGTCCTCATGTTCGTAATCACAATAAAAAACTTTTTCCACGCATGGCAATTGATATTTCAAGTGTTACGTGCTGTTTGTCTCTTAAATACGAAGAAATAAAAGCAAAGTGACTAAAGATTTAATAAATGCAATGCAGAGAAATTTATTCTTGGCAACAGTGCAACGTGCAGAGAGGAGCAGACTACTTGAACGAACTTATTTCTCATTTGAGCTATCATAACTGCTTTCACAGAAATCCAAAATAATCTAAAATGAGTTGTCTTCCTCACTTTATTGAACCGAAGCCGCCATAACACCTCACTTTAAGAGTGAGGTGTTCAAGCACCGACCAACAACCATTGATAGACTGAAAGCCGCCATTTGCAAAACAATAAATGAAATTCCACAAGAAATGATTCAGAGGGCGATGGAAAACTTTAGGATACGCTTACAGCAGTGTATTGCAGTTCAAGGGGGCCATCTTGAAGACGTTATTTTTAAATAATAGTTTACACAAAATGGCAATCATATAGCATTGTTAAGTATGTAATAAAATTTTCATAAAAGCTTTTCTTGTCTATTTTTTCGAAAAGTGAAATGTGGGAGGTTTTTCTGCCCCACCCTATATAAACTCAAACATCAAAATATGTAAAGTCAGTAATCGAAACACCTAGCGTCTATTTTAGCAATCAGACCGTGCTACTAAAGTCGATCTCCACCGAGTCACTTTTCTCCTCAACTAAAATACTCCCAAGTATTTTTCTTTATTTTATGAACGATGGGAACAGCAGTGGGAGTAGGATTCAACGCAGTTGGATCTTTGTTGACCTGCATTGAAAAAAAGCCATGTTGTAAATAAAACTTACAACTTTTTCTCAAACTGTGAGGCATTTGTTGAAGAAGATGGATGTCAGAGTCCTCTTTTGATTTAAATGCTCTATTATGCACACAGATAGATCCAGAAAGCCATAAATCTTGATAGAAAAGCGGCTTTTACAATATTTTGAGGGTGTTTCTCAAACAAGTTTTTCGCATTATTTTAATCTTTCCCTCCCTCTGGATGTACTAATGATCGGGAAACCTGCACCTCATTTAGCCGGCACTTATTATATTGAGCCCATAATCAGCAAGAAAAACAAGAAATACTTGGGCGTAAGCACAGTATATATATATAATTTATCTTTTGCTTAAGCTGAACCAAAGTAAAAGTTGAGTTAACTCTGCAGCGCCACTGCATGGAGGTTACTACGCAATCTTATTTCACAAGCAGTCACATGAATGGTCTACATTTATTTTGAAAATATATTTTGAAAAATAAAGTATGCAGGTACGAAAAGAGCAAAAATCAATGATTAACATTTTTAAAGAATTCCATTTTATTGGTAGCAAATGCATCAACGAATAACAACAGAAAGCAATTCACATATCCACAGATCAACCACTCAAATAAATTAAATGACGAAATTACAAATTAAGTTCTAAATATTGGCTATAAATGATACACGACTATTGTCTAGTAAGTTTTTAAACACATTCCATCAGCTCTGTTGATTATCTTTTCTTGCAATAACCATGTAATAACCGAGCACCGGTGTTTCGCGTGCAACTTAAGGGCTTCTTCATTTAATTTAAAACTATTGTTGGATATTTTTCCTTACACGTGACTTTTAGTTTTAATTGGCAACTCTGCTAATGCAAGTTGCTAGATTGCGTAATTACATTTCTTTGTTTTGCGCTCAAAAGGCGTGGCTCGCTTCTAGATCGACGGTCAGATCGTGATACAGTAGGCGCCGCTTATTATGACCACGGATAATATGACCAGCCGCTTATTATGACCAATTTGGTACCGTCCGGAATTTCTCCATTTAAAATTTTGCGTTTAATATGACCAAATTTCGGATAATATGACCAGCATTTTCTCCATCTTTCTTGTTACAGTACAGTATTTTTTCCCGCAACGCACTTATAACTTCGCCTTTTCAACATATTATTACACACTGTACTAAATTTTACCGTCACTTGTTGTGCTAAAGTACTGTACTTTGTTTTACTGCCAACGCCACACTGTTACTTCGGATAAACGATGAATTTGACGGTATTTGGACTTCTTGTGGCTTACGGCGTCGATTCAGGAGCTGTTATGGCGGCTTCGGTTTTTATAACCATTCGTATATTATGACCAAAATGGTCTGGTCCCAAGGTGGTCATATTAAGCGGCGTCTACTGTACTATCAGACTAGGTTTTGTAGTGTTTTTGGTTAGTTAGGTATCAGAGAACTTCATACTGTCATTTAACTTCATAGGTTTGATAATTGTTTTTTCTTTGTTGGACAGAAATTTGGTATACATGATTATGCATTAGTCAGTTGCTTCCGATTGCTTGGCTGAACATTTCTGGTACGTTTTGTTTTTCTTTCTAGTTCCTAGAGTAGATGCGAGCCGATTCTTACTAGTTTGGTTTGTTTAGAAACCGTCACCAATTATCGCCGGCGACTAAGTGCTGAATACACCAAATCGGATTTGGTGAGGTTGTTCATTGTGGTGACGCGTTGCAGACTGCAGACCAACTAAACGATTCCTTGTTATAAATTTTTAAGTGCGCCAAGCCACTGCAGAATAAATTTATAATAACTATTTTCGATCAAAGGCTAAGAGGCACCTGCGCACTTGGATGGTTCTTAAAAACTTTGTTTGAATTTATTGATGGCAGGAGTTTAAACTGTGCCATTCGGGAAAAAAACACCACGTGCGAATTATTTTTAACAAATCTTTATATGTAGGGGTAACTCAAGCCCCTATATTTTACACAGGGGATCAAGTGGCTAAAACAGCCATATCTCGCATACCGCGATTCTTGTACCAAAAGATGAGAAATATGTGGTTTTCTCTCCAACTTTAATACATTTTAGAGCCCTAGTTAGTCTTCATTTCCAGTTAGGTAAAAAAATCAGCTTTAGTTTCTGGAAGAAATTTTTTGGCATTGTGCTTTTTCATGTCTACAACTCAGATGGCGACACCTCTAGCAGGGCGTGCTGGTTGTAATGATCGTCATCACAGGAAATCAATAGTTGAGTATGAGAAAATCGACGAAGAAATTTCAATGACTGCATCAATAATGCAGTTGGCTTACGTGTGGTATTTGTCGCAGGAGCTAATTGGTTGATAGTAGTGTTTCATCAGAAAAAGCTCAATGAGGATCCATCGAAGACAATAGAAATGTAGTTAACAACAATCAATGGTTGTGAGCTGAAAGATTTTTTAACATCGATGTGAAAAAATTTGTTCCAGAAACTAAAGCTGATTACTTTCTTTCAAAAAAATCCAGACTTCGGAAACACGGTGGTGATTTTCAGAATGGCTTTGCAATCGCGACAGAATTAAAGGTGGCTAATAATCATCACAAGCACAGTGCGCCATTATACATTATATATCATGAGCACTGCAAATTACGATTATTGAAAAAGATAAGTACCAGCTCTAGTGCCTCGTGCAAGTCGTTCAGCAGCATAGAAGAATACTTCCCGACAACAAAACAAAACTTTTATGCATCAAATAACTGCCTGAATGAACACCGAACAACTTCCGTTACGTTCATAGGCGTAATAAAGTTTTTGTTTTGAGATGAGTTGAAGCGCCTCGTCCTTTGTCACCCCCTTAAATATGTGGGTATGTTTTCAGACATTTCTTTATGTTGTTCCGATTTTGTAGCTTGCCTGAGTAGTGTGTAGTCGTTGTTAAAACATGGATTTAGTTCAATGAGATTAGTACAGTACAACTTGTACATGTTTGAATAACTCGAACAGCAATTTTGATAAAAACTGCACTTTTTTTACCTATCTAGAAATGAAGACTAACAAGGGCTCTAAAATGTATTAAAGTTGGAGAGAAAACCACATATTTCTCATCTTTTGGTACAAGAATCGCGGTATGCGAGACATGGCTGTTTCAGCCACTTCATCTCCTGCGTAAAGTATAGGGGCTTGAGTTACCTCTAAATGTAAAGATTTTTTTAAAATAATTCGCACGTGGTGTTTTTTTCCCGAATGGCACAGTTTGAACTCCTGCCACCAATAAATTCAAACAAAGTTTTTTAAGAACCATCCAAGTGCGCAGGTACTAAATAGCAAAGGAAAAATGGCCGAAAGCCTTTGAACGAAAATTCGACGTTGAGTACCCTGCACGCATTGGAATATAACAACTGACATTGGATCCCAAGTAGCGTAGACAAGTAAGCAGAGCGCCGTAATGTGGCGGAAATGGTCGAATGATTGTAACTACAAACCTCACCATGGCTCTGTTGTTGTGTTCTAGAAAAGGCACCTTGCGACAATTTCCCGCGTTTGTCTACATTGTTTGAGGTAGAGAGCACTAAGCGTCTCGGCTCGGCTCCCCGCAATGGGCTTCTGCATGGTGACCTCAATGAGAGTCTGAGCTCAAGTAATTCTATGCGGGACAGAACTAATCGAAGGATTTTGTTTCCATGGTCTGAGCATGCAAATACATAAGCAAAATCAATTCAATTGACTGAAAAAATTGAAGACAAAATCTAATCGCAACGACTTTGGTTTGTGTGGCAGTAGTTGTTTCTGACTTAGCAATAAAAGACTCAAAGTTTAAAGCTCTGTCAAGTTGCAGACGAACCTTGTTGGGCAAGAGTTTTAGAATTCTAAACGCTGCGTTGAATCGAAGGCAAATGGATAGAGGCAAACACACAATGAACTAGCATGCCTTAGCCAGCATTACGGAAAAGAACTAAAAATCAAGTTTCTAAGCAACAACAATCAAAACTGATATTACTGAGCGTAATCTTCCTGCACTTTTTTCTAATAATTTTAAAAAGAACTAAAATATTTCAAATCAATGAATAAATGATAACGACAAATGAAGCTAAAATATAAATTTGCCAATTGCGCAACCTACAGCAGTGCTTTTCAATCGAATGTATAGCATACACCAGGGTGCTGCAGAATATTTCAAAGGTGTACTAACCCGAGGTCGTGCACAGGCTTTTGAAAAAGAAAGGCCTTCTTCTGGAGAAAAATTTTGAAAAAGAGAGCTTTTCAACCAATCTCTCCCAAAAACGTCACCATTCTAAAATTGGATGGCAAAAATGCAAAAATCAATGCTACAAAATAGGGGCCTCCGAAAAAAAGGTCTTGTCCTTTATATTTCAACGGCGAAAAAGTCAACCGCAAGACAAAATTTGATTTTCGCAAGAAAATGGTTCCATGTTAAACAAATTTTTTGAAAACTGCTATGAGTGTGCCATTACAATCAAGGTTGAAGACCCTTGATCTACAGTGTATTTCGTTATATTACAAATGCAGGTAATACAGCAATATAAGCTTCTCTTTTGAAATTAACTAGTGTAGCGATTAAATGAAAATTTGGTTATATAGGACTTTATCTGCTAAAATACAAATGTTTTTCAAAACAATAGTCTAGTCTAATTAAGCTTGCGCATGTAAATGGTTACTAAGCGCCAGTTACGCAACGGTTTGGGAAGCAAAAGAAACAAACTTTACTAGGGACGTCGTAGTGGTAATTGTGACAGACGACAAGATCTCCAGTTACCTCAAGTTACACAAAAATGCTTCCTGATACAATTCTTCTTGTTGCAGGAGTGTTTTCAAAACCATTTAAACCAAAATTATCTTTACCGATAGAGGTGCTTCGAACCGACCTGCACTAGACCATCATCGTGCAATTGCGATTGTGATGGAAAATCAGTCTTTATTAAGCAAAGCAGTGCTCGACAACCAGTAGATTTCAGAATCCACAGCAGAATTAAGGGTACCATGAACTTGAAAAACTATTTGAACGTACGTTTTACCCATCCTCAATATAATTATGAGATCTGATTGTAGGTGGAAACTTTATTCTGGAGAGGAACCCGCAAATTGGGAAAAAAGTCGAAGTAAGCAGCCGAACTTCGTAAGTGCAGGTGTGCCAACGAGTGAAGAAACGTTTTAAAGCATAGACCTATAGAGGAATGGTGGCTTACACGAACAACAAGTTTTTCTTACAATGGCAAGTTATTTCATGCTTTGCGCTTACCTAATGCCACTGCTAATTGCTATGCTTCCGAAACAAAATTTGTAATTTGTAACTATTCCATATAATTCCTGCTCTTACATTCTAACTTTGTAGCGTCTCCATTTCCGCCCCTGCCGTTTTCAATAAGATAAAAAAATATAAGACCAAAATCGAACCTGGATTCAGTTACTGTATATGACAATGTATAACAAAAGAATATATAAATAATCGTCAGTTAATTAGTGTCTAATATTCAAATCAAATACGGCAACGTATGCCGTAACTAATCTTTCGGCGCAATAGACTTAAATATTTATAAATTGACGACTTGCTTCGTCCAACTATTATTTGATGTAAAATTTACTATCAGCCACAACTACGGCGCAGTTGAACATGGTATGGGTTATATTTACATCATCTGACCATCTGGAGTCACAACAAAGTCCTATGATCTGTTCCAATTTTGGTTTAAATATTCACAATTCGATGAATACCAAGTGGAATTGCGATTTCAGCACAGCTCAATAAAAAATGACTTTTGTTATTTTGCCCATGTTATTTTATTACTTTTATGATAAAACGCGATCACTGAATTCAAAACCGGCAGCAAAATATTGCTAAGGTACCTGCAGCTAATAGGGCCCACTAATTTGCAAGAGGCATTAACTTCCCCCGCTTTTATCTTTCTTGATTGGGCAGATAACTTGACGTAAATGTATCAATATCTTGATTATTACAACAGGTTTTGATAGCAAACGATTCTAACTTTCATCCATCAAGGAGATCTGGCTTCTAGGCCCTATTTGCTGCATATGCATTACAGGCTTTTGATATGTTATGATTAAAATTCTCAAGACTGGCGACTACTTATTGACGATTCCACCAGAAGCTTGAAGTGCGTTTTGTTGCGCAACGGAAACAAGTATGCTTCCCTTACGATTGGTCACTCAAAGAATACTCAAAAAAACTCAAAGAATACGCTACTATTAAACGCATGCAGAAAAAAACAAGGTGTTGTGGTACCGTAGGTTAATTTGCATTGATCTTAAAATGATCAATTGTTTACTTGGGCCACACAGTGTTTACACCAAATATCCCTGTTCTTTGTGTTTGTGGGTTAGCTGAGTACGAGATGACCACTGAGTAAAGAAGTAATAGCTGATAAGAATTGATTTGACACTTGGTAAAGCCAATACATGTATTATCCATGATTATCTTGTCCACAGAGAAAAGATTACCATTCCTCTACTCCATATCACAATAGGTTTAACGGAGCAACTTGTGAAGATAATGCCAGTTGATGGTTGCTGTTTTGTTACCTTTACAGATTTTTTTCTGGAACAAGTAACGAAAGACTTAAAGTAGAGGTGTTTGATGGTCTACAAATAAAAAAGTTTATCAGGGATCCAGCTTTTTCCAGCGCATGACTGGAGTCAGCTGCTTGAGTTTTCTTTTCTCTGATTGTTAAGAATATTTTGAGAAATAACAAGGCAAGCAATTGTAGTGACTTTGTTCAGAATATGCTCTTCAAACGCAAAGCATCAAAACCCATTTTTTTAGTCATTAGGATATATTTCCAGAAAACCTTGAGAACTTTCAAGCAAAGAGCAAGGGGAAAGATTCCAGTAGATATTTTGTATGTCCACTAGGATATCTTGAAAGGTGGGATATTCATGTGATGATAGATTACTGTTTGACACTTTAGCGCCAACGTCAACTTGCCTCTTACACAGGAAAATCTTACAAAAGACGATGTGTTTTTGATGACTGATTTCTTGACCAGCAATGTTTTTTTAACTTGTGTGTGCGGTTAACTAGATTTAAAGATTTAGTTTAAAATTCTGCTGCTTTGTGTGAGTCACATTTATTAGCTGCTATGCAAATTTGATGAATCTGCTAATGATTTACAAAATTCTTCACATTGATATCAACACGTGTATTGTTTTATGCAAACAAATACTTTTTGACAATAAGCGATGACAATTCTTACTAATTCCGTTATAGTAACGCCAATTATGCAAGCATTTGCCACAGATAGAGTGAAAAGTATACCCAATTACAGCATTACCATAAAAAATTATCATCACTGTATTAAAAATTCTGGTTGTCGTGTAAACCAAGACAAACCTATTATCTCAAAAATAAGAGCTAATCTGATAAAACGGACGTTGTTTACGGGATCAGCCCCCCAATGTACACTAAAAATAATAAAAAATCTTTGGCCAATAACATAAGTGTTGTTCTATGATCAACTAACTAAAACAGATGCTAGAGTTTTTGCGATAAATTGACATCGACAAACTGTAGTGTCGGAAAGGAAGCAGAGTGGGTTGGGCGCGATTGCGATCACTGTGCTTCTGAATCTCACAATGGATACGTAGATGTTCTCTTAAAAAAAAACATTTTATTGCCATTGCTCTTACTTAGCTGCACAGCTTGAAATTTTCATAGTATCCTGGCAGCACTAGCAACTCAGAAGTGATTTGAACACAATCTATCTCAGGCACAGGAGTGGCCAAAGTTTTTTATGCATGAGCCGCATTCAAGAACTTTGAAATGTTTGAGAGGTGCAAGATGGTCCAAGTCATAAATAAGCAACAAAAATCAAAATAAAGCAATAGTTTATTCAAATTTCCAAGTTGTTGGCTGTGACCAGCTGAACAGATAATAACTGAAAAACGCTATATACTACAAAAACCTTAACTTCATTCTCATTGCAATGCTAATTAAATATTACTTACTAGTCAGGTAATGGTTGCAATCAATTTTATTTCGCCAAACCAATAAGTGATTATCAACACCAAAACAAAAACTAACTCGTGACGTCATGATGTTGTGTCATCCCGTAAATCTGAACAAGAGCCCAAAACTTGAGGTGGTAGAGTCATATGTTGCTCGCGAGCTGCGGTTTGGCCACGTCTGATCCAACATAATCGACAAAAGGTTTTCCCTCAACAAAAGAATAAATACGCAAAACAAAGTATTGCACAAAACACTTAACATTTAGCAAAACGATTTCCAACGCACTTTTAAAATATAACCCTAGGTTTGAACTGACTGATTTACCCCAAAATATGTTATTGCAATTCCAATAACTTTTTGTAAATTCAAAGAGTCAATGCAAGTCTACGGATCTTTAAATTTGTAGGTCAAACAAATTTTTGCTCATGAAAAAATTAAAGAACAGTGCTATGGGCAAACTGCAGATAGTGACACTGTTTCGACCTATCAGGTCTCTTCAGTGCAGTTGGTGACCGACAAGAAGCCAGAGGCTTGAAATAAAGCATAGCCTAGACCACCACACTTGTTAAAGCTAAACTAGGTCCACTGTGGTGGATGGTATGTCGGTACTCTACGAAGCCGTATCACTCGTGAATGAGTGGCGGTTGTCGTAGGTGCACTAAGTCCAACAACTGCTAGAACAACATTGCTGTCACAAAGTGGCTTTTGTCAATTTTGAGGCGATGATTCAGAATCAGAACTCCGTTTTAACCAATCACATCAGTGTTTTTTGAAATACTCAGTGTGACTGCTGCTATCCCAGTCCCGGTTTGGGAGAAAGGTCTTAGCGCACAGCGCAAACTCAATCGCGGTATCAAAAGGCGCTCTTGATGATGGAATCAAATTTAATTCAAACGCGAAAAAATCCAATTGATCATGTAGGAATGGCGTCGATACTGTGACAGATTTTCTAAAATAATTAAATAATTGTAAACAAATAACCAAACCTCACACTTAATGTGGATGCAAAATATTAAAGAGTAGAATGATTAAAGTAGCAAATAGCGATGGCACTAAGCTTTAACAGTACGACGATAAATTATAATAATTAAGCAAAAGGATTATAGAGAAGCACTTTACCTTATACACAGTTAACCTTATGACTTTTAAACTAAAATTTAGCGAGATTTGCCGTAATAGATGTACGGTACTATTACTGATACTATTATAGTTTTGATTTCATCACAAATTAATTAACAACAATTACATGACAAGGTAACAATAAGCACTTGTTGGTAACAATAAATTCGGTAGCTTATAATATATATACTTACTGAATGTATGCGACTTCCCGAAACGATTTAAATTTTATAACAAAGATTTACACTTCGACCATATTTGTAATTTTGAGAAGACAAAAAAATGGCTGAGGTGCCGCAGTTTTATAGTGCTGCAAATATACGAGATTTTCCCGCGATCACGTGGAAGTAGACAAGAAAAACTTCATAGAATTGGTTGTCCTAGATATTATTTCCTGGAATTGCAAATGGCACAAAAACACGAATTATAAATGTAAGTCTCCAGCCGCATATGTGGTTGATGTAGAAAGAGGCTTTGCAGTTTTACTAGGGTGAGAATTAGTTTTAATTAAAATTCTCATGAAACGATTTTGTCGGTAACACTCCGTTTAAATATTTTGTACTTTTATATACAACACAATAATTTTTATAGTTATTTTATCATGTGTAGAAGCATTGCGTCAGGATTAATTGCCAAGCCAATTATCATCCACCCGGATATACTCATCTTAAGCTGAACTAACAGCATTTCTAGTTTAACCAGATAAATACGCATTGTAGATCCTACTGTAGTTAGTTTGCCGCAGCATGTTCTGTAAATGAAGGCTTCGAAAAGCAGTGGAATCAGATGCAAGGCAGAAACATTTGTTTCTTTACTTGCAAAATCTTCATCGAATCTTTGTACGGATCAGCAGTCATCTCAAGTATCCTTACTGATCATTTTCCATTATACCGGATTTTACTGACAGAAATGTCCTTTAAAAACCGTTTGCCATGTTCATCAAAAACATCTTCCAAACCTTTGTAAAAAAATCTAAGAGCGTGTTTAAAAAATTAACTTTAAGAGATATTTTGCTCCTTAAGGCTTTGTAAGTGTCCAAAAATCCAATTACTGCTTCTGTAAAACTTTCTGAACGCAAGCTTAAGAAATTTTGCGAATTTCTTTGAAGTACATTCAGGTATTCAACTCTTTCCCACGTAAAATTTGATCAAAGTCACTGTTTAAAATGATCCTACGCATTTATAATCTAGCAAACGCGCTCTTCTTTAATTTTTGCGTCAGAAAAATGGCAAAAACTTCTCTGCAAAAACTGAAACATGAGTGAATCTTTCTTGAGGGTTTTCACAAAGTGTTTGAGTAGATCTAGCTTTTCGTGCAATCAAAGAATTATGATTTTCTCCTGTTAAACTAATGGTAAACTGAAAATGTTGTGCTGACATAGCTGTGATATCAATCTAACGCCTCTGGCTGCGCTAATGTTGCATGGCCCTGGCATCAACGCAGCCATGTAAAGAGCAATGTAACCCAAAGCACTCAAACTTGTCGAGGTTAGTAGTAGTAGTAGTTCAGTTTTTTTTATCCGGTATTGTCCCCTTAGCGGAGATGGCCGGATTTTCTTCATTATTTCTGCCATTGCTTGCACTCCGTCTCACCACTTTGCTCAATTCAGGGCATCCTCCTTCCTCAAACCAATCTCTGTCTCCTTCTCCACTTGGTTCTTCTAGATCGTCTTTGGTCTTCTTCGCTTTCGCTTGCCACTCACTTCAAGATCCAGAGAAACCCTCAAAACACTGTCGTCATCCCTCATCAGCACATGTCCATACCATTGAAATAACTACAGATAAGGCAGTGTTGGGTACTTTATTATAAAGTTCGAACTAGCTTATAACTGCTCATTACATCTACAAATAAAACAAAAACTTAACTTTTCATGAAATTAAAATCTGCACAACTGAAAACACAAATTTACACTCAGTCAACCGACTACCTGAGGGAGCCACGCTATACTAAAGTTTACATGTGACTCGAGTAGTTAAAAACCGCAATTAAACATGTTAGCTTTAGGCCGATCAGTATCTCGACTCTACAGTAAGGAAATGACAACTTGTGCAAAGTAAAATCCAATACAAAAGTAATTACTGCAACCATATAACTCCATTCGCTGTTGCTAACCGATATATAGTTTCCTTCAACTTTCAAGTTAAGAATATCAAATCAGCCGACTGTGTCGGCTTCATATATTTCCAAAAAATTGCTTCAACCTTTAGATGGTGTATAGGTAGACAATAACATTTGATCCAAAAGATAAAACAGGTCCATCTTCATCCTCCCCATTTTTTTAGAGGATTCGTCAACGTTTTATTTGGAGTAGGGTAAATACAAAAATTTTGAGACTTGATGTTTTGATAAATCTTCTCGAAAATTTTGATAGATAATGTCAAAGAGCCATGCCATCTAGGAAGAAAGGACAAAATGTACCAAAGAACTTTGTTTTTCGAGAAATAACAATTTTGTGAAGCCCAGTCACCAAAGTTTAGAGTGTTTTTGATTGATAAGCTACTTTTCAAAATTTAATAGAGACTTCACACTTTTTGATAAATGTTTTTGAAAATTTGGACAGACAATACCAAAGAACCATGCTCGCGAGGATAACAGTCAAAATGTACCACAGAACTTACTTTTTATAAAAATTGCAAGATGCTTAGGTGTAATAAGATAATTGTTCAGCTAAAATAGAACTTGATGTGCGGCAACCAAATTTTGATCCGTAACTAATTGGAGTCAATTATTGCTGGAAAGCAAATTTCCCAAACTTTCAAAGGGTAGTAATTGTTAGTAACTTATTATAACATTTTTGTAATAAACTTATCTGTTTTTACTCAGCTTACCAATTTTCGGGACTGGGTAAAAAGTTACACTACAGGTTTTAAAGTTCTATTTTCTCAAAATAAAAACTGATCGAAATTGCCTTAAAACAACCTTTACTTTGATGAAAAAGGTTTGAAAATCGGTTGAGAAATGATGTCACAAATCAGTTTTTAACAAAACTGATTTTCTGGAAATGATGCAATCATTGAAAAACATTATCATGTTATAATTTTTGGTAGCGAAAGACTGTTCATCGTACAATACAACATCACAACATCAAACATAGAGTTTTAAGCGTGCAAGAGAAAAAGAGATGCATGCTTAGAAGAATTAAAATGCTTAAACAAAGAATTGCTCGTAGCTTCGTCAAATTATTGTAATTGTTGTAGACTCAAATTGTTTTAATTGTTGTAGACTCAAATTGTTGTAGAGTGTTTTTTGTCGAAAGTACCTTGATGATATCTCCCAAAAAAGCTTTCAATCACGTTTATACAATGAGCAGCTTTTGGGTGAAATAAGAAAAGTTGGTACTTACGTATTAACGGGAGGACCTTTAAAAACACGACTCAAAAATTGAAGTAAATTATTTATTGAAACGGTTAAAACAATAAAATACACCCTTCCAGTGTACACTGCCCCGTACATTTACATACCGGGCCTGCCCCTTCAGTGTACACTGCCTTTCTTTTAAATAAAATAACATTAAAAATCAAAGGTCCTCCCGATAATACGTAAGGACCGAAAAGTTTTTACAATTACCGTATTTTTTGACCATAAGGCGCACCGGACTATAAGGGGCAGTATCAATAACCGTCCTACAACACGTTTATTTTTATACATAAAGCGCTCCGGACTATAAGGCGCATTAAATGAAACAAAAACTCAACGCATTTTATTGGTGCTGTGAAAAGTGTATGGCTAGTTGCTAGGTACATGTTGCAATACATGCGCGATGCACGTGTGTTTACGCACGCAAAGGAAAGAAAAAAATGCTCTCGTGAAGGGAACGGGAGTAGGTGAACCGAAAAATTACACTCGTAAAGGGAATGAGAATAAGTAATTTGATCTCAAGAAAGAAAGAAGTTTGCTCTCAAGAAAGAACAAGTTGATGTAGGTACTATTGCGTTGGTGGCGCTTATTGCGACATAAAATTGTTCAGAGCTTGGTGACAAAGCACAACCTGATCCACAGATTAGACGCACCGGACTATAAGGCGCACGTTCCATTTTTGAGAAAACAAAAGGATTATAAGTGCGTCTAATGGCCCAGAAAATTACGATAATTGTTAATTACAACTTCATGTAAGATCCTAAAAAATGAAATTTGTGGAAGTTGGTAAGTTGGGGACTGGTTTTGCTTTGGGCAAAAAGTAGTTGTCCTTCGCCGTCAAGAAATGCAAATTTAAAAAAAATTAATTTTCATTTTGACGTCATCAGGACGTCACAAATTTTTGTATAATTCTCATTACGCAGTGGGGATCAATGGTGTCAAGTTTGATGTTTGTACGTTGAGTAGCTTTGAAGGAATTAAGCACACCTACAGACAGAATTGCTTTCTTTTCTTGAATGTAACGGTTAATGCTGCAAGTGTCTTCTACGAAGTCAAGTTTTTGCTTTGCATGCATCGCTTCTTTGATGGTAAACTTGGCACTTTACATCGTTTGTATTGGCTTAACTAGACATTCATATTGGTTTTTGGTTTTGAGAAGTTAAGTAGATAATCTAGTTGTTTGCAACATAACTTTAGCTGGAGTTACTAAAATACCAGACCCTACAAAACTTCCCACAATCGGCTATACTTTAGGTAAACTTCTTTGCATAATATAAGGCAGCATTTATTCTGCTTCCTCATCTTGTAACTACAAGGTGAAGCGAGCAACCAATAGTAGCGAATTTGGTTTGCTTGGTTTTGGTTTTAACTGTAAGCTGATTTGATTTTCTCGATTAGCTGATCAACGTTTTTGAAGAGAGAGTTCATTGTCACACCAACTGTGCAATAAATGTGCTGCACATTTTGAATGAAGCAGCTTAACCCATTAATGCCCAGAAGTAGAAAAAAAAAGAATATTTTAATTCTGTTGAAGTTGTGTGATTATGAGGTACACTTGATTATGTTTTCGGTGTTTTTTATTTATTTTGTTTTTCCAACCCCTATTTTTTAGCGTATGATTTATCATACGCTGGGCACGAAAGAGTCGATCAATTGTATTGCTGTGAGTAATTGACTTTTTTTTCTGTATAAAAAAAACAATGTTTTTTACTAACAATAGTTCTATAGTAATAGTAAATGACATTTATTTATGATATGCAACAAAACAGTTATCGGGGTGTAGCCCCACATTGCATTTGATACAGACAAATTTGGCACATTTACCACAAGCAGCACATCTTCTTTGAGTATCTGTTGCATTTTTGTTCACCAGGTGGTCTTTCCCATCAAGTCTTGTGGCGTCAAGCACTTGCTTTTTTGTTTTGGGACATACACTGTTTCTAGATGGCATGTCCGCACTTGCCAGGAGAGCAAGCACAATTTGCCTTGTAAAATCCAACAGTGATACTTTTTTGTGCACAAATCTGTATAATAACCACAGATTGACAATGCTACCATTCAGACAGAATCGAAAATATGGCCAATACCATTTTCTCGACCTGATGCGAATTCGATAGAGTCCTCTCATTTTATCAAAGAGGTCAACTCCTCCCATTTTTTTATTATAGAGCTTGATCAGATTGGGCTGTGGGACATCAGCTCTTTTTCTTTCTTTCCTTTTCCACCGCTTGCAGCTACCCATCTCAAATAGGTTTTCGTCTTTCAGATTTGTTACCAGCGTCACTTGGTTATTGTCATTCCACCTCACCAAGCTGATATTGTTTTCTTTGTCTTCTACAGAACAGCAAGCTCCTCTTTGAGCTTTTTTGAGATCTTGAAGAGGAGCTTTTTCGATTCTGTCACTTCTGATTGTTCCCACGCAGTGCAATCCATTCTTAGATAGATTGTCCATCAGCGGTATGAAGGGAAGTAATTGTCCATATAAATGCACGAACCATTTGGCACAAAATCAAAACAAAGATTTTCAGTGACTGATTCACCCAAGGACTTTCCCAATGTTTTGTTACTGCCAGTATACGGATGAAATTTTACCGTATATCCTTCAGGGCTTGTGAGGCACCAAAATTTAAAACCATACCTAATTGGTTTTCCTCGAATAAATTGTTTCATTGAATGATGTCCTTAATATGGCTCCATGGCTTCATCCAATGAATAAGTATTGCACAAGGGCATGAAGAATGCACCAAACTTTTTGTTAAAATGATCCAAAATTGGTCTGACTTTAAAAACTTTGTCTTTGGGATCAATATTCATATTGTCATTAAAATGCAAGTATTGATGAATCTTTTCAAATCTGTTTCTGCTCATTGATTTACTTACCAAAAAACAATTGGCATCGGGTTTTGTTTCCCAATACATTCGTCGAAAGGGCATTTTTACATAACCAGAGAAGAGCAATATTCCAAAATGCTTGTACAATTCCTCAACTGATACTTTGTATTGTGATTCACCTTTTTGAGCAGCATACTTCTGTGATTCACTGCAGATGAGTTCCATGAAATCCTCATCAAAGCACATTTTAAACATATCAACAGGACTGAGATCATTATCTTCGATAGTACTTGCGATATATGGTTTATCGAGATCATTTGGAATTTTGTAAGCTTGCGAAGATAGTGATAACTCTTTTTCAACCCAATGTCTTCTTTTGCTCTTTTTCTTTGACTGCTTTGCAGATGTGTTAATTGGTTCCAACACATTTGGGTCTATTTCTATATCTTTTTTTTTCATCTGCAGTAATTGCTCTTATTTCAGCAGATTGAGATAACACACCTCTTCCAATCTCTTTGATATTGGCAGATCCTTCTTCAGCATCACTTGGAGCATCATCTTTGTCAGAATCTTTGCCATCATTTGGAGGAAAAAAAAACAATTCTAATTCTTCAACACCCTCAAGCTCATTAGAAAGTGTTGAGGAGTTCTCTTCAGAATACAAGATGTTAAATATTTCTTCAGCATCTCTTTCTATGGCCAATGGCGTTTTTTTAGCCATTTTTCCTCTACAAATTTTACCAGATAAGTTATTGTATTAAAACAACTATTGCAAAATAAACTTGGGATAAACTCGCGACTTCCCACCGTATGATATATCATACCTGAAAGTACATTTGTTTACTGAAAAGCAATAAAAAAAAGCCAAGAGAAAAAAATTGCAGGAAGGAAACCCTTGGGATGCCTGCTACAAAAACAATTAGAAATTTTTGAAATCTTTGATGTCGCATAAGTAAAAAATGTTACCCTTTGGCACACACCCCTTAGATTTTGTGTTTAGTGATTTTCATATAAACAAAAAAACAGTTTACCCATACTAACTTTGCCTTTCAAACCTAATTTTTCCTGTAGCAGTACTGTGATTATAGACAAAAATATATCACGTGCTTATGGTAACCCAAATATTTTTGCTTTAATTTTATTTGAATTTTAATGAGGACACTTTTGCGTATGATTAATCATACGGTGGGCATTAATGGGTTAAGATACAGAGATTTTAATATCGCACCTGCAGCCACTATATGCTTTGCAGCATTTGGCAATAAAAGACAGAAAGAGTTTCTCTTGATTTCAAGAGATCTATCAGTATGGTCAACTGCTTGAGAAATGCTGTTGCTATTTGGCACAATGGTACAAATAAGAGGTTGTCAATCGTATAACTGATATGAGGTGTTTCTAGACTTCGACTAGAATATTTGAATCGTGTATGCCAGATGGAGTGCTCTCATTAACGACCAGAAAAATGTTTTTGTTGTGTACAGCATTTTGTGTGCGCTCCAACTCATCTGTGCTTGAATGCAGCACCGTTTTTCCACTAATAGTTTCAGATGGCAGTCATATGCTTATTGTTCAGCTGGTGCAAAGAAATATCAGCCGAAAAAATTGCCTTATCTGTTCCACAAAATCGATGTTAATACTCCTCAAAAACGTTTGCGAAGTGTGTGAAATAAATAGTTCAGATCTGCCCCCTAACCTTTTTTGGTGTTTGAACGTACTTCGATGACTTTCAACGGGAGAGCGTTTGCTGCAAGAAACCATGCAGCTGCACAAATTGCAATATAATTCGTTGTTGGGACTTTTTATTAATTCTTCAGGAAAGTCTTAAGGTACGAAATGATTTTTTGATGTTTTGGTATCATTAAAAAAACCTAAATCACAAACTATAGCAAAATTTAAATAAATGTCACCTCACTCTTTTGACAGTTGATTCCGCTATAGAATAGTAAAATACCAACTGCTAGTGAGCTTGCACATTGCACCTGTGTAAATAAACTATTCGCTCTTTGTTAATCTACTTTAAATAATGAAAAAAAAGTCTAAACTAGTATTGTAGATACCTCTTCGTTATGCTCCAAGCTTTTTTACCAAACAAATGCAGATTGTTGCGCCTTCTATTGTATTGGTCCCAACTATTCAATTGCAACACAGTCACAGATGATTTCGTTTGACATTGATTATTGCATCACAATTGAGTAATTGCGACAAGAAGTAGCAATCTGAACTATTGTACGTAAAATTGGCAAACATTGTAATTTACAATGAAAAACTTAAATAAGTTTTATCACACTTATCAGTTTTTCTCACTAATATGAAAGAAGCATTGTATCTCACAATGTTAAGTATAAAAAATTGACTTCATGACCCTGAAAAATTGGCCAAATGGTAAAAATTTGACTTTTTCTGGCCCATCAAATTAAGAATACGTACTTGCTCTTTGTATTCTCAACTCTTGCAGAAACGACGTCGCTTAAGCTTGCTACCATAAATTTACTATATTGAAAAAGCTTGCCCTCGTTATCCTATAAACGTGTTTTGTTGGTGTCGTTAAAAATTTATCTAACGTATAAATAGTAACCCACTTAGGCAAAGCTGTACAAGAAAGGATGGATTAAAACACGACCTCAACATAAGCTGCGGTATGACGTGAAGTGCGGATTAAAAAAACTTGATACGGATTAAAAAACGGGTTAAAAGTGAGTTGTTATTTAAACGTTGAAAGTGAGTTATTATTCAGACGTTGATTTTATGTTTAGTAATGGATGTTCAATTATGGTTTTAGCTAAAGCATTAATGATTTCTTAATTTCAAGTTAGCAGGTATTGCCATGTTTATTCTAAGTTGGAACTTAACTTTGAATGAACGTCGCAATAACGTTTTAACTGAAACCAAAAAAAAAGCCTTTATCACTTAAACTAGTGGCTCTTAACCTTTGTAGACCCGCCAAATCTCCACGGAATTCTCAAAGCATTGGTTAAACTAGCTGAGTAGTGATGGTTCTAGTATAGAATATATGCGACAAAATTTAAACATAAAAACATAAATTTCTTTCAAAAATGCTATGAACCACACATCAGCCATGCGTTAAGTCAATTGCCAGAGACGATGACGGGCTGACTCGCGCCCAGTAGGCTACTGAATTATTATAGGTCAAAATGACGTTCAATATTTTTTAGAAGTCACTAAGATTTCTTTCAAAAACTGAGTGTTTTCACGAAAAAATAGAGTGAAAGTCAAAAATTGTTCAGTTTAAGTTAGGGTGCTGCATATCTAAATTTGGGAACTCTAAGTCAATGGTTCTTTAACCGGTGGACCTAAGTATAATTGCTAAGTAGGTCACAGTTTGACATTGTTATTTCTAAAATATAAAGCGCAATTTTGTCTCTCTCTGTGTGTTTGAGTGTGTTTTAATTTCTTCGAAACTACTCAGCGTGCAAACATCATACTTGACATCATTTATCATCGCCGCGTAATCAAAGTCATAAAAAGTTCGTGGCGTCATCATGACGTCAAAATGAAAAATATTTTTTTAACTTACATTTCTGGACAGAGGACAACTACTTTTTGCCAAAGTAAAACTAGTCTCCAACTTATCATCTTCAACAAGCATTAGCTTTTCAGAAAATAGAACTTTAAAACCTGTAGTGTAACTTTTTACCCAGTCTCGAAAATTGGTAAGCTGAGTAAAAACAGATAAGTTTATTACAAAAATGTTATAATAAGTTACTAACAATTACTACCCTTTGAAAGTTTGGGAAATTTGCTTTCCAGCAATATGTGACTCCAATTAGTTACGGATCAAAAATTGGTTGCCGCACATCAAGTTCTATTTTAGCTAAACAATTATCGTATTACACCTAAGCATCTTGCAATTTTTATAAAAAGTAAGTTCTGTGGTACATTTTGACTGTTATCCTCGCGAGCATGGTTCTTTGGCATTGTCTGTCCAAATTTGCAAAAACATTTATCAAAAAGTGTGAAGTCTCTATTAAATTTTGAAAAGTAGCTTATCAATCAAAAACACTCTAAACTTTGGTGACTGGGCTTCACAAAATTGTTATTTCTCGAAAAACAAAGTTCTTTGATACATTTTGTCCTTTCTTCCTAGATGGCATGGCTCTTTGACATTATCTATCAAAATTTTCGAGAAGATTTATCAAAACATCAAGTCTCAAAATTTTTGTATTTACCCTACTCCAAATAAAACGTTGACGAATCCTCTAAAAAAATGGGGAGGATGAAGATGGACCTGTTTTATCTTTTGGATCAAATGTTATTGTCTACCTATACACCATCTAAAGGCTGAAGCAATTTTTTGGAAATATGTGAAGCCGATGCAGTCGGCTGATTTGATTTTTTTAACCTCGACATTATTGATGGAGGCCCTGCTATTGTAATAACTTAAGTTTGAGTGCTTCGCTTCGGGTTACATTGCTCTTTTCATGGCTGCGTTGATGCCATGACCAAGCAACATGAGCGCAGCAAGATGCGTTAGCTCAGGTAAATGCGCGTAGAGTTACGAAATACTGAGGCTGCTCCTCATATTTAATAGTTTAATCCTAAAAATGCATATCAATTACTTAAGCGCCTTTCCACGACTCTGATGTGCCTTGGAGCACATGCTGAATTTAACGGATAAAAGCCTATTTAGTTTAAGAATGCCTGTGGTAAAAATAGAGCAGATGTGACTTTACAAGGAACTCGTGTAACTTGGGAGATAAGTAGTGGCTGTCCGTAACCCATATTGAATTTTTAATTATTTGCTAAAAGTAATTTTATAACACTTTACACTGTATAAGGATGCAACAAGCAAATATTCATTTCAGTGTTCTATAAGCATGCTTTTTCTTTTGTTTGGAATCCTTTTAAGAAGCTGGACATCATAATCTTAAAGGGCATTACAATGCTTACCACAACATAGAGAGAACAGCAGGAGGCAGCAAAACTATCTACTATCATTTTGACCACAAACATATATTGTAAAGCCCATTACTGATATTAGCTACTGATAAGCTCTTTGGAGCGGCAAGTCCCCTTAATCTTCATTACAATGTATGGAGGTCTGGATTATGGGAAATTACATAGCGTGTTTTGTCCCACTAATAGGTAGTTTTTTTAGCTCTCTTTACATAACGGGACCCCAGTACCGAAAAAATGTGGCGTGGTTCAAATTATAAATGCCGTTTTTCTTAAGGTTGCCTTTCAATCCACCATCTTTTTTACTGTTTTGCTTGCATCAGCACTATTAGAATTACTTATCAGATTTGTACTTTTTTTGGATGTCTGCATTTATTCTGCAAAATATGCACAAGAGTGGAACTTTAGAAACAAGCATAAACGACTTAAAATATCATGTGTTGAATTTACACGTTTAAATTTTATGTGCGACCTTCTAAATAGTCAACTCGCAGTTTTTCGATACAAGTCTGACAATCAGTTCATCACGTCGTGCTGCTAGTAATGACAATTCGAGCTTGTTTTGCCTTTGCTCTTTTTTTTTTGCCCCGAGCATTCCTAAATTTACGTTGTTGGATTGTAGACAAAGTCTAAAAATGTATGAGAATTAGAATTTATGCTTCATTTAGCAATTTATTTGCGTATTATACAGATAACCATGCTTCATCACGCTCCCCCACGTTTGTACCACTCCAATACAGTATATTTCGACATGGGGCGGAAGTGTGATTCTTGAAGTACGCGTAATTCGTCTATGTACTTGTCTCTGCAGCCTCAGTGTTCCAAAGACTTTATTTGATTGGCTGCTGATATATCATTAATACCTAGAAAAGAATGATTATTTTTATCACATAGCATGGTTTGTACCACTTGGAAATTGCTTTTTTTTAGCTCTTTATATATCGGCAGCTCGATACCTAAATGAGTGACGTAGTTTACTTCATTTCGGTGGTTTTCTTATAAGGTCGTGTCTGTATTTATTACCTCTTTTACTGCTTTGCTTACATCAGTACTACTATAACTATTATAGATGTCGGTGTTTATTCTGCAAAGCAAGCAAAATCTGTTTGATTTGATCACCAAAACAAACGTTACAAAAATCCCAAAAGCGATTGCTTTATTAATGCCCGATGCAGATATTTTTACTGTGAAGCCTTAACTTCTAGTGAAACATTATTCTCCAATTTTGACTTTAGTTGGCCAAGTGCAATAGTAAATTAGTACAAGTAGCAACTGCATTTGCTTACAGCTTTTTTAATTTTTGTCCTAATTTCCATAAAATACCGTGTCTAATTTACCCAAATTTGATAAATCAACAAATTTACCTTTATCAAAAATTGCAATGCAGCTTTTAACGTAAAGTTTCATTATTTGGACTCAATGCTTAAGCTAAACACATCAAATTAAAAGTTTATTGAAATAAGAAGCACAATGCTTTGTTTTATTGGTATCACGTCTCTGAAATCACATTGCATTTCCAAGAGATTTGTTGTTTGAGAAATGTAAAAATCTATTTTTTAGGCGAAGCATGAAAATTTGGCTTCAGGACGTTACGACAAGCAATTTATCTGTCACCATTCCTTCTTCACCGTATGAGCCTTTTTTGCTTGGAGACCAAACTTTAATGTCACGTTAGATAGGCTGCCATGAGCAAAAAACATGTGAACAGGAGCATTAACCTACACTGATTTTTTGCACACATCCTATGGGCATTGCGGAATAATAAATAACTAGAATTCTAGAAATGAAAACTTCTGACGATTTGGTCCAAAGACAAAAAGAGCACAGCATTAAGCTTGTAGCAAGACAAACTAAAAAGAAACCCAGAGTCACAGTAGGTGACTACAATTGTTGCATGCAAGGGGATAGCAAGCGGGAAAGATAATTGCCCTTGAAAAAATTGTTTCAAGCTCTGTTTTGGAAGAAGTTTCTAAACACTCACTAAAATTAGGTTATCTTTTATGCGTTATTCTAGAAAATGTCTTGAAAACGTTCTTAACTCCTTTGATTCCTTCCAAAATGATAAAGAGATCTTTAAAATTGCTCTTATAAACGATGATCTGCTTGAGATACCAAAAGTTTTTTTGATTGGTAACGCCCTTGGTTGTATAAAATATCCACCAGAGCACTGTCGATTACACTGTTGGCCGCGCAGTAGCACATGAGATAGTTGTGAGAACTATGTTACTACAGGCAATACGGAAACAAGGAATTAATTCAGCCATTTGTTGTTTAGCATGTAAACGGTAAGGTTAATTCCGAGTCAGGAGAATAAAAATAGCACAGTGATCCGATAGTACGTTTGTTTTACAATACATAACACGTAAGAGGACAACGACTAAAATACCATCGAGTTAGACGCTTCCTCGATTACTCGTTTTTTCAGTAGAATAAATGTTATGCTATTCTAAGTTTTAGAAACTTTCTAGATGTTTTTAAATAATTTTTAAAATTTATGAGCTATAAATATTTTAGTGAAAATCATTTTGTGATCACGACTGCCCCTCAAAACAAGTGGAAAACAATAACATCTCGATTAACACTTGAACAAATTATAACAACACTTTTTTGTGATTAATTTTCAACAGTCATGCAGAAAGTATTTTAAATATATTAAATACAAGTAGTTTTAAAACCACTAGACCAATAAGAAGTGATACTGCAAATCGAATTAGCAAGTGTGCAGTCGGCAACAATCTCTTGAAAAACCAAACATCAAACAAGTGACAGTTGCAAACTCGGTTGGCCAATCACCGACTGAGCATTAATGGCCGAGAGATGAAGTAAGATCTATCACACCAAACAAGAGTTCAGCTTAATTTAAAACCATAGGAAAACGTTAATTTAAAACTAATATCAAATTTTTTCGGGAGCATAAATTGATCGTACGTTGCCTTATAACCATGTGCGCTGGCGTTTACGCAGCATAATCATGTAACCTGCGTTTCACTCTTTTGCGTTCACAATTCATCAGTTTCGGAATTCTACATGTATAAGGTGCAAATATCGCCAAACATTTTGCAACAAAAACGGTGAAGATTTTGAAATACTAGCTGGCACAAATTATGTAAAAGATATTATAGTCAATTATGGAACGGCCATTTAACAATGTGCACTGTGCTATACGTGAGTGTAGACTATCACATTCCATGTTCCATCAGCTACAAATGAGAAAAAATAAAATACATATTTCATTTGACTTTTTTGGAAATATTGTTCTAGCAAAACAACAACTGAACAAAATTTGTCATTTTGGCAGCACAATGCTTGGAGCACATAAACTACGATCTAGATACGTCTCAGGTTAGGACGATGATATTGTGCACGTGAACACCGTAGCTTGTACTATGTCACAACGTAGAGTAGCTTGAACAGTAACCACGAAATAATTGTGACAAAAATATTGACATTTTCTTGAAATCAGAAGCTTCCAACGTGTTTTGTTATCTCGTGAAAAAAGATGTGGCTTACCTCAGTAATCTTTTTGTAATAATTTTGGACTACTTTGAGAAATTTTTGCATAGGCCTTTGGAAAATATAAAAAAAGCATCGGCACCAAAACAAAACCTTTTGATTTGATTTGGAAAAGTAATTAAAATTGTTTATTAGCAATCTGGCCCGCATTTTCCAACTAAGCACGACATACTTCCCAGCAACTGCGACATTTCACGTTAAAACGTGAAAATCCATTATGCAATGACGCATTCCACAAGTTAGTGCTGTCACAAGATACTTTTTAAAAGTTTAAAACTCTTAAGTATATTTAATTATATCAATAGGCTCTATTTTGTCACCTTTTCATAGGTTTTTGTTGAGTGAGTTTGAACGTACAGGCTACGTACAAAGATGATTGTAAGCCTACAACTTGAAAAAAGCTCTTAGGCTTTATGTGTAATTACAATTGGAAATTTCTTCTACACATGACAACTAATATTTCAAGTGTTGTGCGCTGTTTGTCACTTATATACGTAGAAATAAAAGCAACGTTTCTAAAGATTTAACAAATACGATAAATATGTATAAACGTAATTCTCAGTAAAAAGAATAAAGCCAAAATGCTGGTAAACATTTTAATAAAACGTTTCGCTTTTACACTAAACGCATCATCAGTGAAATAAATGGTCACCTAAGGCTAAGCTAAACAGATACCGCGTTGATAGCTAACCGCTGTACAACTAAATTTAGTAATACGAATTATAGGAGCTGGTGTTAGCCTGTATAAGGTATATGCCTTTATATGCATAAGATATATGCCTTAATATTAATTAAATAAATTAAATTTAGTAAGGTTATCATAATTATGACATCACAAATCAATAAAACAAACAACTACCATTAATAAAATTAGCAAGGCAAGGCTAACTTAAAAAACGCACTGCAGATATACTTTCTATAACTATTACGTATTAAACAAATAAATTGGTTGCGATGCTCCATCCAGGTTAATTTGTGGTTGAATTTTTTGAATAAGTAAGGTTTCTTTGATTCGTAGCTTTCTGCGGTTGTTGCTGTGACAAAGTATTTCAGGAGAATCGAAATTAATCTTGTGGTTAGGATTGCGCACAAGGTGCTTTGCAATATCTGATTCTTGATTTCATTTTCCGTTAGGTACTTGCTCTTGAATCCGTGTGGCTAGACTACGGTGAGTGTTTCTCATTAGAGCTGCAATACGTCTTGTAAAGCATCTTACATAAAAATGCAGAATGATCTAAATTAAGTTTTCTTGCTCATTTCACGTAAACTCAAACATCAAAAACCTATTAACCCAACAATCCAAAGACTCAACGTCTTCTTTGGAAAGCAAACCATGCTACTAAAATCGATCTCCACTGAGTTACTTTCCTCAAACACAATACCACGCACTATTTTTTGTTGTATGAAAATTGTGAGCAGTAGTCAAAGCAGGATTCAGCCCAGTTGAACCTTTACTGACCTGCATCGAAAAATACTTATAGTAACTGACTGGCTTATACACTTGATAAATTTTCCTCAAACTGTAAGGCGCTTCCTAAAAAAGCTGGATGCCGTATTCCTCTTTTTATCACGTGCTCTAAACGCACAATTTCACTCACAGGCGGACTTAGGAAGCCATGAATCTTGCTATGAAAACGGCCGACACAATATTTTGAGAATGTTTTTAAAAAAATTTTTTCACCCCATTTTAATCTTTCCCTCCACCTGGATTCATCCTGTGCCTCCATTAACCCGGAACAGATTATATTGAGCGTGTATGTAGCAGCTAATTCAGATTATTTTAAATGTATATTCAGTAAAGAAAAGCGAAATAAACAAGAAATCCTTGGGCGTGGTCACAACATACATATAATTTACATGCTACTTGAAATTTGACGAAGATAGAAGTTGAGTTAACCCTGTGGCGCCACTGCATGGAAGTTAGTGTGCAATTCTATTTCACAAGCAGTAACTTAAACAATCTACGTTCAATATATTTCGAAAAATAAATTAAAAATTACACATTTGGAAAATGTGTAATCAGACAGTGACAAATTTTTTCACACCAAGTGGACTCCAGTTTATCGGTAACAAATGCAGCCACAAAAACACCAAATGAAATTCGCATATCCACGGAAGGTGAACCAATCAAATAAGCTAAATGACGAAATCACACATCAAGTTCTAAATATTAACCTAAAATGATACATAGCTTCTGTCAACTTGGGTTTTAAAGTCATTGCATCAGCTCTGTTTAATATCCTTTTTCGTAGTCACCGTTTACTAAACATGCACCGGTTTTTACATACAATTTAATGGCCTATTCATTTTATTAAAAGCAATTTTTGATCAAAGGCGCTGCGCATGTGCTAAACAGCAATGGAAAAATTACCGATTGCCTTGGAACAAAATTTCGACGTTTCAACACAATAACTGGCACGCATTGCAACATAATAACTGACATTAGATTACGAGTAGCGTAGACGAGTGGGTAAACGGACCGCCGTAATATGGCGAAATGGTCACCTTATCGTGAGTTCAAACTTCACAATGAGAGCGTTGTTGCGTCTATGGAAAAGCACCTTGAGACAATTTTCCGCGTTTGTCTACATTGCTTGTGGTATAAAGAATTAAGCGTCTGGGCTAGGCTGCCCGCAATAAGTTTCTGCATGGTGACTTCAATAAGAGTCTGAGCTTAAGTAATTCTATGCAGAAAATAACCAATGGAAAGATTTTCAATGGTCTGAGCATGCAAATACATAAGCAAATTCACTTCAATGAATTGGGAAGATCAACGAAGAAATCTAACTGTAATCGATGTGGTTCATGTGCAGGTAAGTGTTTCTGACATAGCAGCCAAAGTTCCAGAGCTCAAAACTCACTAAAACTACCAATTTCTTTTACAGGTAAGAGATTTAGAATTCTAAACGTTGCGTGAATCTGAAGGCAAATGAATTGAGGCAAACATACAACAAACCGGCAGGTCTAAAAACGCTTCCACACAGTGTACTTTTTGTCCAGTTTTGTACCTTTTTATGCTCTCATGAATGTTTGTGGGGAAATTTTCGTCCGCTAGATTATATTTTTGCTGTTACACAGTATAATTTGTCGTGTAAACATCCAAAGATTTTTGAAGCAAATTACATACCAAAAGATTTTTGTGCATTTTGTTCGCAAAAACGTAACAGCTGTTGTTACGCAATTTGCTGACAAAACTGAATGTTTGCACAACATATGCTGCAAAGCATCACATGAATGACTCCGCAAATGAAATTTTTTGAACGAATATGAATGAGCAAGGAGACGCACAAAACCGTATACTGTGAGCAGTGCAGAAGGCTTCAGCCTGCAAAGCGGAAAAGAAACAAAATTCAAATTTTAAAGCAACCACAATCAAAACTGAATTCATTTACCGTAATCTTACTGTACTTTTTTTCTGACGAAATTAATAAAGAAAGAGAAAAGTTCCAATAAAAGAATAAATGAGAACGGTAATTGCAGCTGAAACATAAATTTTCCAATTACTCAATCTACATCATGCAATAGATTTCGGATAGGATGGAACTTTTTCCCATATTTCTATCAGCCAAACCAATACAATAAGAGGTGCGCATACTTATTTGATCTAATAAACCTGACATAGTAAGAGTAACAAAAAAAAACATCGAAGCTTTCGTCAGAGCAATACAAATCTGAAATTCTGAAGGTAATTTTAAATTTCACAGAATTGCACACTCATTACGAGAATGGTATTGTTTCAACACTGCATCTACCGACGCGATGGCGTAGTGGTTATAGCGTTCGCTTTGCAGTCGGTAGACCTGGGATTTCATTTCCCAAGTCGAGAAATACCAAAAGACTTTAAAAAATGGTATTCACAGCTTCCCTGCTTGGCACTCAGCACATAGGGATAATGTGGAGAACAAACCGGCAAGCTTGCTTGTTATGATATGTATAACTTGCAATTGTGCTATCTGTTTTTACACAAAAAAATTTGAGCTTTAACACCTGTTGTGAAATTATTTACCCTCCTCCAAAAGTGATAAGCTGAGTAAATACAGTCCAATTTATTAAATAAAAGTTTGATAAGATCATAACAATTAGCGGTGTTTGAAAGTCAAGGAAATCTGCTTTTTATCAATATTTAATCCAATTACTCAGGGCTAATGATTAGTTCATAATGGCTGATAAAAACTCGGCTCACAAATATCATTTTCCATTTTTAGTTGAAGAATTTGTCTACCAAACCTAAAAAACTCGCAATTTTCAAAATAGTTCTTGGATACATTTTGACTATTTTTCTTTAAAAGCCTGATTGCTTAGCATTATGTACCTAAAGCTTCGGAAAAATTTTTCAAAAAATAATGTCTCTAAAAATTTTAAAAGGTAGCCTGCTCCAAGCTAAAACTTAGTGATTCTCATATAAAAAAGGGTAATAAAAGATAATACTGCATCATCTTTAGCGAGAAAATATTCCTTTCATGCTACATATCAGGTGAATGTTAGAGAAATTTCCTTTCCAAAAATACAAAGTGTTACATAGTTTAGGCTAAGAGTTTTTCTATAATGACTGATGAAGTTGGAACTGTTTTTAGTACCGGTCAAAAACACCCAAATTTGGATGGCTGGGCTTCACAAAATCGCAATTTATAGAAAAATAATTCCTTTGGTACATTTTGATCATTTTTCTCAAAAGCATGGTTATTATGGTTATTCAGCATCATCCCTCTAAACTTAAAAAAAGATTTATGAAAAAGTGAAATCCTTAAAAATTTTGAAAAGTTGATAATGAACTTAAATACTCGAAAGAAACTTGCATTTTTCAGAAAAAGTTCTTTATATCATTTTGACTGTTTTTTCTCGAAAGCATGATTATTTAACATCGTATATTTAAACTATCAGAAAGATTTATCAAAACATGAATTCTCTAAAAATTTTAAAAGATACCTCTCTCCAAGCAAAAAAATTAGTGATACCTGTAGCGCTTCCTATGGGCTGCGTGCTGTCGTTCTCGTACCACGTGGTCTGCTGTCTGGTTTATTGCTGGACAATAGTTCTCATACACAGTAGCAACAAGCTCATACGAGAGTCACGTAGCGATAAAAGAGAACAAAACGTGGCGGCGAGGCGGTTATATATGGCTTAGATGTGATGTAACAATGACTGCTACATACCCCTACAAAAATATGTTGGTAAAGATGGTCCTGTTTCATCTTTTGCAACAAATTACCAATCCCGAGCATATCATCTGAATGTTGAACAAATTTTTTTGCCAAAAATATGTATTGTTGCAAAATTTAGGGTGAGAGTTATTCTATAATGACTGCTGAAACACAGTACATGCAATAAACCTACATTATCTTCAGTACCGGACAAAATCATTCAAAATTTGAAAGCTGGACCTTGGAAAATGCAATTTGTAGAAAAAGTGTTCTCTCTCCAAATTTGAAAACACTTTTCGGCGTTTACATAACTCTTTTCCTCGCCATGTATCAGTTTCCACAGAGCTGGTGTAAACTAAACACTTTTTATAGATTTTGAAAAGTAATGTATTCCAAGTGATAATTCGGCACTCTCAACAAAAAAGGTAGTGTAAGATGGTTCTGTCTCAGCTTTAGCTATAAAATAGTGGTTCGAAGCAAAACATCACCTGAAATTTGAAAAAATTTCCTTTTCCAAAAACATATTATATTACATATTTTAGGCTAAATTTTGATTAATAAAAAGGCTAGCTTACATATGCAAAGCCTAAATTATCTTCAATACCGACCAAGAAAATTCCATATTTGGTGCTAAGCCTTAGAAGATTTTAAATTTAAAAAAAAGGTATACCATTAAATAATCTTAAAACATTTTTATACAATTACACTACACTCTTCTACCTTTGTATCAAGTTTTCCAGAAAATGATGTTAACCGTACACTTTTTTTTGATTTAAAATGTAGACTATTATGAACAAAAAATTGGTCTCCCCGAAGAGTATGGGAAAAGTAGCTGTTTCACCTTCAGAAACAAAATAATCTATTTAGACTGTATATCATTTGAATCTGAAAAGAACCAGCCTTTTCAAAGATAGGCAATATTTAGTGGTATAGGCTAAGAGCTATTTTATAACAATTAATAAAAAGAATAGATGCAGTAGTTTCCAGTACCACCAAAACGCCAAAAATTTGTCTGCTGGGCTTCAAAAAATTAAAAATTGTAGAAAATATTAGTCCTTCGGAGATTTTTGACTGCTCTTCTTTGAAACCATGATTTCTTCACATTACCTAGTGGCCATTTCCAAACAAATTCATCCACTCACAAGATTTCTAATAGCTTTTAAACTTGAGATAACATTGGTTCCCTCACAACAAAAAAGAAGAGGGTAAGATGTTTCAGTTTTGAGTTACAAAATACTGTTTTAAGCATACACATCTTGAAAATTATGATAAAATTTCCTCAAAAATATATTTCATTACATAGTTAGATTATTTTTATTTCCTTTTGATTGATCAAAAACACAGCTTCAATCCACATTTTTTGGTTTTGGCCTGAAAATTTATAAAATATCTATAATTCTGGGTTTCAAAAAAATGCAAATTGTAGATAAACTAAGTAATTTGGGACCTTCTTTTTTTCCTCGAAAATATGGTTCTTTATATAGCAATAACAATCAAAATTTTTAAGATTCATCAAAAATAAGTCTCCAAAAATTTTCAAAATTAGGATGCTTTATTTGGAATGTAATTTACTCAGATGGGGTTAATTTGCATAAATCATAATCTTGGACAAAAATTTTGTTAGGAAGTCAGAATATTCTAAATTGCTATGAAATGTCCTTTTCAGTAATACAACATGATTTGCATGATAGCCAATGGCTTAAACGTATTGAGTAATAAAATAAGATCATTAATCACTTTTTTTGTGAAAAATCACCAATCTCTAGTAGCCAAAGTGTTAAGACGTTTGATTAGAAGCGCTTCTATTAGCTGGTTTTGGTGATAAAGAGGCACTTTTTTAATAATGAAGTTTTAGGTGCAACGTAAAGTTTTACCTAACTAACTTCAAATAGATGGCAGGATCAACTACTGATTTAATATACGTTGAAGGTAATATTTGATCCTGTCACCTGTTTAAACTTGTTACCGTTATGTTGTGTGCCTAACCGTTTTCATGATAAAGCTTCGTCGTCGTATAAGCTATTGCTGTTGTTGGTTTACCCCTCCTCTTCCTTGGGATGAAGATATGGCGCGAACAGCAATCCAGATTCACGCCTCAACCTAATTGAATTAGGCTAGGGCAGGGGTGGGCAAACTACGGCCCGCGGGCCGCATGCGGCCCTCGAGAGCATTCTGTGCGGCCCGCGAACACTTTTTGAAACGTTGCCATTTGGAAATAAATACGACAAGGGGATTGACAAGGCGCAAAAGCGATGGTGTCCTTAAAAAAATGGTAATCGCCTGTACCTTAGACGGAAAATGCGTCAGAGCCTACAATTGCCCCCAATCAGGCAGTTACCGTCTACGAAAAGGTGAAGGCCTTTTTTTTTATTTAGAGACACCACCGATTTTGCGCGCTAAGATACCACATTGCCAGAAGATTTCGCAAAATTGTGAGCTAATGCAATTTCTTCTATAGCATGCAGCTGTACGAGACAACAAGCCCTGGCCCTCGACCACCCTCAAAATGGTCAATGCGGCCCTCCGGCTAAAAAGTTTGCCCACCCCTGGGCTAGGGGAAAAGTGGCAGCCCATTTCGAACCAGTCGTAAATGCAAACTACAGACTGATAGTATGGCGACCTTACGGGATACAAACTGTGGATCATTGATGTTTTGCTGAAATTATGTGGGTGACTCATAAACGTTCTCGTTCTGTTCGTGTGCTCGTTGTTGTACTGTAATTGTTATTACAAATCATCCGTTGGCCTACAAACAGGTCATAAAAGAATAACCATAGTTACATATCATGATGTAACAATACTGGGTGACTAAGTCGTATGGCCAGGCGTGGTTACGTGTGACGTGCGGCGGAGTGGTCTAGTAAACAAGTATATAAAAAGAAGCATTGCTATTTTCGTTCAGAGAGAGTTGTTTCGATCAAAATTCAATTTCAAATTCATTGGTTTCAATTTAATTCGATTCGCTTAAATTCAATTCGTCATTCAACGTTGTGCTGTGATTACAATATATTCGTTGTTGGAGTCAGACGTGCTGTGGATACTCGATCCCCATAATAGCCCTACCACCAACAAGGCGGACTGCCATTGGTGGGTACCCAAAAGTCGTCTCTTACGACATGCTGGGTGAGCAGCTTCACTATTCTTATCCGGTGAAGCATGGGTTATAAGCTATTCGTTGTGAGCATTACGCAGGAAGATGTGTTTATAAGTTACACTGCGTTAGCGCTCACGCTCGGTTTAAAGTCTTCAGTTTAACTGGAGCCACCACGACGGGTAGACTGCTTGGCCCCCGCCACCTGCCACATGAAGATGGAGACATCCCGTTAAGTGCCCAAGGACACAAAAAGCAAGCTTGCCGGATTGTTTTCCACATTATCTCTAATTTGCTGAGCGCCAAGCAGGGAAGCTGTGAATACCATTTTTTAAAGTCTTTTGGTATGACTCGACTTGGGGAATGAAACCCCACGTCTACCGACTGCGAAGCGGACGCTATTACGCCATCGCGCCGGACACGATAAAGCTAAAATTCATCAAACCGGACGTGCCCTTAGCCCTGCCACCTCTACGGCTAATACGACTGATGATAATCATACTGAATGCCTCAATTCTTTGATCAAACCTAATATCTTCAACCTAGAGTTTTATTAGCATCATTAAAGAACAAAAGTTTACAAACGATGTTAAACTAGTGACTTTAGACGTGTCCAGCCTCTTTACCAATGTTCCACTCGACCTTGGAATAGCCGACATTGCCAATAAAGTACTATCAAGTGATGTCACCTCTGAGTTTACTTTTATTCAAAAAAGTCAATTACGCAAAATATCTTCAAAAAACTTATCTTCTTTTTTTCATGTGTAGAAGCATTCATTTACTGTCGGGATTAGATGCCAGCAGCGGTAGTATTAGGCCAGAATTGAGTATCGTCATCCAAAACCGTCAGACCAGCCACCCCTCAACGTGCCCGATGTATGGAGCATCCTGAGACTGCGGTTTGTTCGGTGGCGCCACACTCGCAATTCAATGAGAGAGCGAGACCCTATTTGTACATAGATGAATGAAAAGCCCACAACCAGTCCGCAGGCGGCTGAGCTTAACCCAAGCTGTTCTGGGAAAGCCATTCCAAGGGCCCTACTACTGGCCCTGGGCATAAAAACACAAAACATCGATGTGCTTTTGGAAATGTTCCTGCTCCATCTATAATTTGTCCACTGAGCCACGCAGATGCCTAGTTCAGATAGGTCACTTAAGTTTCCGCGCAGCGGAAATAAATAGACGTCTATTCTTCAGCTGAACATCGAAAATCTCACTGCAAGCAAGACGAATGTTCTTCAACAAACTTTCAAAACCTAATATCAAAGGCATGTTTATCTACAACAAGCAAACTATTGTCATAAATGAACGGTGTAACTATGGATAACCATAGGCTATAAGCCCTACAATAGCTGATTGGTTTCTCGGAATAATTAAAAAAATAATTTTTTATCAAAATCTTTTGCTTTATCCATTCTATGCACATTGTATGGAAGATGTTTGTGCTATTTTTATTTCCTCGGCAGATGTTCAATCGTTCTTAAGTGTGCTTAAAAACCAACACCTTAACTTTTGTTTCATATGCGAGGAGGTCCCAGGCCCCTCACCAACATTTGTTGATGTTGAAGTAAGGATCCGCGACGGGGAGTGTGATATCAATGTACCGCAAACCAACTTTGACCGATGCACTCTTGCATTTCAACAGCATAGCGCCTTTGTCCTAAAAACGAGGCCTTATCACTTGATTACTGCATCCTGCTTATTCATATTCATCAAGCAGCTCATTACTGAAAACGGAAATCAACTTCATTTTCTCTTTATTTAAACGGAACAAATACCCAAAATCTTTATATTTTGAAAGTGATAGACCGCTTCATGAATAACTTAAAACAACTATAACCAACAATCTCCCACCGACTACCCTAACAATCCCCCTCATATAAATCCTCGCTTAACTCTCCCGTATATTGATAACCCATCTATTAAACTAGGCAAACGCAATGCTGGATTGTTTCGCGACAGATTGGCCACTGATATAAAACTAGCCCACCAAACTTTTAAAATAATTTCGTATTTCAATCTGAAATGACCTCTACCCGCTGCTTTATCAAACGCTTTAAGCCATCCTTATATGTAAGACTCGGTTACTTACATGGAGCAAAGTCGCTTCTGCGCGTTTCATTTCGAGATACAGTGTTGAAGCAATACTACTCTTGTTATAAGCGTTCAGTTCTGTAAAATTTCAAATCATCTCAAAAACTTTAGATTTATGTTATCCTGACGAAAGCTTCGGTGTTTTTTTTTGTAAGTTATGATTTGCTAGGTTTATTGTGTTGAATAAAGTACTGCTTATCGAATTGGTTTGGATGATAAAAATATGTAATCTACATTGTTTTTTATTATATCAGGGACCTAGGTAATTTAGCAATGTAAGTCTCGTGTTTCGAAATCAACTGCAGGTATAGCGATTAAATTGAAAATTCGATGTTTAGGTCTGCTATCCGCTAAAACACGAGTTTTTCAAAATCAAATTCCAGTTTAATTAGGTTTGTGTAAAAAAAGATTACCGGGCGCCTGTTACACAACATATTTGGAAGCACAAACTGCAACAGTGGCGTCACCATGGAGAGTGTAACACATCAAACGATCTGACCAAATGTGAACCCAAAGCCACAAAAACAAAATAAAAATAATTCATCTAATTTCAGAAGTGTTATCAAAGCCATTTAAACCAAAACTCTTCTTACTCGTAAAAGTGCTCTTCAACAAAGGGTTACCCCAGACCAATCCCCCGTGACATCATTGTACTAAACCAAGCTCGTCCTCAATTGCATAGAAAGTTAGTTTAAATTAATAATAGCAATACTAAATTAACCATCAGATTTCGTTAGTCCAGGGAGGATTGAGTGTGATCGGAACTTGAAAAACTTTTTGAATGTACGTTTTCACGTGTCCTCAATGAAAGTATGAAATTTCATGTAAATGAAAACTTTATTTTGGAAAGCAACCATTAAATGGGAAAAAGAGTCCAGGAAAGCAGCAAATTGTTTTGAGTACACGTGTGCAAACGAGTGCTGAAACGTTGCAGGACATAGATCTATGGAGGAATGGTAGCTTAAACAAACGAGTTTTGCTTTATTAGTTAAATTTGCAAGCAATTTAATGATTTGCCCTTACATTAAGCATTATTCGCCCTCTTCTGGTGACTGCGCTATTCGCTAAAAAGTTTGTGATTTATAATTTTCATTGGGATTATCTGAACTTACCTTCCAACTTTGTAGCGTCTCCATTTCCGCCGCTGCCGTTTTCTATAAAAGAAAAATAAAAAAGACATAAACCAAACCCGGATCCCGCTGTATGGCAGTAGAACTGAAACATCTGTAACTAAAAACCAAAAACTATAAAAATAATCGTCAGATAATTAATACACACTGTTTAAATCCGATGTAACAACATCTGTCGTTACTAATCTTTGGAAACAATTGAATGAAGCATTCTCAAACTGCCAACGTACTTCATGATTTTATTGTTTGCAATAAAATTTCACTTCAGCTAAAACTAACACGAATTTGAGCATAGCATGGGTTGTGTTTACATCATTGAATCAGAGAACAACTTTTATCGTTGCACAGAGAACACCTTTGTTCACACCTGTTTTGGAACTGCCAGGAATGCTGGCGCAACGCATTTCTGCACCAAATACAGCAACCAAGCAGAGGAACTGCAGTGAAGTGCTGTTACCAATTACGGTGCAAACTCGCCACCTTTAGATTGCCACGAACACATCATCTACCTAAGGAGTTGCTCGCAAGTGGTGTTAACTTCGCTGACAGTACATTGGGTCCAACTTCCAGCTATGACATACCACGACCTCCTAGGCTTTTTCGCGACTGAATCGGTCTGGAGCTCGCGTTTTGCAACAATCGATCGGTTTTTATAGCGAGGTTACAAGCTGACAGCTTTACATTTAACTGAGAAAACTATTGGAATATCACGATTACTTCAAATCGTCTTCTCAAATCTGGAAATCCGTTTTTAAAAAAAGGATCATAAAGTTTTCTTGACACTTAAAAACTGCAACGTGCAGCGCTAGCACATTTTTTATTCATGAATTTTGTTTCATATTTCCCTTTGCATCTTACTTTTATTTTTAGGCCTCAAGCAAAAGTTCTCGGAACACAATTTTTAAAGTCTTTGAGAAAGGAATGCTACAAAGAATTACCGATGACGCAGCGGACGCTTCAACTATTTCACCAGCGAGTTTTGAGCATTTTTGGAATTACCTTTCCCAATTTTTTGTCTCATCGATTAGCTTGATGTAAAAATGTCAACTAGCCACATAAGTATGTATGTAGCAAATGGCCTGTCGCTCACCGGTGTGATGGTGTAGTGGTTAGAACGTCCGGTTTCCATTCGGTAAACCTTGGTTCAACTTCCTTGTTGAGTCATACCAAAGAATTAAAAAATGGTATTCACAGATCTCTGCTAACCTCTTGGCAACTGAAATAATGCGAAGGGTGAAATATAAAATTTAACTAATTCAGCCATGATCACAGGTGGTCAGAGTAGCCTAAAAATGTACTTGAATAAAAATATTGTTGCTTGCGCAAAGAAGTACTCAAGTAAAAGGACAAAGTAATGACAAGCATTTTTACCTGGGCAGAAGTAAAAAAGTAGTGGAGAAATAAACTTTTGTTTTCTTTTAGCGATTTTGTCTTGTAACAATCTGAACAAGTGATTCTCAACAAAGGATGCTCGCAGCACATGAGGTACCACAAGGAATTTCTAAAGGTAAAAAGGTCTGCCAATTGGTTGCTTTATTCATATTACCGACCAAGTTCAAGGTGTACGTGAATGGTGCATGTAGTGGCGTCTCTATAAAAACGAGACTACCCGGGAGACACAATTTAGGAGAATGGCACCATTCTTAGCGAAAACTCCCAGAAGAGGTTACCTCAATTTAAGTTAACGACTTTTCTAACAACGCTTTGCAAATTTAGATCGAAGACTTTTTTCGAAGATATCTTTCCATTTGGGCGTAACACTTTTTGAATCCTTTTCTGGTGTCAAAAGATATGATGTGGGGTGAAATGAACTTTTCTTGCAGGTAGTGCAAGGTGCGAAATAAATTAATATTCTCTGATCTACACTAAAAATGACACTGCATAGCACAGATAGGTTGGCCTGATTATTCTAATACCGTACTTATTCGATAATAAGACGATTCGCTTATAAGACGGGTTCCATCTTCATCTGAGAGATTTAGACTCGTTTATATCTATGTTCTATTCTCGTAGTCGGTCGATTTGGCAGTAGAGAGCTCAATGATAGAATCAGAGCAATAAAATAAAATGAAATTTATTCCAGTTAAAAACACCTCAACAGTCTGTTTCACCTAAGGCGGCTCGTCAGGAGGTAGTTCTGAAACACAACACTGGCATAAGATGAAATCCAAAATTAATAAATAAATAGAAATTAAAATTAAATTATATAGAAGGCTCGAAACTCAAGGGAAGGTAAGCTCTACAGATCTGCCTTACTCAAGCGCTGTAGTAAGGCAGTAAGACAGCGCTTGAGTAAGGCAGATCTGTAGAGCTTACCTTCTGTAGAGCTTCTATTTATTTATTAATTTTGGATTTCATCTTATGCCAGTGTTGTGTTTTAGAACTACCTCCTGACGAGCCGCCTTAGGCGAAACAGACTGTTGAGGTGTTTTTAACTGGAATAAATCTCATTTTATTTTCTATTCTCTGTAGACCTCGCCTATAAGATGGGCCACCCAATTTGAGCCCGAAATCTCAAGGAAAAATCCCCGTCTTATAAGCGAGTAAACACGATAATTACAACTTTTCCTCGATGCTCCATTTGATTATATTTTTGATTGTTGTCTTGGGCCAGGAGTCGGCAACCTGCGGTTCTTTCCTCCTTACACTGAGGCTCAGAGTGGCTTTGGAAAAAAATTACTATTAAAAAAGTATTTACGTGTATTTTATTTGTGCTACTTATTTTTTAAGTGTTTTAGTTAGATTATTGTGATCTTGAAATATTAAATATTTAGATATTAATAAAAAAAAGTATATTTTATTGTTTTTTGTCGCGACTTTCAACCCCAACAAGGCCAGATATGGAGAAATGTAAGAAAAGAAAAATATCTGAGGAAAACAGAATATTTAATGATGCTTGGGCAGATTCATTTGCATTTACCTCTAACGAGAGTGGCCTACCGATACGCCTAATTTGTGGAGAAAAACTGGCCAACAATAAACGGTCAAATGTCGCAAGACATTTCAATAATACACACAAAGCCTTTGCTGAAAAATATCCTGAGGGAGAAGAGAGAAAAAAAGCTGTTAAGGAACTGATGTGGAAGGCTGATTTGACGAAGCATCAATTCAAGAAGTGGTTGAAGTCTGCAAATTCAACTACATATGCGAATTTTGTGGCCGCTCAGGAAATAGTCAGGCATGGGAAACCGTTCACAGATGGAGAATATGTGAAAGAATCTTTCCTTAAGATTTTAGAACACCTATTTGCGGACTTAAAAACAAGTGTGAAATTGTTCAGAAAATCAGAGATGCCTCTCTCTGCGAAGACAGTCAAAGACAGAACCATTAAAATGGCAGAAAATATCACAAAACAGCAAATTAAAGACATCAATTCAGCTGCAACCTACTCAATCGCTTGTGATGTGTCCAAAGACAAAAATGATGTCAAACCAAAGACAAAAATGATATCGAACAAATGCATATGTCGATATGTGAATTCTGCTGGGCCACAGGAAGAAATGGTTGAGCTGATACCATTAAAATGCCAGACACGTGGGGAGGACGTCTGTGAGGCTGTTTTTGAGTGTTTACGAGCCAAAGACATAAAAATAACCCACCTGGTGTCAGTAGCTACCGATGGGGCACCGAGTATGACTGGAGCGCATAGGGGCTTTGTGGCCTTGCTGCAGAATTCACTGAATAGAAAGCTGCTGAGCTTTCACTGTATCCGGCACCAAGAGGCATTGTGTGAGCAAACTTTCCCTCCAGAAGGCAGAAGTCATGAATATTGTCATTCAGATTGTCAATAAAATAATGGCAAAGGGTTAAATCATCGCCAATTCCGTGCGTTACTTGATGAGGTTGAGAGCACGTACTCTGATCTGCTGCTGCACAACAGAGTCCGGTGGCTGTCCAGATGAGAGGTGCTGAAACGTTTTGCTGCATGTCTGGAAGAGATTAAAACTTTCATGAGCAGCAAAGGACTCTCCTTTCCTGAGCTGGAACAGCCAGAATGGCTGGAAAAGCTGCACTTCATGGTGGACATGACAGCACACTTGAACACAACTCTTCAGGGGAGAGGAGCAACAGCGCTACACATGCTGGAGAAGGTGTTGGCGTTCGAGCGCAAACTGACAGTTTTAGCCAGAGATTTGCAGAGAGGCACACTGTCTCACTTCCCCTCTTTAAGGGAGTTCACACAAGATCAAGAGCTGATCAATTTAGAGTATTTGCAGTCTGCAATCACCACAATGCAAGCGTCGTTTGAAAAACGATTCCGTGAGTTCAGAGAGGAAAAAACCACATTGTCCTTCCCCATCACTCCCCTCAACATCAATCCATCCCTGCTTAATGTGACTGTATTTGCAGGTATAAGTCAACCTGATCTGGAGTTGGAGTTGGCTGACATAGCTGACAAAGACATGTGGGTACCCAAGTTCAAACGCTTAGCAGATGATCTTGAAGATGTTGCTCGTCAGAAGGCCACTCTTGCTCAGAATCACAAATGGAGTGACATTGAGAACCTTCCAAGACCAGACAAACTTGTGTTTGAAACATGGAATGCTATCCCCGACACCTACATGAACATGAAAAAATATGCCTTGGGAGTCCTTTCAATCTTCGGATCCACATATGCATGTGAGCAGCTATTCTCCACCATGAACTACATTAAAAACAAACACCGTTCACGCCTCACAGATGACAGCTTACAGTCCTGCGTAAAGATGAAAGTGACTTCGTACAGCCCCCATTTTCAGACGCTGTGCGCAGAGGTACAGAAGCAGAAGTCCCATTAACGCCGCACGATGCTGCACACGCCCCGAAGCCCAAAGGCGAAATAAGGATAACAACTTTTTTGTTTTTGTTTGCTATATGGATTGTTTAAGTTCAGCTTTTTAATTTATTTGAAAGAGACATTCGGACATTATTATTTTTCAAGAACTAAGAATGTTAAAATATGTTCAATACGAATAAAATTTAATTTTCTCTGTAGCACTTCGTGGATTTCATAAGCAACACACTATAGTTGTTTATACAAAGTGTAAAAGTAGGTCAAAAAAGCAATATACAGTATTTTCTTTATAGCCCAACTTCAAAAGGGTAGTCAAATCCCTAATAAGCGTATATATCTTCTTTTTGGATAAATGCGTCTTTTCCCCATTTTAGATGTCAAAAAGTATTTGCGGCTCCCAGTAAGTTTTTTTTTGTGGAAACCGGATTCAAATGGCTCTTTCGGTGTTAAAGGTTGCCGACCCCTGTCTTAGGCTTACAATAGCAGATTTGTTAACGGTGAAAAGTTATTCAACGTGGTGATTTGATGAGACCATTGCCATTTTGCTTCCAAATAATAATAATAAACTTTAATTTTTATATTTGAAATTTAACTGATGAAAACTGGAACCGATGGGCGAAGTCAGCAAAAAATGTAGGAGGGAGGAGCAAAACTTTTAATAGCTTGGATCATATTTTTGGTCATGATTTTTTTTATTTATTTTAGAGATCATGCCAAATTTTAGTGACAATCAGTTCATTATTAAGCAAACTTTAAAGATATTTGCTGAGGTGAAGCTTTCATAATACCCTTCGGAGGGCATTAATGAACACAGTTAAAAACAGCATTTTTATAAATTTTTAGATGAATATAATTGCCTCTTTTGCCTCCACCTAGCTGCTACCTTGACAAGAGCAGTAGCTTAGTTTGTAGACCAACTAATATACGACTGCAAAGAAAAAAAAACAGCAAAAAATTATAGATAGGAATTTACTGTTGGTACTAAAAACTTTTAGAAAAAGAAGTTTTATGACAACACCACCCAGTAAAAACTCACTGCATCTTGCCAAGTTATGGTTAAGCAATTCCAGTTAGTTTTCAAAATTTGAACCAAAAAAGACCAACTTCAATGAAGAATTTGGAGAAAACAAAATAGTGAATTTAAAGCTGTTTTTTACGCAAACGTACCGCATTCTAGTTCTCCAGACAATAAATTTTTAGCATCTGCTTGAATAAAAGTTCTAAATGCTTAAGTGTTACCTCCAGCTAAAATTATCCATGCAAAAGTAAAAGTAGAAAAAAAATGAAACTACTTAAGCAAAGAACAAAAACCTACTGAAGGAATTTACCTAAGTATAACTACTTCGTTGCTGATCACCTCTGATCACGACACATAAACGTCTATCTTGATTTTAAAACTGGGGCTGAAAAATCATCGCAGTAAAATAGCACAAACTGCATGATGTAGCAGTAATCATTGAATAGTTGTAGCTTTGTTATCTTTTTAAGGTCAACTTGAGTTGATGGCATGTAGCCACAATCAGTGCATTGCACAAATAAAAAAATTAATAATACAGAATTACAAATTTTACCATATGTTCGATAAAAATCCATAGCGAGTTTCCCATTCGTTTTTTCAGTAATCGAATTATCTACAAAAGCAAATTTGGCTTATCAACTGGTAATGACCTAGGTACCAAGTTTGGGATATACAGCGCATGTGAAAACTTCCTGACAATATAATTATAATGTTAATTATTGACAACAAAAACTATCATGTAGAAGAGCAAATTGACTTGTTATGATCAAACACGTAACAACACGTTGAATGTCTGAATCAATTCTTCTTCGTATGGGCAAGCTTTTTGGAGAAGCTTCTCCGATTATGAGTTTTCCATTCCCCCATTTTTGCTTGTCTTTAGTCAGACTGAGCCACCACGATGGGAAGATTGCTTGGCTCCGCCACCTGTTTGCCTCATATAAATGAAGACATCTCGTTAAGTGTCTTGCTCAAGGACACAACTAGCGAGCTTGCTGGCTTGTTCTCTACACTATCCCTTTTGTGCTAAGCGCCATGCGGGGAAGCGGTGTTTTTGGGTACGATTCGACGAGGAAAATGTACTCAAGGTCTACCGACTCTGATGCTTATGCTATAACCAGTAACCTATCGCGCAGGTTGAAATTAATAATTTTTGCCGCATAAATTTGTGTGATTCAACAGCATTAGGGATTTATAAAAGAAAACTGAATAGCGTTAGTAAAATGGTTGATTGAACAGCATTAGTAGGTTGCAATTCCATTGAACGTGTTGAATGCACCAGATAGGTGCATGAAAAATGCACGGAAATACAAGTTTGTTACGAATAAAAAATTTTAAACGCAAAAGTTGTTAAGAAATTGTGCAGAAGAGTACTGAAAAGAAAGCTAGTTTTGATCAAGACAAATGCGAAGTTGTGGAAAATTTCTGCTATTTGTGAAATGCATTTTGCACGATCGAAAAAGTGCACGATTCAGTAGCATTTAGAATGAATGCTGGATGGGACCAATTTAAGGAGGTGTTTGGTATTTTGTAAAAAAGGAGCTATCTCAAAATATAAAAAGTACAGTCAATAAAATCAATGCAAGAATGCATTAAGCTATAAAGCAAAAAGCTGTGTTGTGAGAGTCGAAGATATCAACAAATTGAAACCAACAGAAAAAATATGCTCCGAATAACGAGTAAAAAAACTCTGAAGCATAAGATCAAAGCAGAGTATATCCAAGGGATATCTGGAATCAAAAGTATGAAGAAAGTTATGAAACGCTGACAATCGAGGTGGTGCAAGCTTGTGGAACAATCGTGGTGGTACGGGATTGTAGAACAATCAAGGTGGTGGGGGATCGTGGAAAAAATGAGAAACGATAACGCACCTGTCATTGCAAGAAAATTCTTGTTCACGACAAAAAAGTTTAGTTAACTGAGGAAGAGGCAGTTAAAACTGATAATAAATGACATCAAAAGTAAGAAACTGGTGAGAGTTGGTCCTCAAAATAGAGACGCATGGCAAAAAGGCTGCAAGAACCAGTCGACCCCGGCTAGCTGGGACAAACGCCGTGTCTCTGAAATTGAAGTGGCAAATGGAAAATGATAATGAATTGCGTTGAGGTGATTATTTTGCGATCCCAATCCCGCTTTTTTTGCATGCTCGAGGGAAGCCAAAGAGCGGGCATGCACAAATATCGGTAGCCTGCAACCCTGCCGAATTAATTGGAACTCTGCGGACGGATGCTCCTGTGCTACGCAGCACTTCAGAGCTACATCAACATTTTTCCAAAATGTTTGTATGAAACAAAGCGTGTTTACACCTGCTTCGGAGTTACGACAAATGCGGGCACAGTGAATTGGCTACATAAACACTGCGATCTTGCCAGAAAGTTGCTATGAAGTGTGAAAAAGCTGTTTCAAAGCGCACAACAAAGCAACCACTGCACAAATAACGAACAGCCAAACAGTACTTTATTAACCAATTGCCGGCTGAATTAAAGCATTAAAAGCAACCTACTTTTAATGCTGTGTGACGTTGAAGCAGCTGTTGTACTACCAGTGCTTGATACTTTTGAGCGTGATGTCACAGTAGATTCTGAAATAAATGTTTTCAACCGGTATGCAAATCTGAGGGTTAATCTCAATCTTTTACCAGCGATAAAATGTTTGGCAGTAGTTGAAACTACCGTTTGTTTTCGTGGTACCATGTTAGTGCTTTAGCTGTCACACAAGTTACTACTCTTCAAACAATGTAGTCATCGCCAATCACAATTGCATGGAGAGCTATGATTACAAAAGACTTTGTTTGATATAAGGCAAACGTTAAAAAGAGAAATGGATGATGTCGTGGCCCATTGAAATCGTACGCCAGTTTTAACGTATACAGTATGAGGGGTTATGAGAACACGTCGGAGGATTCTAAACCTCCAAGACCGTATGAAGGAGCTTTGTGGATCATTTAGCAACGTAACACGCTCTAAATCAGAGGTAAATGCTTTATCCTTAGTCTTGGTCTGATGAAGTAATCGTGGTGGCTTGCTAGGTTGGGAAAATGGAGAGGCGGGGTGGGCGGATAGAATTGCACAAACAAGAAAATTGTTTCCAACACTCATAAAATGCTATTGATAACTGTAAAACTTTTTAAGCCAATTGGAACGAAGGGAGTTGAAATTGTTTGTCCGTGGTTGCTCATACCTGTAGGATTTTCAGGATTTGTTGCTTCTATTTTGATTGCGTTAGTCGTGGTAACATCCATCTCCCATTTCAATCTTTTGGCCAACAGTTGAGATATTGATTCTGCCCAAAAGAAATACAGGACAATACGTACTTTACTAATAGCATAAGAATTTAGAAGGTCAGTGAATTATATCAAAAATGCTAGAGTAGATTGGAGAGAGATTTTGTAGTTATTTTATCTCACAATAACTGCTATGTGTTCTCGGCACAAATACTTTACAGCAACTTTTTATACATGGTTGCCTGCTTGTAGCGAAATGTACTATGCCAGCACTATGCAATTATCCAGAGCAGGCTTGTAGCCAAGTCGTTTCATGTAAAATCGAAAAAAGGTATTTCCATGATCAGAGGATAAAAGTATATATCTAACTCAAAATTAATAGGAGGATTTTTTGTTAAAAACAGTGCAATGGCTTCTAAAAAGTATGTTTCTCTCAAGTTTTGGACATTTGTGTTCGTGGGCTCAATTGGAACTTGCTACAAATTTATAGCTTACTAAAAAGAAGAGTCATAGTTTTCATTAAGAGACTTGTATGAAATCGTTATTAATCCTGCGAAAAAAATTCTAACAAAAGTTAATAATTTTTAAAATGGGCAATAATTACCCATTTTAAAAAATTGGACCGTTCTTGCAATCTAGTTGTCAAGATCTTCTATCAGCTAACCTGTTTTAATATCCGAAACGCTTCTAGCAAAGGAGGTTTTCAACGTTGCGAAAATATATTGATAGCTAGCAGCTGATTTTGCGTCTTTGTCATTTGAATTGGTAAGCGAATTTGTCGGCGAAGACAGAAAGCCGGTCGTGTTGGTAGTAAGTGAAACTTAAAAGATAACGCTCATGTATTAAACTTGAATGCATTATAGCAATCTATGAAATTAAGATACGGTTGCATTGGCGTAACCTACTTAATCCAATAGCAATAAAGAAAGCAAATTAAGCAGTGTTAAGGCTTTGTATTCTGTCGTTCAAATGGCAAAGCATCTGACCGGTAATTAGAGGGTTGGGGATTTCAATCATATAGGAACCTGTAAGTTTCAATCTTACCGAACTTGTTTTCAGCTTTTGGCAATGATTAGTGCTAATTATCACTGATCAATAATAATTAATTATAGGTGAACTAAGCATGCAATAATTAAGCGCAATCGTTTTGCGGTTGTAAAGAAGCATGCTCGCATTAATAGATTTTCGTTTCTTGCCTTTGGTAAAGATGTTTATTGCGATATCTTTGTAATTTCAAACAAGACATCTTGCCTAACAAAACAAAAATCAATCACTGAATGGAAATGCTGATAGTAATTTAATACCATATTTCATCATCTGCTCTTGGGAATACTATTTGCCCTTTAGGCTATATCACAACATTTTGCTCATAGACCCACTTGGTAGCTACAGGTATTGCTGGCAGTGTACTTCCAACACAAGCAAGAAAAATGACCGTAAAGTGCTTTTTCTAAGCAACGAAACCGTAGAAAGTTTGAACTCATGACCAAGACTGCCAGTGACTATAATTTCAAAAACCAAGATAACACCCTATAAAATACCAAGATTTAAACAGAAAAACCAAGACTTCCAAAAAGCTACACCTATATTATTCACTTACTTCTGACTTCCAAATGACTCTAAATTTTTGTGCTTTACAGTATTTTAATGCGCAATCAACACAGGTTTGCTGCCTTTATTAGTAGAACAGAACAGCATTTTCATTCACTTAAACACTTTATTGTCTTCCTTTCATTAACAACCAGGCCTTAAATTCATTGGCAACCAGGCTATTTGGAGGTGGCCTCCAAAGAAAAAAAAGGTCGATGCCTGTATTCGTGCCGCGATCGTGTCGGGATTTTGTAGTCAGATCCTTTGTGCGTCGAAAAGAGAAGCATTCAGATGTCACAGAGCTACCTTGTTCTTCAGTAAATATGAATTTGTTTCTGTATTTACTCAATTACCATGAAAAACCAAGATTTCATTCAATTCAGAAAAAAACCAAGAAACCTCGTCTTATGTAAAAAAAAAACAAGATCTATGTTTGAGAGCCTAGCCATAGGTAAAAAAACAAGCGCTGGCAGCCTTGCTCATGACCATTCTTGTTATAGTCGACAGTGCAACCCACTCACGCACGCTCTTGACTGAACTTTTGATTTTTGATCAGAAAAAAACTTTCTTGTTAATGCTTGACATTGTGAATGCATGGCAGATTGTTTCACTCAACTAAAAACTTAATTAACTTATCAAACGCGAGGAAAATGGAGAGGCCGAGGAACCGAAAAGTGATTTTATGGTCTTTCAGTTGGTAGCCACTCATACATGTCGTTGTTGCAGTCGGCATAACTCGCAATTTCAAACCAAGTCTATATCGTGCCAAGCTGCAAATAGTCGTATTTCTAAATTATTTTCACTGTCAATGGTTCACCTATGTGACAACAACAACCCTAATTGCATTATGACAAGGACAACAGACGCTTCTTTTCTTCCATCAATTGTTTGCAATAATCGGTAATTCTTACTTTCGCGGTTGTAAATGGTTGTGGCGATAACGTGTCGCGTGCGTGTTGCCGTTGTTCCTTCACCTTAACATACACAATCAAAACAAAATTTTAGCAATTTTTTGCTCTGAGTAACAAAAGCGATTTTGTTGGGGCCAGGATATGATTTTATCATGACTCAGCAGTGTTCGTACAATACCGCCAGAACCTATCTTTATCTGAGCAGTTCTACGATTTTGTACTTAATTCTCTATATCGCTCCTATAGCTGAGCGTCAAGCGGGAGATGTGTGAATATGGAAAGTATCCATGGTGTATAGTTGTTAAGTATGTGGTAGGACTCAACTAGAACATTGAACTCGAGTTGGTTTCAAAAATCTGCAAACACGTTTCACCAAGAGAACTGCACTCAAACGTGCATAAAATCTTTTTCAGTAAAATTTCCTGATTGGTTTAACGATCTAAACTTATGTAAGTTAACTTACAGGCTGCTTGTTCCAGTTGAATTGTATCGATTTGAAATCTGTTTTGTGGAGAATTGATCTTAAACATCCACCGTATTTCACCAGGATTTAAATTTATTGATTCTTTCTTCCAGGTTTTACTTTCTTTTGCTGTAAAAACGATCCTGCTCCTAAGAAAACGCAAAAAGGAGTAGACTTGGGCAACGAAGCGCAATAACCTGAGCGTACTGAGCGCGAAGCAGGGAAGCTGTGATTTTTTAAGGTCTTTTGACATGACTCGAAGTGGAAAGTGATCTACCGGCTGCGAAACGGACGCTCCGCTGAAGAAAACTGCAAGTTGAGCAAAACTTTTACAACTTGGTGATTCGAGTTTAAACCATGGCTTAAATTCTGCCGCGGATACAAATGTGAGGGACTGCAGACTAGAAGACTCTTTGGAGTTTCCTAAACTCTTTATTTATTTGTTTTTTCTAGGATTCTATTATCACTAATTAAGTGCAAGTAGCTCTTTAATAAAGCCAGCTAACAAGATAAGACATTATATTCAGGCAATTTAAAGACATCAAATTTAATGAGCTTGATCTCTGCGTTGGCTTGCTCTTAAGAAGCAGTGCTTTTTCCTGACTCGCCGCAGTGCTTTTTCCTGACTCGCTGCAGTGCTTTTGATAGTAACGCCAGCTCTAAATACAACTGGTTCCAACTACAGTATGCTTTCCGAAAGCTAGGACACTAACATTAGCTATAACTAGCAACCTGCGGAAACTAGTATTCCAAGAGGTAAGCGGCAACATCCTTTGTCTTTCTTCAAACTTCTTACGTACGCTACACGCAGTCAACATACTTCTTTTCCTGTGCTAGCACAATCAGTTGCAAGGAATCGCTTCCAGCAGAAAGAACTCTGTGGCAAAAGTGAAGGCACGCGCCTTGTGAGCTAACATTGTAAGGCTTGGACAATAAAACTGATCTTTCACTTCGAATAGCCTGAGCAGCATAACCTGGAAAATTACAAAGCAATCACAAATACTGACGAAAAAAGTGGAGCAGGTTATAACAACGGATTTTACTTGCACGTTTCGCAAACGAATACCGTAGTATTGTTTTGCTTTTTCTGTTTCCAAAAATCGTGAGTTGTAACAAATGTGTTTTTCATACAAACGAAAATCTGCTGAGTAAGTTTCCTCAAGCAAAAAATTACAACAAAAGTTTCATCCCACATCAATTGGGTAGAACTATACACGTTAGCTCGGCAGCACTCCTGGTTCAGCTTTAAATAAAATGAGGTTGCTCAAGACTCATTAGTTATGGACTTGCGTTACATTCTACGGTTACAAAAAATTAATTCTCGGCTATTTATTGATAACCTGTATTCAGATCTCTTTAGGAAGTTACCAGTAATGCTGGCATTGCCGATTAATATGACAAGCAGTTTAACCAAAAGCAAAAAATTGTCATAACGTGGTTACCATAACACAAGATAGGCCTGTATAGCTAATAGCCGCTATGAAATCTGAATCACAAGATCATAGAGACGGCACTCCAATTTACCAGATGATGCCGACTTTAGAGAAATTCCAAAGTCTATCCTTTTGTAATAAAAGAACAAGTCAATTATAAGCAACAGCAACACCCATGGGTCATTGGTCATATAAATATTGTAACACTGTTCAAATTACTAACACTCCAAATTTTGCATTTTGTCGAGTAATCCATACGAAAACTGAACCCGAGCTTAATTGCTGTGACATCACGTACAGTTGCTGTCGTATGAGGCATACGCCTTTGCGCAGTAGCACAGCGAATGATTACGAATTTTGATCATCACAAGATAGCACCGCAAGCGATGCAGCATCAACTGCCCTAAACTGACTCTGCTACTTCATCCACAAGTTAAGGCTTGGCAAGAATAACTGTTTGTTTGTTTTGCTAAGCTCTGTTTTTTGAGTTGATACCAACATCTAGAAAACCCTTACACTGAACAAGTTGGAACAATAACTCAAATTCTAAAGTTGGTCTTCACCGAGAGACAAAAAGTTACTTAACCTTTAAAATAGTTTTAAAAACACTACGCTTTGCTTTATTAGTTACATCTTTACGTATTGTGATTTTCGCAATTTTAATCCCCCATTGTGCTCTGTGTGTCGTTGACTACAAATACCATTGCATAAGAGTTTTCAATAAGAGTGGCCGACTACGGAATGTAGAGTAAGTTTAGAATCCTGGGTCATGCTATTATTTATTTTAAATAGTAGGCCTATGTTCAAATTAATTGATCTAATGTAAATAATGTTATGACAATGCCAATGACTTTTAGTTGAATAATGCATTTCTTAAGACTTTCAAATTTGTTGCACTAGGGCCTTATTAAGTGTATTTTTTGTAGTTGTATTGTTTATGCATCTCGAGAAATTGGTAACAAATCAGAAACGTGGAATAATGACGGTGTTGAAACAATCGTATCACAAGTAAAATCAAATCATACTAAATACTTACTAGGCTTGCCCAAACAATCTTTGAAAGAAAATGTTCTCTTCCAATTCTGGTTTGTATATCCACAATTTGAAGAATGGCGAGTGAAATCACAATCATAATCAACTAATTGAATACTATAATTTTAGTGATAAATCGACGTATACAATCTTTTGTGTCGGTCACAAGACCGGGTCGGTTGGAACACCATCCATAGTTTCAACCAACGTGCGTTTAAACCATAGGATGAGTACGTTGTAGTACACTTGGGAAAGGCATTTTATGACAATTATTCTTTCTTCGCTGCCGTGCTTGCAGTGAAAATGTACTCTCTCGGCAATAGTGGAAACTCCGAAGCGGATTTGAATACATATCTTCTAGCATGATCGGCAAAAATTTTTCCGCCGCAGGAGAACAAATATGCTCGACAATAAATCAAACAGTACTTAACGTTTGCTAAAAAGACGGTATTTTTATTTTAAATAGTAGGCCTATGATCAAATTAATTGATCTAGCATAAACAAAATATGTTATGACAATGTCAATGACTTTTGGTTGATCAATGCATGTCTTAAGACTTTCAAATTTGTTGCACTAGGGCCTTATTTAGTGTATTTTTTGAGGTTGTATTGTTTATGCGTCTCGAGAAAACGTTTGTTGGTTTTGCTGCTCAGATCTGCTTCTAAGTTGTACCACGGCAAGTAGTCGAACGACAATTAAAGAGCTGACTTCCAAAAGTACCTCTAGTCACATTTTAACCTAAATGCAGTTAACCTCTTTAAGACGGTGGGCCTGCTTGTGGTAATCATTTGACAAAACATTAGCCAGAAAAAAAGTACCCTTGCCCGATTTCACCGAGTACCAATTTTATCAATGATTAAAGTTATCATACTCAAGTCATTACTAAACACATTTTTTTCGAAATAGAATATGTGACTTGGGTACTTTTAGAATCGGTTCTTAAATTTGCAGAAATGACTGTTTATCAAACTGAAAGTTTCTAGAAACGGCGTTTTATAGAATCGCAACTGGTCCCACTTGATTGCTGTTGCTTTCCTACAAAAAATGCGATTGTACGCCGCTTCAGATTTGTTTTCTTTCACAGCGTAGACAAGTGTTCAATAAACTAGCGCACTAGGGTTGTTCAGATTTTGGAAAAAATTTTAAATTTTACGAGGTCGCAGGTTTTCCCATCACTTGGACCAAAAAACCGATATATGTAAAAAATGTTTGAAATTTCCTTTTCTTCAACTAGCGCTTCAGTTGGTGATTTAGCGTCGCTTTAATAGCAAAGGAGATCAAATATTTGCACAATTCAACTGAATTGCATAATAGCACCAGTATTACATCAATACAATAAGTATTTATACTGACGTCAGCGTTCTCAACAAACTTAGCACATTTTACAGATCTGCTGTCAAGTTCAGTTTTTGGGTGCATGCAACAGGAGTTTATACAATATCAAATTGAGGCAACCCAAAGCTATGCACTGGCAAAGATTTCCTGTGTTGATAATTCGTATTCGCTTGATACATAAATCGTGCAATACTGGCTAAGTTTTTTCTCATGATAGTATATTCGCTTCGGAAAAAAACGTCATCCCTCATTATCGTTTTCGTGATATATTTAATTTACCGAATGTTATGATGAAGTTTTGTGTGTTTCGTTAAGCGTAAAAATTGGCAGCCATTGGCAAGAAGAAAGAGTAACTCTTTGTTGCTACAAAATTTTCAAAGATATACAATATATAATCTACAGGTAGTACTGTAATGTTTCTGCGCCTTGAGAAGTCGTGTCAATTTTATAGGTATTGGTAATGAATCAATTAAAGATAGTTTGTTGGCAATGTGGTGAATTCAGATATCCGTTATGAAAAAATAAAAACCAGATCAGCGAACATTAGCAACAAGTAAAAAAGTTTAATGCGCAAACGGCTGAAACTGCTTTCAACAAGCTTGCAAAACACAAATGATATTTGCAACAGGAAACTATTATTTGCTATTCATTCAATGACCATTCAACCATTACAGATATAGAAAAACATGAAATGGGTTGAAAACTTTTCGAAATACCTCAGCTGGAGCATTTTCAAACAGGATAGCCACTCTCAAACGAACCGTTGACTTCAGAAAGAGAGCTGACTGATCTTCTTTGACGCGGTTGATCTGAGTTACGACTGGCTGATTGTACCACCATCACTTAAGCCAAACTTCCAATGGTTTCCGAAACTAATAATTCTATTAATACCACTAAGGTTGTGAACGATCCAGTTGAAAGAAACGTAAAACTGCTTACTAATCATTCAGCTATTTTAACTGATGCCTAGGAATAACGTGCGAGCATTTTGCATGCTATGGAGAAAAATCGAATAAACAATCTTGATTTTCGCGAGATGACATAGCAGAAATGATGTCGGTAAAATTACCATTTGTTATAAACAAATCTGTCTCGTGACCTATTAGGGGAAAAAGAGAGAATCCAGACCGCATCACCCTCAATTTTTTATCTTTTTTGATCATACACTTTTGAACGAGATAAGCTTAATGCACATTGCAAAACAATTTAGAGATTGCCCCACCCCTAAAATTTTCTGCAGCTACTGCATGCATAAACGGCATAGTGCGTGATAACTGAAGTAAAACTGTGTAAAACGTGTAATTGACTAATTGTGCATTGCCTACTATATTGTAGAAATCTACAGATCCTTCATCTAGGCTAAAGGCTTAACATCAATTGTCATTATTACTTTTAGCCTTTTATTGGTAATCTGTGACTAAGAGTATTAACAGTAGTGATCACATAAAGAATTTGATTTTCGTTACATAATTGTTGAAGCAGATTTTGCAAAGATAATATGTAAATCAAAACTGTATGCAGCATGATTGGCCATTGCTTAACAATTACCTGCTTTCAACTTCAATTACGTATCTGTAATGTTATAAAATTCCCTATGTCTTGAAACATATTTCACAATATACATGTTGAATGTAGATACATTGACATTTTTTGCTGCTTAAACATTACTGAATTATATAACGTTATGCTATGTTATGTTATTGCAAATGAAGGGTTTGGCTTGGGGAACGGGACGGCCCTGCTGAGGAGTCCAAGAGGACGAAATGCGTCCAGGGATGGTCTCGTCAAATTGGGTTGGGTACATTGTTTGCAATACACACTAAATTGTTTTCAATATAATGTTTGTGGTTTATGTCGGTGTGAACCTTCCAACCATTACTGAATTATGTTTGCTAATTGCAAAAATGAATATCGATCCTCTAACTTTATGGGAGCTCTTTATTGTTTAGCGAGTAACAATGCAAACAAAAAAATGATTTACCACACTCAAAAATGCTTACATCAGCAAAAACACTTACTCTTGTATTGATGTAATTCTAGCACGATAATACAGGGTGTCCATAATGTCCCAGAACCATTACAAATATTTGTTGCTGAAAAAACACAAAACGTAGAGTACTGCGGTTTTTTGTAGAATATTTTACATGGCTTCAAGTTTACATTCAGAGCATATCTTCAAGTTTGCATTACGTTTATATTCATAACACTATGAAATGCATTTCACTTGTACACCTCTAGTTGCCCTCACAATGTCAAGAAGATATTCTGTCTCCTTACATACCCGCTGCAGTATATCAACGTCAACTGTTTCGACAGCTTCAACAATGTGTGTGCGAAGTGTGCCAAGATCATGAACAGGATTCTGGTAGATGCGATCCTTGACGTACCCCCAAAGAAAAAAATCCACATGGGTAAGATCAGGAGAGCGAGGTGGTCATGCGATTGCTCCGTCCTGGCCAATCCATCGTTCAGGAAAATTTGCCTCCAGAAGTCTCCTAACATCAGTAGACCAATGTGTAGTTATCCGTCTTGCTGAAACAGTATGGCTGGTTGCAGCTCCTCTACCTGAGGGAGTAGCTACTCATGAATCATGTCGCAGTAAATTGTTCCTGTAATAATCTTTCCAGCGAAAAAAAATGGGCCATAGTTTTTCAAACCAATACAATGCAAATATTAAATAATACTAAATGGCAATTAATATTAATTCAAACCTACATAAATTTAATTCTGCAAAAAGCTTGAAGCCATGTAAAATATTCTACAAAAAAACCGCAGTACTCTACGTTTTGTGTTTTTTTCAGCAATAAATATTTGTAATGGTACTGGGACTTTACGGACACCCTGTATTATTCAGTAAATTTGTGCGAATATTCGATCTAATCTGCTATTAAAACGACGCTAAATTGCGAAAAATCAGCAAAACTAACTTATTAGCATAAAGGAAATTCTCCGCTTTTTTAAACTTTCAACGAAAACTTTAAGAGGATTGTGCTAGTTAAAAAAAAGAGAATTTTGAAAATTTTTTAGATATCGGTTTTTTGGTCCAAGTGATGGTCCAAAACCTGCGACCTCGTAAAATCTTCACCAATCAACAGCCGCCTAAACGTGGTGGTGCGGTCCCCGACCCGGTTTGGGTTGGGTCAAAACGGCTGTTGGCCTTCTCGAGGGTCCCAAATACTCCAAGCACTCCCCTCGCACAAACTATTTTTTGCCATGCTGCCTCCTGAACGACCGCAGAAGGGCAGCACACAGCTTCTTTAAAATCGGTCGCCTTTCTTCTCCTTTTTCCTGCCTTTCTCTTTCCCGCCTTCGTCTCCTCATTCTTCTCCTACTCTTGATGAGTGGTAACGTTCATCCCAACCCTGGCCCCGTCTTTCTCTGTTCAATGTGCACTGGAAATGTGACCTGGCGGAGTAGGTCAGTGCAATGCTGCACCTGCTCCAAATGGGTCCATCTAAAGTGCTCACTACTTTCCTTCTCTAAAGTCAAAACTTTTGGTAGCCCTCACTTCTGCACCTGCCCCCTTCGCCCCACTACACCCCCACTTTTTTGAAGATGACACTGTGACTTCCTCCTCGGACTCCTCCAGCTTGTACACCTCCACTGTTCAATCTGGCCCCCCTCTGCTAATGCAGCACTTTCACCCCACTCTCACCATCAAAACTTTTATCCTCCTTCCCCCCATTTTGTATCTTCTCCGTTTGCACCCTCACCACCGCCTCATGCTTCTGGCTGTCTCGCTACACCTGCAGCTTTCTCTTCCACTCCAACTCCCTCAGGGTTCTTCAATGGAATGCTGGCGGTCTCCGAGCCAGGAACACTGAACTGCTACACTTTCTTTCGTCTCATCCCGTTGACCTTATATGTATCCAGGAATCTAACTTTAATTCATCTTCCACTTTCGGGATCCCTGGATTCTCTGCTCTACAATCTGATTGCATTCACTCCTGGTCTGGCATTGTCTTGCCCAATACTATGTACGCTAGCGGCGGTGTTACCATTTTCCTCAGACAAGGCTTATCCTACTCAAAACTTTCTACTTCATCTCTTTCTTTACTTGAGCCCTACTCTGATTATGTAGGGGTCAACATCTCACTAAACAACTCCTCCTCGCTCTCATGCCTTGGTGTTTATGCTCCCCCTATTCACTCTTCTCCGTCGGATAGCAGAACCGACTCCTTTTCTCCCTCCATTCTTTCCTCCTCCAGAAATCTCTTCATTCTAGATGATTTCAATTACCATCACCACCTCTTGGACTTAAAAGGTACTTCCGATCCCGCGAGAAGAAGTATTCGATTGGGTCATCTCTACTGACCTTCAACCCCTCAATGACCCTGACATACCTACTCTTCTTCATCACTCCTCTGGCAGTTGCTCCTCTCCTGACATCTCCTTTGCTCCCTCCTATCTTGCCTTAACGTGTTCCTGGGAGGTGCTTCGGGACCTGGGTTCTGATCACCTACCAATTCTTCTAACTGCCCTCTTTTTCCAGTCTTTCACCCCAACAAGCATCCCCCTTTCTTTAATTTTCAGAAAGCTCGCTGGAATGACTTTGCCTTTTACTTTGACTTTCACTGTCCTTCAGCAGAGGAATACTCGTCTCTTTCTCTTTCCTCTGCTGCTGCTCTTTTTACTTATATTACACTGAATGTGGCCAAATTTTCGATTCCTTGCAGCCACATCAAACGCCCTCCTAAAGCCTGGTGGTCTGTTGAAGTGGAAGAAGCGGCTAGTGAAAGACGTAAGGCTTTCCCTGCCGCTCACAGAAGTGATGAAGATTTCCAGGCTTACATCTCCGCTTCCCGACATGCTTTGTCTGTCATCTCCAAAGCCAAGGCTGAGGCATGGCAGACAACTTGCTCTCTTCTTTCACCCAAATCCAAACCTGAATTTGTGTACTCTCTTTCCTTCGTTCTGTTGCTGGCTTTTCTTCCTCTCCTAACTTCCCCAACTTTTCCTCTCAAAGGGAATCAGTTTCAGTCTACGCCGATTACCTGAGATCCCACTTTTCTGTGTCCCAGCCAAAATTCCTGTGTAGCCGAGCCAGAGGCTACCCCTCCAAGCTCCCCCGAGCCACATGCCCTGTCGAGTCTCACTCGTTCTTTTGCTCTCCTTTCTCTCCCGCTGAATTTCTTTCTTGTCCACTGTCACTGGCCCAGGCAAAGTTGCCTATCCCATGCTAAAGCATCTTCCTCCCTCTGGCATGGATTTTCTTCATCACATCTTCAATCTCTCCTGGACTTCGCATTCCTTTCTTTCCATCTGGAAGACATCTTCTATTATTCCTATCCATAAGATGGGAAAGCCTCTTGACTCTCCTGCTTCCTTCCGGCCTATCTCTCTCTCACCTCCTGAGTATCAAAGCTGTTTGAACGCATCATACTATCCCGTCTACTCTTCTTTCTGAAATCTAATTCCATTCTCTCTCCCTGCCGGGCCGGTTTCCGCCCGGGACGATCTACTCTAGATCAAATTCTGTTCCTTGCTCAGTCCATCTCGGAATGGTTTGCAAAACGAGGCCGGGCTCTCAGACGATCCTTTCTACTATTAATTTCTCCGAAGCTTTTGACTGTATCTGGCACTCCACCTTTTTCCAAAACTCATTTCGGCTGGCCTCCCTCCTTGCTTTGCTCGTTGGACTCAATCATTCCTTTTTGATAGATGTGCTTGCGTGGTTTATTAAAATCAAAAAAGTCGTTCCTTTCAAGTCCGTCGAAGTGTTCCGCAAGGATCCGTTCTTGGCCTTGTACTTTTCTCTTTTTTCATCAATGATCTCCCTGCTTCTCTGCCTTCTTCCTTCAGCTGTTCTTTTTACACTGACGATTAGGCCATTTGGTCCTCCTCTCCCTCGGTTTCCATTGCAGTGGAGGCCACACAAGGAGCTCTGTTTCAATTGGAGTGCTGGTCTGCGTACTAGTGTTTTCCTCACAATCCAAACAAATGTGAGGTCTCCTTTTTCTCAGTGGATCCCCACCAAGCTAACCTCCATCCCAGCCTCACTTATTCGACTCCAGTCTCCGTTTCAGTCCCACTCACAACTTTTCTTGGGGTCATCTTTGACTGCACTCTTTCCTTTTCTAAACATGTTTCTTCGCTGAAGGACAAGTTTTTCCCACGTCTCAAGGTCTTATGCTGTATCTCTGCTTCCTCACGGGACCCCTCTAAGGAGTCTCTCTCTCTTCTGTATAAATCTTTTTTTTGGCCCCTTCTCACTTATGCTTCACCCGGATGGTTTCTTTCTTAAGCGTTATCAATATCACCAAAATTGGAACGCTCTCACCAAGCGGCTAGTCGCACCATCTCCAGCTGCCTCTCATCGTCTCATATCCCACTTCTCCTCTCCAAGGCTTCTCTATCTCCCCTACAAGTCACCCTGAGTCATTTCACTCTTTCATCTTATAAGCGAGCTCTTGGTATCCCAACCTCCTTTCCCATTTCAGATTTTGCCAGACTTGGAGTGAAACCAAGACTCTGCAGATCGTCCTAGAGAGCTTTTGCATCTATTCACCCGCTCATGCTTCCTTTTACTTCCCCTAAGGAGGCTCTCCTTGCTTGCCCTCTCTCTCCTCTTTGGAGCCTGCTTTTGTTCACTGTGGAGTCAAACCTTTCCTCTCCATCCTCCCGCAGTGACCCCCTCTCTCTCGTCAAAGTGAGGCTCTCGCTCACCTTGACTCTTTCCCCACTTACAATCTGGTGCTCTGGACAGACGGCTCTGTTCCTTTTCTTTTTGGCAAAGGCCTTTTACATGTATTTGCCAACTGCTCTCTCTGTGGCACTGAGGCCACACATTCCTTTTCAGCAGGCCCACTATTCTCAAGTTTGTCCGCTGAAGCCTGTGCCATTCTTCACATTCTTTGCTGGTCTTGGCAGCGTCAACGGGTCTACTACTTCTCTTATCCTCTTATCTGACTCTCGTTTCGTTCTCACCACCCTGTCCTCTCCTGCTTCTTTCCTTTTACCTCAATCTCTCAGGAAGATCTGGCAGCAACTGTCTTTTTTCTTCACCTGTTCTATCAGGCTACAATGGGTCCCCGGACACTCGTTTCTCCCGGAGAACAACGCGACTAAGAATGACGAGCTAGCCAGACGGGGAGCGCTGATCGTGCCCTCTGCAATCCCTTGTAGTCTCTCTCCTCTTATCTCTCCTATCCACTCTTGTCTTTTCTCGGACTGGAGGCGTACTGTCCCATCCAAATTCTTTCACATACAAGTTTCCTCGATTTCCACCGAGGAACTTGTGCTCCCTCGTCACGCTCGCTGCGTTTTCTCTCGTCTTCACTGCAATGGACACAGCCTTCTGTTAAGCTCTTATCTCTCTAGGATTGGCAGAATGGAGAATCAACTCGTAAAATTTTAAATTCTTCCAAAATCTGAACTACCCTATAGTGAAAGCAACTACCCTACAGTGCAAGTGCAACGCAGAGCTCATATCGAAATAGAAGAACGTCACATGTATCGATACCAAACCGAATACACTACGGCTACCAAAAAATGTTAAGTCGTTTTGAACATGTTGGTTTTTTTCTACTGACGTGTAGCTACTACGTTTCTATTTATGGGCTTCTTCAACTAGATGTTTCCCACTCTATTTATTATTAGGCGTATAATATAATCTTCTCTCTCTAACCTTAACTCAATATAAAACAAAACACATGAAATATCAAGAAGTTTGTTTGCCACTTTGAAATAGCTTCTTGATATTTCATGAGGTTTGTTTTTGCCCAATGTCTACCCCATGATATTTATTTTATAAATATTTTGCCCTGCTTCTGCTTGAATAAGTTTTCAATGTAAAGTAATCCAGGATGGATGTAGTCAGGAGGAAGGGTTAAAAGAAATAAAAGACATAAAATCTTACACCAATCACCTTAATCCTAATCATCTTTTTTTCCTTTACTGTCTTCTGCCCCTTTCTGTATTCACACGACAGCTACATTTGAACAAGATATGCTCCGAACGTGCTTAGTGGATAAGCCTGATTAGGTCCTTAGACTAATTTAATCAAATTTTTAAAATGAGAATGGTAGGCCTACATTATCATGGCATGGGAAATCATAGAAAGACTGGGTTTGGAGTAGTCAAGCTCTCTGAAGTCAAGACAACAAGGTATATTTGAACAAGGTTTCTAAGACACTTATCCCCTGCGGACAGTTACCCCCAGTCACATACACCCAGTTACCGTTAGGGTTGGGCACTCTAACCCTAACCGTAACTTCAACCCTAACTCTAACATTTACCCTAACCATAACTCTAACTTTTACCCAAGAAATCGGGGGTAAATATCGTGATACCGGCATTACTTATATATATTAGATCAATGTATACAAGAACTGCTGTGGCTATTTACTTTAGTGAAATCTTGCTCAGACAGAGCAACACCAAGCGAAAAATAATCCGAAGCAAAAAAACGTAACCACGTGATGGTAAATTACAAAACCTAATTACATTGAAACTGAAATTTAGACTCTCAAACTATAGAACGTTCAAAAACAAACTTCCTACTACCTTCCAATCACTAGCCATCATTAGTCGTCAATCCAACAACACAGCTACATAATTCCTAATTTTTTCGAACGATTAGGCCTTCAAAACGATGTCTCAAAGTCGAATAATCGTTTGCGACACAACAATTTGGCATAAAATAAATAGAGTTTTGAAGTGTGCTATGGGTTTTCTTCAAAAAACATCTTAAAACCTCGTTTATTAACAAATACTCAAATTCTATATTTCTTTTCCGGTTTAACCTTAGCTGTAGTATATATTTTGTCCTTTTGTTATGTTTTCAGTTACGCAGCTAACCTTTCTCATACATGATTGCAATATCTTCTTTACATTTTTATGCCCTTTGTTGTGTTTTTTGTTGTACTCTCTATCTTGCACAAATATGCGTGGCAATTGCGTTGGCACAGGGCGCCTCGTATGCGTCAATCTATAACGTGGCATATAACTTAACTGCCGTCGCAACGACTTCCGATTTAGTGGTGGTCGGTTCGCGAGTGTGCTGCGCTTCGAGCTCGTGCATGTTCTTTTTACGTTTTCATTCGTACTCAAACGTCATCATCATGTTGCACCTACAATAATCTTGACCACAAGGAAGCAACTTTGATTAGAAAACCTTCAAACTCTTTGTTGCTTCCTAGCTCATGTTCTACATGTTCATTTGCACTTCTTCAAAGTAATGTGATGCGAAACATATTGCGTATGTTATACATAATGAAAAAAGAGAATCTAAATGTGAATTAAATCGCAACTATATAGAGACAATGATCCACCGCGACGTTCTTTTAAACCAGGAATGCATCTTTGTAACCCTGGCAAAGCGCTTTGAAATGACCTCCTCCAGTTATAAGCGAATTCTCAATATTAGTGACATTAAAAGTAATATCAAACCATTCAAGCAAAATTTTAAAACTCGGAAGAAACTTCACAGGATAACTGAGCAATCTTCTTACACTTAATGGCGCTGTCTCTGCCCTGCGAATCGGGAGAATAAAGAAGTAATAGACAAACTCCACAACTAAATAACGTGGGACCCTAGCCCAACAACTCACTTTTGCAAGACGGGACATTGTCCCAACTTCCATTTTCATTGCAGTATGCTATTCCAGTTGAAGCAAAAATAAGTTTGTAACCTTCATTGCATGAATACTGCAACTTTGTTAGATAGGTGTAGTATGAAATTCCAAAATCAGTGAAAGTTCCATCATTAATGTATGGCGGCTGTGGACACTCTACCACTGCATATAATGCAAAATAACGTCACAAGCATTACTAACAGCAAACATTTCTTACTTAATACTTCAAGGCATACCCATTGGTATAAGCATATCATAATGTTAGCCGATTTTCAATTAAAAAGTAAATAAAATTAGCTCTACAAAAATCAAAGCCAATATGCTGCTGAGTGTTATTTGGGTCGTTTCGCTAAATGCTGTCAACTTCCACAGTATAATTGTATTGCATGTTTTGCAAAAGAAAATATTTTGGCAAAGAATAATTATCTTTGACATAAAATAAACCGAGAAGGTGAGGACTACCAAAAAAGACCTAGAAAAAGCAAGTAGAGGAGGAAACATAGAGGACAGGTTTAAAGATGATGGATTCCCTAAATCAAGTGATGTGGCGACATGGAGTGTGAAAAATCGCGGAAGGAATATCCATCCCACTCCATGAAAGAGACAAAACCGGATAAAAACTTAATTACTACTACTACAGACAGTCAAAATCTTAAAATGCTTTGCTTGCACCTGCCTCACTTATTTCTGCACAACTAAATCACATTTTCAACAGCTACCACATATTTTTTTTACACAAACGTAAAAATTCTTTTAACCAAGCTCTGCAATAACAAACCTTCGCAATTAGGTACCATCCCAAACCATTTAACAAAATTATTTCCATTATCATCACTCTCCAGCATACAACGTTGTACACCATCATATCCATTAGGTACGATAAGCTGGTAACCTATTTGAAAACGAGCATGCATTTCTTAAACATATTTTCCTATTTGACGACCGACACAAGAATATATAAAATATCTCCCATCTTATATCAACTTAGCTTTGTCAATGCAAAGCCATTAGTTCTTCACTTTAAATTAAATGATAACAGTTGACTGAATTATAAGTCAGTCACACATTTTTAGCCTTAGATCGCGAGAAAACCTTTTCACCAGTTAAACTAAGACGTCTGTGTTTGGACCTGCTTCTGGGTTACCAATACCGCTGGCAAATGGCACAGTCTATATCTACTGCAAGCAGTGCAACCAAGCACAATGAGCCAATTCAAGATGCCAGCAACATACAGTCATTGTGAGGCTTAAACACATGATCATTGCCATCACCGTCAACAGCAATTTAATCAACTCGGCCGCTTTGTGTAAATGTCCAATTTCTGCCCTTAGTTTTATACATGTAAGTCGACCAAGAAGAACTAATTAGCCTTACGAAATCTAACGATTTAGAATAACAAAAAGTTGTCAAACTTTTGAAATAACATTAAGCCTACACAAAATCTACATTTCATGAATTCAAAAAGTTACAAAAAATATTGCCTGTTAAATCTGAAATGGATAATATTTGATTCACAAAAAGTTGCCAAAAATTTTAGAAGAAATATTAAACTTATATAACAACTACTTTTTATGCATTCAAAAATTTGTTATTTCACTTTAAGTTTGAAGTGGCTAATATAAGAGTACTGATGGTCATATTACTATCACAACAAACAGCCAAACTGTAGCAAAATGTTGCATTGCAGATGTAGCTTTTTACAAATATAGAAAATACTTGACATTAGGACGACCGAGGGCATCATTCTGACTTTCTGAATTAAGTCTGAACAACACTCATGCTAATTAATTTTCAACCGATTCCATTTGTGACGTTTATTCTTCAATGGGTTCGAGAAAGCCCTGGAGTCACTTGTTGTTTGGAGCACATAAAGTAGACTAATTTTTGAAATTTGCCTTGCCCCACCAGAAGTGCCATTTTGACACCTTACAGTGCTGGTCGTAGATAAAGAATAAATTCTCCAACATTGTATATACCTCTTCTCGCAAAAAAATCAAGTCTTGACAGTACAATTGCTATTTGAGAAGAGCTTGCTTAAAGCGATTGGCGGTTCACTAAATGCCAGAGACGTTGGTCAGCTATGATTTCCAACATCCCGGTTTCTCTGTTTTAGTGCGCCTTCCTAGTGCAAAGCCCGACGTTATTGTGATTCCTTCTGCACAACGTGCATCGATACAATAGATGATGTCCAAGAACAGGGATCAACAACCTGCGGCTCTTTGGCGTTTTTTTTGGAGAGCTCTTTCGTTGAAAAGGTAAACCAGCTGTATGTGTGTTGAAATTCGGTGCTTTGACACTAATTAAAGGTGAAGACCATTTTTCTCTTAGAGAACACCATTTTGACGAGTTATGTCATACATGTTTGCCCGAATGCCGTCTTTTGTGGCTCTAATTGTTTTCTTTCTTGTGGAAAACCGGATTCAAATCGCTCTTCGCTCGCAAAAGATTGCCTACCCCTAACTTAGAAGAAACCCTACAGCCATTTTCAATTACATATAGTCATCACGGCTGCTGTAATTCATAGGCCTATTATAATTTGGGCGGGCTAGTGCAAGTAACTCAGATTTGTACTTTAGCAATGGCTCAGAAAAACCCATTGGTTGAGCAGTTTCTACAGGTACTTCGTGATGTACGCATTGACATAACAGATGAAAACAAACCACCATCTGACATAGAGCCAAACAAATGATAGGTTTATTCCAGTACTCTATTCTTCTGAGAGCGATGATGATAATGCACTAGAAACTTTAGGTGCATTAAGAAAACTCTTTTAATATTTTCTGGTAACATTTCCTGTTACTTATTTGTATATTAATTCTTATATAAACGTCCACAATCCTAATTATGTTGAAGAGTCCAGCCAGACAAAGAAGGGGTGCAAAGCCACTAGGCAAGAAACACTATTACTTATGTCTGGTTCAAAACATAGTGCTGCGTGTGAAGAAGACCAACAAAATCAACCTTTGACAGAAATCATCAATTTCGGCAATAAATCCCAATAGTAGTTTATTAGTTGCGCCTGATGCAATGAGCACAGGCTATTCCTGGAACGTACACAAAAGGTTGATGTTTACAACAAAACATCCTAAGAGAATGCCCGAGACCAACAGCTTAAGTTCTGAGGAATGTAAGAATAACCAGTTCAGCAAGTGCAGGCGTCTGATAATTGATATGTTTATTATTCAGCTCATACAAAGTTGTTCTGTACGCGAAGTCTTCTCCAGACAAGGTGTGAAAATTTTACTCTTAACGTCGAAGAACAGGAAGCTATCATTGACATTATGCACACACGTGGGGTGACAGGAAAAAATGATATCCCACTGGCCGACCTTTGAAGTAAAAATTTGGGAAATTGCATTTTGTAACCAAGTGATGACCAGAAATCGTCTCCAGGAAATCCTGCAATTTTTGCAATTTAATGAAAATCGAGTCAGTTGAAAAGGCTGCAAGCCAACAAGTTGGCTTTGAGTTCAATCGCAGAAAACTAGTTTGTAGAAAACATTATTGTGCTCTATAAACCTGGAGCTTTTCTAACAGTGAATAAACAGCTTTTCCTAAAAATAGCAAGCTGCCTTTTTGCTCTATTGACGGCATCTAAACAGGACAAATACGTAATAAAGTATTGGATAGCAAGAGATAAAAGACAGCATGTATATAGCATATGGATTTCCACGTGTTGAAAAAGATTAGTTGCAACCAAAACAATAAACGCATTTCTGACCATGCTGTCATTAAGTTATCTGAACCATACCTCAAAAATTGAAAAAACGTATCCAATGACAATAACTTTACTTCAGTAAATCTAACAAATCTTTTGAAAAGTAAATAATGACCCTATTACAAACAGGGAATAAAGTGCAAAGATAAAATCTTAGTGAAATCAAGAGCATGAGAAATGAGCACGTTATAGAGCTATGCAAGTTTGAGGATAAGTTTTTCACTGTTTATCATGGAAAGCCCAAAAAGAATGTTCTAATGCTAAGCACTCTGCATAGCAATGCTTCTATAGCTGAAAACTAAAAGAAAACTCCAAAAACAGTTGTGAATTGCAACAGCAAAGCAAATTATGAAATGGATAAGGTAGACTAATTGGCTAGCAAACACTGTATACTGTCTAAACAATGACAAAAAATGGCTTGTCTAATTTTTTTTAAATACTTTGGATCTTGTAGCTATAAATGCTTGGGCTATATAAAATGAAATTAATGACACAGAAATTCCAAGACAACAGTTTCTTCAAAGCTTAGCAAAAAGGGTTTGGAATGCCTTTTATGAAAAAAAAATCAACTTATCTGGTGCGAGACTGAGAAAGAACCAAACTAACACCACCAACAATCAACAAGAAACTGTCAAAACAAGGGATAAAGTAAAAACAATCACTCTGTTTGAAAATTCCACAAATACAAACAATTTCCATGTAGAAAATGTACACAAGCGCACAGCACTTGTGCATAGGCTGTAATGACAAAAAATTCAGCCATAGCGTATTCTTGTTGAAGTCCTAAATCAGTTTTATCTGAATTTAGTATCAGTGATAGCTCTCATTTAGTTTTGGTGTTTTTGTGTTTTGTTTAACAAAAAAAAAAACTTCATCAAAATCATTACTGTTAACTTCAAACTTTTCAAGTGTCAAATTGACTCCCTCGATCGTTCTTTGTAATTTAAAATTCTAGTGATCATAGTGTTAATGATATCTAAATAATTATTTATAAAACATCACTCTACCTTTTTTACACTTATACTGTACACGACTGCCAAAAGTAGTTGCACTGTACAAAGCAGACCCATACTGCGGTTCTTCAGGAAAACCACAATCTAACAATTTGCAATAAAATTTTGGTTTGCTCCATGTTGCATTGGGCAGGCAAGTTACAGTATTTGGTGAACCTGTCATTTGACGACCTAAAAAGCAGCTAAGACTATAGCTTAATCATGTTTAGTACACCTATCCACATCAAGGTATGTGGCAATGATTAAAACATTTCACACAAGAAAAGAAAGCCTACTGGCAAAATATAAGTATTTATTGATAAACATACATCCAACAAACTGTAGTTCAATCAAGTACATAAGTGAACATAACTCAAAATGCAGAACATGAAATGTAATAGCACTCAGCAGCTTAATGATTGATACAGGCCTATTTGAGTAAGTTGATTTATTCTAATTGTATAACATGCAAATTTTATCAATACTAACTGTATCACATGCAAAGCTTACTCTCCTACTGGTAGTGTATGTAACATACAGACTGGTGAAATTTACTTTTTAAGGTCCTTACCTGCACGGCATTCAAACTCAACTAACTGCCCAACTTCAAATGATTTTGAAAAATTAGTTGGAAACGAACTTTCGGTAGTAAGAGGAGCAGCGCATCTTTCTAAATTAAATTTGTGTAGTTCATGATTAAAAAAGCTGACAGTTCTTAAAAAAAGTTTTACCTGTTGTTCCTCCATTAATTTTTGGCCACACCAAACTAAATATCAAAGCAATTTTTAAATGCATATTAGGTTACATTCTGTACAGAGCATTTGACTTGCAGATATTTATTAGATAGTTTGATGGTCTAAAACCCAATTCCAAGTCCGATACAAAATTCGGTAATCCTGTACTTTAGCGCGGTAAATTAAAAACGCCAGACAATGTTTGAGCTTCGTGAAAAACGTGAGTGGGAACTGGAAGGGAGTGTAATTTTGCACCCCCAGTGTATACTCCCCCACCCTGTACACTCCCTTCCAGTGTACACTGCCCCATACATTTACATACCAGGCCTGGCCCTACAGTGTACACTGCCCTTTCAGCTTAAATAATTTACCGCGCTAAAGTACAGGATTACCCAAAATTCAATCAACAAACCAGTTTTTCCTTAAGCATAAACTTAAAACACAGATAAGTTGAAATGCACTTTCACTTCAAGGAAAAACGAAAGTTTACCACAACTAAATGCACTCTAACCTGAAGCAGTGAAGTGTAAATGATAATATAAGCTGTTAGTTTGGTATGCAAAGTTTACATAAATTACAATTTTGTACTAATTTTAACTAAAGTAAACTTAGACTCGCTGTAAAAATTAATGGTCTAAATCAAAGCCCAAGATAAAAACCCACAAGTCCGAGCGGGCAAGTCAAATGCCCTGACTTTTGAAGACAATTCAACAATACAATAGGCTAACATGTTAAACGTTTAAAAATTCTGCAGTCAACGTAGAGCTTTGCAAAAAACTTTATCACAAAACAAATTTTAACCAGTCATTAAAACACAAGCTTGGATTTTTAACTTGCAGTTGAGTTTGCAATTGCAGCACAGGTGGAACAATTCATCGATTTTAGGGTCTACATCCAATCCTGAGGTGCACGCACAACTCCTGAAAATTGACCCAACTCCTGTTACGCGAAAAAAAATACCGGTAAATTCTGATCATTGCCCGATTCCTGAAAGCTTTTAAGCAAGAATAGTTTTTCTATTTTTGATTTAGGTTAACTATTTAGCAAAAATTTTCCACTCTTCATTCAGACCTGATTCTGCTACTTTTGAAAAATTGGACACCTAATTCTAATCTTTTCCTAAATCTCAATTTTCCTCAACCCGACTCCCTAACCTAATCCAAGCCACCTCTGAGTCTGATTTGCAGTTGCAGACAGCATTTGATGTTGCCATTAAAATTTTGATTAGGATTTGGGTTTTCTTCAAAATTAATTTAAGTGCACTAAGTCAGACAATAGTGCACAATATATAAAAATTAGTTAGTGTCTTTAGAGCAAATCACTACACCTTATTTTGGTACCAGTTTGGTTGCGTTGTGACTAAAACGAGGGATTTTAAGACTCAATAACCCAAATTCATATTCACCTAATTCTGAACATCATCTACTTACAATTACTAGACGGATAATTTAATGTTGAGGTCTCTAAACCGTGGGTTACAGCCGCCAGTGGAGTTGTTAAGCTATGCTTTTAAAAAACTTGGTTGCCAAAAAAGTTTCTCACTTTTTTGGGGGGCCAAAAATATCTTAAAAGTCTATATGCCAAACTTAATCTCCCCGCAAAAGATTTTTACTTTAACTTGGAGACAAAAGTAGCAAAAAACGTCGTTCTGGGAAGCTAGATCTCTAAAAGCAAGATCTTTAATTATGATTTGACATAAATTGTTTTCAACAGGACAAGGTTGCAAAAAGATTTGTTTGAATTGGAGTGCCCAAAAATAAACTTTGGCACTGGTCTAAGATATCTCACTTTCTGAGATAAAAATACTCAATAGCCCTAAATCTAACTTCAGTACTCCCAGAGGATATTCATGCAAACTTTAAGAATCCCTGGATTAGAGTGTTCGCTTTGCAGCCAGTAGACTAGAGTTTAATCTTTTTATCGAATCATACCAAAGGCTTCAAACATACTATTCAAGGCTTACATGCTTGACACTAAGCACGAAAGGAGCAATGCAGAAAAAAGCCGGCAAGTTGACCTGTTTTTGTCCTGAAGACACTTAATGAAGGAGTAAGCCGATAATTTTAAGCGTAGAATGACCTACTGGTATCATCACCAGAGCTGTAATGTCTTGAGACATGTCTCGGTCTCGAGACAGTCTCTAGACACTATTTCTCAAAGTCTCAGTCTCAGTCTCAAGTCTCGGTCTCAAGTCTCGGTCTCCACTCTCGGTCTCGTCTCGTGAAATGGGCTTGTCTCGGCCATGTTTAAAGATTTGTTCCAAAATTGAATAAAGTAAGCCAAATTTCCGACAGTGTTACCTGACAGTAAAACCCATATCAATTTTAACTTAAACTGAAAAAAACAGCTCTTAATACAGTAGCGTTATGGTTAATGTGTGTGTCACCATATATAATTATTTTGACGCTCGTGTTTTTGTTGATTCTCTCAGAGTTGGGGTGTCGGAGTCGGAGTCGGGGCATTTTTGGGGCTTCAGGAGTCGGAGTCGGAGTTTTCAAAAATTGGCCGACTCCAACTCCGACTCCTCAAAAACCCTATATTGTTTCTTTATCAAAACAATAGCAGGTAAAGTTTGGTTTTCTAGCATATCACGCAAATTCGCAACTGAAAAAGAATTCATTTTTAATGGTAAAGATGCTGTTTGTATCACCCGGCTGAAAGAAATTCAGACCTCTAAAATTAGCCTGATGATTCATTTGGTAGGAATGACATGCAAATTTGATTTATATATGGATGGTAAAAGAAAATATAAGAATATTTGCTATTAGTATTAACAAGCAGGAGTCGGAGTCGGAGTCGGAGTTGGACCTTTCATATTCCCAGGAGTCGGAGTCGGAAGTTCAGACGACCGACTCTCCAGCCCTGGATTCTCTACGTTTTGCATTTTTTTTCTTTTAAAAGCCAAATGCAATTTGCTGGCGTTTTCTGCAAAAGTCATCGTTTTAGGTTCGGTCTATTATGTCATATTGAATAATCGTATGAGTGAACTACGCAACGCAGTAACCTTGCAAACATTTCTGTGACGACACAATTGTGTTTTGGTAATAATTTATTTCTAGATTGTTTCAGTTAAAGACAATGATTTTACTCGCAAATTCTAAAATGAAAGAAAAAGTGTGCGTTAGATTAAATAGTTTTGACTTGTTTACGTATTATTCTAGTTAGCGTGAAGTTGTTGTTGACGGGTGAACCAGTGTTGTTCACTACTATTTCCCAGTAGCAGAAGTTAATTAAATTGGTTTGTGAGAATAATTATCGGATCTTTTGTAGAAAGCCCCCGCCAAAAAAACACTCCTGCCACCGCTCAAAACAAAAAATTAGTAGGTATCCAGTTAGAATTTTTGTTCATTGATGGTTAGGGTTAGGGTTAGTCTGCAGTACTTAAAACGTAGCGAACGCGCAATTACTTAAAACGTGGCGAGTGCAATCTGCAGTACTTATAAGGTGGCGGGAGTGTTTTCTCAAATCTTACATTTTTGCTTTCTACAAAAGATCCTAATTATCGTGTGTTTCCCAGTTAGGGGAGTTTTTCTCGGCAGCGTAAGCGTTCGGCATACGATGAGTTCCGTGTCGAATGGTGAGAATATTTGACGATCGTTCTGTACCACTTGGGGTACGGTCTCTAAAGTAAGAGAAGTTGTTTCAGTTTAGGGTCTAAAAACCGCCGTGTCGGGTGCTTGTGAGATAAGCCAGCTTTGGGGGGTGTAGCGATCGATTTCCTTAGTAGAAAGAAATCATCGAGCGACATATTTCTGTTCCTGTAAGAGGGTTGTTCTGGGATAACTTCCTCTTCTTAGAAATAGCAGCAAACAACACGGGCTCTTCCGTCAACAACGTGAACTTAGTCACACGCGAATTTTATTTAATTTTAGTGTATTTAAATCAAAAGTCTAACTAACTTACCTAAATTTTTGTAATCAGATATACGAGTATAAACACCATTACAATATCGACGTATAGCTTTGCTTACTATTTTTTACATATTTAATAGTTTGTTATTTTATCATCATGTCCTCAGAATTTGCAATCATAAAGTATGGTTTTTAAGATTATAAGAAATTTCTTGATAGCAAAGCAAATAACAAGAAAGATTTGGCAACGCGTAAGTTTTATCGAAAGAAAATGCTGAAAGACTGGGTACGACTTCGGCATTTGCTCGTCATTTAATACTTCTCCACCCCACAACATTACAAGAAATATTTTGAATCAACTTTTTGCTCAGCAGGAAATGAAAATCAAAGAAACTTTTATTAATTTTTTACCTTTGCTACTCAATTACCTGAATTTTCTTCATTAAAGTATGGTGAACAACATCCATGAAGAAAATTAATCATTTAATCAGTGGTAAAACACATCACTGCAGGTTGCTTACTTCAGCTTTCTGTAGTGGAGAACTCACACTTTTGAGAATTTATGCATATTCTCGAACCTAAATATCGTCCAGTTGCAAGGTCCACGTTAACATCGACATTAATGCCTCAAATGTATAAAGATGGATTTAAACGACTCAAAACATTTTTGCAAATGTAAGTAACACTACATTTCACTTGTATATTGATGAATTATAAGGCAATCATAAGTCTCGTGTCTCATCTCGATCTTGTCTCTCTCGTCTCGTCTCGTCTCGTCTCAAAGATTTTGGCCGAGACTCCAGCTCTGCTAATCATCAATACGGACCTTCCGTTCGTCACCACACCACGCTTCGACTCTAATTTTTCTAATTAATGAAGTGCGAAATTTTGTTCGTATCCATGTAAAGCGAGCAAAATTGAAATTACAATATTACGTAACAAAGAGAGTTCACAAATTCAGACGTTCTTAAAGTTGTAAGCAAGATTACGCCACAATCTGCAACTTGCTATCACAAGATTCCATTACTATTTATAAAGACTTAATCATTTAAATTATGTAATGTGAGAGATTAAAAACAAAGCTACAATGCACTGTATATTTCAAGAACGTTCCAGAAAAGTGCGTCACCGAACGTCACAAGGGAGGTCTACGACCTAACATTGAAAACTACAAATTTAAGTTCAATTTGCGAATACTTAATATTGTGACACTTGGGTTTTGCAATATTAGTGAATGCCTCTGCAAACCTATCTAGTGAAAGCCTTTACTCGTAATCCCAAGAGAACCGCTTCATGGCTCTCAAGGAGGGCCAAGTGTAGTGATTTGGTACCCAAACACTACACGTTATACTAAATCCTTTAGGAGCGTCATGCTCCGCCTTCCACAATTTCACATGTGCATTGAGTTCGATTAGCTGTAAAGACAAGTATGATCTAAGCCTACAAACTGTAGCTAGATTGAGTGTTTTTCTTGCTAACTATTCTATTTGAATAAGGTTTTGTTGTAATTAATTAAGAATTGTGTAAATATATATAAATTGGCTTTTGATTTGTGCTTTTGCTGAGGAATTCCTACAAGTGGTGACCCCGACTAGCCTACAACATGCAATCTCCAATTTATGGTCTTCGCAATAGAACAGTGAATTCTAAGCTGCCATCAGTGAGAGACAACTTTCTTCAACCAAGCTCTTCATCACCTTGTCATCAAACATCTGTAGCAACTCCGACTACTTTTCAAAGACCTTCCACTACTGTTGCAGTAGGTACAAGTGTTTCCCATGTTTTTTACCATTCTCAACCATCCTTAAAATTTTCTACTGATGATGTTTCCCTATGGTTTACCCGATTTGAAGCAAAATATCACAACAGCAACCTAGATGACCAGCAATTATATTTTGAACTAATTAACTGCTTAAACGATTATCAACTGCAGAAAGTTTCTGCTTTATCTCGCCACCCTCCTTCTTACCAATCTTTAAAGTCAGCATTATTGCAAGCATTCGATTTATCTCCATTGCAAAGAATTCAAAATTTGCACTCTGCACCACAGTTGGGAGACAGAAAACCTTCAGAATTGCTTTCACACTTAAGGCTTTTGCTAAAGCAAGATGATCTTGTCAATGAAACTGCAAAAGCACTTTTGCTCCAAGCATTCATGGAACGCATGCCTTCCACTATTCGACAAATTTTATCTGCATTTGTGAGTGAATCCTTAGATGATATTGCCAGCAAAGCGGATGCTCTTGTTTTGAATGATCGACAATATTCAGCCTTACAACGACATAACGATTCTCCTGATACTCTTTTTCCAGTGGTCAGCAAATTGGCTGCTCAGGTTGAGAAACTGTCTCTGCAGGTAGAATCTTTAACACTAAAGCCTAATCACTACAAACCTGCTCCTTCTACATTTTTCTCTCCGTCTCCTAACCGTCATACCTTTCCTGATTATTCCCAATCCGCTAAACATCCTTCAACATCTTCAAAAACTTCTCGTAATTCTATTATCAATGGTAAATGCTTCTATCACACCTATTACCCTAATTCCCCTCACTCTTGTGCTCCTGGTTGTAAGTATTTTTCTGGTTCTTTAAACTCGCAGCCCGGCACGTCAATGTGAATACTGTGCCTTCTTTTCACATAGGTACAGTGGACGTGTCGGTGACCAATTCACAATTTATTCGCCTGTATGACAGTCACAATGGCATTGATTTTATTATTGACACGGCAAGTCCAAAATCGATTGTTCCTATCCATATGTTTCCATCCCTTCAAAACAACAACATTTCGTGTGAACTCCTTTCAGCAGACGGCCATCCTTTACAGCAAGCAGGCAGTATTGATTTAACCTTACGTTTTGATGATTTTCCAAGTAAACAATTTGTGCATACATTCATTCTAGCTAACATTTACAACCCTATTCTTGGACTTGACTTTTTAAAGAAGTATCAAATTACTATAGATACTAATCAGTTGAAAGTGAGCATTGCTGATACTGTTTTAACTGAAAAGCACATACCTGACTTACAAGAGATTGATTATGACAGCCATTCACTTGATAATATTCTTGCTTTGTTTCCGGATCTAATTTCTGGTGAAATACGTAGCAGTGTCAAAGTACATCCATTTGAACATCAACTTGACGTATCTGGTTCGCCTATTGCATTTAGACCCAGGAGGCTCAATCCGGAAAAAACAAAAGAACTCAATTCGCAGATAGATGAACTGCTTCGACTAAATATTATCCGATCATCCACTAGCCCTTGGGCTAGTCCTGTACATCTTGTTAAAAAGAAAGATGACTCTTATAGATTAGTTATTGATTATCGGGCAATTAACCAAAAAACTGCAAAAATGAATTATCCATTGCCTCGTTTATAAGACTTTACTGCTTATGTAAATGGTTGCACTGTATTTTCGTGCCTTGATTTAAAATCAGCCTTTTGGCAGCTTGATGTCAGAGCTACTGACCGCAAATATACAGCCTTCTGTACGCACAGAGGTAATTTTGAATTCAACAAAATGCCTTTTGGCCTGACTTACGCTTCAAGCTCCTTTCAGCACTTTATTAACAATGTTTTAATAGGTACTGATAGCTATTGTTTTGCATTCGTAGATGACATTTTTATTTTTTCCAAAACTTTGAATGCACACAAACGTCATTTGCATGACATTGCTAACAGACTTAATGCTTATGGATTGACCCTGAATATTAAAAAGTGTATTTTAGGTGTAAATAAAATTGATGTACTTGGTTACAGACTTTCGGCTGATGGCATACTGCCCTTACCGGACAAAATCTCTGCTATCAAAAACTTTCCGCAACCTACTACTATCAAAGAACTCAGACGTTTTTTAGGGTTGATTGCTTATCAACGCAGATTTATTAAAAACTAGCAGAGGTACCCGGCGTTGCCCGGGTATAGGATAAAAAAGCAACGTCAGTATATGCAATTGGTCAGATCATGTAAGTTATCCTGGTGATTACTATTCTGACAACACTTTCTTTTTAACCCCTAGAAACTGTTGTCACGTAATATTTGCATTATCGGAGGCTAATCACCTTGAAGAGGAAACAGGTTACAATATCATACCTCAACAGTTACATTAGCATAACCATATTCTATGTAAAGGTGAAGATTATTTGCTTAAAGTTTTGTTTGTAAATCTTGTTATTCAATACAGATAATAAAAAGCGACATACACTTCATTTTTAATTCCTTTATCATTACTACTCATAACAATAGGTATTTGAATTTTCAAGGGGGCTTTCTCCCCCCTTTTTGCCCCCTAATATAGTCGTAGGAGGCTGAAATTTGGGGAAACTTTTTAATTTAGTGTCTTATACATATGGTTTAAATTTCATCAAAATCAGATATATTTGAATTTTCAAAGGGAGGTTCTGCCCCCCATAGCTCCCTTAGGGGAGCACTTAAAGGTTCGAGACCACTTCCACAGTATTCCTTGGAAAATTTTACCTGACAATACACTTTTACTTATTTTTTGAAGCTTCTTTAACTTTTCTCTCTATAGGTATTTGAATTTTCAAGGGGGCTTTCTGCCCCCTAATATAGTCGAAAAAGGCTGAAAGATTTACCCGTCGTTGATCGGGTAAAATGTAAAGACTGATTAAATTTTTACATTGAATAACCATATTCTAATGTGTTTTCATGATTTTTATTTCATCGTACAACAGTACAAATAGGCCTCTAGTAGAGCCCCATAGGCTCGTAGCCCCCATAGACGAATCTGATCGAAATGAAAATACCGTACTTGGCAGAATTACCCGTCGTTGATCGGGTAAAATGTAAAGACTGATTAAGTTTTTACATTGAACAACCATATTCTAATGTGTTTTCATGATTTTTATTTCGTCGTACAACAGTACAGATAGGCCTCTAGTAGAGCCCCATAGGCTCGTAGCCTCCCATAGACGAATCTGATCGAAATGAAAACACCGTACTTGGCTTCCCTGGAAAAAGTCATATTTACCCGATCTACGACGGGTAAATCAGCTAAGGATTTTTGAAAGTACAGTCTTGCTCATAATCTTCAAATTTGGATTTTTATTTGTCACAAATTTTTTTCTGTTTGTGGTACCTAACAAAAACTTTAAATTTTTAAGGGGGCTTTCTGCCCCCTAATATTGTCGAAAAAGGCTGAAATTTTGGAAAGCTCTCTAATTTAGTGTCTTCTACATATGATTTAAATTTCATCAAAATTGAATATATTTGAATTTTCAAAGGGGGGTTCTGCCCCCCATAGCTCCCTTAGGGGGGCACTTAGAGGTTCGGTACTACTTCCATTGTCTTCCTCGGAGAATTTTACATAAGAATACACTTTTAGTTTTTATGTAAACTTTCTAACCTTTCTACCTATAGGGAACTAAATACGCAATTCGATTAGAATCGAAGAGTTATCTGAGACCCTCCTGTGGAAAAAGGGCCGTAGCTCCCTTGGGGGGCGAGGTACGAACTTGGAAATAGGCCCATTGACTCCGCTGGAAAAAAATACATCGGAATGCATGTTTTATTTTTTTCTAGGTGCTCCTAATTTTTTTTCCATAAGGAACAGACAAACAGACTGACAGACAGACAAACAAACAGACTTTGGATTTTATATATTAGATGCAGCATTTATTTTGGATCCACTAAACTTCTTTTTAAGGGGTCGTGTAAAAAATAATGATCGGCTCCAATGGACTGACAAGGCAAATGAAGCCTTTATTGCAATCAAACGTAAACTTGTTGATATAACATATCTGGCTCACCCCAAAGAGGGTGCAGTATTGCAACTTAAATGTGATGCGAGTAATGTTTCACTTGGTGCTTGTTTGGAGCAGGTTTATGATCAGAAAACTGAAGTCCTGGGATATTTTTCCAGAAGTCTGCAAGATGCTCAACGAAGATATTCTACCTATGATCTCGAACTGCTTAGTGTCTATAACAGAGTCAAATATTTTGAGCATATGTTATTAGACAAACATTTTATTATTTTCACAGATAATAAAAGCTTGGTAAACAGCTTTTGCAAACCATCTGAAAACCACACTCCGCGTCAAGTGCGGCAACTTAGCTATTTGTCTCAATTTGATTGTGAAATTCGACACTTGCCAGGCCATCTCAATGTTGTAGCCGATTGCTTATCACGAGTTATTATTCAAAATCTTTTTTGGGCAGAGAAACCTCCCTTTACGCTTGAAGAACTTGTCAAAGCACAGCAGCGGTATCAAGTTCACCAAGATATTCCTTCAAATTCAAATATTCAACTGAAATATCTTTCTCTTCCCAATTCAAACAAAACAATATTGATTGATTGTAGCACAGGAACAAATAGACCGCTTGTTCCTCCATCCCTGCAATCACGGTTAATCAAACATTATCATAACATGGCCCATGTTGGCATAAGAGCTACGCGTCGGCTTATTCAAAGTCGCTATGTTTTTCCGTCTATGAAAAAGAAAATTCGTGATTATGTAAAAACTTGTATCGGATGCCAACGGTCAAAAGTAACTCGTCATATTGTTTCTCCTTTAACACCGATTCCTGTGCCTAATGAACGTTTCCACACCATACATGTGGATATATGTGGACCTTTTCCTCCTTCACAAACTTATACCCATTTGCTTGTATGTGTTGATCGTTTTAGTCGTTGGGTAGAAGCATACCCTATGCCTGACCAAACTACTAATTCTGTTATCTGTGCATTCAATAAGCATCTTCAAACCTTCGGTGCATGCTCAGTAATTCACACTGACTCTGGTTGTCAATTTACGTCTGCTATGTTTCGTGATTATTGTCAGTTTATAGGCGCTAACCATCGCATTAGCAGTGTTCGTTACCCGCAGTCTAATGGCCTAGCTGAACGTATGATTCGCAGTATTAAAACTGCTCTTACTGCTAAACTAGATAAAAATCATTGGACATACCATCTCCCATTTATTATCCTTTCCTTAAATTCCATGTATAAAGAAGATTTGAAATGTTGCAGTGCTGAACTGGTGTATGGGCAAAGCTTGCGTTTACCAGGCGATTTATGCGTCGACATAACACCTTCAGAACATGTTTTTCGTGATGACATGGTTGCAAAAATGCGACAGTTTGCACGTGAATGCCGAACTTCTGAAACCAGAGTTGCTCAAAACCCTGAAGTTCATTTGCCACGTTCACTTCAAACTTGCACACATGTTTTCATTAAAAATGATCCCATCAAGTCTAATCTCACACCAACTTATGATGGCCCCTTTGAAGTACGCTCGAGAACTGATAAAACTTTTTCTGTGATTCGCCGAGATAAACTTCAATCAGTTTCTATTAATAACTAGCAGAGGTACCCGGCGTTGCCCGGGTATAGGATAAAAAAGCAACGTCAGTATATGCAATTGGTCAGATCATGTAAGTTATCCTGGTGATTACTATTCTGACAACACTTTCTTTTTAACCCCTAGAAACTGTTGTCACGTAATATTTGCATTATCGGAGGCTAATCACCTTGAAGAGGAAACAGGTTACAATATCATACCTCAACAGTTACATTAGCATAACCATATTCTATGTAAAGGTGAAGATTATTTGCTTAAAGTTTTGTTTGTAAATCTTGTTATTCAATACAGATAATAAAAAGCGACATACACTTCATTTTTAATTCCTTTATCATTACTACTCATAACAATAGGTATTTGAATTTTCAAGGGGGCTTTCTCCCCCCTTTTTGCCCCCTAATATAGTCGTAGGAGGCTGAAATTTGGGGAAACTTTTTAATTTAGTGTCTTATACATATGGTTTAAATTTCATCAAAATCAGATATATTTGAATTTTCAAAGGGAGGTTCTGCCCCCCATAGCTCCCTTAGGGGAGCACTTAAAGGTTCGAGACCACTTCCACAGTATTCCTTGGAAAATTTTACCTGACAATACACTTTTACTTATTTTTTGAAGCTTCTTTAACTTTTCTCTCTATAGGTATTTGAATTTTCAAGGGGGCTTTCTGCCCCCTAATATAGTCGAAAAAGGCTGAAAGATTTACCCGTCGTTGATCGGGTAAAATGTAAAGACTGATTAAATTTTTACATTGAATAACCATATTCTAATGTGTTTTCATGATTTTTATTTCATCGTACAACAGTACAAATAGGCCTCTAGTAGAGCCCCATAGGCTCGTAGCCCCCATAGACGAATCTGATCGAAATGAAAATACCGTACTTGGCAGAATTACCCGTCGTTGATCGGGTAAAATGTAAAGACTGATTAAGTTTTTACATTGAACAACCATATTCTAATGTGTTTTCATGATTTTTATTTCGTCGTACAACAGTACAGATAGGCCTCTAGTAGAGCCCCATAGGCTCGTAGCCTCCCATAGACGAATCTGATCGAAATGAAAACACCGTACTTGGCTTCCCTGGAAAAAGTCATATTTACCCGATCTACGACGGGTAAATCAGCTAAGGATTTTTGAAAGTACAGTCTTGCTCATAATCTTCAAATTTGGATTTTTATTTGTCACAAATTTTTTTCTGTTTGTGGTACCTAACAAAAACTTTAAATTTTTAAGGGGGCTTTCTGCCCCCTAATATTGTCGAAAAAGGCTGAAATTTTGGAAAGCTCTCTAATTTAGTGTCTTCTACATATGATTTAAATTTCATCAAAATTGAATATATTTGAATTTTCAAAGGGGGGTTCTGCCCCCCATAGCTCCCTTAGGGGGGCACTTAGAGGTTCGGTACTACTTCCATTGTCTTCCTCGGAGAATTTTACATAAGAATACACTTTTAGTTTTTATGTAAACTTTCTAACCTTTCTACCTATAGGGAACTAAATACGCAATTCGATTAGAATCGAAGAGTTATCTGAGACCCTCCTGTGGAAAAAGGGCCGTAGCTCCCTTGGGGGGCGAGGTACGAACTTGGAAATAGGCCCATTGACTCCGCTGGAAAAAAATACATCGGAATGCATGTTTTATTTTTTTCTAGGTGCTCCTAATTTTTTTTCCATAAGGAACAGACAAACAGACTGACAGACAGACAAACAAACAGACTTTGGATTTTATATATTAGATGTTAAGCCGGCTTGTATTTTATCTCCGCTACCTGATTGTGTCAATCCGAATGAAAGTGACCTTAGCGTGAACCTGCGGCAAAATCGCCGATATAATCTCAGACCGACATGTCATCGCCCTTCGCGATATAATGATTGAATGCCTTGCAATCATTACTTTTCACAGTAGCCTATACAGTTCTTCTGTATAATGTGTGTGTGCTTATTGCGAAGCGAGTCGCAAGTCAGTGTTTGTTTCTCCAACTGCTTACGCGCTTTTCTTTTTCTTTTGGTGGGGGGTAATCTGTAGTGATTTGGTACCCAAACACTACACGTTATACTAAATCCTTTAGGAGCGTCATGCTCCGCCTTCCACAATTTCACATGTGCATTGAGTTCGATTAGCTGTAAAGACAAGTATGATCTAAGCCTACAAACTGTAGCTAGATTGAGTGTTTTTCTTGCTAACTGTTCTATTTGAATAAGGTTTTGTTGTAATTAATTAAGAATTGTGTAAATATATATAAATTGGCTTTTGATTTGTGCTTTTGCTGAGGAATTCCTACACAAGGGCTCGTTTGAAAAACCCTGGTCTAAGCTATGCTTTATTTAAAGCCTCTAACTTCTTTTCGATCACCAAATGCACTTAAGAGAACTGATAGATCGAAACAGTGTCACTAAGTTTGTTGTTTTTTTCACAAGCGCCATTACTACATTACATTGCATTGCATGATAAACACATTTTTGACGTATGTTTTGTGCATTAAGGCATGTTACACTTAAAATAAAGATGAGCAACTTTACTAAGTTTACTCCTTTTAGTTGAATATCCTTCTTCTCTAAATTGATGCACACATAGAGTGCAACGCTTCCTGGGCTGATTAGCTGAGGATTCACTTGTGGATGAATAGCAGCTCTTCTCGCAGAAATGCATTATCGACTTTCGCAGACAGTCTGTGAGATTCGGTGCGTTGTCCAGACGGCGGACTATATGAGGCTTGATCAATGCCGTAGCCAACTCTCATTTTTTTGGTTTCTGAGGGTGTGAACTTTTTGTTTATACAGCTATTTTGATGACTCGGGCTTTACGCAGTAGTTTTTCATCTTCTAATCTACACGACATCTGTTCCTCCTTTTGTAAAATCATAAAGTTTAATTATTGCTGACTTCTTCTTCCCGTCGTCTTTTGCCACTATGAGGTTTGGCTGCGTTGTTGATAAATTCAACATATTTCGCTTGCTCGTCGATTTGGGCTTCACAAGTATGAAGTTACAATGAGGTGTGGCTTTTTGAAGCAAGAGGCTAACCATGCAAAAAAATGTAGTTTGCGAGGTGTTGCTTTGTTTCCTTCCAGAATAATTTTGTTCTGAGTGGCTCTCCGACAGAAAAGAAACTAACTTCGCCCACATCTTTACTCATGGTTTGCCAGGTACCAACCAAAGTAATATTTTTTCCCATAGCCACTCTGCCAATTTTAACATGTATAAAATCTGTCAAGAAAGATATTTTTAAGAATTAAGTTTTTATTATGTTGGACACAGTGTCTCATGCAAGGATAAAAAATCTTCAGGCAGAAGCACTCTCTTACAATTTCCAATAAAAATGTAAAAAATGTCTCGCACAGCAGCATTGCGGTCTTATTTTCAAAGTTTTTCTCTTGTTGCTTTATCGTCAAACCAAAGGTAGGCTAAAAGAAACCGATTCAACGACATAGTTGCACTAAGCACGACATTAGAGAGAGGAAATGAGTGCTGCACTCTGGGAAGAAAATCATAAGTTTGAGGAGAACACTTATGTATCATAGCCAAAAGAAAGCTTTAACTTTAGTGGTGTTTGTTTCTTTCAAGAAAGAAGCATTCTATCATGCTTTCTGTGCCTCCAAAATTTTTTCCAACCTCTCTTGAATGCATTTATTCGTATAAACAACGATAGTGTAAATTAATTCTGCTGTAAAAAATAACCACGGCGCATCCAACGAAATTGTAGCATTTCTGCAAGAAGGGTTTACTCCTTGTTTGTTGGAAATAACGTTGTACGCATTCTGGGCCTGCTCTTAATAGTCGCTAGGTGCTCCACACAACAAATTCTTTTGGTTCGTCTGTCTATTATGACTGGAATGCATTCATTCTTCTGGTTTGGCAATTGGTGAAAATTTCCTTCCATCAAGGCGGTATCTAATGATACTGCAGCATACAGCATGCCTCCCGCGAAGATTCCGACTGCCAGAGCGAGGTTTTTTTACCTTCTTCATCACTGTTGTTGTCAGAAATAATGGCTTTGTTTTCACCGTCAAACAGTGTAAATCAACGTCCCTGTTTGAAATTTCCGCTTCATTTTCTTTATCACTTGCAAATATAAAGGTTGCAGTTTCAGGCACATTGTAAGTTCTACTTCTATTTGAAGCCAAAATAATTTTATACTATATATTTACATTGAACACCAGTGTATATAATTTGTAGACATCGCGCTTGCTGCAATGAAATGAATGTCGCTTTGAAGAACAAGGCAAAGAAGAGTTTCTGAATCATAGACAGCAAGTAAAACAAATCATTTATCAATTGTATGTTAACTAAAATAAAATAATTCTGAACCACAATGAAAACAAAAACACTGAAGAGTAGTAGCTTGTTTACAACAAGAAAAACTTGATGTTTTTACCTTAATTCAATATCGAGACGTAGCATTTCATTGTAAAATGGTCAAATGTATTATTAAAGATCGCCAAGTATTGAATGCATGATAAGGCAGCGAATAATTGATTCTCTTATTTGCTTATGTAATTACACGCGCGTGTGAGAGCAGCTCCCACGACAAACTACAGAAGGGTTGCATGACGCAATTTGAGGCAAAACTACAAAACATAGAATACCAAGGAGTTTTGTAAAATTTTTCTGCTGCCTTTTTACAAAATGCTTGTTATGAGGCTCGCAATCTTCCGAAAATATTAAAATTAGGTTTAGACAATGCGCAAACAAAATAAAATAAAAATCAATAATTTTAGCTTTCTAGCGAGTTCCCTTCTATGAAATAATTCATGACTACTATAGGGCGGAAGAAAAAAAGCCCGCATAGTACCAACAGAGGATTTTTTAACATTATAACTGGGTAGGTAATGAATTTTTTGCCCATTTAGTAAAATCATTTTTGATGCATTTTCTGGGCAACATTCGTAACTAGTTTGATAAATCAAAATACACTTATAACTTTTCCAGTGAATTTATGGAACTGAACATAGATAATTAATATATCTTCAAACAACATGATATATCTAACCTCATCTCAGTAACCTAAAGTTAACCATCTGTTGCAAGCAACTTACGTCATCATCATCTATAAATGAGTATCACATCTCTGTGATTTAATTGGCAATACGAATAATTTCATGCCAATGGTGATTCATTCAACAGACTTAATGCAGGTTACGAAGTCATACCACAAGTCGAAGAGCAGTATTACTCAAATTAGGAAAGATGCAGTTTTTGAGTTAAATAAATCTAAAGTGTTGTTATACGCTGATCAGCAAATATCATAGCCTATTTGGAAAAGTACTGCCATATTGCATTCAAGACAAGTTGTAGGTAATATTTGATTTTGAAAAGAACGGAAAATATTAAGTTACTGGGCGCTCGTCTAAGTCTAGTGAACTACTGGCCGTGCATGAGACTTAAAGTAAGTCCACTAAAAACCTCTGCACTGGAAGATGACCAGTGGTTCAAAAAAATAAGAAAGGCCAAAGTTCCAAATTTGCTGGTGTGGGGCTTGAATGTCAAGGTAGTTTGGGAGATGGAAGCTTGGACAATTAGGTTCTAGGTTCGATACCTGCGTCCACGTGACGAAGCCCAATTCGTTGAAAACTGGTGGTGGAAATAATTTTTTGACGACTGTTGTTTGTGAGCCTTGCAATGCCTTACCCTATGAATCACCTCATTCTTAATTACGGGTTGACTCGGGCTACATTAAATTTTGTAAAAGTAATAGATATATTTTTAGTTAGAAAAGAGAAGCCATTGCTGGTTTAAAATCAATACCAAAATATTTTAGTCCAGCACCCCCAAAGGTAATCAAACGGGGACAGCATCACTTGCTGAATGGAAATATAGCAACCTCAAAAGAAAATACGACATTTTCGGAGGAAAACGCAACTGTCTCGGAAGAAAATAGAGTTGCTTCAGTGGAAGAAAATGCAAGTGACTCGGAAAATAGCGCAACTTCCTCGGAAGAAAATGCAGCAATTGTAGAAACAAGTAATACGACTGAGGCAGATGACGTAAACAAAGATCTCAATTCTGAAACAACCGAGTGATATAAATCTATGAAACTTAGCTATGAATGGTAAACATTTCATGACCAATGCTTGCAGTTTTACGTAGGTAATGACGGACAGGAAAAAAGAAAACGACAGTTTGCAAAATGATTTTTATGCAAAGAATTTAAATTCGAAGCTGCAAAACATTCAAGAAATGGTGTGGCTCCACTTGATAAGGGTGTCGCGTTGACTCCAAAAAAATTTAGTAGATGTTGTGGATCACTTTGTTGGAACCTCATAAAAAGGCATCGGAATAAAAGCATTTAGACCTTCAGTGGAAATCTCAATCAAGTTCACACCCATGGGTCATAGTTTGATCGAGCATAAACTAAAAAATGTTGAAAAACTTATTAGAATGGCAATCGACGTTTACAACGACAATTTTCATCTCACACCTACAGCTTTTCCTAGGCCTGAGACATGTTTAGGTAATTTGCATAGGAACAAGCTGATTTCTTTTTCAGAGAAAATGGATTTGACCAGCAGTTTCAAGAGTTCACCCCGCCAGGCTCCGTCTTATATTCCAGAGACCACGCAATTCTCTAAAATACTCCAAATTATTGGAGAGTGCAGAACAAAATCACATCATGTCAACTACACACAGCAGTCGTTTAAGCCATTCAAGTAGATGGAAGTTTAAGCAGAACAATACGAGAAAATAAGTTTGTAAGCGCTCGTATCATTGATAAAGGTTTGATTTTGGGAACAGTGTTTTTGTCTGTCATTTCCCAGAAAGTGAGGAGTCTAAGATCGTTTAGAAGTAGTGAAAAACACGATAAGTTCAATGTGGCTGAATAAATTCAAGCGTATTAGTGTAACAACTGATGGAAAATTAGCAAAGACTGGATGCAGCAACGGGTTTTGGAATTTACTGCCAACGTATCTTGGTCAAGATATTTTTACCTTGTGGGGCATAACCTTTTGAGGGATAATGTAGCACATATGTTAGGCCTACATTATTGTAAATTGTTATATCATTATGACCTAATAACCATTTCTCTGAAATTCAATGTAATTTGGTTGTTACAATACAATAAAAAAATTGTCTCAAATTTTATGAATTAGAATCTTATGATCCTTAGAGGGATAACTCGTCAATTCGATCTGCCTTCAAAAACTGCTCCCAAGAGCATTTGAATTTCCAAGGTATTCTAAAGTTTGCTTTGCTAAACATTTAATTTATGCAATTGAAGCAATGCTTCATAATTGAAAGGGTTGTATTAAACTCTGAAAACTAATTTCTGTTTAAGGAGTACGACGAAAAAAAGCTGAAGCTAACGAATTTTTGGGTGAGTGGACTACAGGATCGAATCAAGTCTGGCTCATTGCTTTAATGGAAGATGTTGCTAAAGTTTTTTTAAAACTTTGCAATAGAACGTTCAAAAAGATGATCTTACTTTACTTGACTCTACTACTTATCGCGATGCTGCTACAAGAAAACTTGACCTAATGACAACTTCTCCATATTCAGAAGGCTTAGAAGAAAAAAATCTTAGTGAAGAAATGACACTGAAACTGTACAAAATAATGATGATGTGGGACAACGCCGCGCTTGTTTCAATGCTTACAAGTCTTTTCCCAAAAGTATGGAGGCCGTTTGCATGGAAGGATGCATGGGGGCTAAAATTTTTTTGATTCAACGCATGAATATTGAACAAGTGGGTTTCACTCAGATACACATATCTTTGCTTTCTGCAAAAACTTTGAAAGATTTGTTGCTTACGGAGAAAAATAGCAAGAATGCTATTTCCTGGAGAAATAGAACAATTTTTTGATGATGTTTGTAATTACTGGCTGTTGATTCACGACTTGAATTTTTGCCCAAAGATACAGAGTAAAAGCACAATGCTGTCATGGCAACTACGAACGTTATATTAAGTTATTCGCAATTGCACGACTTCGAAAAAATGTATGATGTTGCTTCTAGCGGTCGCACTTCATTCTGCGTGAAATTAGAGCGCATGATTTTTGTTTACAATAATTTTGCCGGTCCCAACGGACAAAGCATGAATGCAGAAACAGTAAACTCGAGAATGCACGTCGCTGGAAACGGTAAGGGTACAGCTGAATATGACTCAAGGAAAGCTCTGGTGGAATTTTTGAAGAAAAAGAAACGTCGACAGTGTGTGCTCAATTATGATGCGCACCAAAAACAAAAATTTTTTGTAAATTTTTTGCTAAAGTTGTGAAAAAACAAGGCGTAATTGTTTCTTCCAACTGGATTTTGTTGGCATAAGTTACTAAGTTTGATTTAAGTTCTGCTGCATCATTTTTCAGATGTTAAATTTAAGTTTAATAACAGAGTGTATTATATAAAATGAAAAGATTTATTACATTTTATCAAGACTAAAATTCTTGTCAATTTACAACTCCATAAAGAAGACAACAGCAATTGGCAAGTAAATTGTTTTTATCAATTTCTTAAACGCGCAGTTGCGCCTCAAGACCGACCACAATTTATTAGTTACCAAAATTCATAAAATTGGAACCTTTTTTATTCATTCTTTCATCTCGTTATAAAATTACCCACCCAGTGAAATTTTGTTAAAAAATGCTTTAAGTACCAGACAGGGTAAATCAAGCGGCAACGCAAAATGTATAATTGCTCTTAGGCAGTGTCATACCTGTACGCCACGCGCGCGCACTAGAATTGACACGTTGTCATTAAATTTGAAGTAAATATTGCAATACGAATTGATGCGTGGAAATAAGTAATGCATAAAAACTAATCAAGCAAAACAAAGTATTGTGCTTTAAGGTGTTTTCAGTGGCGGCTCATGTAATGGTGCTGTGGAGCTGCAGCAACACCATTACTTTTCAAACTTGCCTGATTTGAAACAGCATGACATGGAAATTCTTTTTATAAAGATTTTATCTTTTAAAATACTGAAAATGAATTGGAAATCATATGGGATTGAATGGGAGAGCACCACGAATTTAGCCCGGTCTTGAACAAAGTTCACTTGAATTCACCGATGCGTGACAACAAGATAGTGAGTTCCAGTGACTGGAATTTGTAATGCTTCACACTAGTTCGTCAGTGGTGCTTTTGTCAGTGGTTTGCCATCAGGTCTAGTGGTTTTTCGTTTTGTTTACTGGAGTTGTGGCTTTTGTTTAGAATCTAATGCTTTTTAAAATCTCACAAAGTAAGCCGTGTTGTTGACTAAAGTTTGATCATTATTGGGAAGCATCAAAAAAATCATAATTTACTTTATTTTTCATGTTTTTGAATGAAACTTATTGTAAAATGTAGTTGCCATGATCTGCCGACTTCAAAAACCAGAAAATCTACAAAACAGTGATTTTTTTTGGCGGTGCTACTAATTTCGTAAGCTACTATCAGGAATTTAGCTAGTACCAATCTAGGTCTACAGGTCTACTTTAGGCAAAGGTAAACGCTACTGTACATTCTGCATTTATGCAACCATTAAGGATTTCGAAAGAGCTTTAACTACGATGTTGGATGCTCAGTTTTGTTACCATATCTGTTTGGCCATGACACAAGATGTTGCTGGCATTAAGTACCGTAGTCCATAAACAATAAATGTTTTAGCAGTAGCCTATAGGACCTACTTTATCAAATTATCATGGTGATAGGTTAGAATAAATAAGGCTAGCAGCTGTTCAACTACTGCTGCAGTGTGATATTACAGTTTACAAGTGTGATTGGGTGCCAAATAAATTCTTTTTTAAAGATGTCCTGACTGAAGAGCTCAACAAATCTGGCCTAACTAGTAGCTTAAGCCTACTGTAAACTTTCATTCTGCAATAGTTTGAATGGTTACACCTACCCACTATAGAAAGTATGCGAATTTTGTAATCGCAAAACTATCATTGTATTGCCTAAGTTTGAATTTCTATAGCCTGTATTATTTATCTAGCTTAATCTATTACCAGACCAGCAGACTGATGTAATAGACATACATTTTACCATTTTTTAACTAAGTTTGCAAAATTTCTAAGACAAGTTTACCAAGGTTGGCACAATGGCATAGTGTTTAGAGTGTCTGCTTTGCCGTAAATAGACCTGGAGTTCATTTCCCAAGTAAATTTATATCAAAAGACTTTAAGAAATGGCATTCAACGCTTCCCTGCTTGGTGCTAACCCCAAAAGATTTAGAGTAGAAAATGAGCTGGCATGCTTGCTTGTTGTGTCCTTGGCAAGGAGACTTAACTGGATGCCTCCATCTTTCAGACAGGTGGCAATGAGCTTGAAGAGGAGATTGGTGCTGCTAAGTTCTCATAAGCCCACTGCAAGGATATGAGAAAGAAGAAAAGCTGCCTCTGTTCTCAGTTCCCTCTGATGACTTATTTGTCATGGGATGACTTGACTTGCCTTACTTAGTTTAATTGAAAGTTTATTTTTATTGTATTTACTTATTGAAATACAACATAATGGTGCAAAAGTTAAATCTCAAAACATGCTTACATATGAGAGAGAAATTAACACTAAAAGAAGGAAGTGTAATATGCAACAGTGCATACTACATTAAACAACAATAAAAACAACATCAACAATTTGAGCATAAGCACCAAGCTAGAATAATAAGCAATAGGACGGCAGCAAAAAATTAGCAATATGTTAATGAAGGAACACTAAAACAGTCAAACTTTTTTGTGCGATTCTTGAAAGCAGTACAAGTAGGAAGAAACAACTCTCTCTGGGGCTCTCTGCATGAAGAAGTTATTTAGATGTTCCATAGTTTTGGAATAGTTTAGTTTAGTTTCATAGTTTAGAAGTTTGGGAATGGCAAAAATTTTAAGGCTGTTAAAGTTCAATTTATGGAATCTATCAGAAACAAGAAAAGATGATTTAGGATTTAATAAGCTTAGGCTTGATTTATTTGGTTAAGATAAAATAAAGACTTAGTTAAGAATATTGCCGAAGTTGCCATAATGAATAGTTAATCAGGTTAAGCACTACGTAGAAGTACTAATTGTTGTCAGACTTTGTAGCACAGCTCCTGTAAGCCAGATTTTGTATTTTGGCAAACCTATGGTTTATCTGCACATATGCCAGCTTTTTGTCAAGGTATATTTTTCATACCAAAACACTAAAAACCATGCCACTGTGAAAGTAATTTGTGGAAAAATATCAGGTAAAGTTTAGTAACAAAATGCAATGCATTGGTGCATGAGGATATAGTTTTGGAACACGCTATTTATGTAAGGATCTGCATGGCAATAAAGCAGACATGTGCAACCGGTGGCCTGCAGGCCGCACTGTGGCCCACCATCTTGAGATGTGCGGCCCGCAAGGTACTCAGTACCGCATTGAATTGTAAAGAATTATAGAATAACTAAACCTACTCCTTGATGTGGTTGACAACGCCACATCAAATCAAATGTAAATTTTTGCGTGCTCTGTAATGATGAGTTGAAGCTATGCCTTGTATCTCAAAACGCGGGTTATAGCGCTTTATTACAAGCTGTGTGAAATTGTCAGCCTCCATTATCATAGCTGGTAGTTGATAAATAGTTGTTGGTGCCAAATAGGTACTCTCGCATTTGATTTTAAAGTAAGTAGTTGACCTCATTCGATAATGTTTTTACTAATGCTATTTTATTGATTGCAAGTGTTATTTTTGACTTCTTTGCAGTAATAGAAGAAGGAATAATTTAAAACCTTTCGTTTAGTTTTTATTCGATGCAACTTTATGATTATATAACTTCTGAAAACGAAAAAATTAATGTTGAAGGGCAGATGCTTAATGACAAATTGTTGGTAAAGTATTTTGTTATCCAACAAATTGTAGACGTCATCTGCCTGATTTGCCACAACAAAATTGCTAGTTTAAAAGAATTTAATATCAAGCGAAATTACAACTCCTTGTATTCAAAACAGTAGGGCTATGATAAAATTTCACGTCAATTGCAAGTACATGTAGATAAAGCCAATAAGTTGAAAAAGTCAATACAAGGACAACAAAAAGTGATCTCGGTTCATTGAGATGACTACGAAATTCCAAAATTTTTGGGGTAGAAAACACATCACGCTTGCTGAAAAAAATTTGTTGGGTTGAATTATTTTCCTCATCTTCCAACGACTTGCTCCCAAATTATTAATAAAATGTCAAACAAATGTGTCTAGATTGCATCTAAATAAATGATGGTATACTTTGTTCTAAAAAATTGATGTGGCCCGCGTTCTCATACAAAATTTATTATTTGGCCTACCAGTAAAAAAGGTTGCACATGCCTGCAATAAAGAAATAAAAGGCACTAAAAGACACTGGAAGAAAGATACACTTATAAATACTTAATTTTATTTTTGATTTGAACTCTCCTTGAAAATACCTTTCTGGTGATGATTACATCTAATGCTGCTTGCTAAGCACCATAGTGAAATTGGTGGTTAAAAATTTTGTTACACATGAATGATCACTAAGGTCATTGTTAGTTTGCCTCAGTTCACAGGTCAAACCATAGTCAATGGGTGGACAACAATATCTCCTGCAACACATTAAAAGTTCTACTCAAAAATCAAGTTACATACCTAATTTATAGAGCATTAAAGACTAGTTTATCAAAATTAGTGGTTTTGTTCTGCATGAGTGAACACAAAAGTGGCGATTTTCAACCACCAACAACTTTGACCACACTGGTCCGTTTTTCAGAAAATTAGTTTTTGTGATCAGAAAAAAAAATTACAAAACTGCCAAGTTTCATAAAAATCTGAGAAGGTGGGTTGCTCGGTCTGGATCAGTTGACATGGAATGACTTTTGTTGAAAAAATAACAATCTGAGCTCAACAAAGAAAAATGAAGATTGGCCAACTCACTGTATAGATACATGAAACTTAAAATTGTAAACACTAGGTGGCACCACTGAGTAATAAATGCAAAATGTTGTTTTTGGCCCCCCTTCTTTTCCCGGTACTAGAGGTTTGATCAAACAGTCAATTTTACCATTTTCAAAAGTGAGGATTCCAAAAATGCAAGTGTCTTTAGTGTATTATCTTCATGCAGAAAGTTCTTGAAACTTTTACATTGTTTAGGCAGTCATATAGTGACACCGAAAAGCAATTGTGAGAGTCAAGATTGAAAAAAAAATTACTTAGCCAGATAGTCAAGGATGTCTTTTTGCAATAAAAAGAGAAAAATCAGAGTTGGTTTTGTTATTCGTATTAAACTTCATTTCAAAATAAACTATGATTTTATTCAAGGAAACTCTCCAGTTGTTTGAGCTTGAATCTGCAAATTCTGCTGAAAGACGATGCAATGTCAAATTTCATGAAATGTATCAGAATGCAGTTTCTAAATTATTTTAAAACATGATAAGATAGACACTCGGGAGAAGCTAGCAGTATTTAATAAATTATGTTTTTGTTGCTCTTCAAGAAAACTACCTGTATTTTCACTGCAAATCAGGAACCATTGGTTCATCATTTGCTTGTTTAAGATGTACTGTAGCCTTGGTATAAAGAAACTGAACATGAAACACCACTTACAATCAAAAAACCTGTTCCAACATTTTGTTGGTCAAAACCACTATTGGACTTTGACTGCACTAACAGCAGGGATTCAACGCACTTTTCTAAGTGGACATTTTTTTAAGTAAAAATTCAGATTTGATCTGCTAATCTTAACGTTTACCACCAAATTAAACTGAATCCCAGAACAAGGTTTTCAATATTTTGAAATGAACTAATTTGCTAAACCTTCCTCAAAATGGTGTGGTTTAGTTCCTTGTGTTTAGCTGTCTGACATTGATTCTGAACAATTATTTTTTAGTTCTCTGTAATGTAGAACTCTGTAGGTTTTGGTATTGTTCAGAATGATTCTGCCTTCACTCAATCAGAATGCTGTGGCTTTTGCTGTGACTACATTGGCATCTTCGTTGATGGGTTCTATTTTTTTCTTTTATTATGTGAAGTTATTTATTGATAAATACAAACTTGATGAAGAATGGTTTCAGTTTGCTCAGGTAACGTGCAAAGTGCAATAATTGTTTGGAATATTTTGCTTTTGTCACCAGGCATCTTTTAACTTCTCACTATGGCTCTTCTGGTGTAATTGAAAGTTAAAATGACCTTTATTTAGATTTAAAATCTAGATAAAATTCATAAAAACTCAACGTTTTGATTTCATAAAACTGATTTTAGTTTTTCAAAACGTTGAGTTTTTATGAATTTTATCTTGATTTTAAATCTAAATAAAGATCATTTTAACTTTCAATTACACCATAAGAGCTATAGTGAGAAGTTAATTGTTTGGAATGTCACGTTACAACTAATTCACTAATACTCTCTGTCAACAATGCTGTTTTGTTTGTAGTCTATTTAAGGCCGATATTTTTTTAACAAATCAGATATTAATCTAGACGTTACATCTTTGTATGAGCAGGTTGGGGTACATGTTTCCAAGCAACAGCAAATATACTTTTTAGTCTTTTTGGCTCATCTAAGCTCAATGTTCTTTTCTGGGAATTCACCAGTTTTTAAATTTAGTGCATTTATCTTCAATCGTAATTTAAAATCAACACCATTAACTGCTACTTTTAAATAGTCATGTAAATATAAATTGTAAATTGCTGTTTTAGGTGGTGTACATGATATGGAATGCTGTCAACGATCCTTTATTTGCTTATTTTCAAGACAATTCAAACTGGTCTATTTTTACTAGTCGCAAAAAAGCAATTTTTTATGGTGGACCAATATGGGCAGTGACGTTCTTGCTTCCTTGGTTTCAATGGGCTGATTATAGCAAAGATGAAAACTCTTGGATAGTTGGAATTCACCTTATTGTTACTCTGTGTGCATATGATTCAATGTTAACATTTGTGCTGCTTGCACAATGTGCTCTATCTGCTGAAATTTCAACTAGACATTCTGATAGGCTTCAGCTTGTCAAATACCAGCAGGTACTTTGTAGTTTTAATTAAACTTTTACATGAATCAATTTTGTTTTAAGGGTCATCATCAGATATATGGCATCATTAGTTATATATAAAAATATTTATTACAAATACCGGTACCTAAAATTACCGTAAATATAAATTATACTTAAAAAAAGACATATTCAAATGAATTAAACAAAAAACTCTTCCAGCTTTTTCAACTATTGCTCGTATATGACAAATACGTCTTAATCGTTGATGCATTTACCTGGATTTTGATTCTTGTTGGAACCTACAATAATTACTTGCACTTTAGATAAATGTCACATAAGTGGTGGAGTGCTTGGTAAATTTTACGTCCATCTCTTGCGCTCTTTGCTAAGCTAGTCAAGCTGGTTCGGTGTTTGTCTGCGATTATGTACTCACTCTTTAGTTAGACTTCTTGCAGAAATGCAAGTACTTTTTTTTTTAATTCTGAACACTATGCATTGAAGATCAGTAGTGTTTGAAAGAAGTTTAAAGCGTTAGACCTTTGGTTTTGATTTTGTAATTTTTATATTTTTCGTCAAACTCTTAAAGACTTCAATTGGATTCAATGAACAGCGATCTGGCAATAATTTGATTATTCGAGGTATTTTTAACAAAATTCTCAGCCAAATTATGCTATGCTATTGATTATATCAATGCTCATCAACCTTTTTTGCATCGTAAAACTCTTGCTTTACTTTTACGAATGTATTGGAACCTTATTAGTAAAAAACTCATGAGAACTGCTTGACCTCTAGTTTTCCAGCATAAAAAAACCTTAGTTCAGCGATTCTCAAACTATTGTACAAGAGAATCAAACTATAATATGAGAATCATAATTTATTTCGCCATTGAGCAATTAATCGTATTGTATTCTTTGCGCATTTTACTGCATCAATATTCAATTTTTCAACAAAATCTACTTTTGCTTTGTTGTGCATTTGTGACACAACAATGATTAAAATGAAATTGTGCTCAAAATCAAATAGTTGTTGAGTTTGGCGATAAGATTCTTAAAAAATATAAAAGAAGCGTTATGTTTTGCCACTTAAAACAAAAGAAGGAGGAAGTCTTGTGTAACCCTTAAATCTCAGTGAACCCTAGGGAAGCTCTGATTAGGTAAACTCCTATGGAATCGGAGTCAATGTTAGCAGAGTGGTCAGGTAATTTAAAGAAAGTGTTATGCATTTCAATCGAGTGAGAAAAAATGAGATTGCATTGAAATAACTGTGGTTACGAACTTCACTGCAGTGTTACATATCTTATTTCTGTTGTGTAGGTAGCATCATTGATTGGTAGTTCTAGTGTGTTAATATCAACTTTTGTATCCAATGCAATGAAGAATTTTGTTAACCTTCAAGTCTATTGCGTCTGTGTAGCCGTCCTAGCTGGTTTGTTCTTGAGGTAGGTGCACTAATGTTTCTATTGCTTTTATTCTGTGGTCACAGAACAACCTAAACATACAACGGTCCTGATTCAGAATTGCCAGTATTGGTGGAGCATTGCATTATCGCATCCTGCAGGAAAAATGGACTAGAATTTCTGTAAAGCTACATTGTCAAAGGCCGTGGCTGGGCTATATATTTTTTGTTTACATGTGCTTCTTTTTCATAACTTAAAATAAATCTGGACTTGAACTGCTCCATTAAAGTTGTGCAAAAATGCAACAGTTTGGTGGTAGAAATACACTGCGTGATTGTGTAGCCAAGCAGGGTAAATTTCCTCAGAGCATCTTTTGAAGATCTATCATTTATTGCATTCTAGGACCGATATTATAAGATACCGAGGGAATAAACAGTGTGCCTTCTTTTCAAATTTTACACCTTCTGCAGTATTACGTATTGGTGACGCTTTCATTACAAGTGAAGAGTTAAATCTTGCTCTTGCCAGATTTCTCCCATTTTTTTTCTCACCACGTTTATGCTTGTCATATTTGTGTATGATTTGAAATTCATTGCCTTATTGCTCTGAGATATTATACAACTCCATACAATATTCTGTATTATCATTGCTATTCTTTCTGGAAAAAGGGCTAGTTATTTAGTAAAGCGTAGTCCAAGTTATTTATGCCTTAGTTGCGACCTAGGCAGGTGCTGCCACTTTCAACCACAGTATTCCTAGAAGCAGTGGTGCAACCAGAAACAATCGTCACTCGGAGTTGACAACAAACAAACTCTATTTTTGATCTCAATTGAAAGCAAAGACCTATTTTATTGTTTGGAGGTCAACATCTTCAAAGTCTATATTTTTGCATTTTCATTAAAATTAAAGGCGAAGACGTTTTATTGGAGGTGAACTTTTTTATATCCATTTGTCAAAGCAAAAAGGGAAATGGAATGCTGTCTAAACATCCCACCTGTTTGTTCTCTTTCCTGGGATTGGTAAAAGTTAAGAGCCTACCTCAAAGCTCCAGCCCTGTGTTCTAGTAACATCAATTATATTGCAAACTGACTTTGACTTTAGGTATACTGGAAGAAACGTTCATACAAAGTATGAGAGCAAAGAACTTGATAGCACGAAAGAAAACTTGGTATCTAGGAGCAATGAAGGATTTCAAAGTGAATCTCCTTTCAAACTTACTAAACAGATTCTGTCCAATCGTAATTTTCTTGCATTTGTTTTAATGAACTTTTTTCAGGTAAAAATGAAAACTTATATAGTCTTTAAACTGCAGTGCAGTACACAAGTTCTACTTCAGGTACTACTTTGCGATAATGACAGAGATAACAGGTGGCCAAAATATGCTATGCAAATATCCGGCTTGAAGACAAGACACGAAGTCCAGTCGCTGTAATTGTAGTTGTACCTGAAGTGTGTTATCTGAAATTGCAATCTTTTGTGTACAGTTGCTCGTATTAACAAAGTAATAAAGCTAGAATCGTGTTTATACTGCACAAGAATGTACTTCTTTTGTCTTAAATAATATTCCACGCAAGCAAGCCAATGACTCGCTTTGCCATACAGCTTCGCTCAAAGTTTATTTAGTTTGCTTTGCTTTTGAATTATAGTAAATGTGTTTTATATACCGGTACGTATGTAGCGGCGCTTGCCAGTAAGTAGTACAAAGGCTGAAATGATTAGCCTTTTATGGAGCTCCCGGATAATCGCTTTCCTAACCGCAAGTATTAGTCCCTATCTTTGCACCAGGCACAATCTTTGCAAAGCTCCTGGCTGTAATCTCTACTTAACTTTGCAACAGAAAACACGTCATTTATAAGGTATAGCAAAAATTGGATGAAGTGATATTTGGAATTAATTGTTGATCATTTTATTCTGAATTAATTAACTAATTTTCTAAAAGAGAGCTATGGTTTTGTCATATTGTTTGATTTGAAATGCGGGCACGAAATACCGTAACTAAGAAACACGGATAAACGAGAAATTTGTAGTGCGAATTGAGCCACTTCTGTTAAACAAAACTTTTTGACGCTGTAAGTTTATTAATGATTCGAGTGATCATTAGGGAAACCAAAAGTCAATAAATTCATAGTCATTCAAAGTTTATGAAACTTACACTAACTAAATTTCAGGATGATACGATGAGACGTTTTAAAGTTATTAATTCAAAATTTTGGCCAGCACAGTTTTTTTCCGTTTTTCGATATTGTATTAAAGATGCATCAGATACTGATTGCCTGAAGGTCACAAAGGTTTTAATTAGGTTTGTCTAATGGTTTATTTGTTTACCAACATGATTGTTTTTCAAGTATCTCAGTCTTATTTCTTGCAATTTGTGACGTAATAGTTTATAGTAATGATATAAAGTTAGCAGAATTTTTGGGTGATTTGACAGAATTTTAGAATTGTTTGGCTGTATGAACAACTTCTAGAAAGGTATTTGTTAAAATAAGGTCAAATTTTGTAAAATCTGAAATCAGAATTTCAAGTTTGTAGGTCGAAAATGTGGTTGACAACAATATGTACAGAGCAATCATTCCCGTATACGCCAGGTTAGAGGTAGAATAGTTAATTATCTCATAGTACGGTCAAACAAGCCTTAGGCAACAAACAACTGTAAGGTATTAGTTGTGACTTTTACATTATTTGGTAATGGATTTGATTGTTATAGAAACCAATAAGCTAAACTGTCGTTAGCTATGGTTTGCTGATTCAAAATTTCAAATTGTTCAATATAACATTTGCTCATGCGTTACTTTGTTGTTTTCATGCTATTTGTATTACAGGCAAATCTAGTCCAGACTTCTTACAAGTAGTCTTTTTTGTTTCAGGTGTTTCACAATACCTTTTGTGCCAATTTTCTCATCATTTTTGCTGATCATTTGTTGCCAAAGAATGCAGTTCCTGTGTGGGCAAGCAACATTATTTACGGAGCTTCATTTATATTCCCGCAGGTGCGAGACCGATGCACTTTGAGCTTTTAAAGTAGATTTAGAAAACAGTGAAATATCATTGTTGGTGCCTGTAACTGCTGTTTGTCGGCAACTAAGTAAGACGAGCTTTTTCAACGCTTCAGGCATTGCATGCGGTATGGCCTGGCTGAACGGTCGTTTTCTTTGAAACTCACGCTTCGGGTTCAATTCACGCTGTTACCGACATGTATGCTCGGTCCGTGACTCAGAGACCGTTATTTCACAATCTCCCAAACTCTTCGTTTATTTTATATTTGATGAGTTAAAGAAGTTCACGTTTTATTGCGTTCTGCGTCTGGATTGCTGATATTTTGGTCGCTACAGCAAACAACGGACCATTGAATTCATCAGAACTCGATAGGCTGTAACAGTGCTGATGCTTTGTACATTAAATGAGGTGATTATTGAAATAATACTTGCTGCAGTAGTCTATGCTCGTCACTTGCTGTCAGTAGTTGTTAGAAAAAGCGTCTGATGTTTGATGCAAAACCAGTGATGGTCATACACTGCATCAGTATCATCTCTAGCCTTGAGTTAAACTAAAAAAATTAAATTGATTTGCTCTGTCGTATGATGGTTACCAAATGTAATCCTAGCTTTTCTGGTTTAGTTATGAGTCAAACTAAAAAAAATAGATTTTGTTTCCCAGTTGTATGGTAGTTACCAAATGTAATCCTAGCTTTTCTAGATAGTGATATTGCTCGGTGGAGAAGTACTAAGCAGATTTGGTGCTTATCGAGTCGTAATGTCGTCCTTTTTCATTCAAATTGCGGCAGCGGTAACTGTATATTTGATCGGACGATTTTCTTATTGGACTTTGGCTCTGTTTTTCATAATAGACATGTAAGAAACAATCGGAGTTCACTTAAGCACTAGGCAGTTTTAATTTAAGCAAGGCCTGTTGCACCATCCTTGTTTTAAGCTAATGTTGTACTTTTAATTGAGGAAAGTTGTAGGTAAGTGATATATTATTGTCACTATTTTGGATTCGAAAATCTTGTGTGCCGGATTTCCTAGATGCGCCAGATAGGTGGCCTGTCTTGACAGTGTGTAGTAATGCTGTTCTCAAATGCAGAGCGAAAAATTTACTTCTATTCATTCCCATATTAAACTATTGAATTTTGAAACGTTTGCATGTGTGTATATTTTTGTACATGCTATGTGACCCATAGGAATTTTTAAAAGAAAGCCCAACTACTTAAGAAGTATTTAGTAATGCAGAAAATCAATTCTGCTGGCTATTACAATATTTCTATCGTTAGCTGTATAATATAGGCCTCGTTTTTCAAGTAGAATCTTTATCATGTGACCATTACGTGTAAATCACTGTTGGCTATGCTTTACCCAGGTTTTGATTCTTAATAAACCCACAATTATTACTAGTAATTTAAAGACGACATCACACGCAATCCAATTAACATTATTATGTTACTTACGGCAGTTTATTGGCAGGACTATTCCTTCTGCGATGTTCAGTCTTTCCAATATCCCACTTTCGGATATTATAGACGAAGATATGGATATTCATAAACGAAAGTATGCTTTGAACGTTAAATTAGTTTCATTCCATTTGTTTTTGCCCACAAACAAATGCAATACAATAAATTGTCTTGGTAGTAATGGCAAGAGTCCTCAATGACATATGCGTTAGAGTTAAATAGCTAGTACATTTATTATAAAGGTTCACATATTGCAATCAAATGAATTTTATTTGAATAAGATTTTATTCATGCCTGTTAGGCCATGTTGTTGTTGTTGTTGATTACCCGACCCCTTCCGAGGGATGGGGGCATGGCGGAAGACCATGGAGCCCCAGAAGCTGGGAAACTCCCCAGGGTCTGGACCAGAGGTCATAGAGAGACAGAGAGTCGCCAAAGAGTGAGCGGCGCAAAGAGTCTGTAGCTGGACAGTGCGGAATGAGATGAGAGATGTCCTGGGACGAGTGTCCACAGACGTTGCAAGAAGAATTCTCGATTCTGCCAATCCTAGAGAGATAGGAACCTAAAAGAAGGCTGCGTCTATTGCAGCGAAGACGAGAGAGGACACAGCGAGCATGACGAGGGAGCACAAGTTCCTCAGTGGAAATTGAGGGAACCTGTGTGTCAAAATACTTCGAAGAGACAGTATGCCTCCAGTCCGAGAAAAAACGAGAGTGGATACGAGAGGTAAGAGGAGAGAGACTACGTGGGATTGCGGAGGGTGCAAGCAGCGCTCCCCGTCTGGCAAGCTCATCAGCTGTGTCGTTCCCTGGGAGAAACGAGTGTCCGGGGACCCATTGTAGCCTGATAGAACAGGAGGAGAAAAAAGAAAGTTTCTGCCAGATCTGCCACAGAGTTTGAGATAACAGGAAAGGTGGAGGAGAAAACAGGGTGGCGAGGACAGAACGAGAGTTAGACAGGAGAAGAAAAATGGCAGACTTTATGGTGTTGCCGAGACCAGCACAGAGCGTGCAGAATGGCGCAGGCTTCAGCGGAAAAACTGGGCCTGCCGAAAAGGAAAGAGTGGCCTCAGTGCCACAGAGAGAGCAGTTGGCAAGTACGCCGGAGCCGCCCTTGCCAAAAGAGAAAGGAACAGAGCCGTCTGTCCAGAGTACCAGGTCATGAGAGGGGAGAGAGTCAAGATGGGCAAGAGCTGCACCTTGGCGAGAGTGAGGGGGATCAGAGTGAGAGCATGGAGAGGAAAGGATGTACTCTACCGAGAAGGAAGACAGATTCCAAGGAGGACAGCGAGGACAAGCTAAAAGAGCCTCCCTAGAACAAGTAGAGGGAGGCATGAGCAGGTGAGTAGACGCAAGAGCTCTCCAGGACGATCTGCGGAGTCTTGGTTTCACACCTAGTCTGGCCAAACCTGAAATAGGAAAGGAGGTTGAAAGACGAAGAGCCCGCTAATAAGATAAAAGAGTAAAATGAGTCAGGATGACTCGTAGGGGAGGTAGAGAAGCCTCGGTGAGTAGTAAAGGAATAGGGGAGGACAAGAGGCAGCCGGTGATGGCGCAACTGGCCGTTCGGTGAAGGCGTTCCAACCTGGTGAAATTGGTAGCGCTTAGGAAAGGAAACCATCCGGGTGAAGCGTAAGTGAGAAGGGATCGAAGAAAAGATTTATACAGAAGAGAGAGGGACTCCTTAGAGGGGCCCCATGAGGAAGCAGAGATACAGCGTAAGGCCTTGAGACGTGGGAAAAATCTGGCCTTCAGCGAAGATACATGTTTAGAAAAACAAAGAGTGCGGTCGAAGTTGGCGCCAAAAAAAGTTGGAGTGGGGTTGAAATGGAGGTGCGAGCCGAGTTCCAATCGAAACAGAGCTCCTTGTGTGGCCTCCACCGCAGTAGGGACCGAGGGGGAGGATGACCAAATGGCCAGATCGTCAGCGTAAAGAGAGCAGCTGACGGAAGAAGGCAGAGAAGCCGGAAGATCATTAATGAAGAGAGAGAAAAGTACAGGGCCAAAAACGGATCCTTGCGGAACACCTCGACGGACTCGAAAAGAACGGCTTTTGTGATTTTGAAAGACCACACAAGCGCGCCTATCAGAAAGGAAAGATTGAGGCTAACGAGCAAAGCAAGGAGGGAGGCCAGCCGAAATAAGTTAGTGGAAAAGGGCGGGATGCCAGACCGAGTCCAAAGCTTTAGAGAAATCAATAGTAGACAGGATCGTCCGAGAGCTCGGCCTGGGTTTGTTAAACCCATCCGAAATGCACTGAGAAAGGTACAGAATTTGATCAAGTGTAGACCGTCCAGGGCGGAAATCGGCCTGGCGGGGAGAAAGAATGGAATTAGATTCCAGAAAGAAGAGTAGACGAGATAGAATGATGCGTTCAAACAGCTTTGATATGCAGGAGGTGAGAGAGACAGGCCGGAAGGAAGCAGGAGAGTCGAGAGGTTTTCCCATCTTGTGTATGGGAATAATAGAAGATGTCTTCCAGATGGAAGGAAAGGAATGTGAAGACCAAGAAAGATTGAAGATGTGGAGAAGTAAATCCATGCCAGAGCGAGGAAGATGCTTTAGCATGGGATAGGCAACTTTCTCTGGACCAGTGGCAGTGGAGAGGAGAGGTTGGAGGCAGCCGCAAGAAATTCAGCGGAAGAGAAGGGAGAGCAAAACGACGAGGGAGACTCCACAGAGCACGTGGCTCGGCGGAGCTCAGTGCGGTAGCTTTTGGTTCTGCTACGCAGGGCCTTTGGCTGAGAAACGGAAAGATGAGATCTCAGGTAAGCGGCATAGACCGAAGCCGATTCCCTGGGAGAAGAACAGTTAGGAAAGTTAGGAGAGGAGGAAGACGAGAAATGAGAGCCAGCGATAAAGCGAAGAAGAGAATGCACAGATTTAGGATTAGATTTAGGTGAAAAAGAAGTGCAGGTCGTCTGCCATGCCTCAGCCTTGGCTTTGGCAATGACTGACGAGGCACGTCGAGAGGCGGAGATATAAGCCTGCTGATCTTCATCACTTCTGTGAGCGGTAGCGAAAGCCTTGCGCCTTTTACTAACCGCTTGTTCCACCTCAGCAGACCACCAGGCTTTAGGAGGGCGTTTGATGCGGCCGAAAGGAATGGAAGATTTGGCCGCATTCAGTGCCAGAGAGGTAAAGAGAGCAGCTGCAGAGGAAAGAGAAAGAGACGAGTATTCCTCTGCAGAAGGACAGTGAGAGTCAAAGTAGGAGGCAAAGCCATTCCAGCAAGCTTTCTGAAAATTGAAGGAAGGAGGACGCTTGTTGGGGCGAAAAACTGGAGAGAGAGGGATAGATAGAAGAATTGGTAGATGGTCAGAACCCAGGTCCTGAAGCACCTCCCAGGAGCAAGAAAAAGCAAGAGTAGAAGGAGCAAAGGAGATGTCAGGAGAGGAGCGACTGCCAGAGGAGCGATGGAGAAGGGTGGGTGTGTCAGGGTCATTGAGGGGAGGAGGTCTGAGGAAATGACCCAGTCGAATACTTCCTCCCCGCGGGGGTCGGAAGTACCTCTTGAGTCCCAAAGAGGGTGGTGGCAATTGAAGTCCCCCAGAATGAAGAGATTTCTGGAGGAGGAAAAAATGGAGGGAGAGAAGGAATCGGTTCTGCCATCCGTTGGGGAGGAGCGAATGGGGGGGGCATACACATTAAGAAATGACACCGAGGAGGATTTGTTTAGAGAGATGTTGACTCCTACATAATCAGAGTAGGGATCGAGCGAAGAAAGAGAGAAGGTAGAAAGTTCAGAAAAAGATAGGCTCTGTCTGACGAAAATGACAACGCCGCCACTGGCATGCGAGGCATCAGAAGAGAGAATGCCAGACCAGGAGTGGGTGCGATCAGAACGCAAAACAGAGAATCCATTAATCCGGAAAGAGGAAGATGAGTTAAGATTGGATTCCTGAATGCAGATACGGTCGACAGGATGGAACGAAAGAAAGTGAAGTAGTTCAGTGTTCCTGGCTCGAAGACCTCCAGCATTCCATTGAAGAGCTCTGAGAGAGTCAGGGGAAGGAGAGGAGGCAGGAGGTGCAGAAGTATAGCCAGGAGCAAGGGACGGTGGTGGGAGGGCAGGGGAAGGAGATATAAGATGGGCAGATGGGGGATAAGAAGTTTGGAGACGAGGGTGGGGCAAGAGTGCAGCATTAGCAGAGGGGGACCGGATTCCACAGTAGAGGTATACATGTCGGAGGAGTCCGAGGAGGGGGGAGTCACAGTGTTAAGGCAGGGGGGCAGCTCCAAGAGTGTGAGCTGCCAAGAGCTCTGAAATTAGATAAGGAAAGTTGTGAGCACCTTAGATGGACCCATTTGGAGCATGTGCAGCATTGCACTGACTTGCCCCGCCAGGTCACATTTCCAGCGCACACAGAGCAAGGAAAGATGGGGCCAGAGTTAGGATGAACGTTACCGGTCATCAGGAGAAGAAGAAGAATGAGGAGACGAAGGAGGGCAAGAGTAGGGCAGGAGAGAAGAGAAAGTGAGAACAGACGACCGATTTTAAAGATGCTGTGTGCTGCCCTTCTGCGGTCGTTCAGGGGGCAGCATAGCGAAAAAATGATTGGGGAGTGCCCGGGGTAACTGTGACCCTCGGGAAAGCCAACAGCCATTTCGACCCAACCCAAACGGGGCCGGGGACCGCACCACCTTGCACCATCTTTTTGTTAGGCCATCGTGCAAAACAATTGCTGCATGATTGAACTTAAGATCAAGATAAATCAATATGAGTAATCTTATATGAAAAACTAAGGGATAGATTTTGCTCTGAAGCAGAAAAATTATTTAATGAGCTGAAAACCGATTAAATAATGCGTTTCGGCAAAAGTTGTCTTTATTGGCTGGTGATTTAATCTTTGGTAGTCATCATAGTAGCCCCAGGTTTGTGCAGAAACTTAAAGCTGATATTGCTGGGATCTGGGTTGTGTAAGGTATCCGGTAAATTTGTATCAGCCATATGACAACGTCCAGCGTAATGCCAATGGTTACAGACAATTAAAGTTATATGAAGAATAGCAATCTATATTCAGATAATATGCAGTGTAGCAAGCATTTATTTGTTTTAAATAGTACTTTGCATGTTGCTAAATGATGTTTTTAGTTGATAATTGGGCAATGTGTATTTTGATTTTCTGGTTTCAGGAAATTTTTGACGGTAGTTACGCATATAGCAACTTCTATTCATATTTGATTTGAAGCTACCTGTTATGATGGCGTTGAGCAGTGTGATGTAGCTAATCCCCGTAAAGTGTCGTATTCTCAGAGCCCACGTTATCCTTGAACTGACCGCCCAATCATTCTTTCTGATGTTTTGCTCTTTTCTTTTGCAGATACCCTCAGTCATCAATGGTGTTCGGAACAAACGCATTGATAACGAAACCAGCTAATTCTTTAGCGCCAATGCTCGGTGTTGCCATTTTAAACAGGTCAATTACTGTTTGTAAATGAGATTACGCGCTTTTCATGAGATCTTGATTGGGTTAGTGTGATTTCAAAATTGCCGGTACAGTGTATTTCTTGCAGAGACACGACTTCAATGAAGCCGCAGCAGTTGAAATATTGTCTCTTCACAGGAATAACCACTCTGACAATGAATTCCCCAGCTCGCTGTTGTTGTCTTGCTTCTCATCATGCGGAACTGCCCGACAATGATTACTTTTACTTTTTAGGGATAAAGAGTCTCACCTCTTAAAAGCAGTCAAATAGTTATTGCTGGTTAAACTGGAACATGCTGGTTAAACTAGGGAAAGTTACGGCCGAGTTCGACTAGTCGTAAATCTATATATAGCTGCACCACCAAAAAATACCAAAACTGAGCGGGTATTGGCTAATTTCATCTACTCCGGCATCTGCTGACCACCAGTACCTTGTATCTGCTCAGTGCAAGGGTCAGACCATAGTGGCCTCATACGACATTCTGAATGAGCACTAAGCAGCTTCACTATTTCAATCAGTAAGGCGTGGTCTGTACTGAGCCAAGCGTATTTTAACCCAGTTAGGTGCGGTCTATAGTGAACCAAAGCATATTTTAACCAGTAAGGTGCAGTCTATACTGAGGCCAAGCATATTTTAACCAATAAGGCGTAGTTTATCATACAATGAGGCCAGCGTATTTTAACCAGTAGGGCGCGGTCTATACTGAGGCCAAGCGTATTTTAACCAGTAAGGCACGGTCTATACGGAGGCCAGCGTATTTTAACCAGTAGGGCGCGGTCTATACTGAGGTCGAGGGTATTTTAACCAGTAGGGCAAGATCTATACGGAGGCCGAGCCTATTTTAACCGATAAGGCGCGGTCTATACTGAGGCCAAGTGTATTTTATCCTAGTAAGCGTAAGTCGTGCGCGTCTTGCGAGTGAGCTAAAGTGAAATTAAACAAAGGAGTTGAGCCACGCCTGTTTTTTGTGTAGATCAGGCTTTAAGCGCTCAAATAACTACTTTCGGTTTATGCACTGTAGTGGCCTTGTAATGCAGCTATTGTGCTTATAGTTAACTTATTTTTACTGTGGTTTTTGGTGTAGGTACGGTTATGAGAGCTTGAAAAATGTGAATGCAAACGCTAACGCCACTACGAACCAAAGTGAGGTAGACGGACTGCATAATATAATGTTTCAATTGCTTTGTTTAGTTCCTATATGCGTTTCTGTAATTCAAATTTTTTTCTGGAGTTTTTACAAGCTCCGAAATAGTCATGCAACGGAGTCAAAATATTTGGAAGCATAGAGTGTTGATAGTGATATCAGTGAAAACCAGGTTGAATTACAGTGGAATTCGGTTAATAAATCCACCTCTGGACAGCCGGTTTTGGATTTAATACGCGGCGGCTTTAATAAACGGCGTTTTCTAAAATGCACAAAATGTATTAATAGTATTTTTTCAGTATTTATTCGACACAGAAAAATTTGCGTTCAAAAGTTCAATTAGTCTGCTTGATTAGGCCTACCAGTACACAAGGACATGTACGTACTTGTCCATATGAAACTGATAATCCCATATTGTTTCGTCACTTTGCAATATTGTACTTATTAGTACATAATGAAGAAAAATTTGACTGCATAAAGCACGTAAACTGGATGTATTAAGCGGCGCTTGGATTTATTAACCGAAGTTTTTACAACGGGAAAGGATTGGGACGATTCCGTTCCAAGCAAATTGGATGTAATAAGCGGCTGGATTTATTAACCGTGGATTTATTAACCGAATTCCACTGTAGCTCATACTGATAAAGACCTGTGCACTCCAAACGAAGATTTTGCTTTTTCTTTTCATATAAGTGTGTTGATTATATCCAAATATCAGGTACATGCATAATTGATCGCGTCAGTTTAAGAAAGTAAATGTTTATTGGCAGATTGATTTTTTGTAAATAAGTTATTGCTGGTGACGGTTTTTTTGCCAAAGTCACTTCCATTTGTCGTTTTTCATTACTTTTACTCTTCTTAAACTACATGACTGATTTTGCGTGGAATATTTTCTACAGTATATGCTAGGGCAATGCCTTTCATATGATCACTGTTAACGGCTAATTTTGTCTTAATGCCGTTCCTGAATTTAAATACAAAATTGCTTGTTATTAGGACTACTGCGCGACTTATAAAAGATTTTCTCGATCCACTCATCAAAAGCGTTATTGTGTAACAATACCTGACTACCGTTAACTTGTTTTTAGTGAAGCAGGTTTTTATATAATTTGTAAATTTCATTACTATTCTATACATTCCTCAATATCAATGTGGATAAGACGTGTTTTATTTTGAAGAATTTTTTTGTAGTGATTGTGAAAAAACCCTAAAAGAAACATGTGTTGTTAGCATCGGTACTTACTTAGGTAAGCCATAACTGCTAATTGTATGATATGTTTTTCTTGTTCTTGTTTCACTTAGCAAAACTATTACCGTTTGAACTTGTGGATAAATCACGCACAATCGCACGTCTATAATGAGGCCGAGCGATTTTCGAAAGGCTTTAGTTATCAACTATTTCATTGTACTCTTTTACAAAGAATTGCAAATAGCTCTTGACTTAGTATTGCATGAAGCTCTGAACACGGTATTGCATGAAGTAGAACATGAGGTTAAAAAGGGTTTTTGATATGAAGTAACTTTGTTTTTAAAAGAACACTACATTATTTAGTAGAAAAAAGTAGTTACGATTAGTGCCATTTTAAATTCAGTTCTCCCTTCACGTTAAAAATGTACTGTTTAGATACATTTTTGGTCTCAGGTTACAAAAAACCTTTTGTTCAGACCTAGTATAGTCGTTGTACATACAGTTGGCACAATACGTTCTAACTGACACATTTGCTTGCACTAAAATGCTTTTTCCTGTAGCTCAATTCCGCAGAAACCACTTGAGTTCAGAACTTGCTAACTCACGATTGCAAGCTTGACTGACAAAATTGCTAATGTTTACCTCTTGCAGCGGAGGCACGACCTGAAACCTTTACCTGCCGTTTCACACATCAAGATTAGGCTAGGGAAAGCGGCAGTCCATTTCCAACCAGTTAGAAATACAAATTGCAGACTGGTAGCCCAGCCACTAGCGCAATAGACTACCGCCTGTAGATGCTCTTAGTCACCTGATACAACATGCCACGTCAGCAGCTTCTTTATGCTGGTCCTATGAGGCACCGAGGTACGTAGCCCGCTTTGCCACCTGATGTTTTTTGTTTGTCTTTATTCGTTAATGTATGTTTCATTCTTTACCAAAACAATCGCATTTTCATACTGTCGTCGAATAGGGTTTTGCGCTGTAGGAATGGAAAATACGGTTTTTGTGATTTCAATTGCGCTGATGCGTTCAAAATTTATGACTTGGTACGGTGTGCCAGTGGCAACTCTGAAGGAGGTGACATTTGAGCGACCTTGGTGAGTGCCACTTCCAAATAGTGCCACTCATTAAAATTGAATTAGAAATTTAGAATTGTTCTTAAGAGGTATATCTTAAATTCGTTCCAGTTTTGTTTGAAATGCTCGCTGAAAAATGTAAAAGGTGTTTTCAAAAAAGTCTTCCTCACCGACGCCGCTACTATGTTTTGTCATATTGCGAAGAGATCCTATTTATTTGTGTTTTATCTGTAAATTTTTATTGCAGTGCGAAATTATATTAATAGACAAAAATGCTTTAATTGCTTGGTTGTTTTTTCACAGCACAAAGAAATTATATTAATAGACAAAAATGCTTTAATTGCTTGGTTGTTTTTTCACAGCACAAAATTTGTAAAAGATTGTGCTTTCGCAACAGCATTTATCTATGCCTAAAATTGAAACTACAGTACTTGGTTGGGGGAAATGTCTTAGTTCAGAAAGACAATTGCGGGAGATAGTTGGCTAATATTCAGTTAGTTGTTGTTACAAAAGTCTCAGTCACTTAGTGACATCCCTTGTGACTGTCGAAAACGCTGTGTAAATTAGAAACAAAGCTAATTATTTCAAAGTGTAGTGGTAGAAGTTTGAACCTACAAGTTTACATTATAAATAGGTCCCGCTAAAGTCAATAAAGTCAAAATTTTTTCAGGACCTTGTTACATAATCAAACGTGTACTAACGTTGTTGTTGTTGTTGGTTACCCGACCCCTTCCGAGGGATGGGGGCATGGCGGAAGACCATGGAGCCCCAGAAGCCGGGAAACTCCCCAGGGTCTGGACCAGAGGTCGTAAAGAGACAGAGTCGCCAAGGAGTCAGCGGCGCAAAGAGTCCGTAGCTGGACAGTGCAGAATGAGATGAGAGATGTCCTGGGACGAGTGTCCACAGGTGCTGCAGGAAGAATTCTCGATTCTGCCAATCCTAGAGAGATAAGAACCTAAAAGAAGGCTGTGTCCATTGCAGCGAAGACGAGAGAGGACACAGCGAGCATGACGAGGGAGCACAAGTTCCTCAGTGGAAATTGAGGGAACCTGTGTGTCAAAATACTTTGAAGAGACAGTACGCCTCCAGTCCGAGATAAGAGGAGAGAGACTACATGGGATTGCGGAAGGCGCAAGCAGCGCTCCCCGTCTGGCAAGCTCATCAGCCGCGTCGTTCCCCGGGAGAAAAGAGTGTCCGGGGACCCATTGTAGCCTGATAGAACAGGAGGAGAAAAAAGAAAGTTCCTGCCAGATCTGCCACAGAGTTTGAGATAACAGGAAAGGTGGAGGAGAGGACAGAACGAGAGTCAGATAATAGAAGAGAAGAATAATGGCAGACTTTATGGTATTGCCGAGACCAGCAAAGAGCGTGCAGAATGGCGCAGGCTTCAGCGGAAATGTACTAACGTTCGTTTCAGGTGTTCAGCAGTCTGTTTTGGTAGATTTTATAAGTCAAAATTTTGCGTAAAGTCAAAACTTGTCAAAATTGTCTTCATCAAAAATTTCCTTACAAAAAACGAACAAATTTATATTTTTTTCAATTTTTGAGCTGCTATTAAAATTTTATGCGCAGTTTTATTTGATTTTAAACTTCTCAAATAGTTGCAATGGTAAAAATGCGTGCGGTAATTGAGAAGCAAATAGCACTTATTATGCATCAAATCGTCATTGTTGATACATAAACACATAATTGTTAGACAATTAATCTATTCCTATAAAACCTTTGCGCTCTTTACGCGTGGTCTTTTTCAGTCGTAGCTTGCAAAGCAAAGAATGCCTAAACAAGCCAAATCTTCTACAGCGAAAGTTAGGCAAATTTGCCAGGAATATCTGGATGAGTTTTCGGCAACTCCTGCCCGCGACTTGCGATGCAACCTTTGCGACGTGTTAGTCAAATGCGACAAAAAGTTTTTTGTGGAAAGCCACCGAAAAAGTAAGCAACACCAAAGAAAATTGGGAGACGAAGAGCAAATCCCAAAGTAAGCAAATCTTTTTAAAACTCGATTAAGTAAACTTTAAGGAACAGGTTGTCTCTTCATTCTTAGCAGCAGATATCCCACTTCATAAACTGAATCATCCTTCTTTAAAGTCTCTGTTTGCTACAATGGGAAAAGCATTGCCTTCGTAGACTGCAGCCCGGGCATGTGTTGCTAAATTAGCATCCCAAAAAGAAGAACAAATTCAAGAATTAGCCTACTTCATGACAAAAAAAATTTTTTAATTGTGGATAAAGCAGAGATTGCTAAACAAAAGTATATTAGTGTGCTTGTGGGCAGCTTAGATGCCCCAAATCAGACATTCCTCGTTGATTGCCATCCACTTGACAGCAGTAGCAATGCTAATCATTTATAATTAGGGCTATTTTTTTGACCTAAAAAATATATTTTTGACTTTATTTTAGCAAAATTTTGACTTTATTTTGACCTAACCGCTTTCGCCTATTATTTATGTCTTGTACTTTTTTGATTAAAAATGCTTTATAATCCGCAATTTACATAAGTTTTTAAAGAAGAAGGTAGCCTACTTGAAACATTTTCTCAATCACTCAGTCTTGAAGCTAATGCAACAAACCGACGCATGACGTCAAAACCTAGGATAACGAGCCATTGTGTGTACCGGTATCAAGTAGTGTGTAATACAAAAACTGCGTTGTTATCGCAACTGTACTGTACATTAACAGTCTGTCTATGATGTTTTTAACCAAAGCCACACAGTATAATTACCAGGACTTTTTATTGTAATACAGCATCATATATTTTTTTACGTTCTTAACATCAAAATTTCTGTCTTTTCTCAGAATTTAGTGAGCATAGAAAACGACCTCCCAACAGCAGCAGAGGTTGGCTGGGCTTTTTGCAATAGTGCGTAGCTTGTTGGGTCAGTTGTCAAGTTGGTACAGTTTATTATTGTTTCTAAATCAGAGTTGGATAGTCGTTTTTTAATGTAATTTTTAATTGCGCATAGATCATCATCGAATTGCATATTCTTCAACAGTCCGTATGCTTCGGTTATCGTGCAGGCACTTCCTTCTAAGAACTCTGCGTTGGCTGCTAGAGTCCGGTATTGATTTATTTTAAGTCTGGTATTGATTTATTTTAAGTCTGGCATTAAATCTTCCACATTGATAGCGTCTTTTGCTCTGCTGACTAAGAGGCCTGCACTTGTCCAATTGTTGAGAATGGTACGAACAGCTGGAAGGTTCTCACTGTAATATAAGCAGAGGTGGGCACTTCCGCAAATTGCGGACTCAAGTTTCTATTTGGGGATTTGGGAACCTAATTTCCTATCGCAAATATTTGCGGATTTGCGGTGAATAATTGAAATTTACCGCAAATCCGCAAAGCAATCGGCAGTGTTGCCTGATTCGCGGTAAAACCGCTTGGAAAAAGTGAACGCTCTTATTTTCTGGGCTGGAGGTTAACGTCCGGGAGTTGATGACCTTTTTTTTTTTTGGAGGTCAACGTCTGGTCGATGGCAAAATTTGACCTTCAAAAATAAAAAAGGTCATCACGAAGACAAAATAACAGTAAATAATGTGGTCTAAGTTTGCGGAAGCGCAAAACGTCACCGCAAACCTATCGCAAACTTGCGGTTGCGGAACACCTCTTGCAGTTTTGCGGTTGCGGGATTGAGTGTAAATTTGCGGTGCCCAGCTTTGAATATAAGGCAGCTCCAAGCCAAGTTGCCCATCTTGTAATTACAGGGTCAGGAGGAGACGGCAGACCAGCATCATGAAAATCTTTCTTGCGATCTTTGTTTTTGATTGTTGCCATCAATATTTTTAAAATGAGCACGCACACGCATAGCGCAGTTATGTAGTGAGTGCGCAATGCACGTGGCATGCATCAAAGAAGGGCATAATTCCTTTAATGTCTTTCCAGCCAAAGACATGTACCGAGCAGCATCAGTTAAGAACAATGAAAAATTCTCGCGTTTTATTTCAAGTTGTCGCAATATGTCATCCACAGTGTGCACAATAATACTGCTATTAGTAATTTGTTGACAATCGCTCGGTACTCGAATCGTTAATTTCACGGCACGTATCAAAACTGTATTCTTAGTACATGTAGTAATTATTCAGTTTTAATCCAATATCGATCCCTTTGCAGAGATGACCGTTTTTTTACTAATTCCTATTTTGTACTGAGTGCAAAATTAATGATTGTTGAAGACATTAATTGCTCGAATCGTTAAAAGATCATTAATGTTGGGATTGGAGGTATATATGTAATCTACAGCAATACTTGCATACCCATGAGGAAAACGTCGTATGGCTTGAGGTCTGGAGAAATTGCAGGAACGTAAAATATCATTTCCATGAACCTTTCTTAAATTTTAAATACCAGCTCTGCAGTACCTTTACAGTGTATGTTACGTCTGTCCGGTTGTTAGTTAAAAACTTGAGTTGAATAAATGACCACCGCTCATTCTTACCAATCTTGTCGAAGCGAAACTTCTTTACAAAGAATGCCATTACATCAAAATGGCTTTTATCATTCGCCAACAAATTGCGAACGGTGAAACGTTTATTGCGACGTTACAACGAACTGACTAAAGCATTGCCTCGGGAAATTTTTTAACATTTTACTTCTTCAAACAATTTTGCCTTGCTACGCTCTGTATTTACAAAATGATTTTTTGTTTTTATTTGTAAATCTTAATTGTATTGGGTCTAAATTTGATTTTTATATCTCGGCTATTGTTGGAAATAGACCTTTTTTTCTTCGCATTAAAGATTTGTAACGCTTACGCCTCTTCTGACATCACAATGGTTGATTTCTTGTTAAGTTCCAAAGTAACGGAGTAAATTTTTTTTCTTGAAGATTTTTGATCACCGATTACGTAATTTATTAGCGGTGTTTTTCTGTGTCACGTGATGTTGTTCTAGCATTTTCTGGATTATTTTCCATTCATATTTATTTTAAGGCAGCGAGATTTTTACGCATTCAGGGTGATAGAAAGAAAGTGGCGGAGTAAGAAGTGTATAGAGACTGAAGAAAAAAAGCGCGTTCTATGGTAGTTTATTGTGGATTATTGGTGTGACAAGTATCAATCGGATAATTGGTGGATTTAGTTTTGATTGGTTGATCGTTATATTGAAGAGCTTTAGTTTCTGTGATCGACGAGCAAAGGAATTTAAAGTTTCCAAGTATTTTGTGAATATATTGGTTCTGTTCTTGATCGAGAAGTGCGTGGTTTAAAGTATTTTAGTGGAAGCCAATCGCCTAGCTGTTAATTTGCAGTCAAAATTAATTATTGGAGCGATACTATAAGTCGCCTCAATTTTTGGAAAAAAAATTGAAGTTGAAATAGAACCGAAATTTTATTGCATGCCACAGGTACGACTGCGGATCTTTGAAATGGTGAAACTGAACCTCAAGCTGTAAGATGAGTATCCGTAGATGCACTCACGGGAGGCGAAAAAGACCGTGCCCCTTCTACGAAATTTCTTTTACCTGTTCCCAATGCTAAGCCAATTTTTAAAAAATTGCACAAATTTTTTGCGCATTTGGCGCAACTTCATATTCTTAACATTGGCAAACAACATTTCATCAAAGACTGATAAACAACGTAATCAACTTGTAGAACAGGAAAGGCCTTCCGGAAATCTCCCAGTGCTAAAGGTCGTGTCTATGCCTTTTCACCTCTGACACGCGCAACTCGTGAGGTGAAATGACTAGACCAATGTCTGCCGATTCAGGATCTTATTTCAATTAACGGAGAACTTGGAACTTACAGCTTTGACTATCCTCCATTGGCGTACAACAACCAGATCACACAACTTCAATGGAGACAGAAAATAGCTGTTAGTAGCCAACAGCAAAGTAATATACACATTATGCAACATATATTGCTGGCGTTATGAGTTAGCAGGTAGCGTTCTGCAACATAAAGTAAGAACATTGTCCCGCCTGCCTACTTTTCTTTTCCCCAAAAAGTGCTAGCTATGCACAGGTTATTAAAACGGTCTTATGAAAAATAATCACTTCTAACCATAAGGTCACAATATCCCAGTTCTGGTGATCTTAATATGATTACGCAATAACCTCAAAACTAAAAGACTGTCACAAATTACACTAACTAATATCAATATTGGTCTACAACAGCGGTTCCCAAACTTTCTGGTGCCTTGATCCCTTGATAACATTTGGCAAGTTGCGGTGACCGCAAGGATAAAATCAGTACGCTATATATTGAATTTGACTTCCAAATATATGAAAATTTATTGACACAATCCATTTTTTTTACAAATTTTCAGTAGTAAACACAATTTGTTATATTTTAACGACAAAAAAAGTTCGAATTGCGAAAACCAAAAAGCATCATTGAGAAGGCTGGGCTTGCTTCTTTCTTGCCAGATCTGAAATCCTTGGAGCAGTCTTTGCAAGAGCACAACGCAGATCATCTTTTGCAACAAATCTGCTCCTGTATTTTGATTTGATAACCAACACGCTTGAAATGCCTGTTTTACAAAGGTTTGTTGTTGGAAAAGGAAGAATCAGGCGCAATGCGATCTCAGACAGAACAGGATATGACTGCAAACTCTTGATCCAAAATTTGGTAACTGACATTGGAAAAAAAATCAGTTTTCGCTGCATCGCTGGTAATGAGTTCAATGAACTCCTCTTGTGCATTCTGAGGAACATCCTCAATTTTGAATGTGAATGGGCTTCTAGCAAGGGCAAATGGTGTGTTAGGTAAATATCTTGAAATTTCTTCTTCAAGAATCCTTGAGTGTTCTTTGACAGAAAGTATTGTTCTATTTATTGTTTCCTGTTCAATATCATTTTCCTCAAAGCAGATAAATTCGAGAACATGTAAATTGTATTTTCATCCAATTTTTTTTTGCCAGAGTTGAAGTTTCAACTGGAATGCTTGGAGCTTTTCTAACAAATCTAGGCATGTTGCATTTGGTCCTTGGAGAGACAAATTAACTCATTTAAGATTGCAAAGATGTCAACCAAGTAAGCAATTTTGTAAAGATGGTTTTTGTCGCCGAAAAGTGCTTTAAACTGTGGTTTGGATTTTTGATTCAAAAATGTTTTTAGTTCATCACTAAGATTAAAAACTCGTTTAAAAACTTTGCCTCTAGACAACCATCTCACATCAGTGTGAAATAACAGAACATTATCAAATGCATCCTACTCGCTGCAAAGTTTTGAAAATAGGCGGCTGTTTCAAGCACTAGCTTTTACAAAATTCATGACATTTACAACGCTTTTCACTATATCTTGAAATTCTTGTGGTAAAGTCCTTGTTACTAGCATTTGTCGAGGAGTTATACAGTGAGTTCCAACGGCTTTCTCTAATGCATTGATTGCCAACCGTTGAAATCCAGGTCTACACCCTAGCACTGCTGGAGCACCGTCTGTGCAAATAGCACAAACATTTCCCCGGGAAATATCATGATTTTGCAGAAAAGAACCATCTTTGTTAAAAGACATCGCATGCAGTATTTGTCGTTTCATGTGGTGTGCAAAAAAGAAACTCATCTTTGAAATCGCCTTCATAAATATACCTCACGTAAACCAGTAATTGAGAACAGTTTCCCACATCTGTTGATTCATCAAGCTGGATACTAAATATTCCCAAGTGGAGCTGATTACATTTTTTGGATTACTTGCTACATAATATCAGCAGACATGTCGTCTATTCTTCTGCTGACGGTGTTATTTGGCAAGGATATTGTATTCAATTTGTTAATATATTCAGCTCCAAGCATAACTCGAACAAAATCTTTGGTTGCTGGCAGCAGCAAACTCCTCGGCAATGGTGTGAGGTTTCTTGGATTTGGCGATTGTGAGAGTTACCAAATATGAAGCTTCATGGTTTACATATTTTGCGGTTGGTAGTTGCTGCCAAAATCAAGCCTGGTTTTTTTTCGACACCATCAGCTTTGTACTAAAAATACTGGACATCCTTGCCAGCAAAGCTAGGATGCTTAGCGTCAAAATGACGTTTCATTTTGTTGGACTTCATTGATTCGGCTGACATAATTTCGTTGCAAATGACACATTGTGACTTTTCAATTCCTACGTCAACTATGAAAGTAAATCCATATATAAGTTGGGTACTTCAGAAATTCCTCACTATATTTTCTTTTCTTAATACTTGTCCCACGACTCATCATGGGCAATCTGAAATTGTACAAAATAAATTTTAGTTTAGTTGATAAATTATTATAATTAGAGAATAGTGATATTACCGCGAGAATACAACACAAGCACATTCGGTATCACAAAACAACTCCCAAGCGAGTGCGAACTTAACGTCCAAAACATTGCGATACATCGCTTTCTCGTGAATGGAGGATAAAAATGGCAAATAATAATAAAAATAATAATTTTTTAAAGGGCTGATTAGGCTGACTTATTTGAAAGTTTTTCGGGTGTGAAAACTAGGGGTGAGGAACCGGTGATTTTTCAACCGCTTCCACTAACAAAAAACGAGAAAACGACTGTTGACCTTAGCAGTACGAAATTTGTCATTTACTACAATCAAAAAGTGTAACCAAAGATACGAAAGTGGCAAAAACAATTAAAAGAAGGAAAACAAAAGCAAACAATCGAAAAGACAGTGAAGATAAAAGAATTTCAACATTACACGAATTTATTTGTCCGCATAAACACAATGGCATCAGTTAATTCATTGCCCATTCGGACTCTGTTTTCACGAAGTACGAGCCTTAAGTGGGAGAAAATACGTTCAATGGATGCCTGCGTGCAGGGTAAACAGCTAATGATTTGCGATACTAATTGTACAATAAGGGGGCAATTGGAAATAATATCCCAAACATTTGGCAGTTTCAATCTTCCGAGCCACTCTACATCAACAAGCGCCTCAGCAAATGCAGTAAGATTACATTTTGCGGACGCCGTAGCTAATGCCTCAGCAACCGCTGTTGTTTGTAAGGAGTTCAAATACGCATCAAAGTCAGATACTCATGCTGCTTCACTCGCGCTTAAGTCAGTTTCTGCATCAGCACTTGCTCATTCGCTTGAAGTGCTTTGAATGCGCAAGAAAATTGTCTGAAGAGCGCTTTTTGCACTTGGTTGCTCCTGGTTTCTCAACAGGATTCTCGATCGAGCATCAACCTATCAAGAAAGAAAATAAAATGATAATATCACCGTTATATAAGTCAGTCAATCCTAACATAACTAATTGATTAGTTGTTATACTCGACTCAAATAAAATCAAGAGCACAAACGCTAGTAGTATATAACGACACTTTTAACCCGGATTTCGTGGTGGCGTTGCGGTGGACTACGCCATTTCCGAACGTGCTGATACGTCATTTCCGAACGTGCCGATACGTCATTTCCGAACGTGTTGATACATGAACTTGAAGTACATTGTAACAGCTTGTAGATACAACGTGTACCAACTTGTAACAACTTGAAAACAAATGGTAACCTTACCAAGACAACTTGAAAACAAATGGTAATACAACTTAAACAAATGTGAATACAACTTGAAAAGAAATCTGAAGCTTGTAAATAGAACTTGAAATTGATTTGTTATAGGCACCCCTCTTGAGAATACCGTCGCTTCGATATTAACTACATTTTTAAACATATGGTTCGTAAGGCAGTCCTTTGCTCGAGTTAGAAATCTATCACGGAAATATAAACATTTGGGCGTGAAAATCTTGAACCAATCACAAGTCGAGGCTGAATCTTTGTTTAAATTCTTTTTATTTGTTTGAGTTCTTTTTAGGAATGGTTTTATTTGTTTTTGAAAATGTTGTTTCTTGTTTTTAGGAATGATTATATTTGTTTTTGGAAATGATTTTATTTGTTTGATTTGTTTTTGAAAATGCTGTTTCTTGTATTTAGGAATGATTAGGTATATTTGTTTTTAGGAATGGTTTTATTTGTTTGAGTTCTGTTTAGGAACGCTTTGAAAATGTTAACTGTTTTTGGAAATGATTTCATTTATTCTTGAAAATGATCTAATTTGTTGTACTCTCGCTTCAGAATACCCCCCACTTCAAAAGCTTGTCAATTAATTTCACTTTTCAATTCGTTTACGATTTTTTGTCTTATTGTAAGCACAGCTATTGTAAAGCGGAAATAATAACTTCTACGTCGTGACTGAAGCCTTTGATACTAAAGCATCAACAACTTCCTTTCGAGCGTAAGCATTAATCGTTCACTTTTTAAAATTGTTTATAAAATCATATAGCCTCTGATTGATTTCTCCTTTTGATTCCCTAGAATGTTGTTTCTTTACTCTTCTACATGTGTTTATTGGGGGGTATTTTCCTTTACTTGTTATATTTCTGCAGTTGGCTGGAATTAATTTACATCTATTTCAGTAGAACTAGGCAGGTAATGGATTCAGTCTTATTACAATACAATCTTAGAGGAATATAGATGTAATTACCACTGTCCTGAAAGACAGATGTTTGAGGGAAAATTTTGCGTGTCTATCACTAGCTGAAAACGTACATAAGAAAATAATTTCAAAGCACAACCAACAGTTTAGAACTAGCCGCAGATACAATGTTGGGGAGTATAGATTTCAAAACTAGGGTCAGATACAATGTTGGGGAGTATAGATTTCAAAACTAGGGTCAGATACAATGTTGGGGAGTATAGATTTCAAAACTAGCATCAGATACAATGTTGGAAGAGTATAGATTTCAAAACTAGCATCAGATACAATGTTGGAAGAGTATAGATTTTGGAACTAGCATCAGATACAATGCTGAGGGATTATAGAAGTAGCTACCAGTATGACAAAAGACAGATGTTGAAGGAGAAAAATTTGCTCGCTCATCGCTAGTTGTTGGCTTACAGAAGAAAATAATATACAGTTTTTCTTGATCATACCGGTATTTTAATCAAAACATTTACTTTTATGACAGCTAGTCGTCAGTTTTCGAGGAAAATAACCAACAGTTTTCTAAATCATCAGGTTTGCTGAAGAAAAATCACATGCAATGACATTGCTTCCACAAGAGTTTGGTGAAAGAAACAATATCAAATTTGACACAATTTCAATCAAACTTTTATCGTTAGATGTTAGTTTCACACTTTCTTGGAAGAAAAATTTCAGTAGATTGACCAGACCTTTGAGTGAAATGTAGATTTGCTTCACATATGACAGTGAGGTAGTTAAATTTTTATGTTAGTTTCACACTTTCTTGGAAGAAGATTTCAGTAGATTGACCAGACCTTTGAGTGAAATGTAGATTTGCTTCACATATGACAGTGAGGTAGTTGAAGTACAGTGGTGGAAACATTTTGAAAAGATCACAACAAAGAAGCTTGTTTCAATTCAACAGTTTTTAATCACTACTAAATATTGTTAAACCAAAAAGGTTGAATCTTTGTTGTGTTTGGAGACTACTACAATAATTGCTAAACTTTTACTTGTAAACATTCACCATGCATCTAATTTACAATATCTTTTCATGCAACTAGAAAACAAAAAATTGTATCCTGTTATAACACTGTTTTAAGTAAAAAATATCAAATTTTTCCACCAACATAAAATTCATATTTTTCAAAGTCAGTTAAACTTACTATCAACAAAAATCTAATGCAAACGGAAGCATAAACATCACGTCAGCAAACCTTTAAACAATCACAATCGATGTAGAACTTCGAAAATGGTTTACTATCAACAAAAAATCTGACGCCAGTGGAAGCATAGACCATACGGAGGTGATTACGTCTTTAAAGTTATTAACATTCTTACCTCTTATTTGACCAATCACGAACCAGCGGGTGTTTTTATATGTACTATATCACAAGTTTACATTGCACAATTGTTGGAAAGAACAAGACAGGTCTAGGCAAGAATAGTGATTTTTCTTCTTTCTTTGTTAACATTTCTCTATAAAAGTCGTATGTTTTGATTGAAAATTGGAAGAAGAACAATGGAAAACTGCGGCGAGACACACACTTCAATTGCTGACGACTATGAAGAGAGCAGAAAATGTCAACGTTACAACAAACCACCCTATTCCTCATGCTACGACGGGTTGTTGGAGCAATTGAAGTTGTTGAGGCTTGCAAGAAAACACCAAGAATAAGCAAGAAAAATACGTAAAATCTTCCTCGACATTGACAAAGAAGGGAAATCAATACTCTCAGACGGTGAGATGTTGCGAAAAGGCGTGCTGACTGTGTCAAGAGGAAAAGCTCTCTTTTCAACCGATCAGCTTATTCATGTGTGTGAGCATATGTTTGAAGGCCTACCGTTTGTGGCTTTCAAAGGCCCAGCAAATGCACGTCCTTACGTGGTGGTGATTTTCTCAGCTAACTGTCAATACGGCGGTGTCTGCGAAGTGAAAACAAGATTGGAGATTTTTAAAAAAGAGGCAGCTGTAGAGAACTTTCTTATTCGATTTAAAATCGAATCCATCTTTTCATCCGAGAAATATTTTCAACTTCGAATCTGAAGAAGCGCGAGTCTTATCCTTCTCAGACGCTTGACCTCGTCGAGTCGATAATTTAAGCCCTGAGCGAATGGCTAAAGCTGGATTTTTATACAGAGGTAGTGATGATCGAACAATCTGATTTTTTTGCGGTCTCTGCCTTTATCAGTGGGCGGATACGGACATCCCAGAAATTGAACTCGCGAAATACTGATCATCGTGTGCCTATCTAGAGAGAACGTTTGGAGTTGAATTCATTAACCAACACAGTAATTACCACATTCCAGAAGAGGAGTTTTTGTCGGGAACTCGATTCGGGTTTGCTACTCCTGAAGAAGCAGCAGATCCAACACTAGCGAGAAACCCCCAGTTGAAAATGAAGAACCGAACATGACCCCCCTAACTGAAGCAAAAGAGTGTGGCACATCTCAAGAACTTGTGTGTAAAGTGTGTTTCGATACTCGAATTAATGCTTTAACCATGCCTTGTGGGCACTGCTTTGGATGTTTGAACTGCTCGGCTAAGCTTTATTCAAAGGAATGTCCCATCTGTCGCATAGTTATTTTGGATGTAAATCGTTTTTATGTTGTATAATAAAAACACTCGATTGTATTCAATTCTGTTTATTTCAACATTACACGTAAAACAGCTACAATTTCATTAAATTCTGAATAAAGCGCTCAACGGTTTTATCGTTTAAACTAACATTACTAGAGAAATGAGTCAATATCTCGGGTAGAGAGCAACTACGTGAGCGAAATAAGATGTAGTACACGGTGTAATGTCCACAGACTTCAGATGTCAAACTCTGTAGGGTCTTTGAGTTGTAAGTTCAGGATGAGGAGTGAGAATCTAAAAAATCTGTCAAACCATAAACAATTGGATGTAGACCATAGCTATCAAAAAACTCAGCAAATCTTTGATTGTTGAAGAACATAGCAACCCAGTGTTCTCCAGGGGCAGTGCTCGGATCGGTGTTAACAACATAACTCCCAGGATACTCCACAGTAGGTAGCTGACCTTTAGGATAAATGCTCTTAAACATCTTTTTTGTGCGGGAGTCATTTTTTAATATCCTCTCAATCTGTAGTGTGTCCATCAGAAAAATCAGTCAATACGTTTCTATCAGTTGGTCAATCAGCCATTTCTTCATGAATTATGGCATTGCTTCTGTTGGAGGAGTGTTAAAGTCTAGACAAATGTTTTTCATCAACTCCAGATGCGCACAAGAAGCCCCAGATCTGGCGCAAGAATTCAAAACTTTTCATTGTTCACAGACAAGAAAAGCTCAGACTTATCACCGCCAACAGACATAAAATTTCATCATCTCCGCAAATTTAGGTGGAAATCTGCACAGTACGGTTTATTTTTCCAATGAAAATAACTATTTGGGACACTCCAAAACTATCATGCTGCAGTCATCACCACACTCATGCAAAATAAGTGCCCAGACCCGGGTTTGAACCGGGGACCTTTAGATCTTCAGTCTAACGCTCTTCCAACTGAGCTATCGAGGCAGTAATGGCCAGTACGGGGCTCGAACCCGCGACATTAACACGATACTATAACCGACTGAGCAATCCGACCACTTGTTGAAATCCCAGAAATTTCTCTATTAAGTGAAGCAACTGTCTTTGATGTTAGGCATTTAACGTCTGTAGGAAATAATGATTTTAAAATTTTCTTGAAAAAGTATTACAGATTTATCTAGTTACAGTGCTTCGCAACAAGTCTTCAGTTTCAAAATCACAATTTCTTTTCCTTTCTTACCTACTTATACCTCTTGAGGAGTTGCTGATAGTTATTGTTTTAGGCACTGTATCAGTTCTGATGTGCTAAAGTAAGATATTCATGAAAACCGTAAGCTTTAGACCTGCAATAGTTTATAAGGGTAATAGATAAAATCCTATTTTCTTCCTCCTGGACAACATGGAATTATATATTTTTACGCTTATGACAAAGACCTATGTATATTAATTTTTTAAATGTTTAAAGTTTTTCAAATCTGATTCTGGCTCCAACATTTGGAGATTCTTCAAAGCTTGCGAGCATGTCGAGTGCAACATGTAAAACAAACAAAAGTTTTAAAGTGAAAAAGAGACTGTAGAAATTTTAAATTATCAGTAACGCTGAATGAAGATTTATTCAAAATAACTTGGCAAATGATTGGAAATATGTAGTTTTTGTCTAATTTGCTTCACCACATTCAACTTTTTACGTCAATATACTTGAATTCATATCAAATTTTAAAAATCTAATAGTCATTGGTTGAAAATGCAGTGGGAGACTTTAACATTTCTTTCAGATTTATTCACTTGTTGAAATTCTCACCAAATATTGAAGACGTTGAGACAACAAAATATTTTTATCTGACACCTTTGTGAAATATTTCAGTTGAAGACCACTAAACAACCTTGCGTGCGATCAAGGTACTGGTTTTCGATTTTACCACAAATCAGTTCAATGGTAAACGAGCGGACTAATATTTTTCAATCATCACGCATTATTTTTGCACGATGTAATACTTTTGCTGTATGTTTATTCAAAAAATTCTATCTTATAGTGTTTTCAAACTTAAATTTCTTTACTGTATATTCACATTATTACCTCTGTACATAGCAGTAAAATACAACTTTACCTCAACTACTCTAAAAAGTTTATGTATCCAGTCTAATATTTGACACTACAGATTACCGAAACAACATCAATTATCTTACAAGTTATTTTATGAAACTAAAAATCAAACTAACTTTTTGTGGTGGGTTCTATACGGTGTGCCAGCTGCAAACTTATAGGCGTAAACTTATATCGCCCCTACACCTAATTTCAAAAACCACCTGTCTTCAATCCACACCTAAATCATTCTATTACTACTTTTCATCTCCTATTTTGTTTTATTTGCAGTACAAATTAATATCTTTCTAGTGATTGTCTCTAACATATTGCTGCATAACATCCAGGTTACCTCAATTTTGTGTATGAGAAAACTTCCTAGTTTACAACTCGTGGCCATTAATCTAAGAGTAATTGATAACATTACCTTGACAGATATTGTTCTTACAGCTGAGAAAGTAACTTTTCACTAAACTTTTTGAGAGCATTCTACAAAGTTGATTGGGGTTATCACATGATGTTTACATTGACCAAGGTTTGTGCTGCATAGAAATGGGTTATTTTGAACAATTAAATCTTATTTCTAAATTAATCTTTGCTAATACTTAAAACTGCAAGCGACTTTAATAAATAATAAACATTTCAAATTTCAAACGTTTTTGACCTTTTCAAGAATTAAAATCTGTAAATGTAATAATTTCAAATAATGAAGATATACAGTGTGTCCAAAAAATAGGTACCGTGCTTAATGCTTTATCAAAGCTGATGGATACTGCAGCATGGTTTTGTAACCAATGCTTTCTTCAATCTGCCGTAGTAGAATTCGGGGCTGTTATTTATAATGATTTTGGGGTAGTTTCTCCGAATTGGAGAAAGCGGCTTTAATAATATGTTTTCTGAGTACGAGCCGACTGTAGTCATGGGAGAAAGCAGTAGGCTATCCATGAGTTGTTTTCCAAGTACAATTCCATCTTGTTCATAATGAATAAACTAAAAGTGATATCGACCCCCTTCGGTTGTGTTAAGTTGTTTTCCATTAGAAATGCGTCTCACTAATATGACTCATAGCATTACAGCCACATAAAAACACGAATGTCAATTAGGCGTTTAAGATTTATATCAGTTATAAATGAATTGAAAACTGCCCCTGTCGCTTGGTCATATTTCAGAATTTTCTCCTTTCTATGTTGTTATTTGTCAGTTCACGTAACACCAGCATCGTCATACTTTTGTGAGCCTTTGCTCTGTTGGGGTAAATTGAAGACTGCATTTTATTTTCACAGCAATTTTCAATAACTTGAAACAACTTTTTTGGGTCTGGAGCCTGCCATCTCCAACACTTATCATTTTGAGGAGACAAAAACTTATCCATATATTGCTATTACTTTACCTACTTCACTTGTTTTTTCTAAGATATTTGAACCCGTGTTGAATGTAGAGTCTAATCCTTCTGAATGGCGAAGTGCGAAATTTCGGTCGTATTCATATAAGGCGAGCAAAATTAAAATTACAGACGCACTATTACGTAACAAAGAGAGTTAGCTGATTTAGACGTTCTTAAAGTTGAAAATAAAATCACATCACAATCTGCAACTTGCTGTCACAAGATTCCATTACTAACTATTTATATACACGGAACATCACTACATATAAGAAATCGATACAATGAAATAAATACTATTAATAAACAAAGAACCTTCGCCGTCCCCTCACGCAACCATTTAAACTCACGGAACACAACTACATGCTTTGTGGAAACCCTTTCGAAGAGCACTGATGTAGAATGATGAAAATGTTTTCGTCGTGAGTAATTTGCTTTTCAACGTTTTCAAACCCCTAACCAAGGTCAGTTAGCTTTAATCCAATCATCATTTTATTGGCTACGTTTCGTTGTTCAAACTACCTTTTTCCTAACCGTAATCGATATAAAATTTGATGCTAGTTTTTCTCGTTCTCTGTTGTTGTTGTTGATTATCCGACCCCTTCCGAGGGATGGGGGCATGGCGGAAGACCATGGAGCCCCAGAAGCTGGGAAACTCCCCAGGGTCTGGACCAGAGGTCATAGAGAGACAGAGAGTCGCCAAAGAGTGAGCGGCGCAAAGAGTCCGTAGCTGGACAGTGCAGAATGAGATGAGAGATGTCCTGGGACGAGTGTCCACAGACGCTGCAAGAAGAATTCTTGATTCTGCCAATCCTAGAGAGATAGGAACCTAAAAGAAGACTGTGTCCGTTGCAACGAAGACGAGAGAGGACACAGCGAACATGACGAGGGAGCACAAGTTCCTCAGTGGAAATTGAGGGAACCTGTGTGTCAAAATACTTTGAAGAGACAGTACGCCTCCGTACGTCTGCAGTACGAAAGACGAGAGTGGATACGAGAGGTAAGAGGAGAAAGACTACGTGGGATTGCGGAGGGCGCAAGTAGCGCTCCCCGTCTGGCAAGCTCATCAGCTGTGTCGTTCCCCGGGAGAAACGAGTGTCCGGGGACCCATTGTAGCCTGATAGAACAGGTGGAAAAAAAAGAAAGTTTCTGCCAGATCTGCCACAGAGTTTGAGATAACAGGAAAGGTGGAGGAGAGGACAGGGTGACGAGGACAGAACGAGAGTCAGACAGGAGAAGAAGAGAAGAAAAATGGCAGACTTTATGGTGTTGCCGAGACCAGCAAAGAGCGTGCAGAATAGCGCAGGCTTCAGCGGAAAAACTGGAACAAACTGGGCCTGCCGAAAAGGAAAGAGTGGCCTCAGTGCCACAGAGAGCAGTTGGCAAGAACGCCGGAGCCGCCCTTGCCAAAAGGAAAAGAAACAGAGCCGTCTGTCCAGAGTACCAGGTCATGAGAGGGGAGAGAGTCAAGATGGGCAAGAGCCGCACCTTGGCGAGAGTGAGGGGATCAGAGCGAGAGCATGGAGAGGAAAGGATGGACTCTACCGTGAAGGAAGACAGATTCCAAGGAGGACAGCGAGGGCAAGCAAGAAGAGCCTCCCTAGAACAAGTAGAGGGAAGCATGAGTGGATGCAAGAGCTCTCCAGGACGATCTGCAGAGTCTTGGTTTCACTCCAAGTCTGGCCAAACCTGAAATAGGAAAGGAGGTTGAAAGACGAAGAGCCCGCTTATAAGAAAAAAGAGTAAAATGAGTCAGGATGACTCGTAGGGAAGGTAAAAAAACTTCGGTGAGTAGTAAAGGGATAGGGGAGGACGAGAGGCAGCCGGTAATGGCGCGACTGGCCGCTCGGTGAAGGTGTTCCAACCTGGTGAAATTGGTAGCGCTTAGGAAAGAAAACCATCCGGGTGAAGCATAAGTGAGAAGGGACCGAAGAAAAGATTTATACAGAAGAGAGAGGGACTCCTTAGAGGGGCCCCATGAGGAAGCAGAGATACAGCGTAAGGCCTTGAGACGTGGAAAAATCTGGCCTTCAGCGAAGATACATGTTTAGAAAAACAAAGAGTGCGGTCGAAGGGGACCCCAAGAAAAGTTGGAGTGAGATTGAAACGGAGGCGGGAGCCGAGTAGGAGGTTGGGCTGCAGGTTAGCTTGCTGGGGATCCACTGAGAAGAAGGAGGCCTCACATTTGCTCGGATTGAGAGGAAGACACCAGTACTCAGACCAGCGCTCCAATCGAAACAGTACTCCTTGTGTGGCCTCCACCGCAGTAGGGACCGAGGGGGAGGAGGACCAAATGGCCAGATCGTCAGCGTAAAGAGAGCAGCTGACGGAAGAAGGCAGGGAAGCCGGAAGATCATTAATGAAGAGAGAGAAAAGTACAGGACCAAAAACGGATCCTTGCGGAACACCTCGACGGACTCGAAAGGAATGGCTTTTGTGATTTTGAAAGACCACAGAAGCACGCCTATCAGAAAGGAAAGATTGAGTCCAACGAGCAAAGCAAGGAGGGAGGCCAGCCGAAATGAGTTTGTGGAAAAGGGCGGGATGCCAGACCGAGTCAAAAGCTTTAGAGAAATCAATAGTAGACAGGATCGTCCGAGAGCTCGGCCTGGGTTTGGTAAACCCATCCGAAATGCACTGAGAAAGGTACAGAATTTGATCAAGTGTAGACCGTCCAGGGCGGAAATCGGCCTGGCGGGGAGAAAGAATGGAATTAGATTCCAGAAAGAAGAGTAGACGGGATAGAATAATGCGTTCAAACAGCTTTGATATGCAGGAGGTGAGAGAGACAGGCCGGAAGGAAGCAGGAGAGTCGAGAGGTTTTCCCATCTTATGTATGGGAATAATAGAAGATGTCTTCCAGATGGAAGGAAAGGAATGTGAAGACCAAGAAAGATTGAAGATGTGGAGAAGTAAATCCATGCCAGAGCGAGGAAGATGCTTTAGCATTGGATAGGCAACTTTCTCTGGACCAGTGGCAGTGAAGAGGAGAGGCTGGAGGCAGCCGCAAGAAATTCAGCGGGAGAGAAGGGAGAGCAAAAGGACGAGTGAGACTCCACAGAGCACATGGCCCGGCAGAGCTCAGTGAGGTAGCTTCTGGCTCTGCTACGCAGGGCCTTTGGCTGAGAAACGGAAAGGTGAGATCTCAGGTAAGCGGCATAGACCGAAGCCGATTCCCTGGGGGAAGAACAGTTAGGAAAGTTAGGAGAGGAGGAAGACGAGGAAGGAGAGCCAGCAATAGAGCGAAGAAGAAAGTGCACAAATTTAGGATTAGATTTAGGTGAAAAAGAAGTGCAGGTCGTCTGCCATGCCTCAGCCTTGGCTTTGGCAATGACTGACGAGGCACGTCGCGAAGCGGAGATGTAAGCCTGCCGATCTTCATCACTTCTGTGAGCGGTAGCGAAAGCCTTGCGTCTTTTACTAACCGCTTGTTCCACCTCAGCAGACCACCAGGCTTTAGGAGGGCGTTTGATGCGGCCGAAAGGAATGGAAGATTTGGCCGCATTCAGTGACAGAAAGGTAAAGAGAGCAGCTGCAGAGGAAAGAGAAAGAGACGAGTATTCCTCTGCAGAAGGACAGTGAGAGTCAAAGTAGGAGGCAAAGCCATCCCAGCGAGCTTTCTAAAAATTGAAGGAAGGGGGACGCTCGTTGGGGTGAAAGACCGGAGAGAGAGGGATAGATAGAAGAATTGGTAGATGGTCAGAACCCAGGTCCTGAAGCACCTCCCAGGAGCAAGAAAAAGCAAGAGTAGAAGGAGCAAAGGAGATGTCAGGAGAGGAGCGACTGCCAGAGGAGCGATGGAGAAGGGTGGGTGTGTCAGGGTCATTGATGGGGAGGAGGTCTGAGGAGATGACCCAGTCGAATACTTCCTCCCCGCGGAGGTTGGAAGTACCTCTTGAGTCCCGAAGAGGGTGATGGCAATTGAAGTCCCCCAGAATGAAGAGATTTCTGGAGGAGGGAAAAATGGAGGAAGAGAAGGAATCAGTTCTGCCATCCGTTGGGGAGGAGCGAATGGGGGGGCATACACATTAAGAAATGACACCGAGGAGGATTTGTTTAGAGAGATGTTGACCCCTACATAATCAGAGTAGGGATCGAGCGAAGAAAGAGAGGTGGTAGAAAGTTCAGAAAAAGATAGGCCCAGCCTGACGAAAATGACAACGCCGCCACTGGCATGCGAGGCATCAGAAGAGAGAATGCCAGACCGGGAGTGGGTGCGATCAGAATGCAGAACAGAGAATCCAGGAATCCGGAAAGAGGAAGATGAGTTAAGATTGGATTCCTGAATGCAGATAAGGTCGACAGAATGGGATGAAAGAAAGTGAAGTAGTTCAGTGCTCCTCGCTCGAAGACCTCCAGCATTCCATTGAAGAACCCTGAGAGAGTCAGGGGGAGGAGAGGAGGCAGGAGTATATCCAGGAGCAAGGGACAGTGGTGGGAGGACAGGAGAAGGAGATATAAGATGGGCAGATGGGGGATAAGAAGTTTGGAGACGAGGGTGGGGCAAGAGTGCAGCATTAGCAGAGGGGGGCCAAATTCCACAGTGGAGGTATACGTGTCGGAGGAGTCCGAGGAGGGGGGAGTCACAGTGTTAAGGCAGGGGGGCAGCTCCAAGAGTGTGAGCTGCCAAGAGCTCTGAAATTAGATAAAGAAAGTTGTGAGCACCTTAGATGGACCCATTTGGAGCATGTGCAGCATTGCACTGACTTGCCCCGCCAGGTCACATTTCCAGCGCACACAGAGCAAGGAAAGATGGGGCCAGGGTTAGGATGAACGTTACCGGTCATCAGGAGAAGAAGAATAATGAGGAGACGAAGGAGGGCAAGAGTAGGGCAGGAGAGAAGAGAAAGTGAGAACAGACGACCGATTTTAAAGATGCTGTGTGCTGCCCTTCTGCGGTCGTTCAGGGGGCAGCATAGCAAAAAAATGAAGGGGAGTGCCCGGGGTAACTGTGACCCTCGGGAAAGCCAACAGCCATTTCGACCCAACCCAAACGGGGCCGGGGACCGCACCACCACGTTGAGGCGGCTGTTGATTGGTGCAGTTCTCGTTCTCTTGCTACTGATATCGCATGTTTAGTCAGATTTATAGTGCAACTTCACCGTTTAGTCCAAATCGGGAAACGAACAAAACTTTTTCGCCTAGTTACTCTTCATGTCAAATAACTTATGTGTAAGCGGAAACGGTAGATTTTTTTTGCTTCCAGCTTCCGTTACCGCTTCCACATCTCTGGTGGAAATGATAAAATAGAGCAAGCAATTGTTAAAATTGCTCTTTTTTGATGACGTTTTGCTCGGCAGAAACGCCGAGCTTCATCAGATAAGTTGCCAAGGGTTGAAGTCCAACCCTAAGCACGAGCAGCAAAACACAGCAGAATATGCTACAACTGATTTTTGACACTGAACCGGTAAGCTAAAGATCGAATTAAAATTACTGATCACTCTTATTACATCATAAAGCAGATGAATCGGAAACAAGCAGACAAATTTACGGTACAGAAACTAGCAATAACCTTGATCGATGTTATTAGTGATTAGTTAAACAACCATATACATGCGGTAAACAATCATAAAATACGAGATAAAAATTTTGATAAATAATAAGTGGGAGAATTAACAAATAAAACGATAGGTGGAAGAGGGACAGAAGGTTTGGAAATCTCGAGCAATCCGTAAAATCGAGAAGTTACACCTTTGCTACATCTTAATAAATAACAGTTTTTGCTAATTTTGTTACACTTATAAAGGTTCCATACATACTTGTTGATATGAGATGTAACGCGGTTGATAGGATTAGACTTGACCGATAATTTAGTGCATATGGCATCATTATCCAACAAACAATTTACTTTAGAATCATATTCAACAGTGTCCATAATTACAGTGGCGTTCCCTTTGTCTGCTTTGAGAATTTTGATGTCCGGATTTTATCTTAACCAGTTAAAAGTGTAATTTCAAATTCGCTGTCGCCAAGCTCAGTGTGTGATTAATTTCAGAGTTTTCGCTATGCGCAGGTATTGTCTTTGAGACAACTTAGTATTCATATCTTGCTGCAATAAATGACGCGTGTATGTATAGAAGTGTTCAGAACAATGTTTGCGACGTCATAAAGACACAATAGCGTCATAAGTGACATCATAAACCCTGTTACTGCTGAGTACAATGGCACAATTTTATCAAGTAAAAACTGTACAGCAAGAGCTTGCATATGAAATCAACAAAATACTTAGCAATGGTAGGCTACTATCTCACAAAAACAGTAGGGAAGTCATAGTGCATGCAATTGTGACATGACATCACGCAATCAATCACACAAAATTTCGAATGACTATACTTCCACTAATAGCTTTTGATAGTGTGGTAAAATTGAATATGAATTTTTTTCTCTAATAAAACCAGCTCAATATTTCTTCCAGAAGTTACAGAACTATGTGCCAAGCACTAACTTTAGCAATAACAACAAAAATATAGCTACTCGTGTTGTCTACCACAAGAGTTAAACCACAAAGCTAGACTCTTGTGTAGACTTCTACACTGCACGTATGATATCAATTATCTGAACCTATAAACCTTCTCCGGCCTTTTGCTTCTGCCCACTTGTAGCATTGGTAGCTGCTACCGATAATTGATCACAATACCGACTTGGTAACTGCCTCACATAGCAAGATATTTATTTATTTTTGCAAGGAGCTCAACATCCATGAAAAGCTTTGAAATTAGGTCTACACCGACAAAGAGCTGTGGCGGGGCTAAGTAATACTGAAGTACACGACGTCTACATCGCCAAAAAGTATCGATTAATATCAAGAAAGAGTTTATTGTAGCGTTAATGTGTAATTTATGCTTGACACTAATAAGTGCCATACACGCTGTAACGGTAAAAGTCTTTTGTCATACGCACTGTAGCGATAAACTCTATGACACAAATACGTGTCATGCGCACTTAACCGGTTATTTCCTTCAACGCTTCTTCCTCTTCTGTGGAAATAGAATTAAAAAGTCTTCCAGCAAGTGGAGCTAGAGCATTCTGGTTCATATCCGCTGGAGGGACAACTTCAGCCATTTTCAACGACATGTCGCAAACTGTCGGCAATTTCTTACTGCAATATTACTGTTTCGCATCTGTTAATTTTCAGGTTAGTTGTGAATGGTTTGGACTCTTTGACCGCGTTCGCACACAGAAATTTTTGAAACCAGGTATCAAACTTCTTATCGATGTTTATAGCAGGTTTTGATGCTTGGTAGTGAGAGCTCTGTTTGCACTCACTATCCAGCAGCAAAACCTCGTCTCAAGACCTGCTCTAAATGTCCGTAAGAAGTTTGATACCTGGTTGCATAAATTGCTATGTGCCAATGCAGTCCGTGTTGGTATTTGTCAATTTTTGAAAGATTACCCAAATTTTCCTGGAATTACCGTATCTGTTCTGGTAAAGTTGGACTAAATAGTAATTATGTTTCGTTTGCTCAATTGTTTTGTATAAAGTAGTTTAGTAAATTTTGTAATCAATTGAGTTTTGATTGTTATGTCTTTTTTACTTTTGTACAAGAATCTTTTTTACATTTATCTTTATTTTTATTGATTTTACAATAGGCTACCTGTTTTTAGCCAGAATTTGGACACGATTCATCGTTGTTTTATAGTGGCCGGTTGTAGCAGAAAGTTTTTATTTAATACTTTATTAGATCGTTTCATAAATTTATTTAAATTTATCTTTAATTGATTTCGCAGGCTGCAGGTAAATTGCTTGAAGGCTATATATCCGGAAGTTGTTTTAGAAATATTTTTGGCTTAAAATCCTTCATTTTACATTTAAGAACTGCCTCGCGATTTAATTTTTTAGACTTGACTTTTTATATCACAGCAAACTGTTAAATGGTATGCAAGGTCATATACCAATATATCACTAGACATTAGAATTTTTATGTTAATGTTTTAGGCCTGCACGTTGTAGTGTCTTCCGTTTTACCTGACCTTAACTAGGGTCTCATCGTAAGAACACTATATATTATTGATATCATGTACAATTTATTTACAGGCTTTCATTCCACTGACTAACAAAATGCTAAGCAACAAGTTTCACGTGCGAGAAATACTTTTTCATCATTATTCGCTCCCAGGGGATGTGATTCACGTTGCTTGAAAAATATGTTGGTTCTAACTGCGTATACAAAATTCCTACAAAATATGGTTATATTTAGCTAATACGGTGCGATATTGTTCCATTGATTCAATACAATTTAGTTCAGTGCTCAGTCAAAGATGGATTTCATTAAACTTGGCTGTTATTTTGGTTGGTAAACTGATCAAACAATTACACTAGCAGCTCGACAAAGTATCAACAAATTTGGAAACTTTAAATTGCAACATCAAATTGAATATTTCAAAAGTCACTAGTTTGTGTCTTGTTATCTCTTATCAAGTACAAAAAGCCAAAATTGTATTTTTGAGTCGAACTTTTATAAAAATGCCTTTCAGGTGATGTATCACATGCAATGCTACTTACTGAGCACCGTAGTGAAATTTGTGATTGAAAATTTTGTTACACACGAATGATCACAAAGCTCATTATTAGTTTGCCTCGGTTCACAGATCAAAGCTTAGTCCAGCGTAATCCAGTTGTACGCCCGCGGGCCAATTTCGGCCCGCGAATAATCACGGTGAATAGCGGGTTTACGAAAGGGTTGCCATACGTCCCGAACATTCCAGATATGTCTGGAGATAATATGGCGGTTCGGAAATTTAAACGGCGGCCCACAGAATAAATTTTCAGCTTCTGATGGCCCGCTTTAAAATAAAGTTGTACGACACTGGCTTAGTCAATGAATGGACAACAACTCGTGCAATACGTAAAATGTTGTACTTGTGGGGTGTTCGTTAGTTTATTATGCGGTATTATTCCTGGATCAATTTCTCACTCGGTATGATAGTCAATAAATATATTAATAGAATGAGTAAATCGAGCGATACAAACATATATATGCACATGAATCACCTGACACGATAAAGCAATAGAGTTTTGATAAGGTTGATGTGAAAGCAATGCAATTTCCTACACCAAATATCAACATTGATGTTTAACACCAGGTATAGGAAATACTGATGGTGATATTAAAAATTTAACCAAATACAAATTAAATTACAGAGAGCACAAAGCAAAGCAAAACCAAATACGCACGTAATCACCACGTCGGGCCTGCCCCCAAAGGGGCACTGGGGCAATGTCCCCCTAAATTTTTTTCCCCCCTTTCAAAATATTTTGCTGGCTCTATTTTTATTGACCTTCGATTTGAAAATGTTGAATTCAAAATAGGAATCGCTGTATCTTCTGGCTGTTGTAGGGCTACCATACGTCCTCTTTTAAGAGGGTTTGTCCTCTTTTTTTTAAAAAAAGTGAATGGTCCTCCGAGGACACTAAAAAGTAGCCTAATGTCTTCTTTTTTACCATTTAGATTAATATAATTATTATAAAGTAAAATTTGGAAAGCTAAATAAAGCTAAACAATGATGCCAAAGAGAAAAAGTGTTTTCTGATGAACTACGGCAGAAGCATCCTTGTTTCAAAAAAGGACGTAGCGATTTTCAATTTTATAATCACGTTAAAGCTGATCCTTCCTTATAGAAAAAAGTTGGGGCAACCGCAAAATATTCATTGGCTGAATCTGACAAATAAATTTGTCTTGTTTTATTGTCTATTTTTTTGCCGTAACGTTTGCTGAATGTAGCCTAGGGGATGGTCTTATCCTACTTGTATTTTACTTGCTGACGAAACTTGTCCTCTTTTTGGGCAACGAAAATATGGTAGGCCTAGCTATTGCGATTGTGACCTAATAAAGTGCCAAAATGTTTGCTTGATCACGTGTCAAAATAAAACCGGTCATGGAACAACAGCGATTTGACAAAAACTGAATCGCTCATCGAATATAGGTCAATGAGATTTGCAAAGCATTTTGTTTGAGCTTTGCATTTGCCATTCCTTAACAAAAACAACCGCAGTAAGACTTTGCTTGATATTAGCAGTAATTAAGAAGATTTTTGTGACAGGTAGTTGTACACAATAAGCAAAGGTAGTGTAAAGAACAGCTCAATATCTTGTATCTTTGATATCGTCAAACAACAATTCGTAACTGTTTCATAACATCTTAGACTTTTATAGTGAATTTTCCATTATTCAGCAAACCAAAATAGTTCGATTAACAATTTTTTATGATAATTACAGAAGTTATTTATTTATTTTTGGACTTGGCCCTTGCTAGCTATAGCTTTCTTAGTATAATTACAGAACTCCAGCTTTGCTATTTAAAGCCTGCATCGATTGCAGTTATTTTACATTACTTTTAAACATAATAGCAATGGGCATAAAACGCTAATTCTATATTTTGCTACGTTTACTCCTTATACAAAACAGATCTGATAGATTGTTATCTTTAATGTTTCATGCTTCAGTAAGTTTTGCGTGTTTGTGTTTATTCTCGTTAACTTTTTGATTAGTACAGGTAGCCTACTCCATTCTGTATGACGAAGTTATTTTATATAAAAGTAGGCTACTTTGGTTCTGCTAATATTCCCCGTTTTTTTTCAATATCTAATTTTTCTTGCAAACAAAACATATCACTTTTGCCAATTTTAATTCTAAATTTGAATATTTTAAATTTATTCATTGCCTTTGCTTCTTAACCCTTTAACACTAGAACGACGAAGGTGTCGAAATCGACACGACCCCTACTTTTCAGTTGTAACCGCTCCCTTTGTTTTTGAAGGTACGTTCTAAAATTACCTGAGAATTATCAAAAGTGACCATAAATGATAAATTGATTAAATTTTTCAAATAAGATTTTCTCTCTAAACTATAAATTGAGAATATACCTCTAACGGCGAAGGTGTCGAATTCGACACAACATGCAGTTTATCATGCCGACATGTTTTCTGACGCGTAAGCACTCTCCCGCTGTATTTCATTTCCTACTGTCAGCGTCATAATGATTGTTTTCTCTTTTGTCGTTCCGACTCGCAATAATCAATAGAGCAGTTGTAGTTTTGTAAGCAGTAGTGTTTTTGAGATACATTAGGTTAGTAACTATGTCTTTTGACAAATTTCAGTGCTTCTACACAGTTGAACAAGCGAATGACTTGCTTGAGTATTCAGATATTTCTGATGACGATGTTGATGTCCCTGAAGCATTTTTACAAAGCCAAGCTAGTGATAACGTTAGCGATAGAAAAGCTCTCCCTCCACAGCCTAACTGCTCTGATGACGAAGACAACTGCAGTTCTTCTTCTGAAGATGAGAAGGAAGATTTGACAGTGAATCCAAGTGGTCAACAACAAGCTAAAAATGGTGTAACTTGGAATCCTTTACTTAGAGCCAGACCGGGACAAGCAAATGCTCCTAACATTTTTCGTATAAAAACAGGAGTTCATCCAGCAATACGAAATAGGGCTGCTGCTGGTGCTTACGACTGCTGGAAATTGTTCGTGGATAATAACATGTTGAAATCTATTCAAGTACACACTTGTAGAGAAGCAACCAAAATTAATCCTGATTTTACTCTGTCACTGGACAAATTAGAAGCATTTATTGGATTGCAATACGCTCGGGGAATATACGGTAAACATCATTCTATTGACTTTCTGTGGAACAAAACATACGGCCCTAGATTGTTTGGCGATACTATGCCTAGAGATTGTTTTCGAGAGGTAAAACGTTATATCAGATTTGACAAAACAAAGATTGTCGAAGCCAGAGGCTAGCTGATGACAAGTTTGTTCATGTTCGAGAACCACTGGAAAAGTTTGTAGCTAATTGCATGTTCAACTATACCCCACAATGGAGTCTTACAATAGATGAGCAATTATTTCCAATGAAAAATAGATGTCCTTTCATTGTCTTTATGCCCAATAAACCGGACAAATTTGGTATGAAATTTTGGGTGATGACGGAAGTAGAATCCAAGTATGTATACAATCTTTTATCTTATCTAGGTGCTTTTGAAAAAGAACAGCGCAACGGTAAGCCCTTAGCTGAAGATGTTGTAATGAGACTTACTGAGAGCATTCATAACAAAGCTGGTTACAACGCAACTACTGACAATTTTTTTACTAGTGTTCATGTGGCAAGCTTATTACAACAAAAAAAGATTACAATCGTTGGGACGGTACGAAACAACAACAAGGGCCTGACAAAAGAAATGACAAAATGTGGAAATGACATGTATGGCAGCAAATTTTACTACAATGAACAGAATGAGTGCTTATTTGTCAACTATCAATGCAAGAAGAAAAAAAATGTGAATTTGTTATCCACCATGCACAATGCACCTAGTACAGACAATACTGAAAAAAAGAAGCCCCTTGTGATTCACTTTTACAATAAAAACAAATTCGGGGTTAATGTTTTCGATCAAATGGCCAGACAATATACGACGCATTCTGCAAGCAGGAGATGGCCATTAGCTGTATGGACCAACGTACTAGACATAGCTGTCTTGAACGCCTGGATCATTTTCCAGAAAACAACTGGAAGTAAAGTTAGTTGCCGTGATTTCATTTTGGATCTCATAGAAGGCCTAAAACAAAATTATGTGGCACAGCGAAAAAATACATCTTTTCGAGTTGATATTCCATTGGAGAGCCGTTTAGGCAAACGCCAAAACTGCCTTTCAAAAAATTGCAATAATGCAACGCTTACAACTTGCCGGCTTTGTCTACAACCCACATGCGGAAAATGTGGAAGTGCATTGTACAAGGTTACCGAATGCTATGCTTGTTCATCAAAATAAGTGGCATAAACAAAACAAAAACAATTTTTCCTTTACGGCTCTATGCTATTCTGAATAAGTTGATTTCCGTTGCAGTTGCTAATGCTAATTGTAATTAGTAATTATACTAACTTTTTTGAAATTTTTGTTGTTTATGTTGTCATATCGTGCTCTCCTAGCTTTTTTTTCTTAATATGTATCAAAATACAAGCATATGCTTTACATATCAGGCTTATAAAGCAACTGGTGTCGATTTCGACCCCACCGCCATTCTAGGTGCAGTTTTTTTCTCGCCGTTCTAGTGTTAAAGATTATAAGATTCTAATTCATAAAATTTGAGACTATTCCTTAGTTATCTGGTAACAACAAAATTACAATGAATTTCTATAAAATGGTTATTTGTTTTTTTTTGTTTTATTTGCCATATTTATCCTCCATTCACGAGAAAGCGAATTGTATCGCTATACTTTGGACGGGAAGTCCGCACTCGCTTGGGAGTTGCCTTTTTCGAGGTTTATGGGCCACCTGTCTTCCACATAAAGGTGGGGCGTCCCGTTAAGTGCCTTGCCCAAGGACACAACAAGCGAACTTGCCGGCTTGTTCTCCACAACCCCTCGTAAATGCCGAACGCCAAGCAGGGAAGCTGCGGATGCCATTTTTTAGTCTTTTGGTATGACTCGACAAGGGGAATAAACCCCAGGTCTACCGACTGCGAAGCGGACGCTCTAACCACTACGCCATCGCGTCGATTACGAGATAATGATATAACAATACCAATCATGTAACATATATGTTACATAACCCTCAAAGGCTTAAAGCCACTAAAGTCAGTAAATATTTTTCAGGCACATTCGGCCATTGGAGCATTATGTTATTTCGATTAGCGTGCACCTTAGTTCTACATGTATAATTGTTTTAAATTTGATCGCTTTATAAAAGCACCAAAACTTGCTGTAAATGGTAAGCTACTGGAAATTATTTTTTATTTAAACGTTTAATATTAAATAGAAGTCATAAAAACTGCATTTGTAATTTCTCGCACTATTTTCAGTATTGCAACTTTTCTAATTTTACTTATTTAGCTATGAAAAACTACTGCCCCAATTTGCCCCCCTAAGCCTAGTGTTCTGCGGATGGGCCTGCACCACATACTGAAAATCATGTTATTTACCTGAATTATGGAACATTAAAGACTAGTTCATCAAAATTAGTGGTTTTGTTCTGAATGAGTAAACACATAACTGGCGATTTTCAACAACCAGCAACTTTGGCTATACTGGTCCGATTTTTAAGAAGTTTCAGTTTTTTGTTATCAGAAAAAAATATCGACAAAACTGCCTAGTTTTATAAAAATCTGAGAAGGTGGGTTGCATGACCTGGATCAGTTGACATGGAATGACCCTATGCTGAAATACATAAAAATCTGAGCTGAACAAACAAATATGATAATCGACAAACTGGCTGCATAGATACATGACACGAAATATTGTCAACACTGGGTAGCACTACTGAATAATTAAACACAAAATGTGGTTTTGGGATTCCCCTCCGCCATCTGATGCTAGAGACGAGTTTAAACAGTCAATTTTCAAGGGTGAGGATTCAAAAAATGCAAGTGTCTTGAGGTTACTATTGTCACATAAAAAGTTATTCTAACTTTTAGATTGTTTAGGCCAGTGGCGTCATTCCGTGCTGTGGGCCACATTTACATACCTGGATTTTACACGGACCAAACCCTGTTGAAAAACAAATTTAAACAGTCAAGTCTAACCAAGTGTCCCCAAACTTTTTTGTCTTCTGGCACAGGAAACCAGTTGATCAAATTTCGCACCACTCAAGCCATGGCATTATTTGGAGATTACCACTTCTTTAGGGAATGGTCTCTGGAAATCAGGTGATGTAGCCCAAAATGATGCAGATCTCCGAAGAAAAGATCATAACCTGTAATGCCACCCATGTCTAATAGCAGTTTTGGACCATTATTTCATGAGTATTTTCACATAAATTCAACTTAAAGGATTTTTTTTGGAGACCAATTTCTCAAACACCAAATTTGGCAGCCAGGCATTTATACATTGCCACAAAATCCTTACACTGGCCAGAAACTATGTAGCAAGTCACATTTGGCTTTTGAGCCACCAGCTTGACATGCCTGGTTTAGGCAGTCATAAAGTGATACCTGAAAACAACTGTGGAAGTCAACGTTAAAAAAAAGTTATTTGGCGAGATAGTCACAAATGTCTTTTTGCAACAAAAAGAAAAATCAGAAGTGTGCTTTGTTTTTTTTAATTCACTTGATTTCAAAACAAACCATAAATTTATAACACAACTTATTTGTTGAGATTTAATTCTGCTTATTTTTGGAACATTTTGTTGAAAGATGATGCAATATCAAATTGCATAAAACGTATCAGAATGCAGTTTCTAAATTTTTTAAAACATTATAAGATAGACACTCAAGAGAAGCTAGCACTATTTAATGAATTACGTTTTTGTTCTTCAAGAAGACTATTTTTACTGCAAATCTGTATTTGTATTTGTTCATATTTATCCTCCATTCACGAGAAAGCGAATTGTATCGCTATATTTTGAACGGGACGTCCGCACTCGCTTGGGAGTTGGAATTTTTGAGGTATCTGGGCCACCTGTCTTCCACATAAAGGTGGGGCGTCCCGTTAAGTGCCTTGCCCAAGGACACAACCAGCAAACTTGCCGGCTTGTTCTCTACAACCTCCCATAAATGCCGAGCGCCAAACAGGGAAGCTGTAGATACCATTTTTTAAAGTCTTTTGGTATGACTCAACAAGGGTAATAAACCCCTAGTCTACCGACTGCAAAGCGGACGCTCTAACCACTACACCACCGCGCCGGTTAAATCAGGAACCATTGACTTGTCATTTGCATGTTTAAGAATAGGCAGGGGCTATTTTGCCGTCGACGGCAATTTGCCCTTGGAATCTATTTTGCTGTAGTTATTCATGTGTGTTTATATAGCCATATTTGCTATTATTACACTAGTGACACTGTGGTGTAGTGGATAGTGCACTGGTCTTGAGATGCCATGGTTGCGGGTTCGAATCTCAGCTGGCAGGGCATTAAAAGAAAGGGAGTGTACAACAAAGGGGCAGGCCCGGTATGTAAATGTATGGGGCAGTGTACACTGGAAGGGAGTGTACAGGGTAGGGGATAGAGACCTGGGGGTGCAAAATTTTTTTAATTGGTTTTTAAAATTGACCAATCAGAAACGACCAAAAGTCACATGTTTAGTACGTCATTAAGATTGACCAATCACAAATAACTCACAGCAAAATAGTCTCTGAGGGTAAATTGCTGTTGACGGCAAAATAGCCACTGCCTTAAGAATATGCTGTACCATTCATATAAAGAAACTGAACATGAAACACCACTTACATTCCAAAAAACCTGTCCCAACATTTTGTCAATTACGAGCACTATTGGACATTGACTGCACTAACAGCAGGGATTCAACACACTTTTCTAAGTGGTCATTTTCAAGTAAATAAATCAGATTTGATCTGCTAATCCTAAGGTTTACCACCAAATGAAACTGGATCCCAGAACAAGGTTTTCAATATTTTGAAATGAACTGATTTGCTAAACCTTCCTCAAAATGGTGTGCTTTAGTTCCTTGTGTTTAGCTTTATAGCTTTGATTCTGAACAATTATTTTTTAGTTTCTCTGTAGTGTAGAACTTAGTAGGTTTTGGTATTGTTCAGAATGATTCTGCCTTCACTTAATCGTAATGCTGTGGCTTTTGCTGTAACTACATTGGCATCTTCATTGATGAATTCTATTTTTTTCTTTTATTATGTGAAGTTATTTATTGATAAATACAGACTTGATGAAGAATGGTTTCAGTTTGCTCAGGTAATGTGCAAAGTGCAATAATTGTTTGGAATGTCACGTTACAACTAATTCACTAATACTCTCTATCAACAATGCTGTTTTGGTTGTAGTCTATTTAAGGTCGATATTTTTTTAACAAATCAGATATTGATCGAGACGTTACACTTTTGTATGAGCAGGTTGGGGTACATGTTTCCAAGCAACAGCAAATATACTTTTTAGTCTTTTTGGCTTATCTAAGCTCAATGTTTTTTTCTGGGAATTCACCAGTTGTTAAATTTAGTGCATTTATCTTCAATCGTAATTTAAAATCAACACCATTAACTGCTACTTTTAAATAGTCATGTAAACTTAAATTGTAAATTGCTGTTTTAGGTGGTGTACATGATATGGAATGCTGTCAATGATCCTTTATTTGGTTATCTTCAAGACAATTCAAACTGGTCTATTTTTACTAGTCGCAAAAAAGCAATTTTTTATGGTGGACCAATATGGGCAGTGACGTTCTTGCTTCCTTGGTTTCAATGGGCTGATTATAGCAAAGATGAAAACTCTTGGATAGTTGGAATTCACCTTATTGTTACTCTGTGTGCGTATGATTCAATGTTAACATTCGTGCTGCTTGCACAATGTGCTCTATCTGCTGAAATTTCAACTAGACATTCTGATAGGCTTCAGCTTGTCAAATACCAGCAGGTACTTTGTAGTTTTAATTAAACTTTTACATGAATCAATTTTGTTTTAAGGGTCATCATCAGATATATGGCATCATTAGTTATATATAAAAATATTTATTACAAATACCGGTACCTAAAATTACCGTAAATATAAATTATACTTAAAAAAAAGACATATTCAAATGAATTAAACAAAAAACTCTTCCAGCTTTTTCAACTATTGCTCGTATATGACAATTACTTATCAATTCTTGTTGCATTTATTGTACCTGGATTTTGATTCTTGTTGGAACCTACAATAATTACCTGCACTATAGATAAATGTCACATAAGTGGTGGAGTGCTTGGTAAATTTTACATCCATCTCTTGTGCTCCTTGCTAAGTTAGTCAAAGCTGGTTTGGTGTTTGTCTGTAATTATTTACTCACTCTTTAGTTAGGCTTCTTGCAGGAAGGGAAGTACTTTTCACATTCTAATTGCCGTATATCAGGGGTCACCAACTGTATGCCTGCAGGCACTATGTCGCTCGTGAAGACAATATGATGTGCTTGCCAGGCTCTTTGACAATTTTCTCTTAATTATTTCAAAAGTTGGTGGATCGGAATTTTCCTTGACATGTCCGAGAATTCAGCAAATCTGATTTGCTTGTCTGAACACTGCGACAGACACAATAGGAGGCAGCAAAGCAGATGATAACTTTTCTTTTATTGAAGAACACCTCCATTTCGGGAAAACAATATAGGTGACCGAGGTAATACATAGTGAGCCAATGCATCATGCAGTAAACATGACCAATGGGATTTTGAGGACTTTACAATAAGTGTGCCCGCACCATGATCAGCATCCAAAAAAAAGCCCATGGTCCAAAAAGATTGGTGACCCCTGCCATATATATTTAAGATCAGTAGTGTTTGAAAGAAGTTCAAAGCTTTAGACCTTTGGTTCTGATTTTGTAGTTTTTATATTTTTTGTCAAACTCTAAAGACTTCAAATGGATTCAGGTGACAACGAGCTAGCAATAATTTGAGTATTCAAGCTATTTTCAAAAAAATCTTACCCCAAATTATGCTATGCTATTGGTTATATCAGTGTTTGTCAACCTTTTTTTAGCAGTGAGAAACCCTTGCTTTACTTTTACAAATGTATTGAAACCCCATCAGTAAAAAACTCGTGAGAACTACTTTACCTCTGGTTTTCCAGCATAAAAACCTTAGGTCAGCAGTTGTCAAACTATTGTACAAGAGAATCAAAAGAAGCAGGAACCTTTGGGTAACCCTCAAAGCTCAGTGAACCCTAGGGAAGCTCTGATTAGGTAAACTCCTATGGAATCGGAGTCAATGTTAGCAGAGTGGTCAGGTAATTTAAAGAAAGTGTTATGCATTTCAATCGAGTGAGAAAAAATGAGATTGCATTGAAATAACTGTGGTTACGAACTTCACTGCAGTGTTACATATCTGATTTCTGTTGTTTAGGTAGCATCATTGATTGGTAGTTCTAGTGTGTTAATATCAACTTTTGTATCCAATGCAATGAAGAATTTTGTTAACCTTCAAGTCTATTGCGTCTGTGTAGCCGTCCTAGCTGGTTTGTTCTTAAGGTAGGTGCACTAACGCTTCTATTGCTTTTATTCTGTGATCACAGAACAACCTAAACATACAACGGTCCTGATTCAGAATTGCCAGTATTGGTGGAGCATTGCATTATCGCATCCTGCAGGAAAAATGGACTAGAATTTCTGTAAAGCTACATTGTCAAAGGCCATGGCTGGGCTATATATTTTTTGTTTACATGTGCTTCTTTTTCATAACTTAAAATAAATCTGGACTTGAACTGCTCCATTAAAGTTGTGCAAAAATGCAACAGTTTGGTGGTAGAAATACACTGAGTGATTTTGTTAGCCGTAATTGTTTATCGTCATCAACAAGTTGAGAAAAAACTTTCCAGTAATTCAAGAAACATTTGGTCACACCTATATTGCTTTCCTTTTACAATCAATGTATCCAAGTAGGGTAAATTTTCATGAAATATTTTTTGAAGAACTATTTTGCAATGCATTCTAGGACCAATGATATAGCTACGGAGGGGGAAAAATGTGCCTTTTTTCCAAATTTTTGATCTTTTTTCCAAATTCTTCATTACAAGTGAAGAATTAAATCTTGTTCCCATCAGATTACCCCATTTATTTTCTCGCCACGTTTCTGCTTTTATTATTTGGATAGGATTTCAAATTCATTGCCATATTGCCTTGAGGTATTATCTAACTTCATACAATATTCCGTATTATCATTGCTATTTTTTCTGGAAAAAGTACAACAGTTGCCCCTTTTCTTCTGATGGGATGCTCATTTCGTTGGTAGCGTAGTCCAAGTTATTTATGCCTTAGTTGCGACCTAGGCAGGTGCTGCCACTTTCGACCACAGTATTCCTAGAAGCAGTGGCGCAACCAGAAACGATTATCACAGGGAGTTGGCAACATACACAAAGTGTCTTTTTGATCTCAATTGAAAGCAAAGACTTGTTTTGTTGTTTGGAGGTCAACATCTTCAAAGTCTATATTTTTGCATTTTCATTAAAATTAAAGGCGAAGACGTTTTTTTTTGAGATGAACTTTTTTATGTCCATTTGTCAAAGCAAAAAGGGAAATGGAATGCTGTCTAAACATCCCACCTGTTTGTTCTCTTGCCTGGGATTGGTAAAAGTTAAGAGCCTACCTCAAAGTTCCAGCCCTGCGTTCTAGTAACATCAATTATATTGCAAACTGACTTTGACTTTAGGTATACTGGAAGAAACGTTCATACAAAGTATGAGAGCAAAGAACTTGATAGCACGAAAGAAAACTTGGTATCTAGGAGCAATGAAGGGTTTCAAAGTGAATCTCCTTTCAAACTTACTAAACAGATTCTATCCAACCGCAATTTTCTTGCATTTGTTTTAATGAACTTTTCTCAGGTAAAAATGAACTTACCTTGTTTTTAAACTGCAGCACTGTACACAAGTTCTACTTCAGGTACTACTTTATGGTATTGACAAGAGGTAATAGCTGGCAAAAATATGCTATGCAAATATTCAGCTTGAAGACCAGACGAACTCTAGTCGCTGTGATTGTAGTTGTACCTGAAGTGTGTTATCTGAAATTGCTATCTTTGTGTACAGTTGCTCGTGTAATACAAACGAAGTAACTAAGCTAAAATCGTGTTTATACTGCACAAGAATGTACTTCTTTTGCAATAAATTGTACTCAATGCAAGCAAGCCAATGACTCGGTTTACCATACAGCTCAGCTCAACGTTTATTTCGTCTGCATTTTGAATTATAGTAAAGATGTTTTATACTACGTGTGTAGGGGCGCTTGCCAGTGAGTAGTACAAATGCTGAAATGATTAGTCTTTTATGCAGCTCCCGGATAATAACCACAAATATTAGTCCCTATCTTTGCACCAGGCACAACCTTTGCAAAGCTCCCGGCTGTAATCTCTTTTTAACTTCGCAACAGAAAACACGTCATTTATAAGGTATAACAAAAATTGAATACATTGATATTTGTTATTGTTGATCTTTTTATTCTAAATTAGATAACAAATTTTCTAAAAGAGAGCTATGTTATTGTCGTACCGTTGTGATCTGAAATGCGTGCACAAAATGACAAACAAGCACAGATGAATGAGAAACATATAATGCCACTTCTGTTAAAATGAGTATTTGTGACGCTGAAAGTTTGTTATGACACGAGTGATCACTATTGGCAACCAAAAGTCAATGAACTCAAAAGTTATCCGAAGTTTATGAAACTTACAAATTAAATTTCAGGGTAATATGGTGAGACGTTTTAAAGTTATTAAATCAAAATTTATCGTTAGTTTAAAATATTTTGCCAGCACAGTTTTTTTCCGTTTTTCGATATTTTATCAAAGATGCATTTTGATTGCCTAAAGGTCACAAAGGTTTTAATTATGTTTGCCTAATGGTTTATTTGTTTACCAACATGATTGTTTTTCAGGTATCTCAGTCTTCGTTTGGCTTATTTTTACAATTTGTGACATAGTGGTTTATGAAAATAGCGTTTTATTGAAATATTATAAAGTTGGCAGAATTTTTTGGTGATTTGACAAAATTTATGAAATGTTTGGCTGTATAGACAACTACTAGAAAGTTATTTGTCAAAATAAGGTCAAATTTTTTTAAATATGAAGTCAGAATTTCAAGTTTGTAGGTCAAGAATGTGGTTGCCTTGTTGAACATAGATCTCGACAACTATGTACAGAGGAATCGTTCTCCTATATGCCAGGCTAGAAGTAGAATAGCTAATTATCGCATAGTACGGTCAAACAAGCCTTAGGCAGCAAACAACTGTAAGGTATTAATTGTGACTTTTACATTATTTGGTAATGGATTGGACTGATATAGAAACCAATAAGCTAAACTGTCGTTAGCTATGGTTTGCTGATTCAAAATTTCAAATTGTTCGATATAACATTTGCTCATGCGTTACTTTGTTGTTTTCATGCTATTTGTATTACGGGCTAATCTAGTCCAGACTTCTTACAAGTAGTCTTTTTTGTTACAGGTTTTTCACAATACCTTTTGTGCCAATTTTCTCATCATTTTTGCTGATCATTTGCTGCCAAAGAATGCAGTTCCTGTGTGGGCAAGCAACATTATTTACGGAGCATCATTTATATTCCCACAGGTTTGAGGCCGATACATTTTGTGCATTTAAAGTAGATTTAGAAAACAGTGAAATACCATTTTTGTTGCCCGTAACTGCTGTTTGTCGGCAATTAAGTAAGACAAACTTTTTTAACACTTTGGGCGTTGCATGCGGTATGGCCTGACTGAACGGTTGTTTTCTTTGAAACTCTTGCTTCGGGTTCAATTCACGCCGTTACCGACATGTATGCTCGGTCCGTGACTCAGAGACCGTTATTTCACAATCTCCCAAACTCTTCGTTTATTTTATATTTGATGAGTTAAAGAAGTTCACGTTTTATTGCGTTCTGCGTCTGGATTGCTGATATTTTGGTCGCTACAGCAAACAACGGACCATTGAATTCATCAGAACTCGATAGGCTGTAAGAGTGCTGATGCTTTGTACATAACATGGGGTGATTATTGAAATAGTACTTGCTGCAGTAGTCTATGCTCGTCACTTACTGTCAGTAGTTGTTAGAAAAAGCGTCTGATGTTTGATGCAAAACCAGTGATGGTCATACACTGCATCAGTGTCATTTCTAGCCTTGAGTTAAACTAAAACACTTAAATGCATTCAAACTCATTTGCCCTGTTGTAAATGGTTACCGAATGTAATCCTAGCTTTTCTGGTCTAGTCTTGAGTCAAACTGAAAAAAATTGAGCGCAATGAAAATTTTTTTTCAGTTCTGTAATTGTTACCAAATGTAATCCTAGCTTTTCTAGATGGTGATATTGCTCGGAGGAAAAGCAATAAGCAGATTTGGTGCTTATCGAATCGTAATGTCGTCCTTTTTCATTCAAATTGCGGCAGCGGTAACTGTATATACGATCGGACGATTTTCTTATTATACCTTGGCTCTGTTTTTCATAATAGACATGTAAGAAACAATCGGAGTTCACTTAAGCACTAGGCAGTTTTAATTTAAGCAAGGCTATCTTTGTTTTAAGCTAATGTTGCACTTGTAATTGAGCACAGTTGTAGGTAAGTGGTATATTATTGTCACTATTTTGGATTCAAAAACCTTGTGTGCCGGATTCCCTAGATGTGCCTAATAGTTGGCTTATCTTGACAGTGTGTAGGAAGGCTATTCTCAAATGCAGAGCGAAAAATTTATGTTTGTTCATTTCCATATTGAAGTGTTGATTTTAGAAACGTTTGCATCTGTATATTTTTGTACATGCTATGTGGCCCATAGGAATTTTTAAAAGAAAGCCTAAATACTTAAGAAGTATTTAGTAATGTAGAAAATCAATTGTGCTGACTGCTGAAATACAAAACCGATTTTGTTGAAATACTTGTATCATTGGTTCTATGATGTAGGGCCTGTAGGCCTCGCTTTTCAATTAAAATCTTGTTCATGCGACAGTTATGTGGAAATTACTATTGGCTATGCTTTAACCAGGTTTTGATTCTTGATAAACCCACAATTATTACAAGTAATTTAGAGACGACATCACACGCAATCCAATTAACATTATTATGTTACTTACGGCAGCTTATTGGCAGGACTATTCCTTCTGCGATGTTCAGTCTATTCAATATTCTACTTTCGGATATTATAGATCAAGATATGGATATTCATAAACGAAAGTATGATTTGAACGTTAAATTAGTTTCATTGCATTTATTTATGTCAACAAACAAATGCAATACAATAAATTGTCTTGGTAGTAATGGCAAGAGTCCTCAATGGGGTATGCGTTTGAGTTGAATAACTAGTATTGTAAAAGATCACTTGTTGTAATCAAATAAATTCTATTTGAATAAAATTTTATTCATGCCTGATGAGGTTTCGTGTGAAACAATTGTTGCATATTTGAACTTAAGATCAAGATAAATCAATATTTGTAATCTTACATCATAATATTTAACAAACTAAAGGATACATTTTAATGTAAAGCAGTAGAAATTGATTAATGGGCTGAAAACCGCTTACAGAATGCATTTCGGCAAAAGTTGTTTTTATTAGCTGGTGATTTAATCCTTGGTAGTCTTCATAGTAGCCCAAGGTTTGTGCAGAAACTTAAAGCTAATATTACTGGGATTTGGGTTGTTTGGGATATTCGATAAATTTATATCAGCTATATGACAATGTAAAGCGTAATGCCAGTAGTTACAGACAATTAAAGTTAATTGTAGAAAAGCAATCTATTATATATTCAGATAAAACTGGGTGTCCCAAAAGTAACCGAAACATAATCTTAAATAAAATTTCGATATGAAAACCAAGAAATGTAATTTCTTTTTTATGTCTTGGTAAGGTTTTTTCTTGCTATTTCTCAACATTATTGCTTAATTCCTGTTCAGCATGCGCTGCATGTACCTACCTTTTTGCTGAAGACTAAAGTGTTTCCCATTAGTTTTGAGTTCTTCCATTTCGGTTGTCTCCATTTTCAACAAGATGAAGCACCTGCTCACAACGCCAAAGATGTTCGACAATGGCTTAATGAATAGTTTCCTGGTTATTGGATTGGACGCCGAGGACCAGTCGAATGGCCTGCCAGATCTCCTGATCTGACACCACCTGATATTTTTCTATAGAGAGTTTCAAAAAACGCAGTTTATGCTAATAAGCCTAGGACAATTGATCAACTGAAACAGAGTGTTGAGCACGAGGGGAATCAAATTTCAGAGAAAACTTGCCAGAAAGTATGTTGCAGTGTTGTCAAAAGATGTCTTGATTGTATTGAGTTCAAAGTAGACATTTTAAAGAATTGTAAATACTAAATATGTTTAAGAAGTTTGTTTTTAATATCTAATTTTTATTAAAATTTGGGTTCGGTTACTTTTAGGACACCCTGTATGCGGTGTAGCAGGCATTCATTTGTTTTTAATAGTACTTTTCATGTTTGTAAATAATGTTTTTATTTCATAATTAAGCTGTGTGTATTTTTGATCTTCTGGTTTCAGGAAATTTTTGACGGTTAGTTACGTGCATAACAACTTCTATTCATATTTGATTTGAAGCTAGCTGTTATGGTGATACTGTGCATTTTTTCTACAAGCAGTGCGATGTAGCCAAATCTCGTAAAGTGTCGTTTTCCTAGAGCCCACGTTATCTTTGAACTGACCGCCAAATCATTCTTTCTGATGTTTTGCTCTTTTTTTTGCAGATACCCTCAGTCATCAATGGTGTTTGGAACAAACGCGTTGATAACGAAACCAGCTAATTCTCTAGCGCCAATGCTCGGTGTTGCCATTTTAAACAGGTCAATTACTGTTTGTAAATGAGATTACGTGCTTTTCATGAGATCTTGATTGGGCTAGTATGATTTCCAATTACTGTTGACTTTTCGCCAGTTTCAGTATTAACATGATAAACCTTAACTAGACTATATTTTTTGGTAGTTTTTTGGTAGTTTTATTTTTAAGACACTTTGAAACATTTAAGTTTTATCGCATTTGCTCACAAACAGCTTTGACAACACTTAATTTATAACAATTCAGTCGGCGTGTTGTAATGATAAACTTTTCTTTTCTTTGCCTCCAAAGGCCCAAAGTTTTAAACCGTGATAAAACTACATTAGTGTTTGTTAGGAAAAGTATCCGGAATTATAAGTGTTGTGTTACTCCAGAAAAAAGTCTTGCTTGGATTTTTAAAAGTAGTTGATGGCAGATACTTGACCAACACGTTTAAGCTTTGCGATTGCGAAAAAAAAATTTTTTAAATCAAGGATTTTCGTGTCATTTACACCAATGTTGAAGGAGGATTGAAGTTCAACACGTTGCCATCGAAAAACTTCAGTTACGCAAAGAACAATTTTTGTTCACAATCTTTCGAAATAGTCGATATTGCCGGTACAGTGTATTTCTTGCAAAAGCACGCGTATTTTAACGAATAAGACGCGTTATATCATGAGGCCGAGCGTATTTTAACCAGTAAGGCATGGTCTATACTGAGGCCAAGCGTATTTTAACCAGTAGGGCGCGGTCTATACGGAGGCCGAGCGTATTTTAACCAGTAGGGCGCGGTCTATACGGAGGCCGAGCGTATTTTAACCAGTAGGGCGCGGTCTATACGGAGGCCGAGCGTATTTTAACCAGTAGGGCGCGGTCTATACGGAGGCCGAGCGTATTTTAACCAGTAGGGCGCGGTCTATACGGAGGCCGAGCGTATTTTAACCAGTAGGGCGCGGTCTATACGGAGGCCGAGCGTATTTTAACCAGTAGGGCGCGGTCTATACTGAGGCCAAGCGTGTTTTAACCGGTAAGGCGTGGTCTATACGGAGGCCGAGCGTATTTTAACCAGTAGGGCGCGGTCTATACTGAGGCCGAGCGTATTTTAACCAGTAGGGCGCGGTCTATACGGAGGCCGAGCGTATTTTAACCAGTAGGGCGCGGTCTATACGGAGGCCGAACGTATTCAATCACTAAGGCGCAGTCTATACGGAGGCCGAGCGTATTTTAACCAGGAGGGCGCGATTTATACTGAGATCGAGCGTATTTTCACCGGTAAGGCGCGATCCATACTGAGGCCAAGCGTATTTCAACTAGTAGGGTGCGATCTATACTGAGGCCAAGGGTATTTTAACTGGCAAGGCGCGGTCGATACGGAGGCCGAGCGTATTTAACCAGTAAGGCGCGATTTATACTGTGGTCAAGCGTATTTTAACGGGAAGGGTGCGGTGTATGCTAAGGCCGAGCGTATTTTCACCTGTAAGGCGCGATCTATACCGAGACCAAGCGTATTTTAACTGGTAGGGCGCGGTCGATACTGAGGCCGAGCGTATTTTAACCAGTAGGGTGCGGTCTATACTGAGGCCGAGCGTATTTTAACCAGTAGGGCGTGATCTATACTGAGACCAAGCGTATTTTAACCAGTAGGGCGCGATCTATGCTGTGGTCAAGCATAATTTAACCAGTAAGGCGCGGTCTATACTCTGGTCAAGCGTATTTTAACGGGTAGGGTACGGTGTATACTAAGGCCGAACGTATATTCATCTGTAAGGCGCAATCTATACTGAGACCGAGCGTATTTTAATCAGTACGGCGCGGTCTATATTGTGGTCAAGCATAATTTAACCAGTAAGGCGTGGTCTATAATGGGACCAAGCGTCTTTTGACCAGTAGGGCGCGATCTATACTGAGACCGAGCGTATTTTAACCAGTGAGGGTAAGTTGTGCGCGACTTGCGACTGAGCTAAAATGAAACTAAACAAAAGAGCTGAGCAACGCTTGGTTTTAGTGTAGACCAGGCTTAAGGCGTTCAAATAACTACTTGCTGGTGTTGCTTGCTGTTAATACACTGTAGTGGCCGTGTAACGTAGTTATTGTGTCTGGTTTACTTTGTTTTTACTTCGCTTTTTGATGGCAGATACGGTTATGAGAGCATGAAGGATGTGAATGCAAACGCTAACGCCGTGACAAAGCAAAGTGAGGTAGACGCTCTGCATGATATAATGTTTCAATTGCTTTGTTTAGTTCCTATATGCGTTTCTGTAATTCAAATTATTTTTTGGAGGTTTTACAAGCTCCGACATAGTCATGCAACGGACTCAAAATATTTGGAAGCATAGAGTGTTGATAGTTTTAATTGATATTAGTGAAAACCAGGTGAGAATCAAGCTCATACTGATAAAGACTTGTGCACTCCAAACGAAGATTTTGCTTTTTCTTTTCATATAAGTGTGTAGATTATATCCAAATATCAGGTACCTACAGAATTAATCGCGTCAGTTTACAAAAAGAAAGGTTTATTGGCAGATTGATTTTGTGTAAATAAGTTGTTGCTGGTGACGGCTTGTTTGCCAAAGTCACTTCCGTTTGTCGTTTTTCATTACTTTTACTGTCCTTAAGCTGGATGACTGATTTTGTGTTGAATATATTTGGCAATGCCTTTCATATCATCACTGTTAACGGCTGATTTTGTCTCAATGCCGTTTCTGAATTTCAATACACAATTGTTTGTTATTAGCATTGCTACGCGATTTAGAAAAAGTTTTGTCAAAATATTATCGTAATCAACTCATCAAAAGCGTTATTGTGTGTAACAATGCCTGACTATACCGCTACCGTAAGCTAGTCGGAGAATGTTTTTAATGAAGTAGGTTTTTAATTGGTTTGTAAATTTCATTACTATTGTATACACTCCTTAGTATTAGTGAAGATAAGACGTGTTTTATTTTGAAGAACGTTGGGAACAGGGAGAAAATCAAGCGACTTTTTCATATTTTTTAGTAGTGACTGTGAAAAAACCCTTAAAAGAAACTTGCGTTGATAGCATCAGTACTTATTTTGGTAAGCCCCAGCTGCTAACTGTATGATGTGTTTTTCTTGTTTTCGTTTCTTGTTTCTTTTATCAAAGCTATTACCGTTTGAACTTGTGGATAAATCACGCACAATGATTCAAGCTCAGCGACTTGCAAAAGCATATTTTGAGGCTTTTGTTTGATGCCTTTTAATAAATTTGTCGATTTTCGTAAGGCATGATGGACAGATAAAAGCTTGGGAATATGCCGTAACATATATTGCAATATACTGTGGTGTCACTAACAGTGGTGGGACTTAGCTGGTGTTTACCAGTTTCATAGAACCTGTTAGAATTTCACGAGCTCTACGAATCAGTTATTAACAATGGGCGTATGCAAGTCTTAATACCTTCGTGCTACTGGTTTATTGCTATTTGTGAAAGAACTCTAAAGTGTGAATACCATCACGTGCTCAAACTAAGCGTTCGGGGGTATGTGGTAACACTTTATTGAAGGTCTAAATAAGCAAAAGGCATAACTTTTAAGAATGCGAATAGCTCCGAACTCGATGCTGCATGAAGTAAAACGTGAGATTAGAAAGGGCCTTTGATATGAAGTAACTTCGTTTTTAGGAAAACATATTATTTAGTAGTAAGTAGTTACGATTAGTGCCATTTTAAATTCTTTTCTTCCTTTAAAAATGTACTGTTTAGATGTATTTGTCTATATATCTTTGGTCTCTGGTTGCAGAACAACTTTTGTTCAGACTTAGTGAGGTAGTAGTAAGTGCAGGTGGCACAATACGTTTTACCCGACATATCTGCTTGCACTAAAGTGCCTGTTCCAGTGGCTCAATCTCGCAGGAACCGCTTGAAATTAGAGCTTGCTGACTACGATTGCAAGCTTGACTGACAGAATTGCTAATGTTTACCTCATGGAGTGAAGGTACGACCAGAAATGTTTACGTGCCATGCCACCTCAAGATTTGGCTGAAAAAAAGCAGCATTCCATTTCCAACCAGTTATAAATGCAAATTGCAGACTGGTAGCCCAGCCACTAGCGCGGTAGACTGCCGCCTGTGGATGTCCTTAGTCACCTGATACAACATGCCACGTAAGCAGCTTTTTTATGCTAGTCCTAATGCACCGTGGTATGTAGTCTGCTTTGTCACCTGATGTTTTTGTTTGTTTTTATTCACTAATGTAGCGTTCATTCTTTACCAAAGCATAACTGCAGTTTCATACTGTCGTCTTGAATAGGGTTTTGCGCTGTAGGAATAGAAAATACGGTTTTTGTGATTTCAATTGCGCTGATGCATTCAAAAATTATGACTTGGTACGGTGTGCCAGTGGCAACTCTAGGGGGGCGACCTTGGTAGGTGCCACTTCAAAATAGTGCCACTCATTAAAATTGAATTAGAAATTTAGAATTGTTTTCTTAAGGTATATCTTCAGTTTAAATTTATTCCAGTTTTGTTCGAAATGCTCGCTACAAAATGTAAAAGGTGTTTTCAAAAAAGTCTTTCCCACCGACGCCGCCATAATGTTTTGCTATGCAGTGGTACCTCGAGATACGAATTTTATTTGTTCCGTGACCTTGCTCGTATGTCAAAGCAATTTTCCCCATTAAAATTAATTGAAATGCCATTAATCCGTTTCAGAGGTACCGCTGTATTGCGAAGAGATTCTATTTATTTGTGTTTTATCTGTAAATTTTAATGCAGTGCAAAGTCAAAAAATAATAGACATAAATGCTTTAATGGCTTGGTTGTTTTACCACAGCACAGAATTTTTAGAAATCCGCGCTTTAGCTGCAGCAGGTCTGGTTCCTTTAGGTGTTTTTATCTGTACCTAAAATTGAAACTACAGTGCTTGGTTGGTGGAAAAGTTTTAAAGTTTGGAAAGACAATTGGGGGGAGGTAGTAGGCTAATATTCAGTTTGTTGTTACAAAAGTCTTAGTCACTTGCTGACATCCCTTATCTCAGTAACTGTCGAAAATGGTGTGCAAATTGGAAACAAAGCTTATTTTGTTAAGGCTAATAATTTTAAGGTTTAGCCGTAGAGCTTTGAACCCTCGAGTTTACATTATATATGATTAGTAATTTGTTGACAATCGCTCGGTACGCGAATCGTTAATTTCACGGCACTTATCAAAGCGGTATTTCTAGTTGTAGTCATTCAGTTTTTATCCGATATTGTTGCCTTTGCAGAGATGACCCTATTTTTACCAATCCTATTTGTACCGATTGCGAAAAAGCGAATCTATGGTTGTTGAAGATTGTCCGAATCGTTAAAAGATCCTTAATGTTGGGACTGGAGGTTCATACGTACACCAACACTTGCATACCCATGAAGAAAAAGTCGTGTGGCGTAAGATCTAGAGAAATGGGGGGCCATTGCTGGAGCATGCAATTATCATTTTCACGAACATCTCTTAAATTTTAAACGACAGTTCTGCAAGCTGTACCTTATATACCAGAGCTACTCAACTAATTTTAAGGGAGTCCGGTTGGATAAATTTAGTAATTCCAGAGGTCCAGTAAAATTTTTGACCTACAATGACAAAAATGAAACCCTCATTATCAGTAAATATAAAAAAAATACTTGGATATTTTCTTAGTCTACACACTCTACACTAATCATCGAAATCAAAAATCAAATAAACTTAGTGTAGTTTATTCTGGTAATTTAGTGAAAAAAGCGCATTTTTTATTCTTAACCAGCTCTGAAAACATGGGTCCATAGAAGTAACAGCAAATCAAAGGCGTTAGGTCTTTGTACCATACAATAGGCTATCGTGTACGGCAGTAAGATCTGCCAATACAATGCCTGATTTATTGATTTCTTTAAAACGTCATAGGTTAGTTCAAACACTTGATCGGTTATGCATTGACTATGCCTAAAGCCAGCTTGTTTGTCAGGAAGTTTGGGTGAAAAACAGGTTTTAGACACCTCCAGAGTACCTGCTGGAAAAGGTTGTAGGAAAAGTCAGCAGCGATATGGGCTGGAAGCTCTTTCAATTACCAGTTGTTTTGCCAGGTTTTGGTACCGAGATAACTGTAGCCGGTGGCGATTGCTTGGTAGGTGACGCATGCAGTGTAGAACTTTTGAAGCCATGTATCACATTTGAGGCCGCAGTGCTTCAGAATATATCTGGCAGACAATATCTCTCTTGCCAGACAACATTATCTGCTGCACCAATCAACTGCCGCCTCAACGTGGTGGTGCGGTCCCCGACCCCGTTTGGGTTGGGTCGAAATGGCTGTTGGCCTTCCCGAGGGTCCCAGTTACCCCGGCCACTCCCCTTCAATTTTTCGCTATGCTGCCCCCTGAACGACCATAGAAGGACAGCACACAACTTTTTAAAAATCGCTCGCCTGCTTTCTGTTTTTCTTTTCTTCGGCCCTTCTTTGTCTCCTCATTCTTCTCCTTCTCCTGATGAGCGGTAAAGTTCACTCCAACCCTGGCCCCATCTTTCCTTGCTCTGTGTGCGCTGGAAATGTGACCTGGCGGGGCAAGTCAGTGCAATGCTGCACTTGCTTCAAATGGGTCCATTTAAGGTGCTCACAATTTTTCCTTTCCAAATTCATAGCTCTTGGCAGCTCTCACTCTTGGAGCTAGCCCCCCTCTGCTAATGCTGCACTTTCGCCCCACCCTCATCTCCAAACCTCTTATCCCCCATCTGCCCATTTTATATCTTCTCCTTCTGCCCCCTCACCACCGTCCCTTGCTCCTGGCTGTCCTGCGCCTCCTCTCCCCCTGACGCTCTAATGGTTCTTCAATGGAATGCTGGAGGTCTTTGAGCCAGGAGCACTGAACTACTTCACTTTCTTTCGTTCCATCCTGTCGACCTTATCTGCATCCAGGAATCCAATCTTAACTCATTTCCCTCTTTCCGGATCCCTGGATACTCTGCTCTGCGCTCTGATCGCATCCACTCTCGGTCTGGCATTCTCTCCTCCGATACCACGCACGCTAGCGGCGGCGTTGTCATTTTCGTCAGGCAGGGCCTATCCTTTTCTGAACTTTCTACCTCCACTCTTTCTTCGCTTGATTCTTACTCTAATTATGAAGGGATTAACATCTCTCTTAACAATTCCTTCTCATTCTCATTTCTTAATGTGTATGCCCCCCCTATCCGATTCTCCCCGACGGATGGCAGAGCCGACTTCTTCTTCCCTGCAGAAATCTCTTCATGGTTGGGGACTTCAATTGCCATCCCCCTCTGGGACTCCAGAGGTACTTCCGACCCCCGTGGGAAGGAAGTATTCGATTGGGTCATTTCTTCTGACCTCCTCCCCATCAATGACCCTGACACACCCACTTTTCTCCATCGCTCCTCTGCTGACATCTCCTTTGCTCCCTCCTCTCATGTCTTTTCTTGCTCCTGGGAGGTGCTTCAGGACCTGGGTTCTGACCACCTATCAATTTTTCTATCTATCCCTCTCTCTCCGGTCTATCGCCCCAACGAGCGTCCCCCATCCTTCAATTTTCAGAAAGCTCGCTGGAATGGCTTTGCCTCTTATTTTGACTTTCACTGTCCTTCAGCAGTGGAATACTCGTCTCTTTCTCTTTCCTCTGCTGCTGCTCTCTTTACCTCTCTGTCACTGAATGCGGCCAAATCTTCCATTCCTTTCGGCCACATCAAACGTCCTCCTAAAGCCTGGTGGTCTGATGAGGTGGAAAGTGCGGTTAGTGAAAGACGCAAGGCTTTCGCTGCCGCTCAGAGAAGTGATGAAGATCGCCAGGCTTACATCTCCGCTTCTCGACGCGCCTCGTCAGTCATCACCAAGGCCAAGACTGAGGCATGGCAGACGACTTGCTCTTCTCTCTCTCACCTAAGTCTAATCCTAAATTTGTACACTCTCTTCTTCGCTCTATGTTGTTGTTGTTCCTTCCGAGGGATGAGGGCATGATAGATGACCATAGAGCCCGAGAAGCTGGGAAACTCCCCAGGGTATGGACCAGAGGTCGTAAAGGGACAGAGAGTCGCCAAAGAGTAAGCGGCGCAAAGAGTCCGTAGCTGGACAGTGCAGAATGAGATGAGAGGTGTCCTGGGACGAGTGTCCACAGGCGCTGCAGGAAAGATTCTCGATTCTGCCAATCCTAGAGAGATAACCTAAAAGAAGGCTGTGTCCGTTGCAGCGAAGACGAGAGAGAACACAGCAAGCATGACGAGAAAGCACAAGTTCATCGGTGGAAATTGAGGGAACCTGTGTGTCGAAGAATTTAGATCACAGACAGTACGCCTCGAGTCCGAGAAAAGACAAGAACGGATACGAGAGATAAGAGGAGAGAGACTACATGGGATTGCAGAGGGCGCAAGCAGCGCTCCCCGTCTGGCCAGCTCATCAGCCGCGTCGTTCTCCGGTAAAAATGAGTGTCCGGGGATCCATTGTAGCCTGATAGAACAGAAGAGAGAAGACAGTTCCTGCCAGATCTGCCACAGAATTTGAGATAAGAGGAAAGAGGGAGGAGAGGGCAGAACGAGAGTCAGATTGAAGGAGAAGAGAAAAAATGGCAGACTTGTTAGTGCTGCCGAGACCAGCGAAGAACGTTCAGAATTGCGCAGGCTTCAGCGGAAAAACTTGAGCATATTGGGCCTGCCGAAAAGGAAAGAGTGGCCACAGAGAGAGCAGTTGGCAAGTACGCCGGAGCCGCCCTTACCAAATAGAAAAGGAACAGAGCCGTCTGTCCAAAGCACCAGATCATGAGGGGGAAGAGAGTCAAGGTGGGCGAGGGCCGCACCTTGGCGAGAGTGAGGGGGATCAGAGCGAGAGCATGGAGTGAAAAGGGTAGACTCCACCGTGAAGGAAGGTAGATTCCAAGAAGGACAAGGAGGGCATGCAAGGAGAGCCTCCCTAGAACAAGTAGAAAAAAGCATGAGCGGGTGAGTGGACGCAAAAGATCTCCAGAGTCTTGGTTTCACTCCAAGTCTGGCCAAACCTGAAAAAGGAAAGGAGGTTGGGAGACAAAAAGCCCGCTCATAAGAAAAAAGGGTGAACGGAGTCAGGGTGACTCGTAAGGGAGGCAGAGAAGCCTCGGAGAGAAGAAGAGGGATAGGGGAGGACGAGAGGCAGCCGGTGATGGCGTGACTGGCCGCTCGGTGGAGGCGTTCCAATTTGATGAAATTGGTAGCGCTTAGGAAAGGAAACCATCCGGGTGAAGCGTAATGGAAAACGGGCGGAAGAAAAGATTTATACAGAACAGAGATGGACTCCTTAGAGGGGCCCCATGAGGAAGCAGAGATACAGCGTAAGGCCTTGATACGAGGGAAAATCTAGCCTTCAGCGAAGATGCATGTTTAGAAAAACAAAGAGTGCGGTCGAAGGGGACCCCAAGAAAAGTTGGAGTTGGATTGAAACGGAGGCGGAAGCCGAGTAGGAGGAGGTTGGGTTGGAGGTTAGCTTGGTGGGGATCCACTGAGAAGAAGGAGGCCTTACATTTGCTTGGATTGAGAGGAAAACACCAGTACTCAGACCAGCGCTCCAATCGAAACAGTACTCCTTGTGTGGCCTCCACCGCAGTGGGGACCGAGGGGGAGGACGACCAAATGGCCAGATCGTCAGCGTAAAGAGAGCAGCTGACGGAAGAAGGCAGAGAGGCGCCGGAAGATCATTAATGAATAGAGAGAAAAGTACAGGATCAAGAACGGATCCTTGCGGAACACCTCGACGGACTCGAAAGGAATGGCTTTTGTGATTTTGAAAAACCACAGAAGCGCGCCTAACAGAAAGGAAAGATTGAGTCCATCGAGCAAAGCAAGGAGGGAGGCCAGACGAAATAAGTTTGTGGTAAAGGGCGTGGTGCCAGACATAGTCGAAAGCTTTAGAAAAATCAATAGTAGACAGGATCGTCCGAGAGCTCGGCCTGGGTTTGTTAAACCCATCCGAAATGGACTGAGAAAGGTACAGAAGTTGATCAAGTGTAGACCGTCCAGGGTGGAAACCGGCCTGGCGGGGGAGAAAGAATGGAATTAGATTCCAGAAAGAAGAGTAGACGGGATAGAATGATGCGTTCAAACAGCTTTGATACGCAGGAGGTGAGAGAGACAGGCCGGAAGAAAGCAGGAGAGTCGAGAGGCTTTCCCATCTTGTGTATGGGAATAATGGAAGATGTTTTCCAGTTGGAAGGAAAGGAATGCGAAGACCAGGAGAGATTGAAGATGTGAAGAAGTAAATCCATGCCAGAGCGAGGAAGGTGCTTTAGCATTGGATAGGCAACTTTCTCTGGACCAGAGGCGGAGGACGATGAGAGGTTGGAGGCAGCCGCAAGAAATTCAGCAAATGAGACAGGAGAGCAAAAGGACGAGTGAGACTTCTCCGAGCACGTGGCTCGGCGGAGCTCAGAGAGGTAGCCTGTAGCTCTGCTACGCAGAGCCTTTGGCTGAGAAACGGAAAAGTGGGATCTCAGGTAGGCGGCATAGACCGAAGCCGATTCCCTGGGAGAAGAACAGTTAGGAGAGGAGGAAGACGAGGAAGGAACAACAACAACATAGAGCGAAGAAGAGAGTGTACAAATTTAGGGTTAGACTTAGGTGAGAGAGAGAAGAGCAAGTCGTCTGCCATGCCTCAGTCTTGGCCTTGGTGATGACTGACGAGGCGCGTCGAGAAGCGGAGATGTAAGCCTGGCGATCTTCATCACTTCTCTGAGCGGCAGCGAAAGCCTTGCGTCTTTCACTAACCGCACTTTCCACCTCATCAGACCACCAGGCTTTAGGAGGACGTTTGATGTGGCCGAAAGGAATGGAAGATTTGGCCGCATTCAGTGACAGAGAGGTAAAGAGAGCAGCAGCAGAGGAAAGAGAAAGAGACGAGTATTCCACTGCTGAAGGACAGTGAAAGTCAAAATAAGAGGCAAAGCCATTCCAGCGAGCTTTCTGAAAATTGAAGGATGGGGGACGCTCGTTGGAGCGATAGACCGGAGAGAGAGGGATAGATAGAAGAATTGGTAAGTGGTCAGAACCAGGGTCCTGAAGCACCTTCCAGGAGCAGAAAATAGCAAGAGAGGAGGGAGCAAAGGAGATGTCAGGGGAGGAACAACTGCCAGAGGAGCGATGGAGAAAAGTGGGTGTGTCAGGGTCATTGATGGGGAGGAGGTCAGAAGAAATGACCCAATCGAATACTTCCCACGGGGGTCGGAGGTACCTCTTGAGTCCCAGAGGGGGTGATGGCAATTGAAGTCCCCCAGAATGAAGAGATTTCTGGAAGAGAAAAGGATGGAGGGAGAAAAGGAGTGGGTTCTGCCATCCGTCGGGGAGGATCGGATAGGGGGCATACACATTGAGAAAAGAGAGCGAAGAGGAGTTGTTAAGAGAGATGTTAATCCCTTCATAATCAGAGGAGGGATAAAGCGAAGAAAGAGTGAAGGTAGAAAGTTCAGAAAAGGATAGGCCCTGCCTGACGAAAATGACAACGCCGCCGCTAGCGTGCGTGGTATCGGAGGAGAGAATGCCAGACCGAGAGTGGATGCGATCAGAGCGCAGAGCAGAGTATCCAGGGATCCGGAAAGAGGGAAATGAGTTAAGATTGGATTCCTGGATGCAGATAAGGTCGACAGGATGGAACGAAAGAAAGTGAAGTAGTTCAGTGCTCCTGGCTCAAAGACCTCCAGCATTCCATTGAAGAACCATTAGAGCGTCAGGGGGAGGAGGAGGCGCAGAAGAAAAGCCAGGAGCAAGGGACGGTGGTGGAAGGGCAGAAGGAGAAGATATAAAATGGGCAGATGGGGGATAAGAAGTTTGGAGACGAGGGTGGGGCGAGAGAGAAGCGTTAGCAGTGGAGATGCTAGATTGCACAGTGGAGGTATACATGTCGGAGGATGGAACAAAGAGGGAGTCACAGTGATTCGGCAGGGGGGACAGCTCCAAGAGTGAGAGCTGTCAAGAGCTCTTTAATAAGGAAAGTTGTGAGCACCTTAAATGGACCCATTTGGAGCAAGTGCAGCATTGCACTGACTTGCCCCGCCAGGTCACATTTCCAGCGCACACAGAGCAAGGAAAGATGGGGCCAGGGTTGGAGTGAACTTTACCGCTCATCAGGAGAAGGAGAAGAATGAGGAGACGAAGAAGGACAAGAAAGGGGCAGGAGAAAAGAAAAAGGGAGAACGGGCGACCTATTTTAATGAAGCTGTGTGCTGCCCTTCTGCGGTCGTTCAGGTTGCAGCATAGCGAAAAAATGAAGGGGAGTGGCCGGGGTAACTGGGACCCTCGGGAAGGCCCACAGCCATTTCGACCCAACCCAAACGGTGCCGGGGACCGCACCACCACGTTGAGGCGGCAGTTGATTGGTGCAGCCAACCTTTCCTCGTCCTCCGCCTCTGGTCCAGAGAAAGTTGCCTATCCAATGCTAAAGCACCTTCCTCGCTCTGGCATGGATTTACTTCTTCACATCTTCAATCTCTCCTGGTCTTCGCATTCCTTTCCTTCCAACTGGAAAACATCTTCCATTATTCCCATACACAAGATGGAAAGCCTCTCGACTCTCCTGCTTTCTTCCGGCCTGTCTCTCTCACCTCCTGCGTATCAAAGCTGTTTGAACGCATCATTCTATCCCGTCTACTCTTCTTTCTGGAATCTAATTCCATTCTTTCTCCCCCGCCAGGCCGGTTTCCACCCTGGACGGTCTACACTTGATCAACTTCTGTACCTTTCTCAGTCCATTTCGGATGGGTTTAACAAACCCAGGCCGAGCTCTCGGACGATCCTGTCTACTATTGATTTTTCTAAAGCTTTCGACTATGTCTGGCACCACGCCCTTTACCACAAACTTATTTCGTCTGGCCTCCCTCCTTGCTTTGCTCGATGGACTCAATCTTTCCTTTCTGTTAGGCGCGCTTCTGTGGTTTTTCAAAATCACAAAAGCCATTCCTTTCGAGTCCGTCGAGGTGTTCCGCAAGGATCCGTTCTTGATCCTGTACTTTTCTCTCTATTCATTAATGATCTTCCGGCGCCTCTCTGCCTTCTTCCGTCAGCTGCTCTCTTTACGCTGACGATCTGGCCATTTGGTCGTCCTCCCCCTCGGTCCCCACTGCGGTGGAGGCCACACAAGGAGTACTGTTTCGATTGGAGCGCTGGTCTGAGTACTGGTGTTTTCCTCTCAATCCAAGCAAATGTAAGGCCTCCTTCTTCTCAGTGGATCCCCACCAAGCTAACCTCCAACCCAACCTCCTCCTACTCGGCTTCCGCCTCCGTTTCAATCCAACTCCAACTTTTCTTGGGGTCCCCTTCGACCGCACTCTTTGTTTTTCTAAACATGCATCTTCGCTGAAGGCTAGATTTTCCCTCGTATCAAGGCCTTACGCTGTATCTCTGCTTCCTCATGGGGCCCCTCTAAGGAGTCCATCTCTGTTCTGTATAAATCTTTTCTTCCGCCCGTTTTCCATTACGCTTCACCCGGATGATTTCCTTTCCTAAGCGCTACCAATTTCATCAAATTGGAACGCCTCCACCGAGCGACCAGTCGCGCAAAGCTTAAACGTTTATTATCAAAACCATCGCATTATTATAGGCCTTAAAAGGATGTGTAGCTCAGGTAATGCCGCGAAAATTTTAGAGTTGTTGGAAAAACAGCGAGCTGATTTTCGAATAAACAACATGCGGGCAGGTATTGTCAGTATTGTATCTGATGGTACATCGGTAAAGAAAAGGTTGGGCAAAATTTTTAAAGTTAATTACCAATTGTACTTCGCACATGGCCAGTGTCTGATTGTCTGTGAAATTTTGTACAAAAAATGATGATAGCGTCGTTCATATTGCCATTGAAGGTTATAACTACGGTGAGGAAGATGATGAAGACGAGGTGACATTTGAAGAAAAACTTGCTACATCAGTCCCAGGGCCAAACAATACAACTGTCTTTAATCTTGAGATAGAGAATGAACTCAAAAAAGTGCGAAAAGTAGTTAAAACATTTCGAAAAGGCTCAGTGAAAAATGAAATTTTGTAGCAGTAAATGATGTTGGAACATAACAAGGAGCTGTCGCTTGTACTTGACTGTTAAACCTCCTGGAGCTGTATGTTTGCAATGATTAAAAGACTTCTTCAATTTAAAAAATCCTTTACAAAAGCTTTACTCGATTTGTCTATATCACTCGATATATTATCTACTGAATTTTTGTTTTTGAACGAGTAAAGTCTGCCGTCAAAGCTTTGTGTCATTAAGATGCAACACTGTTGACTGCCGGAGAAATTCTACTGTATTTAGTAACTGAAATGAAAAATCGAAATTCAGGTCTTACGAAAAATTTGCTTTGTGCCATTAAAAATCGTAGTCGGCAAAAACGACAACCCGATCTGAATCACTTGACGCGATATCTTCAAAATCCAAATTCATTTACAGATTATAATGAATAGGCTATTTTGCTAATGATATTGATGACGTTCCGTGAGTAACAATACGAAAAAAGGTTTACTGAAAACTGCTACCACTTTGATCAACCGTTTGTTTCAGGAAGATGATAGCAATGAAGTAAAAAGTCCAGAGAAGAACAATCAAGTCGATTTGTCTTTAATGACAATTAAAAAGAGCCTTTTGAAAGGCTTTAAGAACACACAAAACATTCCACACAAACCCATCCCGATACTTTGTATATCAATAGAAGCCGACTTCAAGATATGACAAAGCAAGAGATGAGATTATTAGAAGCTACTAGACGAAAACCAAACAAATTGGAGCAGCTTTTTGATGCTTTATTGAGTATCCCATCAACGTCAGTGGGAGAACGAGCCTTTTGTGCAGCAGGATTGTTTGCAACAAAATTACGATCACGAGTAACCGACAAAGCTGTTAATACTTCAAGATTTTTACGCAGTCATTACGAAAAAGTATATAAATCAAACTTTGATGCATTCTTTGTCATTTATCTGTACTGTAGGCTCTGTATCCCTACTATATATATTTTTATGATTTTAGTTTTCTTGCTTTTCCTGTGAGGAAACTTGAGGCGGCGGCGAATAGACTAGTTCAGTTTCCGCTACGCATGTCATATGATCTACCGATAAATTAAGACCAGTAAGAACACAAATTAAACAAGATAGCATTTACTATTCCAAAAATTTCTTTTGTACTAAACCCCGGTTTTTCCCGGGATCCTGAGATTGAGCTAAATTTTTCCCGTTTTTATGGATTTTTATAAAACCGGGAAATCAGAAACCCTAATTGCAATCGATCACACGACTGATTTCTTGTAGTCTTTCTAATCGTGTATTTTATGTTGATATCCTAACTAAACTTATCTAAATAGTTTCTGTCAAAAAACACAAAATAGCCAATGTTTTAGCGAATACTCAGTGCGAAAGTACTGCTAAAATTGCTTGTACCTACTTATAAAAGATCCTTTGAATTGGCAACCAATACTCAGAAGCTTTTCTAGATAAACTGCGTAGGTTTGAGGGTTTAAATTTAAGTATGCCCATTTGATCAATTGTTTGCCTATCTGGTAGCTTGCCTACGTAGCAAGGTTGTAATTCACATATTGCTTCCAACCAGCACGGCATTATAGTTGGCAAGACAATGACTGCCAAACTCCAACTTCTGCTTTAACTTACTACGCCTACAATAAAAAGTTGTGCTAGGCTTAATGAGGTTAGTTTGCTGTCTGTGTTGGTGCTTTTTCTTTTATTCTTTTTTTACTATTACGCACAATACCTCACTCAATGCCAATTTTTCAATATTTAGTTTTCATTTTTTGACGTCCACTTCTAAGCATTTTTAACTCCAATAATCTTTTCTCGTCGACAGGAATAATTAGAGAAGAAAAAGTAAACATGGGAATGAGTTCTACGTCTCGATAGAAAACTTTGATTTCAGTTAATGCATGAAACAATTTACAAAAACACAAATTCTGTAACTTGTAAGTAAATTGGCTTAACAGTTTGATTTTAAATTGAAAGTTACCAGTAGCATTTCAAATCAAAATAATCAAGTTGTCTTTGTCAACCATATTTTACATTTTTAAAAATTATTTAAGGTAGGTTGTTTATTTTTACTTGCCGGCTTCGCTCTTACTGACAAAATACTTGTCAGCATACAAATTCTATCAGTTCGTTTTGATAAGCATAGGGGGTACTTATATTTTATAGAATTACAGTATTGTTATCGGAAGCAGTTTGTTGAAATCCGCCAAATAGCTTTCAACCGCTTTCTATTGTCATTTCTTTTTGAGGATGTAAAGAAAATAACTTTTACGAGTAATCGGTAATTATAATGCCATCTTTGTCCTCCTAGTGGTGAAATTTATTGAAATTAGAATGTCGGGTGCTAGCCTTGATTTAAGCAAAAAATCGCTTTCCTGCGACAAGAAATGTAATTTAAAAAATTATCATACTTTTGAAGTCATCAACCCCTTCATACTCACCGCGGTCTGGTGATCCTTGATCAATCAATCCAGGTTTCATGTTTGTGCACCTAGTAGTTTCGGAGGAGTTGCATGGCATACACACACACACACACACACACACACACACACACACACACACACACACACACACACACACACACACACACACACACACACACACACACACACACACACACACACACACACACACACACGCACGCACGCACGCACGCACGCACGCACGCACACATAGAATTACGCTTCATAATAAAGAAAATCGCTTTTTTTAAATGGTGCATAACAACCAGCTATAAAGCTTTACTGGAGCTCTGCTGCACTGTCTATTCAATGACGCTTTTAGACAATGAATTTTCTGTGGCATTGGCTTAAATGTTTCAACCGGACACAAAATTACAATTAGCCGTCTTTAAAGCAACTACACTCTTTGTTTGCTACACTCTGAAATTTTTGATTGCGAAAATTAATTGCACAATCTGAAGCAAAGCCTAAATTCTAACTCAATAGCTCGTACATAACTCGCATTACACGTTGCTGCATTTTCTTAGGCAACTGTCTTCATCCAGCCTGAAAAGTTTAACGCTATTACTAACAGACGCTAAAGAGCAATAGATCAAAGTAAGGCTTCTGATATCACTACCCGTCATAAAATGGTTGAAAGACTTATTCTACCGACAGTGAAACTTTCGATTCTTACTTTTTACATCCTACTGAGCTGATGGTCTGCAAAAGAATGTAGGCAATCATGTGTAATTGGACCTACTTTAATCAGGATGTAATTTAGGATGAAGTCAATTTGTGTCTGGACAGAGAGGACTTTTAAGGTGGCAAATCACCATTTGAAAGCCAGAATTTCGACAAAATTAGTAAAAAAACTGAAAATTAGTTTGGCACAATTTATAGTACTATTTGATCCATAGAATCGGATTCTGGCAACAAAAAAACTGAATCGGTCGGTCTAAGTAGGTTAAAATCCAATGTTTTATAAGGGGTACACGTGTTTTCTGCCTAGCAACGGCCCCTAGCAACGCCTTTATTGCTTGTTTGAGACCCCTTTTCAGCCGATCTTGTGGGCATACGATTTTGGAAACAAGCATAATTCTAGCAGGTGTTTTCGTTGTCTTGATGGCACCTACCAGGAAATAAAATTTTCATCAGAAATCTGGTTTTTTTTGGTTTTTATGTCGATTATCACTATCGCTCCCGCGCGGGTATGGTTACCCGCAAGCGCTATTCATGCGCTCGCTACCGCGCCGTTATATATACAATGATGGTAATGACGCTTTCGTGAAACTTTTCGAGCAGTTAGGACTGAGTGGAGGATTCACAGTCAAAAGTGTTCATAGTAGTGACACTACGCGTCTGTATCACGCCAAACGAAAATCAAGTGATCGGTATAAAATTACTCAAAAGAGACTTCGAGCCGAGAAAAAGGGCTTCATAGACACGAAAAATGAAGAGGAAGGCAACGTTTATGAATCCGGCGCACATTGATCTGTCTTTGAACAGAAATAAACGTTTTCAGATGATATTATGCCTAGTTCGGTAAAACATGAAATGTTTAATCGCGATTTTCTCGTTTTGAGGATTTTGGTGTGTTCATGCTGATTTCAAACAAGCATAGTATGGCCAAATGTCACCCGATTTCCAAAATTCTTTTTTTAACATGAGCCTTGGGCCATTATGCAGGGATTCTAGTCGGGAAATTCCCCTCCTTAGTGTAGTTCTTTGTTGATAGGGGTATTATGTTACTAATTGGTAGCTAATTATGCGCAAAAATTCCAACAGAATTTTTGAATGCAGACTGTATCAAACTGAACAATAATATAGTAAATTCGTGACTACAAACCCTTATTTTGGTTATTATCTGTCACACAAACTTTGAATGAACGAAAAAACCCATATATGAGACGAGATATCCGTGTTTGAAAATTGGCGGATTTCTGGTGCGATGACGTCACATGTGACGTCATAATTTGCATATTTTATGCAAAACTGTCGAATTTCTTCCTTTTAGCGAATGGGCTTTCTAATGACCAAACCAGTTTATAAAAACTCCCAAAAACGGCTAAAACAGCTCAAATGGTGATTTGCCACCTTAAAGAAAGAGAGAGAGACAGGAGCCTTCGTTGTATGAGCCCAATGCATGTAGGCAGCTTAGTCCTGTATATACATATGACTACGTATTAAAGCCTAATGCTGGGTTCTTTAATAATTGGTCTTGCAGCATCCTTCTGAAGATATAAACAGTTTATCGCACGCTGAAATAACTTGCATATATTTTACCTTCGAAGTGGTTTACTGGTTAGAGCATCCATTTTGTACACCGTAGGTTTTGGCTGGTTTCCCTGTCCATTGATATGAAAGACTAAAAGTAGAATTCACAGATGTTTTGCTGGGCACTCAGCAATAGTAGTGATGTTGAGGAAGAAATATTTGTGCAAAATTTACTCAGCTGCGATTGAAATTCATCCTGGCGTTAAAAACCAGTTGCAGTGGCGAAGCGCCAAAAACCAACTAAATATGGGGATGAGGAATATTTTTTGCAGGCGAGCCTATTAAAAACTTGCTGAAAATTTTGCAGGTCAGTTAAGGCTCGTAATCCATTATGTTTTTACGCATAAATAAGCTTTAAAGTAGTGGCTGGTGACAGCTTTCACCCAAAGAGAAGGTAATATATTTTTCGGAGGTTAATACTTCAAGGCAACATTTACGCCAAATTTTACGTTCGGAGATCCTTTATAGTTTTTTCCAAGATATAGTTGGTAGGATTGACATCCACTAACGTACCACACAATCTTTCCGAGAGCCATAAAATTTCACATCACGGGCCGCATTTGGCCCGCTGTTTTCAAACCCCTACCTTAAAATCTCATTTCACAGCGACTGTGTTAAGAGCTTTTCCACCACTTCAACAATCCATGCCGAAACACGAAGAAAGAACTACTTGTATCGGGCAATTTATTCAAATGTCAAGATTACACTTATCTGTGATTTCTTAGTAATTTCATAGACCTCTGTTGTAGTCTGAGCAGTTTTATGTATACAGATTTATAACTGTGTTTACTCCAACTGGATTATTTTAGTCTTAGATCGCTCTCTATGCTTAAACATCAACATTCATACACAAAATTTCAAAAAAATGAGCAATATTTGTGACGAAACAATAAATCATATTTGTTTCAATATTATATGAACCAGTGTGAAGTGTACTAATGGGATTGAACCTGGATTGGGAGTTGAAATGGTAAGAATTACAAAAATATAAATGCTTAAAGTATAAACTTTCACGGTAACTTGCAATTTCTAGTTGCACTCCTCGGGGTGGCTTACCATAAATTGGCAATAGTAATTAAACCACTTTTCGCAGCACCCTGGCTGGTAACTACTGGCCTAATGTCTGGAGTTAAATTTGATGGTTATTCAACTTAAACGGCTAATTATATAACTAATTATTTTTGTTTCGCGGCTTAAAAATAAATTTTTATGTATTTTGATGTGGTAACTCATACTAGCAAATGGTAGGCTCAGGCTTCACATAGCCTAATGCCACATGCTATTTTTAATATTGTCCTTTCAAACACGTGGAAAGTTTAAAAATGATTTTTTTATTTCTCTGCCATCAAACAAGCTTGCTTTTTTAGCAGCCGGGATTTCGGATGCAAATATAGAGCCGTTATCCATTAAATCCACATGCAACCGCTTTGGGTGACAAAAAGTACTTGATTAATTATTAACATATTTTTCATCCAACTGTATTACCATAAGGCGTTTATTACGAGTAAAATGAACATTGTACTATCATACATTTTAAATATTGCACAATTTGGGTGTAAAGTAGCGAGTAGCATAGATGAGCATATGCTACTTTTTTTCTACATATGCGATAGCGCGTCGCAATTTTAGTCAATTAGCGGTAGCGCCGTTACTTTTGAAGTATCAGATGCCCACCTCTGTCTGCCGAACAGTTTCCAGTTTCTATTTATAAATTGAAAATAAGTTAGAAGTCTTAAACTTCAATTAAAAACATGTTGAGGGTAAGGTTGGCGTAATTCGAGCAAATCAGAATACATCACTGGTACAGTAGTTACCGCTTACCAGTAGTTACTGGTAAAGTAGCTACCGCCGCCTACCAGCCGCCTACCAGCCGCTGCTGTGTAAGCGGCCGGATGCTTTGACATTTGAGTTATTTTTTGGTAGAGGTCTAGGGAGTACCTGAGGTTCGGGCCAAGAATTTTCTAGAAAGAAATCTACCTCGCAGCCCCCATTTTAGATGATCTCTAAATACGGTCTTCAACTTAATAGTCGACCGAAAAAATCATTATCAAAATTTCTCTGAGACCAACCTCCAAAAATAGTAAAATTCCAAGCTGTAGTCAACAAATTGATTTGTCAAGAATCATTAAAATTTGATGCATGAGTGCATGACGCAAATAATTCTCTCAAAAACGTGCAAAACTATTTGTTGGTCCAAAATTTGTTTTCACCAATGGCTAATTTAAGTTTTTAAGAGAGACAGAGAGAGAGAAAGAGTGGGAAACAAAAAGAGAAAAAAGATTAAAATAACTTCGGACTTGACTTTTCTCCCCCATTTTTAGAGCTTGTACAGCAATTTCAAACTGGTTTGTAAAAAAAGATAACAAGGTAAGAGTAAAGCTCTTATTGGTTTTTCTTTTATTTTCCACTTGCTACGACACTGCTGACGTCTAAGTGGTTAGTGATTATTTGTCAAGTACACTACCAGCTGCAAATCTTCTCAGGCTTCTTCTTCATAAGAAAGTAGGTGGCGTTCCATTTTAACATTTAACTAGTAGTATAGGAAGCAAAATGAAGTTCTTGTTTCTGTTTGCTTTTGTTGTCCTCTCCTCTGCGAAGCAGAGATACGACGGGTAAGTCAAGAGATGCTGGGCGCGTAGCTGCCATTTCAGGTTATTAATTATTTTGAAATATTTGGCTAACTAGAACTGCACTAATTTTTGTTATATTGTTTTACCCACCAGTCATTGAAAAACTCTTCATGAGGTTGCCAGAACATGGTTGTGTTTAAAAATGGTATCAATACTTCGAGTTAACAATACCGTGATTGTGTTTCTTTGCCGCAAACAGAGTGTTTTTATTGCAAGGAAAGCAATTGCCATATTGTGCCTTTTGTAAATGTACGTCAACCTAGCCATCACGTGGTTCGCACACACGGTCATTGCACTGTAACGGACGCTTCGACTCACTAGACCACGTTGCCAATTGCGCATAAAGAATAAATAAAATTCAAGTTGAAACCTCTCCCGAGGCATATTTTCTTTTCTCATGGCTCTCAGTTTTTTGCGATAACATCAATGCTATGAACAGAGTTCTGTATGAGCGCGCGTTCGCTTTAACACTTTCGAAACTACTGGTCGTGCAAACATGAAATTCACCACAATTGATCACTGCCCTGGAATAAGTGTCGCAATGAGATTGACGACGTCACAACAAAGGAAAAAAATTTTTTTTTGAATTTATTTACGGAGGAAAACTGTTTTTTTGCACAAACGAACGTCAAATCTCTACTTACCAGCTTGCAAAGATTTTTACCCTTTGCGGTGTAAGGTGGCTGTACACAGTACACATTTTTTCAGATTTTGTTCGTTTTTAGTGTAGTTTAGTACATTTTCGCTCTCATGTATTTTTGTACAAAAAATTCCATTGTGCCAGGATATTTTTATGATACTTTGCAGTATGTGTTGTTGCTTGAATATCTGATTTCGTTCCCTAAACCCTTACCAAAGCGTATACATTTTTTCGGACCAAAGCAAAGAAAAAGATTTTTGTCACCCAAAAATGTATACTATACAACCTGGCTCCGCAACGGTACGCCGTGGTACATCAATCCTATTTTTTCAACTTTCCAAAAATGATTACAACCAGGCTACTATACTGAACTCGTTATCATAGATCAATTCTAATCAATGGCTCAAAAAAATGCAGATGTCGCAATGGGTGAGTGACAAAAAACGTGAGGCAATATATGTAACTCACAAGGTATAACCAAAAAGCTGAAAATTTATGAAATAATAGGCTATTGCCCCCCAAAAATCATCATTAATGGTACATCTACATTTCTCACCGCCGCCATGGTAAATGAATTTTATTTATTGCAGAGTCACCTAAAATTCACAAAATTAAAGAAACATAGGGTCAAAATCTGTTGTTTCCATGGGTATTTGTGCCTCCTCCAAGTAAGATGGCAGGAGAGCAGCTGCCCTCCATATTTCATTTCAATTTCCCTGGATAAATTTTTCAATTTATTTGCAATTTGGCACAGCTGACGTGTGCGAAAAACTCTTCATCATGAATATTGATTGAATAATAAACAATTGTGGCATTCTATCTTTATAAGTTTGGAGAACTTCGAGTTGCTCTTTTGCATATTAAACGTACGGTGATGGTGTTCATTGAAATAAGTTCAAATATGTCATCAAAATATTAATAAACTTTATAGGGTTTTTGTTTTTTCTATATTTTTAGAAGGATTTTGGTTAAGATGTGCCGTCAAAATATTGAGGCTTATAAAGTATGCCGTGAGTAAAAAAAGTTGCAGAGCACTGCTATATTACTCCATATAAATATCAAATAGGATAAAAATTTTCTTATAAAAATGTAGGAAAGCAAAAAATCTACAAAATCTGACAAAAAAACTTTAAAAACCGATCGGAAATCGTACAAAAACGTAGACTGCGTACAAACCAACTTAAGATGTCATCACAACGTTTTACTGAAAATTTTGTTTTCACTTTCTCAAAAAAATCATGACAGTAAACACGGGGCAAAAGCTTTTGAAGGAGAAGATATTAACAAGCTGTTTCGGATAAAAATTTTTACAACAATTTGCGCTCTTTTGACAACGCTAGAACTAACTTGTTTTAAAAGTTTTTCTAATTCAAGCATTTTTTCTTATTTAAGCACTTTTAAAGCTTTGGTGCGGTCTAAGATTTTTAAAAAATAGCTCTAATATTTCAAACTATGTTTGCCAAAGTGGTTGAACCCCCCAAAAGCAAAAAAGGTCATTAACTAAAATTTGAATAGAAATGGCGCAAAGAAGCATTTGGGAACAATAATCCACCGAAACAAAAAATGTTTGTTTTGAGGTGAAAATGCACAAATGACTCTTTACCGCTGAAGAGCATAAACGTGATTTCCTGCAAATATGCCAAAAATTTGATCTCTTTTCATGTGGCAACCCTACTAGTACAACCCTAGTAACAATGATGGCATTCGGCCGGCGGAAGACTATTTCCTGAAAGTAGCTCTTTTCCGCTTTTAAGCGGTGCAGTCTCGACATAAAACTTGCTCCTTGCTTTGATGCTGCACAATCCAGGAATTACTCGTAGCACCATAAAGCACTGCTTAAAAAGGTTGACTGTAAGGATTTAAAAAAGACTACCGCTGTTGCTTTTACACCTCTTTCTTAGGTCTGACATTAAGTCTATTATGTAGGCAAAAGTAGGTGAGCCTTTTTGTTTTTAGCCTGCCCTCAAACGTAAAATGAACAAGGCTGAGTCCCTTCAGACGGTTGTTAGCCCTACCCTAAATATTGTCAGCCTGCCTCAGCTACCAGAAGTTGAAAAACGGGCAAAATACCTACTTTTGAAAAGATTATCACCTTACTTTATTTTGGAGCTGAAAACACAAGGAAAGTCTTTACCATATTTTGATCTTGAAAATAAAAGGTTTTCACTTTTGTTTTGAGACAACTCCAAAATACTTTCAGTCCCTCCCCTTCTACAGAAAACAAATTGTTACGCCTACAGTTTTGCATTATCTAGATTCCGTATTTTCTTTGCAGAGATGAAGTTTTGACTCTTTATCCTAAAAATCCTCTGCATGTGCAACTTTTGAAAGATCTTGAAGAAGAGCATGACGTGGTAAAGCATTGTGATTTTTTGTTTCCAAACGATAGTTTAAGCTAAAAATTTAGTCAGTAGTGACAAAAAAAATTAAAAAGAGATGTGGTCAAGCAACTTGGTGGACTGTCAAAATCTTCGCTTACACACTGCCTCTAGCTATCATACGCTAGTTTGACCTATCATTTGAGATTTGCAGAGACAATTGTTGGACAAACTTTGCTGCTAAGTCCCTGCGACTAGGGGGATTGTGTGATTAATGAGATGATTAGTGCAAGCGAAGCGACCGAAATATTCTTTATATTAATAGCACCAGCGATGGGTGGGACCAAGAATCATTATTTTACTGGTGGTGCACCAGTAGTGTTTCCGATTGTAATCTACGCTACTATGACGTGATAGCAAGTGATGTAATTTAGCTTCTACGTCAAGTATAGCGCAAGTGGAGAAGAGTTACTTAGAAATCGCAACCTCAAGAATTAACGACAACGTTCTTGCTCTCCGAGTTTACCGGCACAAAAAAACTGCTGCTGTGGTAAAAGTAACAATTTACCAATGTTGAGTACATTTTTTTGACATCGGTTTTGTGTCTGGTACGCGAACAGAAATTTTCGTCAGCTTGTGGTTTCCAAAAGAACTCTTTGACTTTGATCCCAATTTTTCTGACCAAGCAGTGATTGCAAGTACGTAGCCAGTAACAAAATTGGGCGAATCAATTTTATCCAAAGTTTTTCTCTCTACGATAAAACAAGTCCTTTATCGATTTTCAGTTGAGCTCTATAGAAGGTCCCCTCTGCCAGTAAGCGCGTTTTTGAAAATTTGGAGATTGGTCATGGATTCTTTGTTGCTTTTTTTGACTATATGCTTGTGATGACACCACCTATCACATGTTTATTCAAATGGTTTCAGGTTGACTTTTGGAGCCCTGCCAGCGCTATTGGAGTGCGCGTAGGATCAAAAGTGGATGTCCATTTCAAACAGTAAGTTTTCAAAAGCATTTTCTTTTTTGAAGCATTACTGTACATTTTACGTTGTACTAGCCATGAAATAAAAAGCATTCTTTATCTGGGTAGGCGTGTGCTCAGAAAAACGAGGTAGAAGATTTGATTTTTTGCTTATTGTGGTGAAGCCAATGTATATTAATTTTCTTGCAAGATCGAAATTGAGGAAGAAGGTTGGAGCCTCAGGCTCCTTGCCCTTTCTCGTCTACACTGCTGGCTACATACATTTTCAGCAAAAAGCTCATGATGTTTGAAATTTACTGGTCTAAACATAAAAGGACGACGTGTTAAAACTTCGAATAGTTTTGCCACCTTTCTTGCAAATTTTGCATCAAACAGATAATTGGATATACTTCCTGATTTTTAGATAGATCATATGTCGTATAATCAGATAAGCCGATTCGGTGACTGCTAGCAGCATAGCTAGACAACCGCATGATGTACCCGGCGCTAGAATGAGGAGCACAGAGTGTATGTGCATCAGGCCCAGTGAAAAGAAAAGGACCCCTGATATCAAGATTATTTTCAGAATAAATCTTACTAATTTTGAGTAAATGTGGGTTTCAAGTAGAACCAACTTTACATAGTAGATACACCTGGGTTTCAGCTAGATTTATCAAGCCATAATTCCACAGCTATTAACTTAGCCGTTAGGTCCCTTTTGGTAAATCAAACTCCGGAATATATACAGGTTTACACTTACGAGGTTGAAATTAATTGGATGACTATCTTAATTTTTAGTTCTGCTTTGAGGACCATGAAAAATCGGTTGACAGCTGCCAAGCTGAACTATGAGGTAAAGTTTCTAAATAGCTTAAAATTTACCAAGTTATAAAGTTTTTCCAACGTGCGATTCATTGATATCTGGAAATCCGAAATTGATAATACTTATGGTATTGTAGTTTTTAATATTTCTGGATGCATTTGTGAACATCAAAGAGGTTATTGTGTTCATTGATTACGGCCAACATTGTTAGTACTAAATTTATGCTCACTTTTTTGCTTTCAAACTACATTTCTTCTTTTGGGTATATCTCTGTCAGGGGTTAACACAAAAGGTCGTTATTTTTCATCTTTCACCGTCCATTGCATCCCTTATTGACCCAACCACCCTCAAATCATTTCTAGCCGCATCCCCTCGTCTTTTTTTGGTTTTCCCCTTTTCCTTTTACTTGGTGAGTCCATTTCCATTACCACTCTCTCATCATAGCTGCTTTTTCTCATTAGAACTTGCCCGAGCCCTTTGCATTTACATTCTTATTTTAATAAATTTTAAATGATTGATTTGATAAGATATTTCGACATTTTTGTCTGGCTCTAAGAAAACGAGGTCTGTCGAAGATTGGCTGGGAGTTGCAAACCTAGATAGGGATGGGGTCGCCCCCGGTGACACTCTAGCAAACTGGACTTCAAGGAAGTTGATTTTTTGTTGATGATTGAGAAAAAAGATAATTTCTGTAAAATTTTGGATTGGGTTGGCCAAGGGTTGGAGTGGAACCAGATAAGTTGACGAATATAGATGGAAGTAATTTACTTTACTGGAAACTCCTAACCTTCCTTTCCAACCTTAGAGGAAAATAGTGGCGAGAAGTTGTAGGCCTATGTAGCTGTAATTTTTGGGGGGGTGGTTTTCGAATCCTACCGGAGTGAATGGACTAACCGGATTTAGTGATCTCAATCGCGTCTGACAGAAAGCTCTAAAACTATGTTATATTATTATTTGTATTGTATTTACTTTTCTGACCGTTTGCGATGAAATGATTTTGTAGGTGAAAATAAACAATCTTCAACAACTGATGGATAAACAGATTAAAAGAAGATCCATCAGCAATTACAATGGTTATGATTACTACATATATCACACCTATGACGAGGTAGGTTAAACCGCCAATGGCAAAACTACATTAGATAAATATTGGGTTGGCTAACTCAAGCGCGAAATCAAACTTGAAGCTCAATACGACTCTCTGAAATTACTGTTTTCTGTGATTGTTTTCTTTAAAAAATGCCAGCTCCTTTAGAAGCGAGAAATACCAATGCCTGAAAAAAGGTCTTCTCTGGTTATGCAAAGGTAGAGTTATCAACTCGGAATCTTTAACTTTTGTCAATGCGTTAATCCAACGATGGACTTATGCTAATAGTATTTCAATCTGCTTTTTATAGTGGAACTACTTTTCCTTGGAATAGCGATATGCATTAGATCCAAGCTATAGACGTACAATAAAAATAAAATTTGTTCGTGTGTGTGTGTGTGTGTGTGTGTGTGTGTGTGTGTGTGTGTGTGTGTGTGTGTGTGTGTGTGTGTGTGTGTGTGTGTGTGTGCGCGCGCGCGTGCATGCGTGCGTGCGTGTGTGCGTATGTGCGTGCTTGCGAGTGTGTGTGTGGTAGTTAATCTTTCAAGGTAACAAGGCGTAAAGCGTGAAATCTGGCTCAATTGATCATCACTGAGGAGCAAGTCTAATAAGGTAGTCAGCAACACCATGATTACGTCGGTTGTTGACACAATTTTTAAAATCAATATTTAGTAGTGGTGGGAAAAGTCAACAAATAATTTAAGCTTTTGGAAAACCTAGTCTCGTTTAAGGAACAAGATAACGTCATAATGAAAGTATTTTGTAGAACTCGTTTTTTATTTGCTCAAAAAGTAACCGGGCGCAGAGAAGCACTTGAAAGTTTTTGCAGAAGATAGTTGTTCACATTTTTTCCAAACACGCCGAAAAAAGATATTTGTAGCTATACGTGCTTTTTTGTGCCCCTAGAAAAGATCCTTCAGTTAGATCTTTCATTGTAGAAAGCTTTGCAAAACAGAGCTGATAGAAAATTGTTTACATGAACTCACGAAAAATCTTTTTCGGCTACAACTAGTTTTGAAGTGGAGAAATCAGGACCAGAGCGCGAGATTTATAGGGCTTTTGAAGACTATTTTAAAGCGACCTCTGTTACTTTCTCTACTATTTTCGCGTTTTAACTTTTCCAAATTCCCAGGGCTACCACACAATTGCAGTACTTTAAATCATTTGCAATCACGAAAATTTGGAAAACAACAATTTGCAAAAATTAATACAGCAAACCGCAATCTATTTTTCATAAATGCGTTTTAATTTAATGTCTCATTGAAACAATAAAACTTGAACAACTATACTTGAAAGTAACAAAAATTTCATCGTCAATTACAAGTGGGTGTCTATACTACATGCTTTGCGATAATTTACATTATCACTCCATAAGTTTCAGTTTTTATACGCTAGTTGTTTTTTCTCGTTATTACACTCCTATAAGCGATAATGATCAAAATTGATTGCGGTTTGCCAAGATTTCAATTTAACAGTGGAGGCATTGCCTTTGTAACTCGTTCCTACAGCTGGTAATGTCTACGTCTATTTATATGCAATGAAGAATGAGGACAACTTCGGTCACGCTGATATTCAAAGCATTAGTAGGCAATCATTTATACAAAAATTCATTTCGAAATGAGAAACAGTAAATGATCAAACGAAGAAAAAAGTTAGATTAATATCTTCTGTCTCTTTACTGCGGCGTCACCAAAATTGGGGGTAGGTCCTCCCAAATGTCACCATTTTTGGGGGTGACACAATCTTTTAAGAAGTGACCCTTTTGTAAAACATGTTTGAGTCAGGTGAAGTTTAAGGTTCAAGATCGTTTTGCACATACCACTTGTCGATTTTGAAGTGATATTTTTTGAAGTCGGGTGCCTCATAGCCAGTGGTGGGCAAGTTACTTTTTTATAGTAACTGAGCTACAGTTAACTTGCGAAAAAGGTAACTTGGCTGGAGTATCAGTTACAAATTTTGAAAAGTGACTTGTTACAGTAATTTTCAATGGCCAAAATTTTCAATAGAAAATGCAAGAGTGATCTATTTTCGATGCAAGGCGAATCAATTAAGCCCAATTGAAAATGCGGTTGAATTTGCTTGGAAAACGTAAACCTCAATTCCAAGCGCAATGCCGTTTTTCCTTCAACATGCAATGGTATTCGCACTATTGCTAAAAGAAAGTGGAAGCCAGCGAATGGAAAAACAAGCTTCTAATGGGTGCCCCTCTGCTATAGTTGTTAACCAGGTTGGCGATGTTATAAAGATTTTCGAATAGACGCGCCAATCTTTTCGAGCTCTACAGTCTACAGTACGATAGAGCTCTATGGCTCATGCCAATTGCACAAGTGTGTGGCTTTCAAAATCAGTCTCAAAGGGTAGTCCGTAAAAATTACGACTTATGGAATTCAAGCCGATGCCCGCACTAACCGGCGACGTACGCCGGTTTCAAGGTCGCGGCAGCTCTTTACCTTAGGAGAGACATAAAATCATTCCACCATCGTAACACAGTGTCGCAATCTTGATGCAAGCACATTGGGCGTTGGCATATGTACAGTGTTTAGTAAATGCGTGTGTACCGCCTTCGCATCATTCTCACATTTGCTTGCCAACACGACCGGGACAAAGGTGTCATATCACTTTATGATTATATGAGTGGGACCAACTTTAACCTTACTTTGGTAGTGGGGAGAGGGGAACATATGCCCCACTCCCGTCGTTCATCATAGAATTTTTGTAAAGTTCCTGATTTATCGAGGAGACCCAATGAAATAAAATATTTTGACCAAAAACATAAATTATCTTTTCATTACTTAATTAGGAATTAATGAAATATTCGTTCCTTTTGCTGTGAAAGTAGAAAACAGAAAACAAGTGTAGCTTGTAACTTATCCATGGCTATATTGATAAGTAGTAACAAATTTTGCTATTTCTGCAAAAAGTAGCAAAGTTATAGTTACTAAAAAATAATAGTTATTGCCCACTACTGCTCATATCGTAGTGACCCATGTTCCTCTTCGTCATTTTTTCCATAATTTTATATCAACTGTTTTGCTTTGGAGCAGATTCAACAGTGGGTCGCCGACATAGCAACGGAATTTCCAACCTTAGTAGAAAAAAGTGTCTTGACAACGTCAACTGAAGGTAGAGAAGTAAACATGCTTACGATGGGAAGTTCTATGAACAAAAAGAAGTTCGTTATTGATTGCGGAATTCACGCGAGGGAATGGATTTCTCCTGCTTTTTGCCAATATTTTGTTCACAAAGTGATTAGAATAGAAGAATTTTTGTTTTAACATCACTATTTATCATTGCATAAATACTTAACGCAAATTTAACAACCTAATTAGCATCAGTAGCGGTGAAACTATTGTCACATTTTTATTCTCCGGTTGTTAGAAAATCCTTGCAGCAATGCGTACAACGTCATTGTGTTTCAATCCGCTTCGGACTTGCCAGTAGCCTACTGCTGGCATGATGTATCTTCATCTCCAGCCTGTAACCTGGCAGATAAGATTGCCGTAAAATCTCTTTCTTAAAAGTACAGCGTAGACCCCATGCAGGGGTTAAACATGCAATCTCACGATTAGGAACCATCGTTTTATCGCATTGAACTATGTTGTCACCAGTAATGTTTTTACGTTAATAGTGATTCCACTTTTAATATAAAAATCTCGCCCCCCAAAAAAAATTGACTTGCCTCCCCTACTGTTTTCTGTTTTATTCTATGGTTTGCAATAGCGAGTTTTATGGCACTTTTTAAATGAAATTATATTTTATCATCAGAAAAATTTTTTAATCAAGACCGAATAAAAAATCGGTTTTATTTTTTACATTATTTTTGTTGCCTAGCGTCAAGCAGAAGATGTGCATGACCCAATTTGTTTTTAAAGTCTTTGCTAAGACTTCAGTCTATATGCTAAAACACACATATGCAACTTGTAAAAAAATTTCAAGTGGTGTACTGCTGTTACAACTGAAAACTTTCATCAAGCGTAAATATTGCTTTGTTAAGTCTCTTTCCTAAGTTTGCAAAACCATTTCTTCAGTATTCAGAGTATTGAGTACATTTTGAGCATGGGAGGCCTCAGTTAGTTAAAAATCTCGCTGCAAAAACTAGAATTGGTATCATAGCTGAAAGCGGAGAACAAGGTCTGAGCAATCTGGACGTTGTTGCACCTTTGCAAAAAGCACTTTACCAAAAATTTAATTGTTTAATTGCAGCGTAGAGGTATTTATTTTTATTTTGGGGGTTTTGTTTTTTGATTTGCAAGGCATCGATATGGGCGCTACGCGTGAGAACATTATTAAGACTTGCTTCGGAGATACCAAGTTTTAGCAATCCGTTCAAACTGCATGATATTGCGGTCCATAAACTTACCTCTTGTGAGAAAGGCAATGTACTATAACCAGTATTGATTACTCCAAAGTACGTTTAAACACAAGTTGTTCTATGTAATGGTATAGTTACCAGTGAGGCACACTCGAACCCACAATGTACAACTGAGAGTTTCTTCCACTGAATCACTACTTGATGAGGACTACATAATAAATACTTAATTGAAATATCCTCCTTGAATACATGGCCTTATAAACTTAGTGAACTTGCGCTGTAACCATTTTTTCTATAAACCGTCACAAGTTTTTTCTTCTCCGAAAAATGGTTACATCATGTTTATTTAGATGTTGACTGAATATCGTGTAGATCCTCAAGTTACAAAAATGATGGATGAAATAACGTGGATTGTAGTGCCCTTGCTTAATGTTGATGGATATGAGTATTCTTGGACAGATGTGAGTACCATAACTCAAAAAGATATAATAAAAGCTCTGTTAAGTTACCGCATGCGAGTAGAGGCAAAAGTTATACGAAATACAGTCTATTTGCTGATCAAGCATTTAAAGGAGACTGAAATCGTCTCGCTTCATAGAAAATAATCATTGTTCAGCTTATTTCCCCCGCCGGCCTCTATCGTGTTAGAAGAGATATTTTCTCAAATGTTAAAACAAGATCTTGCGGACTTAACGCTAAGCAACTAGGTCAGTGTTCGGCAAACTTTTTTTGCCTTTACCCATTACGGATACTGTTGCGAATGGCACTACCCCAAAATTGTACAAAAGTTTACAATGTTTATACATCTATCTCCGTCATATTTTTGGGAATGAGAAAAAGTTTACAGTTACACCAGAATTTTGTTTTGTCATCATTATCAAAAGATAATAACCTCAAATTTATAAAAATGGAAAAACTAAAAAAAACGTTTTTTTGAAAAGACAATTAAGTTGTAAAATCCTTGAAAAAAACCATGAAAGAATGACATTTTGTTTTCTCAGAATACTGTCCCATCACGTTGAAGCTCTATGCGAATAATGGTACTGCTTTATTTTGTCCAAAATCATCTAAAAACTGAACACTTTGGCTGTTGAAGCAATTTGAATATCATCTTCAGGATCCAAATGATTGCAGCGTTTAGATTTTAAGTTTGCTAAAGTCGGAAAACCCTGCTCATAGAAATAAGTTTTTGGAAAAACTAGCAGGAGTTTGGCTGCTTCCAGCTGCACCTTCTTGTATGCTGTGACAGCCCTACACAGCATTGTAAGTACTTGTTAAAAACTGATTCTACTTGAATGCGCAGGTGCCTTCATCGGTTACTGGAAGTAGTAGTTGATAAATATTTTGGCCCAATTCAAAGCGCCACGTAGGTTATCAGAATATATACAGTATATATTAAACTACAAGTTACAAATACGATAGTACAGGCATACGCTACGATACGCGAGTGCGCACGAGAGGATAAGAGAGAGAGATGAAGACGTTATCACTACTCCTAAACAATATTAGGTTAATGAATATAAATATTACCAGTCACAGCAATTACTGCTAAGCAGAACAAAGAAAACAATGTGCTTTCATTATGGAAGAAGGATAACGGAACTAGGATCCAATATTAATACAATTTTGTTAATGACCGGAATCAAAAGTATTGTTCAGATTCAAATGCAAATCGTGCTTCCTTATTATATCGAAACTGTAATAAGGAAGCACGACCCACCAAACCTTACGGCTTTTCTGGCACTTTGCTGACGTTGCATAGGAAATGCTTTACTATCCAGCCCACAGTTTGGATGTCAAGATCATGAAAGTCTCGACCAAAAAGCTCTTGTAAAGATGGCCTGTTACAACTCCTTTTATTGCTCCATCGAAACTAACTTGATCGGAATGTTTCAAAAATTCTCCCAAGTTGGAGAAAGATATTTTGTTCTGTTCTGCTTTTTCGTGGTATGCAAGTTTTGATATAACTGCTGAATCTTTTCTGCTGCTGACATTATATCCACATCCTTTCCTTGCAGTTGTTTTTTTAATAGATTCACGTGGTCAATGATGTCAACCAAGTACAAGAAAGCCACCTACGAGGGATCGCAGGTTTTTTCTGCTAGGAGTGTCTATTCGTCCTTAGAAACATCTCAAATTATCTTTTAGATTCAAGACTCGATTAGAACATTGCCACAAGAAAGCCACCGTAGCCTAGATTAGAGAAAAATTACGCCATGGAATCATCAGAATCAGCACCTTCACAAAGCTCACTCAACAGTCGCGTATTAAGAGCGTTACATTTTACGAAATTTACCACTATTATCACAACATTCATGACTTCTCCTAGTTCTGGTTCCAGTTCCCTCACAACCAGCCCTTGTCGGTGTACCACGCAGTGAGTTACTTGTATATGGGAATTCTCTTTTTGTGCGAAAGCGATAAAACCGTTGACACGTCCGAGCGCTGATGGAGCACCATCCACTGACACCCCAACACAATTTCGCCCCTCCAAATTGCTCCTTCATATTTGAAGAAAAAATTTACCTTCTGAAACACATCTGTCCCTTGAATGTGTAACTCGAGAGGAACGAGGAGTAGAATTTCTTCTTTGATTCTATCCACGCCTTTCTATTGCACATGCACCATCAGTCGGGAGTCATTGCTCATGTCCGTAATTTCATCGAGATGCAAAACAAAATGCGCTGCTTTTGATGGAGATAATCACTTGTTCTCGGTAATTCCGCGCGCAAGATTGGAAATTCGGTGTTTTATTATTTTGGCACATAAAGAAACAGAATTCATTTGTTTGGAATAATTAGTCCCGCAGGTGGTTTCCATCATTTTTACCGCAGCTGGCTTGATCAGTTCCTCACTAATGTTGTGCAGTTTCTTCTTTCTCCCAATTAACCAGACAACTTCCCAATTAGCACGAGCTTCTGTTTATTGAGCAAATATTACATTTTTCTTACTCTCTTATCTCTGCTTCTTTATGCCTGCTTCCAAATTCTCAAAATGCGCCAAAGGTTTCGATGAAAGACGAGAATAAACTTTGTCCAGGTACTTTTGTAACTGTTTTTTTTCGAAAGATTCGGCGGTTAATGCTGTTTGGTACACGAAGCATTGAGATTTCTGCTGTCCTCGATCGTCAGTCTCAGTAGAACCGTATTTCAAGAATTCAGCATGATAAGCTCTTTTCTTGGTTGATGACATTACGGTGGTGGAAATATAATAACTCAAAAATGTTTGCTTGTCACTACCTACAGAAGCACACTTCCCATTAGGGCAGTAGACTACTAAGGTACCGGCTAATCACACCACATTGCAACTGTGAAAAGAGAATAAGAAATATTAAAAATTTTGCTCTCATAGATAAGGTTGGTTGTGACGTCACTAAAATGACAAGAAACTATGCATACTACTAGCAGGCTTAAGCTGCGTATTACGATCAGTTCAGAAATATTATCTTTCTAACCATACAGAAAATTATCTGCCAAACAGTTCAGTGATGATCATAGTCCCCACCAAAATACGCTGTTTTCCCAACGAAACTAACACGATTGTGAGCTGCGTCAGTTCGCACAAAACAAAGCACCATTTAGGGGAAACGTGGGACCTATGAACCAAAATTCACATTTTTGGCAGTGGAACCACCATTTCAAGTCGTAATTCCTCCTATTTTGCACAAATTGAAGTTCATTAACTTAGTTGCATATTCTCTTGCTTTGAATTACGTAACGCTTCAAACATGCGAATTACAGAGTTTTAAAAAAGCGTTTCCCAAGTGGTTCATTGGTCCCACACCTGGGGGATTAATGAACCAATAGGTGGGACCAATGAACTGGCCTGTCTATAACATTTATAAAACCTGCAAATATTGGCCTGAAAGCATAATTGTTTACACAAAACACAAGTATGACACAAAATCGCACAAAAAAGCAACCATGCAATATTTTGGACAAAATGTCGAGTTATTTTAACACCCAATGTACAAAGTATATTTAAGGTTTATGTTTTGCAAAACTTTGATATATTTCAAACGATATTGAACTTGGTGATGTCATTTGAAAATGTCAAAAAATACGTTTTTAAAGGTAGGCATTTTTTCAATACACTGAAAAAAACAGTTAGATGGGACCAATGAATCAGTGGTTTATAGGTCCCATAAGCTAGTGGTTTAAAGGTCCCCAAAGCAACTTTTTTTACTCTTTGCCACTTCAGATTTTAAGGTTAACTACGTTTCAAAATTTTGATGCTTAACCTAATTAAAAAGTTATTTTATTGCAAAGATCGTGTATGCATGCTTAGCTTGAACAATGTCACAACTTTTCACTAACCTTTAAACATAAGTCGAAATATTTACTTTTCTGCCCAAAAACACATTGACCCGAATTTCTCCCAAAACAGGCTAGACAAGTCAACCAAACTCTTTCAACCGATATTTTCTAAATGTTTCAGTCGAACAAAGGTATTATTTTTTAAATTTTTGCAAAGAAGCTGAAATATAAAGGTGGTTTGTTGGTCCCATATCTCCATTACAGTGCAGCGTTCAAACACGTAATGCCTGCTGTCTATCAGGTGTACGTGCATCCACCATTCTGGGTCTCTGTTTTTACAGCTTTTCGTATTGTAAAACATATTTTCGAAAATGTTTTCTTTAATACATGCACAGCAAACTTAAAGCATCACAAACCCTAATATTACCCCCAGAAATTTTGATTTCACTCCATCCGGGGCAATCTAACCCGGTTTACCAAACACTGAATTACGCAAAAATCAAGTTTTAGCAATTGGCTTTTTTAATGTAAAATACTCTATTTTAATTAACTCATGGTTTCGCTACATTACGCTCGAACGGCTAACTATAAATGCAACACTCCGTATACCCTAGCAACTATTTTTACGTGCATTTTCATACATTTCAATTTTTTGTCCACTTGATGGTCTTGTTATCTATCTTACTGTATTTTAGCACAAGCAAGCGTGATTGAGATTTTCGCTGCAAATTTTTAGGATCGCTTGTGGCGGAAAACCCGTTCCCTTTACGACGGAAATACGTGCGTCGGAGTTGATGCTAACAGAAACTTTGACATCAATTGGAGTGGAGAAGGCGCTTCGAATAATTCTTGCAGCCAAACATACTGCGGTCCGTTTGTTGAGTCAGAACCAATCGTCAAAGCTTTGGCGGATCTCATCAGAGAAAACGTGGAAAATCTCAGGGTATGAATTTACTGTAATTCAGAAAACCGTTGCATGCAGCGGCAAAGTTAAAGGCTTCTTTTTTATTATTTTTGGAGGGATAGGGGGCTGCACTTGATTTATTTCTAAAAGTTGGTAAAACAAAACTTACTTAAAAGTAGTTTTTTATTAAAGTCAGTTTCATAGCAGTAGGCCTAGATTTTACCAGTGTTTTACTAAAGCAATCACAGAATTCCTAACTCATTTCTCTCGGCTTTCGACCCGTATAATTGCATTATTCTAATGGCTCTACCTGCTATGTCTATGACTGCCTTGAAGGGGTTAAATATTTCTCCTTGAGATATAGCTGTATTACCGTTTAAATACCGCAGCGTAGAAGTAGTTTTGCTTATGCATGAGCTCATGTCCTCTACTGTCACGAATCTTATTTTCCATAATAGCAGGCAGAAGCCAACAAAGTTTACTTGACTTTTGTTCACTTGGCCTCGGTTCACATTATTTTTATATAGTTCGCACAGCGTTGTGTTATTGTATCGATATAGGCGTCGATATCTAGTGGGCTCGGGTTTGGTTTTATAGTGAAGCCATCGAGCAACACTTTGTGATGATTTCCTCGGTGGCTTGGTGGATTTCAGCAAGCAGAAAATTTATTGAACATTCTTTTTTTTTTCAAATGACAAGTAACTCACATTACGATCAAAAGATGTGATAACCAATCCAGCATAAGCTACTTCATTTTCACTAAAAGTAACGCAAAGAAACTAAAGCAAAATGTTGGAAGTTGAAACGGTGGAACAGGTCTGACCAATGGTTCAGAGCTAAAACCTCTGTCTCTACCGTGCAGGTCAGGAGAATAAAAAGGCAATGCATTGAAAGGAACCCGTGTGACATGACGGCGTGTTCTCTTTCAAACTTGACTTAACCACAGTTTCATTGCACAAACATATTGATGCTGACTCACAACAATAGAACATATCCAAGTATCCCACGCTCTCACAAGCACATGTGAGTTCTCACAAGAAGACAAAATGAATTGAATATTATGAAATAAATGCCAATATTTAATTTGCCTAGTCATAACCGTCGTTTATTTTCAAATTGACGCTTTGGGTTTAAAGTATGCCTCATCCCAATTTCTGAAGCATCTGCAATTTTGCAAAAGTTTTCTTTCATTTGTGCTACGCAGCAGTCGTGTGAACGTTAAATGACACAACTCCATTGCGATCCTACAACCCTATGACGACTTACCGATGTGACTTATTGTCCACGTCATGTGGGTGTGTCCTTAAATGAGACCCCATAATATAGGTATTGCTGTGTCATACTGTTTTGTATTGCATCTTTTTTTTGCACCTAATGATAAATTTGTTTTTTTAAGCATTTTTATAATTCAGTTTTTTTACACCCACCTGATGAGACCCAGTAAGGTCGAAAGCGGTCGTGGGCTATTGACATCATGTATTAGATTGCTGTATGGTATGGTACAATGCTGGTGATTTTTTTTTTTTGAGCAAAGTTTTCTATTTTACCTTAAACAGGTAGAGAGTTACATTTAGGCAGGAAATTATAACCCCTGCAAGGCAATCATAGGCGAGGCAGTTGCAGCATAGCTCATGTTTGTCTTAATACAGATGTGTGCAATGCGACGCATAAAGTGAATTCAAGCACGGTGATCACTCCAATTGAAAGTTCTCATTGTCATCATTGTTTGCATTCAAATACTGAAGAACAAACGTCCTTATGGCAAAGTCTGAAAGTTAACTCTTACATTAGTTAAAAAAATTTTATTTCTTTGACAAAACCGCAAGAAAAAACAGCCTTTGATGAGGAGGAAACAGACTGTACGAGGGTAAATCAAAAAGTTCTAAGACAAATAACATAAATTCAATCTCAGTAAAAATACCGCAAAATCTCAAAAAATCATGACAACTGTTTTTTGGGATAAAGATGGAATCATTTTGTTAGATTTTCTTGAAGGACAGAAAACTATCACTGCAAGTTATTACGAAAAAGTTTTGAGAAAGCTAAAGACTGCATTGGCCAAGAAGCGACGAGGAAAGCTTCATCGTCAAATTTTGTTCCATCATGACAATGCTCCAGCACACACGGCCAAGACTGTAACGACAACTTTACGAGAGTTTCGCTGGGAAATCCTTTCACACCCTCCCTACAGTCCTGATTTAGCTCCTTGTGACTTCTTCCTATTTCCAAAACTGAAGGAGCATTTGAAAGGAACAAGATTTCAATCCATAAATGAAGCAAAGAGGGAGGCTGTGACCTGGTTGACTAGACAAACTCCAGAATTCTATCAAGAAGGAATTTCTAGATGGAAACATCGCTTGCAAAAGTGTATTGAGTTAGGTGGATCTTATGTAGAAAAATAATCGTGCAACTTCAATAAATATTGAATTTATGTTATTTGTCTTAGAACTTTTTGATTTACCCTCGTATTACCATCAAAAATATGTTTTATCAATTTTCAAAGTCATTGTACCATGCTTGGTTAGAATTGAGTTATGGTAAACAAAACAATAACTCTATACCAGGGATACACGACCTTTTCATCATTGGAGGCCGCATTACCAATCTATTTCACTTTACGGCCTCCACTAAATCAAATTAAGAATTTTTCAGTCCATGTGAAAGTGAAACTTTTTCTTTTCAGGGTTGCCACTTTTATCTGAGCTAAAATATCTAGATTCACTTTAAAATATGGCTAGAAATATCTAGATTTATCAAAGAAACAACCTAGGACAGGGGTTTCCAAGCTTTTTCGGCGGAGGGTCACATTGCTACATTTTAACCTCCCGTGGGTTAAAAGTAAGGAAATGCAGCTTGTAAGGAAATGTAGGTATGAAAATAACGGTCAGTAACGTTGGAGCTCTTGCTGTAATGCCCAAATAGAAGGTGATCTCCAAAAAAAGGTCATTACCTGTGCCACCAACATCAATTATGCTACTCGCGATTAATTCGAGCGGATGCAAGTGGCTACTAAATCTCGCTTAAAACACATACGGAACTTGAACACGTTTCAAACATAGCATGAACTGTCTGCAGTTTTACCAAATTTGAAGTTTTTACCTTTCAACTCACTAATGATGATATTACGTCGTAGCTAGAAGCTATCCAGGACATCAACAAAAATCCACTTTTGTAGCCATTGTCTAGAATACTAAATTTTCTCTTTTTGGGAGAGAAATCAACGCTCAATATATGTGCACGGCCGCACAACGGATCACCCAAGATCGCTTGCGGCTGTAAGGCCGCAAGTTGTGCACCCCTGCTCTATACCATTTGTTGTAATTGGAGCCTTCATACCGGTTTTCTTCTTTGTTACTGGCTCCCCTGTGCTCCGTAAAATTATTCTTCCATAATTTCAAAACACGTAAAATTAAATCCTTTTTAAAGGCCCCATGATTCTGCTTTCTAAACGCAAAACGAAATCAAAGGAGTGAGACCCTGGGTAATTCATTACTTAAAAACCTGTTCTTGTTGTTGTTGTTTGTTACCCGATTCCTTCTAAAAGATGGAGGATGGCGAAAGACCATGGAGCTCCAGAATCCGGAAAATCCCCAGGACCTGGACGAGAGGTCGTAGAGAGAGACAAAGAGTCGCCAAAGAGCGAGCGGCGCAGAGAGTCCGTAGCTGGACAGTGCAGAATGAGATCAGAGATGTCATGAGAAGAGTGTCCTGAGACGGGTGTCCACAGGCGCTGCAAGAAGGATTCTCGATTCTGCCAATTCTAGAGAGATAAAAGCTTAACAGAAGGCTGTGTCTGTTGCAGCAAAGACGAGAGAGGGCGCCGGAAACGTGACGAGGGAGCACAAGTTTCTCAGCGGAAACCGAGGAAACCTGTATGTCAAAGAATTTTGTTGAGACAGTGCGCCTCTAGTCCAACAAAAATAAGAATGGATGCGAGAGATAAGAGGAGAGAGACCACAAGGAATTGCTGAGGGCACGAGTAGCGCTCCCCGCCTGGCCAGCTCATGAACCGCATCGATCCCCGGGAGAAATGAGTGTCCGGGGGCCCATTGTAGCTTGATAGAACAGCAGGGGAGGAAACATTTCGTGCCAGATCTGCCGGAGCAATTGAGATAAAAGGAAAAACGGAGGAGAGCACAGGGTGGCGAGGACAAAGCAAGAGTCAGTGTGGAGGAGAAGTGAAATGGCTTACTTGTTGGTGCTGCCGGGACCAACAAAGAGCTTGCAGTATGGCGCAGGCTTCAGCGGAAAAACTTCAGCATATTGGACTTGCCCAAAGGGAAAGAGTGGCCTCAGTGTCACGGAGAGAGCAGTTGGCAAGTATGCCAGAGTCGCCTTTGCCTAAAGGAAAAGGAACAGAGCCGTCTGTCCAGAGCACCAGATTATAAGGGGGGAGGGAGCCAAGGTGAGCGAGAGAGGAACGTGGGCGAGAGAGAGGGGGATCATAGCCGGGGCATGGAGAGGAAAGAGTGGAGTCCGCAGTGAAGAAAGGCAGGTTCCAAGGAGGAGAAAGAGGACAAGCAAGGAAAGCCTCTCTAGGAGAAGTAGAAGAAACCATGAGCGGATAAGTGGATGCAAAGCTATCCGGGACGATCTGCAGAGTCTTGGTTTTTGGCCAAACCTGAAATCGGAAAGGAGATTGGAAGACGAAGAGCCCGCTCATAAGATGGCAGAACAAAATGAGTCAGGGTGAGTAGTAGGGGAAGCAAGAACACCTCAGATAGGAGAATTGGGATAGAGGAGCGCGAGAGGTAGCCGGTGATGGCGCGACTAGCCGCTCGGTGGAGGCGTTCCAATTTGGTGATATTGGTAATGCTTAGGAAAGGAAACCATCCGGGTGAAGCATAAGTGAGAAAGGGCCAAAGAAAAACTTTGAACAAGAGAGAGAAGGACTTCTTAGAGGGGCCCTATGAAGAAGCAAAGATGCTGCGTAAGGCTTTGAGACGAGGAAAAAACTTGGCCTTCAGCAAAGATACATGTTTAGAAAAGGAAAGAGTGCGGTCGAAGGTAACCCTAAAAAAAGTTGAAGTGGAATTGAAACGGAATCGAGAGTTCAATGAAGGAGGTTGGGTTGGAGGTAAGCTTGATGGGGATCCACTGAGAAGAAGGAGCCTCACATTTGCTCCGATCGAGAGGAAAACACCAGTACTCAGATCAGCGCTTCAGCCAAATCAGACGTTCTTGTGTAGCCTCTACCGCAGTAGGGACCGAGGGGGAGGAGGAGCAAATGGCCAAATTGTCAGCATAAATAGAGCAGCTAACGGAAGAAGGCAAAGAAGCAGGGAGATCATTTATGAAAGGGCCAAGAACGAATCCTTGCAGAACACCTCGACGGCCTCGAAAGGAACGGCTTTTGTGATTTTGATAAATCACGCAAGCGCACCTATCAGAAAGGAAAGATTGAGTCCAACGAGCAACGCAAGGAGGGAGCCCTGCCGAAATGAGTTTGTGGTAAAGAGCGTGGTGCCAGACAGAGTCGAAAGCTTTCGAGAAATTAATAGTAGAAAGAATCGTCCGAGAACCCGGCCTGGGTTTGTTAAACCCATCCGAAATGGACTGAGCAAGGAACAGAATTTGATCTAGAGTAGACCGTCCAGGGCGGAAACCGGCCCAGCGTGGAGAGAGAATGGAGTTAGACCCCAGAAAGAACAGTAGATGAGATAGAACGATGCATTCAAAAAGCTTTGATACGTAGGTAGAGAGATAGATAGGCCGGTAAAAAACAGGAGACTCGAGAGGCTTTCCCATCGTATGGAGGGAAATAATAGAAGATGTCTTTCAGATGAAAAGAAAAAAAAAACAAAGACCAGGAGAGGTACGTGATAAAATGTGTAGCAGAAAATTCATGCCAGAGCGACGAAGGTGGTTTAGCATGAGATTTGCCACTTTGCTTGGGCCTGTGGCAGTGAGCAAGGAGAAGTTAGTGGCAGCCGCAAAAAATTCAGCGGGGGAAAAGGGAGAGCAAAAATACGAACGAGACTCCTCAGAACACGTGGCTCGGTGGAACTCAAAAAAGCATCCTCTGGCTCTGCTACGCAGGGCCTTTGGCTGAAAGACAGAAAAGTGAGATCTCAGGTAATTGGCGAAGACCGAAACCAACTCCATGGGAGAGGAACAGTTGTGGAAGTTAGGAAAGGAGGAAGATGAAGAAGATGAGCCAGCGACAGAACGAAGGAGAGAGTACACAGATTTAGAGTAGATTTGGGAGAGAGAGAAGAGCAAGTCGCCTGCCATGCGTCAGCCTTGACTCTGACGATGAAAGACGAGGCACATCGGAAAGCGGAGATTTAAGCTGACGATCTTCATCGCTTCTGTGAGCGGCAGCAAAAGGCCTTACGTCTTTCACTAACCACTTCTTTCACTTCAGTGGACCACCAGGCTTTAGGATGGCGTTTGATGCAGCCGAAAGGAACTGAAGATTCGGCCGCATTCAGGGTCAGAGAAGTAAAAAGAGCAGCAGCAGAGGAAAGAGAAAAAGACGAGTATTCCTCTGCAGAAGGACAGTGAGAGTCAAAGTAAAAAGCAAAATCATCCCAACGAGCTTTCTAAAAACGGAAGGAAGGGAGACGTTCGTTGGGGCAAAAACCGGAGAAAGAGGGACGGTTAGTAGAATTGGTAGGTGGTCAGAACAAAGGTCCTGAAGCACCTCCCAGGAGCAAGAGAAGGCGAGAAAAGAGAGAGCAAAAGAGATATTAGGGGAGAAGCAACTGCCAGAGGAGCGATGGGGAAGAGTAGGTGTGTCAGGGTCATTGAGGGGGAGGAGGTCAGAATAAATGACCTAATCGAATACACAGGGGTCGGAAGTACCTTTTGAGTCTTAAAAAAGGTGATGGAAATTAAAGTCCTCTAGAATAAAGAGATTTCTGGAGGAAGGAAAAAATGGAGGGAGAAAAGATGTCGATTCGGCCATTCGTCGAAGAAGAGCGAATAGGGGGAGCATAAACAATAAGTAATAACAATTGTTTAGTAAAATGTTGACCCTTACGTAATTAGAGGAATAAAACAAAGAGAGAGAGAGGGGAAGTAGAAGATTTCAGAGTAGGTAGAAGTAGAAGATTCAACGGGATGAGACAAATAAAGTGTAGTAATTCAGTGCATCTTGCTCGGAGACCCCCAGCATTCCATTGAAGAACCCTGTAGGAGTCAGCAGGGAAGAGAAAGCGGGATGTGTAGAGAAACAGCTTGGAGAATGAGGCGGTAGTGAGAGTGCGAAGGAGAAGATACGAGGTTAGATGAAGAGGGATAAGAGTTTTGAAGGCAAGGGTGGGGCGGAAGTGGTGCATTAGCAGGAGGAGTCAGATGGAAAAGTGGAGGTATACTAGCTGGAGGAGTCCAAGGAGGAAAGTACAGTGTTGATAGGTGTGGGATCTTCAGAAGAAGCAGGGACGCAGTAGAGTGGGACAGCTTCAGTAGTGAGAGCTGCCAAGGGTTCTGAATCTAGAAAAGTAGAGAAGTGAATACCTTAAATGGACCCATTGAGAGCAGATGCAGCATTTCACTCACCTACCCCGCCAAGTCACATTTTCAGCGCACACTGGACAGGGAAAGACGGGGCCAGGGTTAGGATGAACTTTGTCAGTCATCAGAAGAAGGAGAAGAATGAGAAGACAAAGAGGGGCTAAAAAGACGCAGAAGAGGAAAGAAGACAGGCAACCGATTTCAAAGTAGCTGCGTGCTACCCTTCTGCGGTCGTTCAGGGAGTAGCACGGCGAAAAAATGGTTTGTGTGAGGGGAGTTCCCGGAATAACTGGGACCCTCGGGAAGGACAACAGCCATTTCGACCCAACCCAAACGGAGTCGGGAACCTCACCACCACGCTGAGGCGACTGTTGATTGGTGCAGCTTAAAAAAAGGCTTAAGAACTTCTGTGTAAATTGCTCTCGAAACTGGTTTCAGAAGGAAAAGGCAAAAAGGTACTTCACAAAAAATAAATGATTAAAATTGGGCAGAAACTTGGATCTGATAAAAGGCATGACTGCACTTGTCCCTAAACATCTTAATTTATGTTAATTTTAAAGCTTGATGCAGCCTTTCTACTACCTGGTATATGTTTTAGGGCTACATTGCTTTCCACAGCTACAGTCAGTTATTTGTTTTTCCTTATTCTTATGATGTACTCAATGCAACGAATAATGAGCAACTGGTGAGTAGCGTTTTTACAATTGTGCCTTGTTTGAAAAGTTGCCAACTCACTGTACGAATACGTGGAGAGCTGGCACACCCTTCAGACAAATTTAGAATTTTTACTTCTATGCTGCATGGGTCAGTTTTATTCTTTTTATCATTTTAAGAAAGGTACGCACGTTTTTTGATGCCTGAAATAAAATCAGCTGAAGTGAGTCTGCAAGCAATGTTATTATGTTAAAAGAGTTGCTAACTACTTTTAGAAATACTGTTTTTTATTTAAAAAGAAGCGAAAGCCTTAATGAAAAACATATTAGAAATAAAGGTCGTCAATCTAGTCGAGATGGTTGGAACGTGGTTTCTCATAATAATTTGTGGGTGCAAATCTCTATACAGATGCTATACAACATGCAGAAATGCAAATCCACAACGAGGTTGCCACCAATGCTGGTAACTTTGGTGTGACTTTGTTTTTGTGCAGCCATTTTGTTGTGCGGAAAAACTGACTTTGCTTTTCTAGTACGACGTCTCATCTCGTGCTGTACAAGCCATATATGAAGTAAATGGAGAAGTTTATACCTACGGACCTGGACACATGTCTTTGTGTAAGTCTGCATTGCAGTCTTCATTACTTTATCAAGAGAGCTAATATTTCAATTAACTCTGTCGTAACCAGAAGCAGATTTTTCGAGGAGAGCAAAACTTCAACGATTTGTTGAATGAACTATATTTTGAGAACAACTTTTTGAGCGTGACTGTTTTCCTATTTTAGGCACAAAATACCTTTAAGACTTGATCAGATTCAAAAAATTATGGAATTCATGGCCTTTGTTTTCCTTGTTACGCCTATTAATCAATCTAAAATTACGATTTTATTTGTAACTAGGTGCAGGGTGCGACCAGACTATTTGTGAGGGTAAAAGTAAGATAAACCGACAGTATAATAGGTTTTTGTGAAAAATTGTTTTAATATCTTAAAAAATTTCAACACTTTTACGGAACAAATTGACAAGGCTATAAGTTGGGAGATGCTTTAGCTTTCTCAATCCCTCTTTTTGATTGTGCTCTTGACTGGTCATATTCATAAACAAACTGATTCAAACTGCTTGTACCAAGACTATAGATATTGTAAAGTTATATTTTCATTTTATGAACTGTAAGTAACATTTACCAATCAAGTATTTTTCCGAGCATTTGTAAAGCAAACGAACGACACAAAAAAAGGCTTTAAAAGCAATCAGTTCTAGAAAAAGCGAGAAAAAAAGCATAAAGAGAGTTGGGGCCTCCGAAAGATATATTGGCTTTTTTCGAAAGAATTAAAGATTTTGCACGCATGATATACAGCTTTAGTTAAAGTGGTCGAAGTTAAGTCATAAACAAGTATTTTAACATGAGGTAGTTCTGAATCGTAGATTAGTCGGTAAAAAGAAAAACGTCTTGGTTGTACCTTGTTGGGGCCTCTTTAACTTTCTATGACTCTTCTTTAAAAAAATAGTTTTTGCTCTTTTAATTAGACACACCGAATACCTAATCTGTTCTGAAAACAAAAAATATTGGTTGCGCTCGTAAACGCAAAAATGCGCCTCCATTCGCTAAAAACTTTAGTCATTACCTTTTCTTGAATACGCGTTGCTTATAAGATCTTCATTATTTCGAAAGAGATTAACGCAATTTGCTTGCAGATCTTGTCTCTGGAGGGTCAAAAGACTGGGCATTAGAACTTGGCATTCCGCTGTCATGGACCATTGAGCTGAGAGATACAGGAGAGTTTGGATTTTTACTTCCGTCAGATCAGGTAAATATTTATAAGCGAATTATTCAGGTGGCTTTTCTAAAGCCCTGTAACTTTATTTTCATTCTATATAATAACTGGCCGGCTCTGCCGTGTCGCCTGCAGGGCCCCCATCATCAATGTTAAGGTTGAGAATATTGGAAAAGCCGGCTGTGCCGGCTCTATTGATATTCTCAATCTTACCAAAATGATGTTTGTGAGAAAGTAATAAAAAGTTAATGCTTTTTTGACATAGCCAATTCTCGTATAAAAAAACTTGATAGGGTATTACACATAACCGATATTTTTCTACCAAAAATTCTCGAGTATCTGACTAAGTCTTGCTTACCCTGTTTCCAGAATAGGCGTACTTTGAAACTGGACTTGCGCACAATTGAAACAGCCTACGATTTCGAAAAAGTACTGTTGATTTATTTTATGAAGTGCTTGGAAGCATAATTTTAAAGTTTTGCTTGCGGAGGAGGGGGGTGTGCCAAAACGATTCTTCTTCTTCATATGGCAGGGTATCTATGATCATTCCAATAGGCCGTTGGAGTAGGACGTAGGCATCCAGTGACAATGGGCAAAGCGTCATTAAGAACGCTGTCAATGAGGCGAGTATACGCGCTGCGACACCAAGCTGGTGCACAGTTCTCAGCAGTCGGATAGATTAGAAACAAAGCAGGTGTGCGTACTGTCTTGGCACCAGCGCCCCATCCTGAACCCGCAAGTCGCCTCAGCAGCGACACGCGTGAATAGTTTTTTACGCAATGCCTCAAGTTGATGACGGTACGTGAGTGCTTTGTCCAATTTCACACCAAGAAAAGTCGTTACTGGGCAAAATGATATGTCTTTACCCAGGGCTGCGAATTCGGTCGATTTTTATATCGAGTTTAAGTTCAAGTTCGAGTCCTGTGAAAATTTATCAAATGTTTTCGAGTTCAGAAAATAAAGTGATTGACTTAGCCTAAGCACGTTTGCAGTAGAATTGCGCGTTCAAACTTATGTTCAAACATCTGTTAGAATAAGTAAATGTCGTTGCCGTAAGCCAGGCAATATGTGAATCGTGAATTTGCATTGAAAGCGAAAATTGAAAAATAACTGACCCAATTGAATCATTTTAAGTTTCGTGATTATGCGCTTTTGATCAAAACAAGAACTGTGTCTGCGATTCATTGTTTAAGAAGAAAAAGTTAACTGTCAATTAAGGTCACCCTTATTTACTGTGACTGTTTACATTGCAAAACTGTAAAATCAAATTAGGACGTTCTTCTCAGTGTTCTTAATGTTTTCATAAAACATTTAGGGTTTTATGCAGAAAGCAGACTTAATTTAGTTAGTTTAGTTACTCAAAAGCCGGCTTGCGCAAGTGGGCTTACAAAGGGAGGCTTGGTGGTATTCAGAAACTAAACTCAAACGAGACCTTTGAAAGCTAAACTCAATGTATTATGACGTTATCGTTACTGAAAACCCAACTCGTAAAGGGATTATGAGGTTCCCGGCATTTGACCACAAAACATGCTTGTCATGTAGGAAAGCCTTCTAGTTTTTTCAAAAAATAATTTTCGGAATTTCGATCCTCGCAAGATGTGATTCGAAAAGTTACAACAGCTTCAGAGAAAGCACTACAAGCTTCTTATGCTGTATCTCTACTAGTAGCAAAGGCTAAAATGCCTTTTACAATTGTTGAAAAACTGCTGCTGCCTGCTTCAAAAGTGGTAGTAGAGACCATGATAGACAAAACCGCTGCAGATAAGTTTAATGCAGTCCCATTGTCTAACGAAACTATCAGTCGCAGAGTAGATGTCATGGCAAAAGACATCGTAGATCAAGTTGTTGCAAAGCTTACAGGCTCATTTGCGTTACAAATAGACGAGTCAACCGACGTAAGTGGAAGCGCTCAGCTGGTTGGTTTTGTGAGATACCGCGATGCTGATGACATAGCTGAGCACATATTGTTCTGAAAAAGCATGCAAGGGAAATCCACCGGAAAAGATATTTTTAACGTCGTAGATGCTTTCTTCGCGGAGAAAAATCTGAACTGGACACGTTGTAGCAGCATATGCACCGATGCTGCTGCTTCTATGACCGGCACCATAAAAGGGTTTGTTACACTCGCTAAAGAAAAAAAAACAACGTGAAATGGACTCATTGTATTATACACAGAGAGGCGTTGGCATCAAAAAGAATGAGTATCCAATTACATGACGTTTTAAACTGTAGCATCAAGGTCATCAACTTCATGAAATCTCGACCACCTCCCGCCTGTTTCGCCTTCTCTGTAAAAAAATGGAAGCCGAACATACACAACTGCTGCTACACACGGAAGTGCGCTGGCTTTCCAGAAGAAGAATTCTGAACAGCCTCTTTAAAATACACACCGAAGTTGGCAAGTTTTGCAAGGAACACAACTCTCCTTGTAGTGAACTATTTGAAAATGTCAGTTGGCTCGCGAAGCTGTGCTACCTGGCAGAAATTTTTGATAAGCTCGATGAGCTAAACGTTGGTCTTCAAGGAAAAGGGGCCAACATTCTCACCTTGCATGATAAGATAAGTGGGTTCGTGAAAAAAATTGATCTCTGGAAGAAAACGTATCAAAAAGCAGACTTTACATGCTTTTCCCAATCGCAGAAGTTTATTTTCACGGAAAAAGTAGAAATAGAAAAGATAAAGGCAATGATAAATAATCATTTAACAAGTCTATATCAAAACTTTCACCCAATACTTTCCTAATATTATTCAAATGGAAAAGCAACTACGTTGGGTGAGAGATCCATTTTCTGTTCCAGAAGAAAACTTGGTCGCACTGCCAGTTAACTTGCAAGAAATACTTTTAGAAATATCAACGGACCGCAGCTTACAGTTAAAACTTAGTGGTGTTTCGTGGACCGAATTTTGGACATTTGTCAAACAGGAACACCCTGACTGGGGAGTTGAGGCTCTGGAACACTTGCTACCTTTTGCATCCACTTATTTAAGCGAAGTTACGTTTTCAGCAATGGCTACTATTAAAGCCAAACAAAGAAACAGATTGTCTCTTGAAAACTGTTTGATTACAGCTGTTGCTTTTTTGCAACCAAGAATTGATAGATTAACAAATAAATGATATTTCTTGAATGAAGAATTTGTTTGACAACTAATTTGTGTCTCTTGTTTTGAAAGGGGGTACGTGAAGCAAATAATACTTTCCAAGGGTACGCAATGACACAATGGTTGAGAACCCCTGCCTTGGTGCATACCCGCTGTCAAAGCAGCTTGCAAAAGACTTGAGGAAAAATTTAGTGATTGGTTTTTGTGGGGTACCTGCATATATGACGTCTTTTTTTTACTACAAATGTAAAAAAAAAAGATTTCTGCTTGCTACACATTTTGATGGGGTAGGAAATTGTAGAATGCCTATTTGTTGTGCTTCCGCTACCTGCATGGATAATTATACGCTATAAAAGCGACTTGCGCATAGACCCGCGTCAATAGTAGATTTACTGATAAAAATGGCGATCATTTCAGATTGAACCAAACTGCAAAGAAATGTTCAAAGCAATGGAAGTAATTGCTGAAGAAACCATCACCAATACAAATCCAATTGCGTGATTATATTGAGAAAACAATAAAGATATGATTTAATTGTGCACTGGAATACTTTGTAATTGATTCCTTAGGCATCACAAAAGCTTGTTATTTCTTGGATGGACAAATTGTCATCCATACATTAAAAAAATGACGACTTTCAGTAACCATTAAAAGACAATTACGACCTTTTTATTGATGCACTAATCAACAGCAGCCTCAGCTTGGTGGTGCCACCTCCAACCCCGTTTAGGTTGAGTCGAAATGACTGTTGTCCTTCTTGAGGGTCCCATTTACCCCGGGCAGTACCCTCATGCAACCCATCTTTTCGCCATGCTGCCCTCTGAACGACCGCAAAAGGGCAGCACACAGCCTTTTTGAAATTTGTTGCTTGTTTTCTCTCCTTTCCTGCCTTTTTCTTGTCCGTTTGGTCATTCTTCTTCTTCTCCTGATAAGCGGTAACGTTCATCCTAACCCTGGCCCAGTCTTTCCCTGTTCAGTGTGCGCTGAAAATGTGACCTAAAGGGGTAGGTCGGTGCAATGCTGCACCTGCTTTAAACGGGTCCATTTAAGGTACTCACTTTTCTAGATTCAGAACTCCGACGGATGGGAGAACCGATTCCTTTTCTCCCTCCATTTTTCCTTCCTCCGGATATCTTTTTATTCTGGGGAACATCAATTGCCATCATTCCTCTGGGACTCAAGAGGTACTTTCGATTCCCGTGGGGAAGAAGTATTTAATTGGGTCATCTCTCACCTCCTCCCCCTCAAAGACCCTGACCTGTACTTCTCCATGATCGCTCCTTTGGCAGTCGCTCTTCTCCTAACATCTCCTTTTCTCCCTTCTCTCCTAGGAGGTGCTTCAAAACCTTGGTTCTGATCACCTACCAATTCTACCATCCATCTCGCTTTCTCCGGTTTTTGCCCCAAGAAACGTCCTCCTTCAATTAATTTTTAGAAAGCTCGCTGGGATAATTTTGGTTTTTTACTTCGACTCTCATTGTCCTTTTGCCGAGAAATACTCGTCTTTTTCTCTTTCTTCTGCTGCTGCTCTCTTTACTTCTCGGATACTGAATGCGGCCAAATCTTTTATTCCTTTCGGTCGCATCAAACGCCATTCTCAAGACTGGTGGTCCGCGGAGGTGGAAGAAGCGGTTAGAGAAAGACTCAAAGCTTTCGCTGCTCCTCACAGAAGCGATGAAGATCGTCAGGCTTTCATCTCGGCTTCCCCCACAGCTTTTGCGTCCACTTAACTGCTCATGCTTCCTTCTACTTCTCCTAGGGAGCCATCTTTGCCTGCCCTCCCTCTCCTCCTTGGAACCTGCCTTCCTTCACTGTGTAGCCCATCCTTTCTACTCCATGCTCCCGCTCTGATTCTGCTCTCCTACCTCACGATCTGGACAGATAGCTATGTTCCCTTTGGCGAAGGTGCGGCTCTGGCGTACTTGCCAACTGCTTACCTTGTGGCACTGAGGCCACGCTTTCCCTTTCGGAAGGCCCCGTTTTTAAAGTTTTTCCGCTGAAGCCTGGATCATTCTGCAAGCTCTTTGCTGTTCCAAACAGCACCAACAAGCCTGTCATCGCTCTTTTCTTTCTCTGTGACTCTTGCTCTGTCCTCTTCTCCATCTTTACTTTTACCTCAAACTTTCTACCAGAAACTCCTACCCTCTATTGTACTATCAGGCTACATAGGGTCCCCGGACACTCGTTTCTGCCTGGGAGAGATGCGGAAAATGAGCTGGCCAAACGGGCAGCGCTACTCGTGGCCTCTGCAATCCCGTGTAGTCTCTCCACTTTTCTTGCACTGGAGGCGTGTTGTCTCATTTAGACTCTTCGACACACTGGTTTCCACTGAGGAACTTGTGCTCTCTCGTCACGCTCGCTGTGTGCTCTAACGTCTCCGCTGCAACGGGCATAGCCTTCTGTTAAGCTCTTATCTCTAGGATTGGCAGAATTAAAAATCATTTTTGTAGCACCTGCGGACATCCGTTCTAGGACACCTTTTATCTCATTTTGCACTGTTCAGCTCCTAACTCTGCGTCGCTCGCTCTTTGTCTTTATGCAAACTTTGACCAAGGTCCTGAGGAGGTGCTTGGCTTCTGGCGCTCCTTGGTTTTATGCTATGCCCCCATCCCTCGAAAGGGGTTCGTTAGCAACAACCTTTTTATTGCAGTTCAGCAGTTACGCCACTGCGCGGTAGTTCTTTACCACATTTTTTAGCTCCTGTGGGTTGAGAGAAACATGCAACGCCTTTTCAGCCCAAAAATATTTGAAGACGTAACGTTACTGCGTCATTCAAACCAAAGTCGGGTTTTCAGAGTTTTTCACTTTCCGCTTAACATTACTACTTATAAATTTACTACTTCTTGTCGAGAAATTTGTCTTTTTCAAAAATTCAACGCAGTCATCGTTCGATTTGAACCCATAATCATTTGATTATTGTCACTTTAAAACAACTAAACTTCACCCCATAGACTACTTTTCATCGGATTGAGCTCATCCAGCATGTCATCACGGACGAATTTTGAGTACTCACCGATGACAGTACCCCCCCCCTCCCCCGTTAAATGCAAGGGCAATCGGTCTGCAGTTTGTACTTGTGACTGGTTTGAAATAGAACACCGCCTTTCCCTTAGTCTGATCTTAAGATCAAGCTAGGTTAAGATTACGTTAAAGTTTACGCTGTCTTAAGATTACGTTAAAGTTGTTGTTGATTACCCGACCCCTTCCGAGGGATGGGGGCATGGTGGGACACCATGGAACCCCAAAAGCCGGGCAACTCCCCAGGGCCTGCACCAGAGGTTGTAGAGAGACAGAGATTCACCAGAGTCAGCGGCGCAAATAGTCCGTAGCTGGACAGTGCAGAATGAAATGAGAAGTGTCCTGGGGCGAGTATCCGCAGGCGCTGCAGGAAGGATTCTCGATTCTGTCGATCCTAAAAGAAGACTGTGTCCATTGCAGTGTAGACGAGAGAGAACACAGCGAGCATGACGAGGGAGCACAAGTTCCTCGGTGGAAATCAATGGAACTTGTGTGTTAAAGAATTTCGATGAGACAGTACGCCTCCAGTCCGAGAAAAGACAAAAATGGATACGAGAGATAAAAGGGGAGAAACTACAAGGGCTGCGGAGCGCGCAAGTTGCGCTCCCCGTCTGACCAGCTCATCAGCCGCGTCGTCCCCCGGGAGAAACGAGTGTGCCTGATAGAACAGGAGAGAGAAGACAGTTCCTGTCAGATCTGCCACAGAGTTTGAAATGGGAGGAGAGAACAGAGCGAGAGTCAGATAGAAGAAGAGAAATGGCAAACTTGTTAGTGCTGCCGATACCAGCAAAGAGCGTGCAGAATGGCGCAGGCTTCAATGGAAAAACTTGAACAAACTGGGCCTGCTGAAATGAAAAGAGTAGCCTCAGTGCTACAGAGAGAGCAGATGGCAAGTACGCCGGAGCCGCCCTTGCCAAAAAAGAAATAAAACAGAGCCGTCCAGAGTACCAGATCTTGAGGTGAGAAAGAGATTCCAAGGAGGAAAGGGAGGGCAAGCAAGGAGAGCCTCTCTAGGGGAAGTAGAAGTAACCATTAGCGAGTGAGTCAACGCAAAAGCTCTTCAGGACGATCTGCAGAGTCTTGGTTTCACTCCAAGTCTGGCCAAACCTGAAATGGGAAAAGAGGTTGGGAGACAAAGAGCCCGATCATAAGACGAAAGAATGAAATGAGTCAGGGTGACTCGTAGGGGAGGTAAACAAGCCTCGAAGAGAAGAAATGGGATAGGGCAGGACCAGAGGCAGCCGGTGATGGTGCGACTAGCCGCTCGGTGGAGGCGTTCCAATTTGATGATATTGGTGACGCTTAGGAAAGGAAACCATCTGGGTGAAGCGTGAGAAGGGACCGAAGAAAAGATTTATACACGACAGAGAGGGGTCCCATGAGGAAGCAGAGATACAGCGGAAGGTCTTGAAACGTGGAAAAAACTTGGCCTTCAGCGAAGATACCTGTTTGGAAAAACAAAGAGTGCGGTCAAAGGTGACCCCCCAAAAAGTGGGAGTTGGATTGAAACGGAGGCGGGAGCTGAGTAGGAGGAGGTTGGGCTGGAGGTTAGCCTGGTGAGGATTTACTGAGAAGAAAGGAAGGCCTCACATTTTCTCGGATTGAGAGGAAGACACCAGTACTCACACCAGCGCTCCAATCGAAACAGAACTCCTTGTGTGGCCTCCACCACAGTGGGGACCGAGGGTGAGGAGGACCAAATGGCCAGACCGTCAGCGTTAAGAGAGCAGCTGACGGAAGAAGACAGAGAAGCCGGAAGATATTTGATGAAGAGAGAGAAAAGTACAGGGCCAAGAACGTATTCTTGCGGAACACCTCGACGGACTCAAAAGCGACTTTTGTGGCTTTGATAAACCGCACAAGCACGCCTATCAGAAAGGAATGATTGAGTCTAACCAGCAAAGCAAAGAGGGAGGCCAGCCGAAATGAGTTTGTGGAAAAGAGCAGGATGCCAGACAGAGTCAAAAGCTTTAGATAAATTAATAATAGAGAGGATCGTCCGAGAGCCCGGCCTGAGTTTGTTAAACCCATCCAAAATGGACTGAGAAAAGTACAGAATTTGATCTAGTGTAGACCGTCCAAGACGAAAACCAGCCTGGCGGGGAGAGTGACTGGAATTAGATTCCAGAAAGAAGAGTGGACGCGATAGAATGATGCGTTCAAAAAGTTTTGACACGCAGGAGGTGAAAGAAATAGGCCGGAAGGAAGCAGGAGAGTCGAGAGGTTTTCCCATCTTGTGGATGGGAATAATAAAAGATCTCTTCCAGATAAAAGGAAAGGAATGCGAAGACCAGGAGAGATTGAAAATGTGAAGAAAATCCATGATACTTTAGCATGGGATAAGAAACTTCGTCTGGGCCTGTGGCAGTGGAGGGAGAGAGGTTGGAGGCAGCTGCAAGAAATTTAGTGGGGGAGAAAGGAGAGCACAAGGACGAGTGAGACTCTTCAGGGCACGTGGCATGGTGGAGCTCAGAGAGGTAGCCTCTGGCTCTGCTACGCAGGACCTTTGGCTGAGAAACGGAAACGTGAGATTTCAGGTAAGCAGCATAGACCGAAGCCCATCCCCTGGGAGAGGAATAGTTGGGGAAATTAGAAGAGGGGGAAGACGAGAAAGGAGAGCCAGCGATAGAGCGTAGAAAAGAGTATACAGTTTTCGGGTTTGATTTGGGTGAAAGAGAAGAGCAAGTCGTCTGTCAGGCCTCAGCCTTGGCCTTGACTGACGAGGCGCGTCGAGAAGCGGAGATGTAAGCCTGGCGATCTTCATCACTTCTGTAAGCGGCAGCGAAAGCTTTGCGTCTTTCACTAACCGCACTTTCCACCTCAGCAGACCACCAGGCTTTAGGATGGCGTTTGATGCGACCGAAAGGAATGGAAGATTTGGCCGCATTCAGTGCTAGAGAGGTAAAAACAGCCGCAGTAGAGGAAAGAGAAAAACACGAATATTCCTCTGCAGAAGAACAATGGGAGTCAAAGTCATCCCAGTCAGCTTTCTGAAAATTAAAGGAAGGGGGGGCTCGTTGGGGCAAAAGACCGGAGAGAAAGGGACGGATAGAAGAATTGGTTGGTGGTCAGAATCCAGGTCCTGAAGCACCTCCCAGGAGCAAGAAAAGGCAAGAGAGAAGGGAGCAAAAGAGATGTCAGTAGAGAAGCGACTGCGAGTGGAGCGAGGTAGAAGAGTGGGTGGGTTGGAGTCATTGAGGGGGAGGAGGTGACCCAGTCGAATACTTTCTCCCCGCGGGGGTCGGAAGTACCTCTTGAGTCCTAGAGGGGGTGATGGCAATTGAAGTCCCCCAGAATGAAGAGATTTCTGGAGGAGGAAAGAATGGAGGAAGAAAAAAAGTCGGTTGTGTCATCCGTCGGGGAGGATCGAATAGGGGGACGTACACATTAAGAAATGACACCGAGGAGGAATTGTTAAGAGAAATGTTGACCCCTACATAATCAGAGTAGGGATCAATCGAAGAAAGGGAGGAGGTAGAGAGTTTAGAGAAAGATAGGCCCTGCCTGATGAAAATGATGACACCACCACTAGCGTGCATGGCATCAGGGGAGAGAATGCCATACCGGGAGTGGGTGCGATAAGAACGCAGAGCAGAGAATCCAGGGATCCGGAAAGAGGAAAATGAGTTAGGATTGAATTCCTGGATACAGATAAGGTCGACAGGATGGGACGAAAGAAAGTGAAGTAGTTCAGTGCTTCTGGCTCGAAGACCTACAGCATTCCATTCCTGAGAGAATCAGGGGGTGGAGAGGAGGCGTAGAAGGACAGCCAGGAGCAAGGGACGGTGATGAGGGGGCAGAGGGAGAATATACAGAATGGACCGACGGGGGATAATAAGTTTGAAGACGAGAGTGGGGCGGGAGGGCAGCTTTAGCAGACGAAGGGTTAGATTGTACAGTGGAGGTACACGTGTCGGAGGAGTCCGAGTAGAGAGTCACAGTGTTACGAGTGGCGGCACAGCATGAGGGGCAGCTTCAACAGTGAGAGCTGTCAAGAGTTCTGAATTCGGAGAGGGAGAGTTGTGAGCACCCTAGGTGGACCCATTTGGAGCAAGCGCAGCATTGCACTGACTTGCCCCGCCAGGTCACATTTCCAGCGCACACAGAGCAAGGAAAGATGGGGCCAGGGTTGGGATGAACGTTACCGCTCATCAAGAGAAGAAGAAGAATAAGGAGACAAAGACGGCAAGAAAAGAACAGGAGAAAAAAAAACAGGCGACCGATTTTAAGGAAGCTGTTTGCTGCCCTTCTGCGGTCGTTCAGGGGGCAGCATAGCGAAAAAATAAAGTGGAGTTTCCGGGGTAACTGGAACCATCGGGAAGTCCAACAGCCATTTCGACTCAACCCAAATGAGGTCGGGGACCCCATCACCACGTTGAGGCGGTTGTTGATTGGTGCAGTACGTTAAAGTTTGCGCTGTAGAACGAAATATAACCGCTTTATGTTGCGTTTTCATCCAAAAAAAAGAAGAGGTAAAAGCAACTTTATTTCTTGACAAGGTATCGGGCTAGCATACATCATCCCGTATCGTACAAAGAAAACTTTTCAGTTGTACATTGAACAGCTACTGTTTATATCCGCTTCAGTGGTTTCAGCACTGTGGGCACAGTACAATTCTATAACCGCTGTAGGCAACCAACAATCACTACAGTGGTGATAGCCTTGCGCTCTATAAACTAACAGCCAACCAGATTCAACACTGTTTCCACTAAATACACAACAAACTCAATTGATTACATTTCTGTTATATTGAACACACATGATATTATCAGCTTTACCGATATAAAAATAGCGAGTCTGTATATAAATCCCAAAAATTAACTAAATGCTGATTGATTTTACTTGTATGCAAAGAACTTTCAGACTGCAATCTAATAGAACAAGAAACAAGACATCCAAGTAAGCAGGAAATATCCTCATTTTCTAAAAAAATAGACTATAATAGTTGTAATGTAGCATGACAAAATTCAAACATATATAGCCTTTGACACCCAACAAATATGACAAAATTTTTTCTTAACCCGATGAGATGTTTTGAAAAAATTATAACTTTCTTCTCTCTATTATCGAGAAGAAATCTAACAATAATTAACTCAATTTTGGACAGAATCATCGACAAATTTACAAATCTTAAAGGCAAAAACCGATCTTAAAACTTTACTCAAAACTAGATCAATACAAATTAATTACAGTGAGCAAATCAAAGCACACCACATTATATAAACATTTTTTAGTTATTTCTACTACAAAAATCTGTTGCTATAAGCCTAATACTGTGCAAAATCAATTTCTTTAGGAAAATCCACAAATGCAAGATTAAAATACGCTACAGGTAGTCTACTATACAAAATTAACTAGTATGTTACAACGGCAATAATTGTATAAAGCAACAAGTATATTGTACACCTACATTACTGAGGAAGTAGCTGATGTCACACGTATCAAGACATACTCGTTTCCACTGATATATTGTTCGTGTGTAATCAGAGGCGCCTTTTACTTTGCTATAACGCTACAAGCGCTCAGCATCCGCATGCGAGTGCTCATTTCGACAAAATAAACTGAATGCTTCCGATAACACTCGAGCATCATGCCAATGGAAATGGATCTTAGGCGTTTTTCGGTGTGTGCCATAAAGCGTAAGAAGCTTTCTGACCATTACTCCAACTAATTACAATAATGTAACATTCTCGTTGGTAGTACACAAAAATGAACAGCACATCGTTTGTGTGCACCTATGCAAGAGCGAGCAACATAGCGTTTATCAAAGGTTAGCTATCAATGTTCACAAGTCAGCAATTGATGTCTTTCTTTTTACACTACTTAAACATACCGCTTTTTGTCACGCTTTGAGCTAATTCAAACGGTATACTATTTCTGTTTACTAAGTAAAGCACAAGCCAACAACTCAACAAAGCTTACTGTGAGCAGTCATTTTGCGTGCTGTCTTACCAGAGTTGATTTACTGTAGTTTGTGATCAAATTGGAGATAAATAATTACACTCTTGATGCTCCTATTTTTACACCAGGTGAATTCCAAAACTGTTTTTAACAACCAAAAAGGCGAAGAAATTCACTGTATTTGACGACATCTAAGATGCACTTTTCCCAAAATTTTTGCTCAAAAAATTGCTTTGCGTCCAACATGCGAAGTTAAGACCTCCCCTATTCTCATCTCGCTGACGATCACTAATCTAGGTTATGATCTATACTTCTACCTATCCTAACTACAATACTATTGAGATGTGTTTCTTATTCGTACTGCTTGTTATTACCAATTTGTTTTTACACAGCAATAACTTCTGCTGATGTAATGTGTTACTAGATTGCTTTTAACAATATATGCATAATTACACTAAAAACTTTTTTTCATATAACTGACTAGCAGAAATGGGGGTGCGTCTTATATGCCAGTGCGGCCTATATGCCCTCCAATACGGCAAGTTTCAAAAACTTCAACAAATTCAAAATTTTGTTTAAATGTAAACCGCCAATTAAGTTTCTAAATCGAATGAATCAATAAATATTGATTGATGAAGAAATAAATTCCCAAATAATTTAACACTTTTTGTACAATCTGGATTGTTTAGCAATGTATAAAAAAAATGATAACACTTTCTTTAAAATGTTAAATCTAGTCGCACCACAGTTGTTCCGTCCGTAACAAGCGTATGCAAAATTTGTAAAACTAAATTGCGCCATATACAGGCAAAGGCAATGCAATTGTAGTAAAAACTTGTATATGGCAGGTAGGGTGAGGTTTTGGATAATAATTAGTGAAAGATCGAAAGTAAAGTGAGAAATATCGCCTCACTGTAACGTGACAACTTCACCGCAATTCAGTCGCATGCCGCGGCTGAACTAAAATATAATACAAAGGATGTAGATGAGGCTTTACTAGACAGGCTGAAGTGTAGCCAGGCCATGCCTGCCAAAATGAAATGCAAACCATTTCGTTAATAAATTACACCAGTATAGCTTGTATGTAATACACGTGATTTGTATTACATTTTACGTTTCAGATTAATTGTGACGTAATTAAAAAAATGTGAAGCTATAATTGTGATCAAAGAGAAACTGTGTTATTGATCTAACTCTGCTCTACATAGTTCAAACAATTTGAAGACGCTTACTACGACATTAGCGGATGCATAAAGGCTAATTATTAACAACACACTACTACCTACAAAGACACTTCTAAACAAAATGCAGTGCAAAAAAAGTGTAGCTTGATAAAAATTACATTCAGCTCTACACAATGCGATTCAACATAAAAAATGACACTTTTTAACTATTAGGCTATTGGGTTGTAAAATAAATTGTATTGTGGCAAACCAAGTTTTCTCAAACGAAGATATAAATTCACAAAATTACTAAACACTCCGTTCTTTTCCAAAAATAGCTAGTTCAAGACGTTTCAATACTTTTTTTAAAATTTCTTATCCATCTCACACAGATACTCCAAAATACTCCAAATTAGTATCCCTAAAAACACCCCGACTCCCAACAATATAAAGTCAACTTTTGATACGTTCCGCATTTGTTTTTTTTTTTTTAGAGCATCAATTTCCAACAGATAACGTTGGAAAAAGCTCTATTATAATACATGAAGCTTAAGCGTTTTATGCGTAGATGACAAGCCAATGAAAACCACAAAACAATAACCGGAAAAAAAGTTAATAGGCGTGGTTACTGAAAAAACTTCATGAATAATTTCTTTGTTACAACGCGCAAAAAACTTAACAGGTTTCTGTTTCTACCGTGACTAGCTTGCTTGAAACCGGCTTAGTCATGCAGCATTGCATAACAGCTCTGCTTTTAACGGTAAGTTGGCCACGATTTTGCATCACGTTATACTTACGGTGCGTTGATCAGCAAAGCGTGACTAAGTAGTTTGTGATGTTTTTATAAAATTTCTCATAATAATACATTACATACAATAGATGCAAAATATATGCAACCATGTTAGTTGAAGAAAGGCTGTATCACTTTGTTGGGATTTCAATCAGTAAGAAATCGGCCGGATTATGAAGCATTTCTTTGCGCCTTGGCAGCATTTGCCCACCATTCAAGTTGAGAGAGCAGTTTGCCGCAGGCACTTTCCATATGAGATCCCTGTAAAGAAGAATTTCCACTTGAAATTCGGAACATCAAGTAACGGTATATCTTTTTATCCACCAGTTACAGTAAAGCTTTTTGTCGGTAACGCTTTTCCACGACAAGCAGAAAAAATTTCCCTGAAGCACTTTTTTTTACAAGGACCCAAGACAACCATCGTGAGGTTTGAACGCACCACCATTGACGCCGAAAACGGCGCTCCAACCTACTCAGCCACTGTCCCACCACAAAACCAATTTTTAATGAATTCAACTTGGCCTCTGGTACGAAACACGTCTACCGTTACCGCTATACACAAAATATCTTGTCTTCAGCTTAGCTACAAAAAGTCGGTAATGTTGGCATAGTTCATTTCTACTGCTAGCACTGCAATTGAGCAGGTAATTAACAATTACACAAAAATACATTGATTATGCAAAAGAGTCGGTCACCATGACAATGCAAGCTTATGAGCAACCGAGCATGGTAAATAGTTCTTAAACTAAGTACTTGAATGACGAAGCAAAAGCCCAGAAAGTGACGATGTACATTTCGAATCAATACAATGACTATGGGGTTTTGAGTTGTTAAAAACGAACAAGTAAAACCGCAACAATGCCGACGCGGTGACGCCAGATAATCACCGTATCCATAGCGATTCGGGTATTAAATTACTTGATTTTCAAACTGTATGCAAATTGCTACTTGTTTGACCTTGGGAAGAAAACATATTGGTTGCTATCCATTACAATAGAATATTTCACGATCAACTTTCGACGTATGGCCAAACCCACTTCTAAATCGGCCCTGACAAATCTTAAAATGATCGCTGCAACCTCAAGATGACATCATTACCAAAAAATAATTCTAGTTTCCACACCAGTTGTTAACTCCACCGGACATGCAACCCAAGTATTTTTCATTTTAATATGATGAAAAAAAACATGAAAATCTATCGTGCACACTGCCAGGATTTGAAAACACAAAGTACGGTAAAATCCAAAAGAAATATCATACAGAAAATTCTTACCTGCTCAGTCTTTTGTGGGACTCCATTTTCATCAAAAGCCAATTGAGCTTTTGGTACAGCGAACATATTTGACACACTGATACAGCCAAGCTCGCCCAAAAATGAACGCAACTGAATTGCTGCTCTTGCTCCGCCAATATTGCCTGACAAAAAAGGTTCTTTAAATCACAAAAACTTGTTGGTGGAACACAACAGGAGTACAGCTTTCGAAAAAGCTGTTTCGCCAGCAGCTTAGGGCGCTCTTAACAGTGGCGTTACTGCATCAAAAAGAAAAAGTTTGGCTCGTTTGATTTTCCTGCCGTCTGAATATGGAAACATAACAACTCGTTCGCTCTAGCTCTTCCGTTTGGACGCAAATGAGAGCATCACAAAAAGAATTACCGACACAAAGGTGCATTAAAAAACCAACCAATGCTTTCAAAACCCTAACTTCATGAAAAAATGTAAGCATGGTTTATCACATTTCACACCCAAGTCCATAGTTGCAACATGAGAGAGAGTTGAGTTTAAACTTCACAGTTGTTTCGAGTTTCATCTTTGGAAGAAGGCACTGCAGAGCAATTTTTCTCACACTGCTTGTAGTAGATGGTCTGTGCCAGTAGCGCGAACAGTTACCAATACTACTGGCACAGCGCATTACAAGGTCCAACACTGTAACCAAGCAAAGGAAACTGATATAAAGGGTTTTTTCCTCTAAGGACACATCAACGTTACAACCACGAAGATTGAATGTGTGATCAAATGCTACATAAGTAAGTTTATATGCGTAATCATTAAGGTGCTTTTTGCTTGCAGTAAAAAATTCTAGGTTTTATTTCTTTATGATGAAAATTTTAAAAAACAAACTTTCTTAACTTTTTACTTTTTGATGCATGTTATTTATTACTTCACATGTATGCGTTTAAAAGTTGCATTTATTTCCACGTAGGTCAAACCACTGTATTAGGCAAAGCAAAAAACATCATCTTTTGAATAGTTTATCTACCAAAAACAAACGATCTTTACGTTTGTTGGGAGTGCAACGTGAACAAATTTCTCGCTTTCAAATAATAATCTTCAAAAACAAAAAAGTCTCTTCAAGCTCAAGTATTCACTCTCAGCTGCATCCCCGCCGAATAGCTGTACAATACTTGGTAAAAATTGCAGGGAAAAGTTACATTTCAAAAAACAAACAACTATATTAAAAAATTCTTGCAAGCACCTCAAAGCAAACTAATATGCAAGTTCCCATATTTAGGAATCAGCCAAAGAGGCAACAAATAGCAGAAAAACTTGCACAGAAATCATGCTTTTTCTGTAACTAACAGACAAAGCTAAAACAATTACACACCTAGGGAAGAGCAATTGAGAATAATATACTATTCTAGGATAGTTAAACCGAATCCAGAATCCGAATCCTTTTTTTCAATTAGCACAATCAACATGAAAGCATTTATTGCAAGTTTACACAACAAAAGCACAATCAGAAAACGAGGCTATTGCAGTGCAATACATTTAAGCTTTCTACATGTTTGCCTGTCTGAGCGAGTTAGTTTTTGAATCATTGCATGTAATTGATACTTTTACAAAAAAAATCTGTGACCAAGCAACGTGATAAAGCTTGTAAATAGGATATAAACTGAATCCTATTAACCGGTTTGGATTGGCACCTCGGATATGAATAGTTTAGAAATCGAATCCTTCGGATTCGGTATTCCAAATTGCCCATCCCTATACGCACCAATGGAATAAGTCACTATAGCTGATGGCTTGTTGGAGAAAGCTTGAGGAGAAAAGTAATCCATTGTGTTGGATAAACCTGGAGGAATCGAATGATTGTATTCGGCGGAGACTACAACAATAGCATCCGATTCCTTAATCTGTAAATAAATAAATTTACTAGATTAAAAAACATGGAAAATAAAGGCTTTAATTGTAACCCACTGAAAATTATGCAAAACATTACATTGTAATCCCACAAAAGTGCCAATGATCAGCTAGTTGTATCGTTAAGTCTACATGAAACGTGAAATTAAGCACCATTTATATACTACTCAAAAAAAATTTCTCAAATTTCTCTAAATCAATCAATTTTTAATGCAGTACGAGTACGGATTGATAGTTCCAATGGCGAGTTGAGACTAATTAGGAAACGCTTGTCAAATAGCTTCAAGCTAAGGTGCTTGTTTCCTTTAAATTTTGACAATTTGGCAAATGAGCAAAATTTTCGACTACGTGAAAAAATTAAACACACCTAATTTCAAACTCTAGCTCAATTAACCTGCAAAACACCATTACTGGCATGGATAGGCAAATTTAATGTACAATGAAACAATAAGTTCTTATTTCAATACCCTAATAGGACTGCAATACATGAATACTGAAAAATATATTCATAAGCAGTTAAATGCATCATAAAAGACTATATCACAAACATAAAAGTAAAAGGACAAATCACTGAAACAAGGGTCATACCAAGGGCATTACTGCGATAGAGAGAAAAGAGAAGGAGGTCAAGAAAAATGTTGCCATCAGGGTAAAATTTTTGAATTGACCTGGCAAAAGAAATCAGTGAAACAAAACTGCAACAAAACTTTCTCTGGCACCCTCAAGATAAATTAAATAAAAGTAAACTACCAGCGTGGTTTAAGCAGAACGTTGGCCAAGCTCATATATTACATCATATATACAAACTCATATATTACTTTTGTGTACAATGATGTAGTGTAGGAGTGTGCAAACTGCTGGGTGATACGTAAAGTTTTGTGGCAAGTGGAAGGGTGCAAATGCGTAATTTTGGGCTTTGAAAATAATAATCTCAAAAAAAAATAGCTTTTCCCTTCTATTTGGACAGAAAATGCGTCAATGCAAACTTAGAAATGTATAGCAACTTTCTCTTTCAATGATGGCTTCGATCGTTTTTTGCTTTTTACTACAGCAAGTATGGTCACTCCTGGTTTAGGCCATCAATACTGGAACAGCAAATTTTAAAAAATCTATGATGGTAATGCCACAACTTTTAGGTTAAATTTCTGAATTTCTACTGATATCTTAATGCTGCAGTAACATCCTCAACTGAAAAACAAGAGAATAGTGGATTTAAACACATGAAACTGGCAAATCTTAGCCTGTAAAAAGGTGTATACAAAATCTAGCCAGCTATGTACCTTCTCATTCATATCGATGAGTTTCTGGGGTGCTTTTTCTGGAGCTTTATAAAAATGAACTGGTTTCGTCAGTAATGGCACTGTGAAGACAAGCGGATCTAAAAATTAGTTTACAAATACAAAATTAATCCATGGCAGTCTTTAAGCTGTTCTAGTAACTTGAAGTTATCACACGCTTATGGCTTGAATGTCAATAATAGCCAGTGGGCTTAAGCACAAGCGACTTTTAATCCTAAATCTACAGCTGTCACAAAAACTAACTATTATTTTGGTGGCATAGATGTGGTCGAACTTGACAAACATACAAACGCAACATGACAATTGCACATCATAATCACACAACAAAAAAGTTGTAAGTACTAACAGCAAATACCAGGAAGAATTGATGTACTCATACCACAAGTTTCCTCAAGTCAATTTTTTTGGTAAAGTGGAGATTCATTTGGGCACAGGCCAACTTTGTATCATGGCAAATACTTTTAAACAATGGCAAGACAACTTTTTAAACAAGATAGCAACGTTTTCATATGCATATGTTACCAATAGTATGAAATTTCACACTTTACTAAAAGTAATGATGCCTTTTTTTGTAAATTAGCTTGATTTAAAAGTTGGGCATATTGTACGGTCTTTGGCTTACAGCCAAAGATTGTGGGCACATAAAAAGTTGTCAAAACATTTACAATAAACACAGGTGGGTATTAATGTCACGAAACTACTAAGGTATCTAATACTTCATAAAAAACAGTGATATCTACACAAAGATAGAGTGTTAGCATACTACACTACCATACACTTTGGGGTAAAGAACTCCAGGCAAGGTTTGAAAGCGCAAATCTGTGCAGGATATGATTTTAGAGCATTGCGTACAACAATCACAAACAATATGATGCAAGAACACAGAAATACTGAGAAAAATCAAAAATGCACAGTTGCACAGAAAGTGTTTGAGAGAATTGGCCTAGTAATTATAGATGACAATTTCACAATTTTGCAGATTTGAATTTTAGTTGAAATTTGGGATAGCACCAGCATTTTTCTACAGAATTCTGCATTTCAGTATCATCCCTAACACCTGTTAATAACATATCTAAAAGTTTATGAATGCCAAAAAACAGATGTTGACACCACCAAGAACAAAATCGCTCATGACTAGCACAATAACTTTTTTAGCAACAACTTACCAACATAAGTAACTTCTAACTTTTTTTCTTCAAGCTTTCTTATAACGAACTTGGCAACACGATCACCCAGACGAGTATCTCTAGTTGATCCAAAAAACACAACAACTTTTTTCCATGTGTTACTAGCCATATTGCTGTGAAATCTACTTACAAGTAATGCCACCACCTCATACAAAAACTTAACAAAATTGATTTATTCCACAGTTTCACTAAGTCGAAAAGCAGCTGTTAGTTACATGGGCAATAATAAAATACATAAAATTGGGAAAATACGGAAAAAAAACTAACTACACTATACAAATGCATTATTTAACTTGATCTCATCATTTACTCATTAACTTGATTCATGGCTGCAATAACATCCAGATTCATAAACTTGGATATCCTGATTTCTTCAGTCCTATCCTCAGATCCTGTTCAAGCTTTGATCTTTGCCTTTAGCTGATATTTAAACCGCCCTTCCTAATCACATAGATTACTCCGCCGACTACAACAGTTTAACGCTTTACTGCAGTGTTTTCCAAATTTTTTTGTCTGTTGGCAAAGCAAAAAAGCTAAACGAATTTCGCCGCACAACAGCCACGTACATTTAATCAAGTCGATCGCAAGTAGCATTGTAGGTGACAGCGAGAAAGGTGTTTTTACCTTTATTTTTTTGGAGATCACTTGTTTTAGGGGTAACCGAACAAAATCTCCGTCGTTGTCGACCTTTACTCCATGGCAGCATTTACAGCTTCACATACAATGCTCTATTCAGTCTACTGCAAACGTCACATCCATTGTGTTAGCGAATTGAAATGTTGCGCTTTATATGCGTGAGAGCATTGGCCATTGAGCGTGTGTGCGCCAACGTGCTCCTCGCTGTGACGCTGCTTTGATAGTGAAGAAGTAAACATTGGAATGTATTGTTTTTCGCTTTTGGTAATGTGAAGTCGCCTGTTTTCATTAATGTGGTTTTTGGGCAACGGCGAGCGAGGAGAGCCGTTTTTTTGTATTTTTCTGAGTGATTATTATTATTGCCACATCCATCAATTTTGGTGTCTTGTCAAATCAACTTGATCCTGTGGCAGCCTCTGCAACTTCGATGCATACATGCGCAGCTATCACGGCAATGTGATCTAGCTATAAGTGTCGTATGAGCACGAAGATGTTACAAATCACAAACCGAAAGTCATCAACAGCAATGTTAAGTTATAAACCGAACACAATCTGCGGAAGTAGCTTTCATGTTAGAAGTGATTAGTTGCCGTACAGAGTGCACTCTGTTTACACCAACGTAAATTGTCCAACGCGTTGGTTCAATGCTAACATAACAATGCCGCCATTTTTACTCCCACATTTGCCTTGTATAACTGAAAAAAGCATAGATAATGATTCTTGAGAGAATTTAAAATTGTTTTTCAGTAAAATAAAACATTTTTTGATACACTTTACAACTTTGGACATCAATGACTTAACTATTTAAAAGTTTGTTAAGTTTTACGAATGAAACTATTTAATTTTTCACTAATTTTAAACATTTTGTGGCGTATCGTAATGTGGGCATGTAGGCTATTCAAAGCCAAATTACAGTTTAAATGTATTTGCAAATGAGGTTAATTTTTTTTCTTCAGTTATACCTATACACAAAAAGTCACTAATTTCAAAATTTGAGACTATACGCTTTTCGGAGGCGTGATTAATTTTCCGATTGAATTTAACGTGACGGCTGGGCGAAAAAGAGCCAGGGGAGGGGACTAAACGACGGATTGCTACACAAAACTGACTAAGATTTGTCGATGCAGAAAAAAAATTATACAGCCTAATTAGCAGGAATGCAATGATTTGCCTTGTTTTTGTCGCTTAGTACTTAGTTAGGTTTTCTTTTCAACGAAACCGTGCGCGCGATGATACATGCTAGCATCCTACCCCTGGATAGCTACGAGGTGCATTCAATAAGTTTCCAGACTTTTTTTGTACAGGCATTTATAATTGCCGTAAACTCGAGATATTTCAGTATGTTGTTACTATACTCCTTATGAGATGATTGACCAATTTTTTCTTGTTTAGGTGCAAATTTATAGCTACAGTAGGAATTAGAGTACACCTTACTAAATCCTGATTGTCACAGCTGGTGAATTTCAAAAATGCAATCTGGGCGTGAAGACACATTAGAAGAACGATATGCGATCAAGTTCTGTTTTAAACTTGGAAAAACTGCCACGGAAACGTATGGTATGCTTCAGACTGCTTATGTACCATCTTGCATGAATCGATCATCAGTTTTTCAGTGGCACAAGAGATTCAAGGAAGGCAGGGAGTCCGTGAGGGATGATGAGAGATGTGGGAGGAGTAGGGAAGTCGGAACATCAGAGATGATTGGCCAAATAAACGATTTCATGAATAGGGACCGTCGTGTTTCTATAGAGACACTAAGCCCACAGTTTAATGTCAGTGTGGGAGCTGTACACATAATCATTCGTGAGGAACTGAAGATGCGGAAGATTTGCGCGAAGTTCGTCCCAAGAGTGCTCCGGGAAGATCAGAGAGAAAGACGTTGCAATGACAGCAAGGAGATGGTCGAGCTCATTAATTCAGATCCCCAAGTTCTTGATGCCCTGGTAACCTGCGATGAAAGCTGGATCTATTGTTATGACCCAGAGACCAAGAGACAGAGTTCCCAGTGGAAGCATGCTGGATCTCCCAGACCCAAGAAGGCCAGACAGAGCAAGTCCACCCAGAAACTCATGATGATCCCTTTTTTTGACAGCATGGGCATAATCTACATTCACTGGGTTCCCACTGGAATCACAGTCAACAAGGAGTACTATATTGAAGTTTTAAGGGAGTTCAGGAAGAGATTCCGTCGAAAGAGGCCAGAACTCTTCGAATCAGGTCAGTGGCATTTCCATCAGGACAATGCCCCAGTCCACAACTTCATCCTCGTCACAGACTATTTGACCCAGATGGGCATCAAGACGGTTCCCCATCCTCCCTACAGCCCGGACCTTGCTCCCTGCGACTTTTGGCTATTCCCAAAGCTCAAGGAAAACCTCAGAGGCAATCGTTATTCCACAATTGAGGACATGAAAGAGGCTGTGACGAGGGTTCTAAACACGCTCACACAAGAAGACTTCCTGGGGGCTTTCCAGAAGTTGTTGGAACGGTACAACAAGTGCATTGATGTCGGAGGAGAATACTTTGAAGGGGACTAGAGTTTTTTGTGTGTACGGTTAATAAAAGTGTCCATACCAAAAAAGTCTGGAAACTTATTGAATGCACCTCGTACTTTCACTACCGTGCCGAGGATAAAGGTGGGGCAGCCACGGCTTTGCAATTAGGTCGAAAGATAAAAATTTTTTTTTAAAGATGAACTTGAGGTTGGACTTCTTTTTAAGGTAGCCTAGGTTAAAATCCAAGAAAGCATTATGCCGTGCCCTTCTAAACAGGCTAGTAGTTATTTTAAGTTGTGGCAGCACTGAAAACCATTTAATCATGTGAATTCTCCAGCATTAATGTTACATCACGCCTAGCAGTTGCAAAAGCAGAAGGCCTGCTGCAAGAGTGGTTCCAGAACTCCATCAAATTTCCCCAACAGCCTTTACCGAAGTTATCCATTTGCATCTGCTACACGACCGCCCATGCATTGACGTAACAAACAAAACATAAATGCAGCACGATAAGCTAAACATGGAAAATAAAGAATTGAGCTGGTCAAACGAGCTTTTAGACTTGGAGACTTTGTCGCGGACTCGACGAAGAAATGTTGAGTGACACTTAAGCCAACAGCTTTCAAACTAGCGCCAGGCACTTCCGATCAACGATGAACTGCGGTCTGTGAAGTGCAAATTTGCTCAAAGTGTCATACTTTCTTCAACTCGAAATTAATTTAATTGCAAAAACATTTTCCTTAATAACATCAAATCTTATCAAAATAACTTACAAATAAGGTTGCCACATATTCTTAAATATTTACAGAAACAATACTTTGGCAATTGCTAAAATTCGACTTTTTAAGTTTATTTTATTGAAATACGAGCTGCTGTTTTGCTAGCAAACTGCTTTAAATTACAATTTTTTGTTGTCAGCTCTTTTGCGTGAATATTGAGACGCAATCGCACATACCGCTCCACAATAGCAGCAACAAGAAAATGGCAGCGAGGAAAATCTCCATCAACGCATTCCAGCTGACTTAAAATGATTTCTGCGGGTGAGGTAAAGCGAATTGCTCTCTTAATGCTGCTCCTAACGATGACCTCACACTTTTGTACTACATGTAACACATTTTTACTCGGGTGGCATAAATAGTTAGTTGTGTTGGGGTAACTTTGCATATCACTTCGGTAACATTTAAACTTAGTCAAGAGAGCAATATCGTCAGAGATTTGACCAAGATTTTTCACAGAATAATAACTCGAGCAACTATCACAATTCACTTTACTTAATTCCTTATACACAGCCCATCCAGCAATGTAATAAAAGCCATTGGACTCGCAGATATCTAATGATGATAACGTGGTGACACTTAACACATCCAACGCTGTTTGATCAAGTGCATCTTGGTTGATGTTGACGTCATACTTTTCTTTGTTAGCTTTGATGAAACTAACGAGATGTGGAGTTTCATCGATGTCGTAATTGGAAGTAGTTGGAATGGTCATGTATTGTGCCACACATATTAAACGCAATGCAAAACGAAATTGTACTGGCTTTGGATGTGTTACTCCTTTAGCCTTTATTTGAGAGAAAATATTTTCCAAAGCGTCCTGCGAAAATCTTCACTACAATTATTTAGTGACGTTGGTGTACACCGGACTACACCCAGATGCCTGCCGTTGCGCTACAAACCCATCTTTTTCGCCATTACAACTGGTCAATGGCTGAAGCCTTGTGGGCACTAAAGACAATGATACCATTTGAAAATAAAAATATAAAGTAAAAACTAGGTCAAGGGTTTTACACAGTTGCCAGTGATGAAAAAATAAAATAAATTTTCAAACAGAAAATTCATTGCAACACTTGCCATAAAAAAAAGGCTAGACATGCTAGATTTAAAAAAAAGGTCTAGAGGCTAGATTGAAAAAAAGCTAAACGAACAAAAAAGGCTGAATTGGCAACACTGTGAGCAGATCCCTAAATTTTGGGACCGAATCTACTCTTGATCTGCATGTCATTTTTTGATAAGAATTCGGATCTAGGAGTTGTCGAAACAAGATCCGGTTTAAAATTCTGTTTAGAACCTTTGCATGCGTAAGTATTTTAATTATGCTACAAAATCGAACGTTTCTAATAGTTATCAGAAATTCGAAATGTGACAGACTCCGGTTGAAACTTAGGTTCGAAAGAATTTTAAGATCTGGATCCACTCCCATTTCTTCAAAAAAGAAAAAAAACTGCGAAAATTCCGGATGTTGGAATCCAGATCCTGCTCATTACCAATAAGAATGGATATGATTTTTGGATTTATGATAAAACGCGGACGGCACCACCATAGTTTCCTTAGAAACCTATCGCGGAACACAATGGAATCGCGGGACAATAAACTCCTGAAACGTTAAAAACACAGTTGAGTCCAAAAGCGAGTACTTGAATCACAAATCCAAGAGTGAGGCCGAGTTTATTAACACATATTGAAAGTGACAAGCTCGAGCCACGCCAAAGTAGTCAAGAACATATTATTTGTTTCTGCCTACAACTGCATTGTAATCTAATCGGGTTATAATCATTTACTGGTAGCTGAGCCAAACAAAAAGCTGATGATCGGCACAAAGCTTCTTATATTTACAATGACTGAGATAAAATTAAACTTGTTGTATATATGTCACCAGCCACCATTAGTGCTCAAGAAGATCTTTTGTAAGTTTTACTGATTCAATGAGGTAGTTGTTGAATCGTTCAAGAGGACCTTTGATCTAAACTTAAAGACTAACAATGCTTACTCGATTATTTCAAAAACTACCTATGGAAGAGGATATTACAGTGAATAGGTTGACATGAATCAGATCGATTGAAATACAAAACCACGGTTGAAGATTGTACCAAACCATTCAAATTCACTTGCCAACTGACAATGCTGCAACAAAAATATTCATTAACTAATAGCTAATAAAGAGGACAGCGAACCTTTAATACATTGGTCTGGTTTAGGATCAGGTTTAGCCAAAATTATTTTTCTTGATACAGTTCCTCTACAGATTCACTACTACATAAAAAATTGTGGTTTAGTTTCGGTCCAGCTAAGGTTTACTAAACATTAATGACTCCAGTTCAGTATGGATTCACATAAAATGACTAATTAGAACTCAACATTGTATCAATTTTTGAGCCGTTTTCTGCAGTATAAACTTATCTACAATCTTTGTGCGTCAAACATATCACTTTTTGTTGTTGATTACCCGACCCCTTCCGAGGGATGGGGGCATGGCGGAAGACCATGGAGCCCCAGAAGCCGGGCATCTCCCCAGGGCCTGCACCAGAGGTCGTAGGGAGACAGAGAGTCGCCAAAGAGTGAGCGGCGACCAGAGTCCGTAGCTGGACAGTGCAGAATGAGATGAAAGGTGTCTTGGGACGAGTGCCCACAAGCGCTGCAGAAAGATCTCAATACTGCCGATCCTAGAGAGATAAGAACCTATCACAAGGTTGTGTCCGTTGCAGCGAAGACGAGAGAGAACACAGCGAGCATGACGAGGGAGCACAAATTTCTCGGTGGAAATTGAGGGGACATGTGTGTCGAAGAATTTAGATGAGACAGTACGCCTCCAGCAGTGGTGGATATTCAAAATTGGGGGCCTGAGGCAAAATTCTAATAAGGGGCCCGGAAAAAGTGATGTAGCTATAAATAATTGCGATCAAACAATGATACCTTCTACAACGCTACAAGGTGGGGTATAAATTGTTGCAAAAAATTGATGCAGATACATTAGGATATATTCATAATCAAAACCATTTGTTAGAGATGTTGAAACGATTTTTAGCAGTGTCTAGGTTACCGCATTTCACACAGTTAATCACCCTGTAGCTGTCATTGTTACATCACACCTAAGCCAGTATATAACCGCCTCGCCGCCACGTTTTGTTATCTTTTATCGCTACGTGACTCTCGTATGAGCTTGTTGCTACAGAGTATGAGAACTATCGTCCAGCAATAAAACCAGACAGCGGACCACGTGGTGAGGATTAACAGCATGCAGCCCCATAGAAGCGCTACATTGGTGACCCCGACGTGATCATTGAGTCGCTGAGCCCAAACCTCAAGATTGCCTTCCAAATGAAGTCTTGACGGAAATCTCATTCACTTCGGCCGGCAAGCTTATCTCTCTCTCATCGATGGCGGGGAAGGCATGTTGCAGCCACTGCAACTTCGATGCATACATGCGCAGCTATCGCGGCAATGAAATCTAGCTACTAAGTGTCGTATGAGCACGAAGATGTTACAAACCACAAACCGAAAGTTACCAACAACAATGTTAATATATAAACCAAACGGAATCTGTGCAAGTAGCTATCATGATAGAAGTGACTAGTCGCCGTATGGAGTGCACTCTTTTGATGCCGGACTACAGCCAGATGCCTGCCGTGGCGCTACAACCCTTTTAAAAAATTGGAGTAATTTGCTATCGAAAGCATTACCATAACAGCACAATTGTAGGGAATAATTAAATGATTTGCTGGAACACAAGTGCCTTTAAACTTGATGTGACTTAATTGTCATGAAACACATCGTAAAACAGAATTGTGCAGAATATTCAGATGTTATGCAGCAACTTAGGCCATTTGTTTTGTCAAAACATCTGAAACCACATAGGTCTATTGTGCAGTGATTATATGGAGTATAACTTCACAAACAAATACGCCAATCAACGCATCAAAAACTAACAATTTTTACAATGCCACAGCCTACTGTGAGATAAGAACTGACAATATGCTTAGCTAGTGTACGGCTGGACAAAGCTTAAACTTGCTAAAAATATGAGTCTTCACGTGCATATAAACGTTATGCTTGCAAAAAGCCATTGAATTTAATCGTAAAGCGATGAGATAGAAGTTATCTAAAATTTTAAATGCTGGCGGTGGTTAATTGCATTAGGTCTATTAAAAAAAACCCAGGAAGGTAAGTTACAATGGTTGTTGCCTTGTTTTTGCTGAGCACAGGTCAGCAACCAATTCACCAATAACAATATCCTCGACATTATAATCTTTGAACTCACTGACACTTGATTACATAGGGCTGCTGGTATCATTTTCTGTTTCATCAATACAAATAACTTGGATCCTTGAAAATGCACTTTTTATCTTTCAGTTCTGTAGTAGTAATAGGAGTAGGGCTGTTTATTACAATAAATCTATCCATTACACTTTTGCATCATCATTGATCCTACTTTCTTTCTTTCGCCTTCGTTTTGATGCAATACTTTCATACTCTCTACTCAAACTATGTACCGTACTAAAACTGTCTGGTATGAGGTAAAGTATACAGCAAATCAAGGACTACTATCTTAATTGAACTCAGAGACGTAGCAGCCGCCCCCCAAACCCCCCAATTGGGGGGGCCCAGGCCAACTTTGGGGGCCCAAGTTAGTCTGAAATTGCTTTTTGGCTACGTGACTATTTTCAGTTCAGCAGACTTCTTTACAACCGATTTAAACTGTAGGAAGAAATTGGCTTGTGACATCATAAGTGAATGCTACGTCATTTTATCTCGCAGAATCTAGAATATTTCGATTGATTTTCTGGTAGAATCTTGAATATTCGATTGACGTAACAATGCCGTTGTTACGCAACAATCATAGAATGGTCTGGAATTCTGTTTGGCTATAAATACCGGGACAATATATATATACACTGCAGAGTGCAGATAAAGTATTTTATTGACATTGTATAGAATGAAACGTTCAAAAAGTGGTGCTCAAAAGAGAAAAGAAGCAGCCACTGCTCGAGATGCTGTAGCGAAATTGCCCAAGATGACAGATTTTTTCAAGATTACTGAGCAGAGTAGACCTGGCACTAGTACCGAGAGGGATGAAGAAAACTATAGTGTACAAGAAAAAGAAGACTATGACGATCAGCATCAAAGTGATTGTGAATTTCCAGAAAATGTAAGTTGTGATTTACCTGCCAATACGCAACCTTCAATATCAAAAATAACTGAATCTCAATTTACCCCTATCCCTGATGACCCATGTAAATGGCCTGAAAGTATTTCTGATGCTCAACGATGTGATATAGCAAAGCGTGGACCACATCAACTAATAATGAATTTTCATATAATAACACAACTCCAAGGCGACGTTTTTCCTCCAACCATTATAAACGTGTGTTACCTAATGGTGAAAGTGTTTCACGGTCGTGGCTAGTTTATTCTGGGGAATCAGATCAAGTTTTTTGCTTTTGTTCTAAGCTATTTGGAAAAACACTAAGCCCCTTTTGTAGTGGTATAAATACATGGGAGGATTTTTCGAAAAAACTGAAAGACCATGAAAACGGCATTTCCCACCAAGAATGCTGCAGTCAATGGATGTTGCTAGCTGAAGGGATAAGAAATTGATCCACTATCGACAAACGCGAGATGAATATTTTTTTCAATGAAAGACGTTTTTGGAGAAATGTTTTAGAGAGACTTATCGACATTGCCTTGTTTCTATCGGAAAGGAATCTTGCTTTTAGAGGATCTGAAGAAGTCTTAGGCTCTCCTCACAATGGAAATTTTCTGGGTATATTTGAGCTTTTGGCAAGAAGAGATCCGATCCTAAAAGAGCTTCAAGACAGAATCAAGAATAAAAACACTAAAGATCACTATTTGAGTCCTACCATACAAAATGAACTAATTGAATTGCTAGCGACAGAAGTTGAAAAAGAAAATTTACAGCAATTGAAATTGGCAAAATATTTTTCTATAATTTTGGACTGCACTCCAGATATGTGACATCATGAACAAATGTCTGTCATTCTCCGTTATGTACTATGTAATGAAGAAGCTGCTGTTGTTAAAGAAACATTTTTTGGCTACTTGAGAATAAGTGACAGTACTGGGAAAGGCTTGTTGGACGCTTTCTTAGAAAAAGCGACCGAACTGCAACTCGAATTGTCTGATTGTCGAGGTCAGTCATATGATAATGGTGCTAACATGAAAGGAAAACATTCTGGGGTCCAAGCAAGAATGCTAGACATCAATCCCAAAGCTGTTTACGTGCCCTGTGCAAACCATACCCTTAACTTAATTGTTGTTGACAGTGCTAATTGATCGACGGAAGCATTGACATTTTTTGGAGTACTTACAAGGTTGTATGTGCTGTTTTCTTCCTCTGCTCAGCGTTGGGAAATTTTGAAGAAACATGTGGAGCTGTCCATAAAGTCACAATCTGATACTCGTTGGGAAAACAGAATTAAATGCATCAAACCTCTTCGATACAATTTAAAAGAGGTGTTGCTGGCACTGAAAGACTTGGAAGCCATTTCCATAGAAAGAAAAGATGGAAGAGCTGCCTCAGAAACAAAATCGTTGATAGCTCATTTATCAAAATGGAGTTTTCTTTTGTCGGTGTTTATTTGGTATGATATTCTATTCCAAGTCAATAAAGCAAGCAAGATTCTTCAATCGTATGGAGTCTCCCTTCATACAATGGAAACGGAAATCCAGGCAACTGAAAAGTTTTTGCAAAACTATCGCACAACGGGTTATGACAGTGCCGCAACATCTGCTGTTGAAATAGCACAGGAATTGGATATTGATCCTTCTTTTCCTCCGTCAAGAAGTGGAAAGAAAAGAAGATTGTTTGATTACCAAGGTGAAGAGGAACAACGAGCTACTCCTGAACTGAAATTTAAAAGCAACTTTTTCTATCCATTAGTAGACCAGGCTATTATGTCAATAAAGGAGCGCTTTAATTTGTTACGTGAGGTTTCTTCCGCCTTTTCGTTTTTGTACACACGAGACAAACTTTTGCTTGTGCAACAAGAAAATGCTCTTCTTACTTGCTGTAAAGAGTTCCAAAAAAAGTTCGGTGACATTGATTCTGATGAAATGAGCGCTGAGCTACAGCGGTTTGTTTTAATTTTACAAAAAAAACGCAATCTCAATACGGCTCAAGACTCTCTGAACGATCTTCTAAAGACTCATTTATTTGAATTGTATCCGAATGTGTACATCGCACTTCGAATCTTATTAACTTGCCCCGTGACTGTTGCCAGCGCTGAAAGAAGCTTCAGCAAATTGAAACTGATCAAAACTTTTAATAGAACGTCTATGACAGACAGTAGACTATCTTCATTAGCCATGTTGTCAATCGAAAATGACTGCGCCCGATCTCTTGATTATGACAATGTCATAACAGCATTTGCGAACAAAAAGGTTCGCTCCAGACTATTTAAATGATACTGTGTTTTTATAAGTTTTTCATGTTTTTCAGTGTCATTGCTTTCGTTTGGCAGTGTCTGCATAAATGTCCTACTGAACTCTGGCATCGGTGCCGAATTTTTTATGACTTGCACCTTCGGTATCGGCATGCTTTATTCTGACATTAGCCTGTTTACTTATGTACAAATTGTGGTGTATTTTCTTAATGCAGCTTTTCAATTTTACACCTCTAAAGTGATATGACCTGTGCGCAGGGGCTCTTGCGCTTACTTTGGGGGGGGGGCCCGAAGTTGGAGTGCTACGGGACTGATTGAACTGATAATTTACAAATGAATCTGAATAAACAAACCTTTTTGATAAATATGATTGTAGTAGACTTCATGTTTGGATGAGTCACCAGACAAGTAAAGCGTTAAAGCCACTAAAATCTTTTATTGTTTTACTATCATAACCAAAGATAGTGGCATATACCAATTATGAATAATGACTTGACTAATTCTCTTTTTACAAATTTCCCTAAAAAGCTAAATATAAGAATGTAGCAAATCTGCCCTTGAATCATTGGCTTGAGCAGAACACAGCAAGTACAAAGATGCCAAATAACTAAAACTTAATGTTTTTAAATCTTGCCAAAACTTTTTATGCTTGCATATCTCTAAAACTATTTTGCACCACAAATGCAACTGACCGATTATTCTTTCAAAGCAAACTTATTTCCGCTTTCACCAGTATCTCACTAACATCAACAAACTGCTCATATAAAGATAAATAAATTAATTCACGTTTTGATACAACTGAAAACTGGCCCGATTTCATAGATAAATATCACAGTTCATAGGAAAAATCTGGTCTGCTCAAACAGCTAAAAATATAAGTTGTTCTGATCACATCGGTAAAATGAGGTTGCACCCTAAAAAATATGTTAAACCCACACTGTCACAACAGTTTCGGTCAAAAGAACTCGAAAGCCTTCAGCCCAAAACAGTAATAGAAAAAACAAATTTTAGTTTTGGGTTATTATTTAGGCAGTGGCTATTTTCCCATCAATGATATTTTACCTCTGCAGTCTATTTTCCGTTGAATGTTTGTGATTGGTCAATTTCAGTGACATATTAAAAACGTGACTTTTAGTCATTTGTGATTGGTCAATCTCTATAATGTATTAAAATTGACAAAAAAAGTAATTTGACAAAAATTGAGCTTTTAGCTTACACTCCCACTTATATCCAAAAACTGCCAACCCCTCTTTAATGTATACTGCCTCTGTTTAAGTACCCTGCCTGCAAAGATGCAAACTTCTAACCATTTTATTCATAGTTAGTATCACTATCTAAACAATACTATGAGCACTGCAGCAAATAAGCCAATGTTAAAGACACACAAATGTTGAACGGCAAAATAGACTGCAAGGGTAAAATGCGGTCAAAGGCAAAATAGCTACTTTTAGCTAGCCCTTCCACAGTTGTTAAGACCATGGACCCATTTCAAAATGTCACAAAATAACCTAAAACTACACATGCCATTTTTAAAGGGGGGCCCCTCGACAACTCCAAAAAGGGGGCCCGAGGCTGCTGCCTCATTTGCCTCACCCAATATCCACCACTGGCCTCCAGTCCGAGAAAAGACAAAAGTGGATACGAGAGATAAGAGGAGAGAGACTACAAGGGATTGCGGAGGGCGTAAGTAGCGCTCCCCGTCTGGCTAGCTCATCAACCACATGGTTCCCCGGGAGAAACGAGTGTCCGGGGACCCATTGTAGCCTGATAGAACAGGAGGAGAAAAGACAGTTCCTGCCAGATCTGCCACAGAGTTTGAAATACGAGGAAAAATGGAGGAGAGAACAGGGTGTCGAGAACAGTACGAGAGTCAGATAGTAGAAGAAGAGAGGAGAAGTGGCAGGCTTGTTGGTGCTGCCGAGACCAACAAAGAGCGTGCAGAATGGTGCAGACTTTATCGGAAATACTGGAACAAACTGGGCCTGCCGAAAAGGAAAGAGTGGCATCAGTGCCACAGAGAGAGCAGTTGGCAAGAACGCCGGAGCCGCCCTTGCCAAAAGAAAAAGAAACAGAGCCGTCTGTCCAGAGTACCAGATCATGAGATGGGAGAGAGTCAAGGTGGGCGAGAGCCGCACTTTGGCGAGAGAGAGGAGGATCAGAGCGAGATCATGGAGAGCTAAGGGTGGACTCCACAGTGGACAAACGGAGATTCCAGGGAGGAAAGGGAGGGCAAGCAAGGAGAGCCTCCCTAGGAAAAGTAGAAGGAAGCATGAGCGGGTGAGTGGACGCAAAAGCTCTCCAGGACGATCTGCAGAGCCTTGGTTTCACTTCAAGTCTGTTTAAACCTGAAATAGGAAAAGAGGTTGGGAGACGAAGAGTCCGCTCATTAGATGACAAAACGAAATGAGTCAGTGTGACTCATAGGAGAGGAAGAGAATCCTCAGAGAGGAGAAATGGGATAGGGCAGGACGAGAGGCAGCCGGTGATGGCGTGCGTAGCTTCCCCGTGAAGACGTTCCAATTTGATGATTTTGGTAACGCTTAGAAAAGGAAACCATCCGGGTGAAACATATAAGTGAGAAGGAGCCAAATAAAAGCTTTATACAAAACAGAGAAAAAAGGCCTCCTTAGAAGGGTCCATGAGGAAGCAGAGATACAGCGTAAATCTTTGAGATGGGCGAAGAACTTGGCCTTCAGCAAAAATACATGTTTAGAAGCGGAAAGAGTGCGGTCGAAGGTGATCCCCCAAAAAGTTGGAGTGGGATTGAAACGGAGGCGGGAGCCGAGTAAGAGGAGGTTGGGCTGCAGGTTAGCTTGGTTGGGATCCACTCAGAAAAAGAAGGCCTCACATTTTCTCGGATTGAGAGGAAGACACCAGTACTCACACCAGCGCTCCAATCGAAACAGAGCTCCTTGTGTGGCCTCCACCACAGTGGGGACCGAGGGTGAGGACGACCAAATGGCCAGGTCGTCAGCGTAAAGAGAGCAGCTGACGGAAGAAGGTGGAGAAGCCGGAAGATCATTATTGAAGAGAGAGAAAAGTACAGGGCCAAGAACGGATCCGTGCGGAACACCTCGACAGACTCGAAAAGAACAACTTTTGTGATTTTGAAAGACCACAGAAGCGCGCCTGCCAGAAAGGAATGATTGAGTCCAACGAGCAAAGTGAGGAGGGAGGCCAGCCGAAATGAGTTTGAGGTAAAGGGCGGGATGCCAGGCAGAGTCAAAAGCTTTAGAAAAATCAATAGTAGAAAGAAGCGTCCGAGAGCCCGGCCTGGGTTTGTTAAACCCATTCAAAATGGACTGAGAAAGGTACAGAATTTGATCTAGTGGGACTGTTCAGGGCGGAAACCGGCCTGGCGGGGAGAGTGAATGGAATTAGATTCCAGAAAGAAGAGTAGACGAGATAGAATGATGCGTTCAAACAGCTTTGATGCGCAGGAGGTGAGAGAGATAGGCCGGAAGGAAGCAGGAGAGTCGAGAGGTTTTCCCATCATGTGGATGGGAATAATAAAAGATCTCTTCCAGATGGAAGGAAAGGAATGCAAAGTCCGGGAGAAATTGAAAATGTGAAGAAGAAAATCCATGCCAGAGCAAGGAAGATGGTTTAGCATGGAATAAGAAACTTTGTCTGGGCCTGTGGCAGTGGAGGGAGAGAGGTTGGAGGCAGCCGCAAGAAGTTCAGTGGGGGAGAAAGGAGAGCACAAGGACGAGTGAGACTCTGCAGGGCACGTAGCACGGCGGAGCTCAGAGAGGTAGCCTCTGGCTCTGCTACGCAGGACCTTTGGCTGAGAAACGGAAAAGTGAGACCTCAGGTAAGCGGCATAAACCGAAGCCGATTCCCTGGTAGAGGAATAGTTGGGGAAATTAGAAGAGGGGGAAGACGAGAAAGGAGAGCCAGCAATAGAGAGGAGAAGAGAGTATACAGATTTTGGGTTTGATTTGGATGAAAGAGAAGAGCAAGTCGTCTGCCATGCCTCAGTTTTGGCCTTGGCAATGACTGACGAGGCGCGTCGAGAAGCGGAGATGTAAGCCTGGCGATCTTCAACACGTCTGTGAGCTGCAGCGAAAGCCTTGCGTCTTTCACTAACCGCACTTTCCACCTCAGCAGACCCCCAGGCTTTAGGATGGCGTTTGATGTGACCGAAAGGAATGGAAGATTTGGCCGCATTCAGTGCCAGAGAGGTAAAGAGAGCAGCAGTAGAGGAAAAAGACTAATATTCCTCTGCAGAAGAACAGTGGGAGTCAAAGTCATCCCAGCGAGTATTCTAAAAGTTGAAGGAAGGGGTGCGCTCGTTGGGAGAAAGACCGGAGAGAGAGGGACGGATAGAAGAATTGGTAGGTGATTAGAATCCAGGTCCTGAAGCACCTCCCAGGAGCAAGAAAAGGCAAGAGAGGAGGGAGCAATGGAAATGTCAGGAGAGGAGCGACTGCCAAAGAAGCGATGTAGAAGGGTGGGTGTGTTAGAGTTATTGTGTCTGTATTTATACTAGGGTTGCCGTTGTCAAGATTTTCCAAGACATGTCGGAGAATTTAGTTTTACAATCTGCGTCAGAGAAAAATGCCAAAGAGTGCATGAAGATCAGAAATTTTAGTGTTTACTCACCACAAGTGGCCAGCCAAATCCGATCCGTTTGTTTGAACGGATTCCGTTATAGTTTACCGCGAGTAGCACGATTGGTGACAGCGAGACAGGTGATTATATTTTTTTTGGAAAATTCTTCTATTTGTGGTAACACAGTATGAGCTTCAACATTACCAACCGTTATTTCAGAGCAATATTTAGCTCAAAATATATGTTAATAATCAAGTGAATTAACAACAACTTTGGGTGCAGTCGTAACAAAAGTGACAAATTTAAACTTGCAAGCAAGAGGTAAAAATTTTTTACCAAAAGTTGCAACTCTAGCAAGCCTGCTGCCAGTTCTTAAAAGTGTGAATATGACCAAAAGTGTCCGGAATTTTGCCTCATCAGATGTGGTAACCCTAATTTATACACAAATTTTACCATAAACTCAGTTGGCCGAAAAAATAAAAAAAAACAAATTCTTTTGGCCTATTGAAAATTCGACTGGTTTGATGTCTGTTAAAAGTGAGATGATAATCCATTGCCTTGCCATGTAACAAATCCAAAATTTACAGGTAACTTTTCTTTTAACTCTTTTGCTCCCGCGTTTGCTGTATTCTTCTTGTTTCTCAAGAAATGGAAGGGGTGTAAAAAACTTCTGTTAAATTGTTAGTGACCACATATTCTATTTAAACTTGATATTTTTGAATCTTGAAGAAATTCCCTTTTCAAAAATGCTAAATGTTGGAAACTTAGATTTTTAAGTACGTTTTAGCTGATGTACCTTGAAAGGTTATTTCCTTAGCCTTACTTAGCGACCATTTCTAAAAAAATTGGTAGAAAATAAAATCTGTAGTGATCTTTGAGGTGAGGTACTTTAACTTCGAAGACTTTTTAATTTTTCTTCCGACTCTTTGGCACAAATTGAGAAGCGCGACATCGCATCCAAAAATGGCATGTATACAGTTCTTTTTGAAACCTCGCAAGGTTTCTTTTGATATGTCATTCCTCCTCAGCATGAAAATCCAACTATTGATTATTATAATAGTCTCAATCATTTGGAAGTAAAAGCTTTTCAACATTCTATTACTTCTCGTTTCTTTTTTCATGATATAAAACGCAAGATTAAAGACAGTGTGAGGGCGTGTATATCCTGTCAACGCAAAAAAATTTATCGTCATGTGGTTTCAACTTTCACATCTGCCAAAATGCCTGACGCAAGACTTGACGTGAGATATTTCGCGCAGATTTTCCTGAATGTCCATTTCTTGAAGGTCAGGGTTTCTCATATCTGCTAATGTTCATTGACAGATTTTCGCGTTTTGTCACTGCCTGTCCTCTACGTAATCTTAAAACTGAAGCAGTTATTTTGGGTATTATTTCATTTGTCAGCGTGTTTGGTGAAATGCGCGTATCATAAGCAGATAGTAGTGTTCAATCCACCTATCGCTTATTTCAAATCTTTGCCATATTCTTTGGTTGTGATCTTTGCACACGCAGTACTAGATATCCTGAGAGAACGGCTTGGTCGAACGAGCAATCAAAAACATTAAATTTGCTCTTGCTGCCAATTTGGATCGCTACCAATGGCCTTTCCATCTTGCAACAATCATTTTATCATTAAACACTATGTACCGAACTGAGCTCGGTTGTTCTTCAGTTGATTTTATATTTTTTCAAGGTCTGCGTTTGCTAGGCAATTTGTTCATTACAACTCCGCCTTCACAATCACCTTTAGCACAGAATATCATCTTTCAAATAAAGAAATTTGCTCCCTCTCTTAAACCCACTCTCAGTCAGGTACATCAAACTCGTCTCGTATATCTTCCTTCAGAGCTCAAAATGTGCACACAAGTTTTTGTCAGAATTGATCCTATTAAACCAAATTTAGTGCCTGCTTAGAGTGGACCATATCAAGTAGTATCAAGGACCGAGAAAACGTTTAACATTTTGCAAAACGACAAGGTTCAGTCCGTTGTAACATTAAACCATGTTACATATTGCATCATCCTTCTGATATTCACGCAGATCCCCCGTTTTTACATTTTTATGCCTTGTAAAGGATCCCAGCCCATCAACCCCTTCGCTATGCTGCCATTCGGAAGACCCCTTACTCCTTTCTGATTCTGTACCTTCACTACAAGAACACACTGACTCCAACAATGTACTATCACAAAACTTGTTTAGTTGCGAAACTTCTCTACTCCTTACTTCTCTTTCCACATCACACCTACCCCAACAACGCTCTCCATAGCGTTCTCGGCCCCGTCACAAACCGTCTAGATTTGATGATTTATGTTTGAAATGTATGGCACTTGTTTTATGTACTTATTCTTCATCATTTTCTTATTTCTGTTCAGTAAACCATTGTTTGACTTTCATGTTGGCTGATCCTGGTTAATATAAACTTGCTAGTATTTCTTGCTCTTTGCATAAGTTGCTATTATGTGACAGTCAATATTCCGTTATGCCCTGTTTTGTCGTCGTATCTCAATCTTCTATTTCATTATGCATGTACTTTCATATATCTTTGGTCCACATTACATACTTCTCAGTCGGTTTTGCTCAATTTTCGTTTGTCTCTGATACCGTCATGGCAAGCACAGTTTTTTCACAACGCAGTACATTTCACGGCTCATTAACTGTATAGGAAGCACTGCTTTCTATAAAGTAAGGCATACTGCTTTTTCTGAAATGGGGGCGATACTCCACAATGTTTCATATACTACATCACTCACTCACCTCTACACACATTTTTTCCAGATCGCCGGCACAGATGTATGATCTATTTCTTCAGCTATCATACGTTTTCTTTTCGTCTTTCTCTTATCTCACTTTGTCGCATGCTTATACCGTTCCCTCAATATACTACAATAAATCTCATTGAATTTTAATTATTTATGGTCAGCATTTGTAAGCATAACGTTTCAGTAACCAATTATAATAAAAAGTGTTTGTACATAGGCTACTGCAGTGGTTGTACACTACTATTTTTGCTGTGCTGATTTGTGGCTGCTTTGAAACATGGACAATGGCATAGGCAGGGGGCTCCTATGAGCGTGCGCCCCTCTCAGGAACAACAAAATCCCTATTTCAGCGATTATTAGCTTAAGGTCATCTTCGAGGCCCCTCAGGAAATTATGAAACATAATTGTTGGCTGCCATAATTAAAACAGAAACGCGAAGTCGGCAAAAATTTTCGCGGTGGACGGTTGATCTCGAAAAAAGGTCATCCCCTTATACTTCGGAAAAATCTTCAAAAACTTCAAAGGATAACACTGAGTTATCACGCATAATTTTGATGATTGCGTTCATCGATCATCGATCTCCAAAAGTAAATATTTCACGCCCCCCTTAAGAAATTTCTGTGTACGCCCCTGTACTTGGATGTACCGATTTCACCTTAAACGTATCTTGTACCATTTTGTTATGTAATTTTAAGTCATATTATAAGCATTGTTTAAAGTTCGACATGTTACAATGTCTAACACGGAGAAATTCCAGATTTGATCACAATGTTACACAATTGTATAGCAATCTTTGTCCCGATTCACTAATATTACTACTCTTTTAATTCTAACTGCCGTTGATATATGCAATCTAAAGTCAGGTGTTATTCGTTTGTTTTGCATTTTTCTTGCTACGTATAATTTCGCGCCATTGAAATTATGGATGGTGGGATTTCACTTATTTTACTCTTTAAATTTGACCTCATTAGCCGGATGTTCTTGGCCACTGCGATCAAATGACACATGTGGAGTGAGTGTGCAGCATTCTCATGCCCCTTTCAAATTATGTAATATCTATTTGCCTAATGATAATGGCAACACCAGAAGTCTTGGAAAAGCGCATGGAAGACTTGTAGATTACATTTTGCTGAGTTAGTATTTGTTCGCTTTGTAGATTTTTAATTTACCTCATAAAAAAGTGAAGTAATCTGACAAATGACTACCAGTACCGATACTCTTATTTAGACCACCTTCAATTAAATGGTATTTGACTGAGAGAAACGACATTAAAAATAAGGTTTTGAAACAACTGGTTGGTGTTGGCAAATGGTGAGTCTTTCCTAATTAATTTCTTGTATTTATTGTGTGGACCTCGATAAAAGTCCCACACCAGTCAGTAATGCAAATGTTAAGAACATCGGTTAAACCGGTGAAACCGTCTTTACTTAATGAGTAGTTTCGAGAACACCAGCAAAAAGTAAAGTTTATTTCGACAAAGCCAATTCTTGCTTCAAAATCACCACTACCGTTTATTACTGAGGAATCGAGTAGAAAAACATCAGGGGCTGTTGCGCATAGCCACTATATTCTCCCAAACTTTTTGAAGTTCGTAGCATCATCGTTTATGTCCTGTTTGAAGGAATGAACTTGCTCACAGTTGAAAAACAATCATTTCACCAGCATTTATTAGTTTGTTTCATCACTTGCATGGAAACATAAATGCATAGCAGTAGAGAGGAGGGGCGCCCAAAGTGATTGTTGTGTACTTTCCGAAATAAGCAGTTAAGTATTTGACATACTACTTACGATGTTTTGTAATTGTATGCCTATTTGTATGATCTAACATCTCTGAGTGCGAGCTTATTGTTAGGCCCTGGCGCAATCGCAGCTAAGCGAAAGTGCTAACCAATCTGAAGTCAAGCACTTACAGTTAAGTTATTGCAATAGGTCAAATTAGATTATGATTTCAGATAAAAGCCATGGACCAGACTTTTGTGGTAAAAATACGAATAATTTATGTGAGTCCTGGAATACTTCACATAAAAAATAGTCAACTAGCTTAACTTTGGTTGTTTGGATTAATATGTGATAAAAGTTAAGATCGGCGAGGCTTCCGATATGACTGTACAAAAGTAGTCCAACTTGCTGTTGCATTACAAGAAACCAGGTTTTTGGACCAATCGCTACGTTAGTACTGTAATGTCTGGGGCGTATCCAGAAATTTCAAAGGGGAGGCGCAATTTAAAACCTAGACAGTTAAAACTTTTTCGGTGGGACAAGCTTTTTTGCTTGTATCAGCTTATGCAGGGCTTCGCCTTCCAACCTGTGCGTTTCGCTACATTTCACCAGTGATGAGATTCAAAATTTTAAGAACAGGTGCTCTTTTGTATCGAACTCACTAACAACAGGTTCCCTCATTTTAGAAAGCCCATTTGCTGCGGTCGTCCAAGGTCTATAACAAAAAACAAGAACGGGTTCGCTGATTATCACGACACTCCAAGAACGGGTTCGCACGAACCCGTGCGAACCCCCTGAATCCCATCACTGCATTTCACCCATTAATACTTTGATTTTCTTTATATTGGTGTATCTAGGCCTTCGGTAGCTTTCTGCGTTTGCTCAGTGCTGCAATTTAACGCTACACTTTATTCATCGCGGACTCCGATTGTCCATATCACAAAAAACGTCAAAACAAAACACACACACACCAGCAATCAATTACACCCACATAGTTTCCTCCCGCTGAAAAAATCAACTGGTGCAACCAGCATTAGCTTAATAAATCGGTACAGTGGCATTTCATGATAACTCCTAACAAACATATGAAAAAGCAATTGAAAGATGTGCTATATGCCTAGAATTTTCGAGGTATTGCGTTGAAGATGAGGGAATGTAGGCAGTAGCCACAGGCCTACTTAACAAGCATTCTGAAAAGAATGCAACGAATCAGGATACAAAGAATCAGGTACTTGCTCCGTCAGCTTTTTTAAAAAATATTAGCATAGTAGGCTGTCGTTTTGCCATAGCACGGCAGCGAGAGCAATCACACAAAACTCTTTTAGGCCCATTCCCTTTTGATACGGTACTAGAGTGGAGTGGTCACTAACATCACTATTCACTTAAAAACAACCTAAAAGCACATTCTTCTTGTGGGAAGGAATTATATTGCTTTACATTACACAAATACGGTACATTAATCTTATTCAAATACTGTTTTATTCACACTTATTCAATTACGAAGAAAATAATGAACTAAACCTGCTAAGATACGCCTACAATTTTGCATTTCGGTGATCTTTCAACACGCTTGTGCTTTTAGTTTAGTCAACTATAGGCTGCTAAAGCAACACTATCTTTAGATTAAAGTTTGTTTGTGAATTATGATGTTAAATGTAACTTGTGTGTGAAACAGGGTAGAGGCGCAGCCAAAATCGCGCGACTCCAATTCCGCCCTTTGCAAAAAATGGTTAACCTAACTGCCTTTAAAAATACATGGTGTCCGAAAAGTTACTGTGCAGTAGAAAATATTTTCAACAATGGCTGTTTTTGTGACGCAATATTTAGGTGCTAATATGAAAACAAGTTAGTCATTAAAACAACAACTAGTCCTTTATTATATATCCAAATCAAAGCGGAAGTTAGAGCTATACGTATATAATTAAAAACACTACACGTCAGGATAAAATAATAAATCCATTACAGCTATTTCGCCAAGCGGCTCATCAGGTGGCAACTGGCTATAACCTTATTACTATCTTTATTTAGTCGAGAACGAAAATATTTTCCGTATGCACTTCGACGCTGATTGTTTTAAATATGCCTTAGCGCTTCTTTTAAAAATTTTGCAGTCCCCTTAAGAGAACATGATCATCACAACTTCGAATACAATAAAGCATGTAAACAACCTGTTTCTTGCGCTTACAACTTGCAAAGAAAAAAATTTTTAGATTTTGTAGGAAACTTATTTCAGTTTGCTACCTCACCAATCTAATACCGATATTCTATGCCTAAATACTGGTCAGATAGCTTGGTAAGCCGGCTATATATCTGATTGCAAGCAGCTAGGCTATAGCTTCTAGCTTAAGCTAACGCCCGGTTATACCGTAGCTTAGGCCCTCTGCATCTTCTAATAAAGTTCCTGTGATAAGTTACATGTTTGAAGTCCTTTTTTGAACAACTAGCTTGAACTATCACCTAATTATTCCATCTAAATGCTGCTGGGTTGTGCGCTAAGTTTTTATATTAACTTCGGTCAATCGGTACCAAGACTGCAAACTTGCAACCGTGACTGGTTTGTTCATTTATTTCTCTCCTAGCCTGCTTGTTTCGTTCTTATGTCCAAGTCATAAATTTGAGTGTACACATAAATCTCACAAAATATTGAAGTCAACCACAAATCGTGAGCTGTGAAAAGTATAAAAGTTTTTCACAAAGTAGTTTATTAAACTTATTCAGCGGGGAGGGGGGGCGGTCCCAGCGGCCACCCCCCCTAGATACGCCCCTGAATGTGTCACTTTTCTTTAACATACAGGCATTTGAATTGAGTGCTTTTGAAATAACGGTAAATCAAAACAACGCGCGATTTGCTGCCTACCGCTTTGCTAGCTCGAATCGCACTATATATTATGACGTCATACAGCGATTTTAAAGCGCGCAGGAAAAATGAAGAAGCATGCTGTAGGACAGGATTTCCCAAAGTGCAAAACGACTTAAATGCGATAAACTGTTAAACGACTCGGAGGATCACGATCTGGAAATTGCTCAGCAAACTCTCGACACACTGTTGCTGGTGAGCCGAAAATTTCTATCAAGCTTGCAATCACCCTTCTTTGCTTCATAGATAGTCTATCGTCCATGGTAAACGGAAGATTATCTTTTTGTAGCCTATTTACTTAAAACATGTCAGTTACACAGAGACGTAGCAGCCGCCCCCCAAACCCCCCAATTGGGGGGGGGGCCAGGCCAACTTTGGGGGCCCAAGTTAGTCTGAAATTGCTTTTTGGCTACGTGACTATTTTCAGTTCAGCAGACTTGTTTACAACCGATTTAAACTGTAGGAAGAAATTGGCTTGTGACATCATAGGTGAATGCAACGTCATTTTATCTCGCAGAATCTAGAATATTTCGATTGATTTTCTGGTAGAATCTTGAATATTCGATTGACGTAACAATGCCGTTGTTACGCAACAATCATAGAATGGTCTGGAATTCTGTTTGGCTATAAATACCGGGACAATATATATACACTGCAGAGTGCAGATAAAGTATTTTATTGACATTGTATAGAATGAAACGTTCAAAAAGTGGTGCTCAAAAGAGAAAAGAAGCAGCCACTGCTCGAGATGCTGTAGCGAAATTGCCCAAGATGACAGATTTTTTCAAGATTACTGAGCAGAGTAGACCTGGCACTAGTACCGAGAGGGATGAAGAAAACTATAGTGTACAAGAAAAAGAAGACTATGACGATCAGCATCAAAGTGATTGTGAATTTCCAGAAAATGTAAGTTGTGATTTACCTGCCAATACGCAACCTTCAATATCAAAAATAACTGAATCTCAATTTACCCCTATCCCTGATGACCCATGTAAATGGCCTGAAAGTATTTCTGATGCTCAACGATATGATATAGTAAAGCGTGGACCACATCAACTAATAATGAATTTTCATATAATAACACAACTCCAAGGCGACGTTTTTCCTCCAACCATTATAAACGTGTGTTACCTAATGGTGAAAGTGTTTCACGGTCGTGGCTAGTTTATTCTGGGGAATCAGATCAAGTTTTTTGCTTTTGTTGTAAGCTATTTGGAAAAACACTAAGCCCCTTTTGTAGTGGTATAAATACATGGGAGGGTTTTTCGAAAAAACTGAAAGACCATGAAAACGGCATTTCCCACCAAGAATGCTGCAGTCAATGGATGTTGCTAGCTGAAGGGATAAGAAATTGATCCACTATCGACAAACGCGAGATGAATATTTTTTTCAATGAAAGACGTTTTTGGAGAAATGTTTTAGAGAGACTTATCGACATTGCCTTGTTTCTATCGGAAAGGAATCTTGCTTTTAGAGGATCTGAAGAAGTCTTAGGATCTCCTCACAATGGAAATTTTCTGGGTATATTTGAGCTTTTGGCAAGAAGAGATCCGATTCTAAAAGAGCTTCAAGACAGAATCAAGAATAAAAACACTAAAGATCACTATTTGAATCCTACCACACAAAATGAACTAATTGAATTGCTAGCGACAGAAGTTGAAAAAGAAAATTTACAGCAATTGAAATTGGCAAAATATTTTTCTATAATTTTGGACTGCACTCCAGATATGTGACATCATGAACAAATGTCTGTCATTCTCCGTTATGTACTATGTAATGAAGAAGCTGCTGTTGTTAAAGAAACATTTTTTGGCTACTTGAGAATAAGTGACAGTACTGGGAAAGGCTTGTTGGACGTTTTCTTAGAAAAAGCGACCGAACTGCAACTCGAATTGTCTGATTGTCGAGGTCAGTCATATGATAATGGTGCTAACATGAAAGGAAAACATTCTGGGGTCCAAGCAAGAATGCTAGACATCAATCCCAAAGCTGTTTACGTGCCCTGTGCAAACCATACCTTTAACTTAGTTGTTGTTGACAGTGCTAATTGATCGACGGAAGCATTGACATTTTTTGGAGTACTTACAAGGTTGTATGTGCTGTTTTCTTCCTCTGCTCAGCGATGGGAAATTTTGAAGAAACATGTGGAGCTGTCCATAAAGTCACAATCTGATACTCGTTGGGAAAGCAGAATTAAATGCATCAAACCTCTTCGATACAATTTAAAAGAGGTGTTGCTGGCACTGAAAGACTTGGAAGCCATTTCCATAGAAAGAAAAGATGGAAGAGCTGCCTCAGAAACAAAATCGTTGATAGCTCATTTATCAAAATGGAGTTTTCTTTTGTCGGTGTTTATTTGGTATGATATCCTATTCCAAGTCAATAAAGCAAGCAAGATTCTTCAATCGTATGGAGTCTCCCTTCATACAATGGAAACGGAAATCCAGGCAACTGAAAAGTTTTTGCAAAACTATCGCACAACGGGTTATGACAGTGCCGCAACATCTGCTGTTGAAATAGCACAGGAATTGGATATTAATCCTTCTTTTCCTCCGTCAAGAAGTGGAAAGAAAAGAAGATTGTTTGATTACCAAGGTGAAGAGGAACAACGAGCTACTCCTGAACTGAAATTTAAAAGCAACTTTTTCTATCCATTAGTAGACTAGGCTATTATGTCAATAAAGGAGCGCTTTAATTTGTTACGTGAGGTTTCTTCCGCCTTTTCGTTTTTGTACACACGAGACAAACTTTTGCTTGTGCAACAAGAAAATGCTCTTCTTACTTGCTGTAAAGAGTTCCAAAAAAAGTTCGGTGACATTGATTCTGATGAAATGAGCGCTGAGCTACAGCGGTTTGTTTTAATTTTACAAAAAAACGCAATCTCAATACGGCTCAAGACTTTCTGAACTATCTTCTAAAGACTCATTTATTTGAATTGTATCCGAATGTGTACATCGCACTTCGAATCTTACTAACTTGCCCCATGACTGTTGCCAGCGCTGAAAGAAGCTTCAGCAAATTGAAACTGATCAAAACTTTTAATAGAACGTCTATGACAGACAGTAGACTATCTTCATTAGCCATGTTGTCAATTGAAAATGACTGCGCCCGATCTCTTGATTATGACAATGTCATAACAGCATTTGCGAACAAAAAGGTTCGCTCCAGACTATTTAAATGATACTGTGTTTTTATAAGTTTTTCATGTTTTTCAGTGTCATTGCTTTCGTTTCGCAGTGTCTGCATAAATGTCCTACTGAATTCTGGCATCGGTGCCGAATTTTTTATGACTTGCACCTTCGGTATCGGCATGCTTTATTCTGACATTAGCCTGTTTACTTATGTACAAATTGTGGTGTATTTTCTTAATGCAGCTTTTCAATTTTACACCTCTAAAGTGATATGACCTGTGCGCAGGGGCTCTTGCGCTTACTTTGGGGGGGGGGCCCCGAAGTTGGAGTGCTACGGGACTGCAGTTACATAAAAGTGTTAACACAATTTTGAAACACCCTGTCGTCGGAAGAACAAGAACATATCTTACAGCTTCTACACCGCAAGATCATCTTTCTAATTATGTTGAAAAAGAGTCTGCTATTAATAAACAGTAATAAAGTCAGCTTAGATATTTATTTGCCATAAGAAAAATTAATTTCTCTAACGCATCCTCAGTTTCTTATTCAAAATCGCAGGGATAGACTATCCTGCTAGGGTTTGATTACTGTTTTCCAATTTCAATTGTTCTTCTTTCTAAATTATAATTATAAAACGAGTTCGATCTAAGTTCGTATTTTCACAAAGATTTATGCAACTTTTGTTGTACGAGTACGTTGAAACGTGGGAACATACAGGGGGTAAGTCACATAATAATCTATAAATGGACCCCCTCCGGTATCTAGAACTTATAATAAGATTTAAGGAAATCAATTATATGGTAGCATCAGAACTCTTTAGGCTAAATAGCAACAAAATCTTAATAGCGAAATTTTAAATCAATTTACTTTCTCACACGAACCCGAAATAAAATTTAAGTATGCCTATTAATCTCAATTTTTGAAATTGTACTTTTCGACGTCAGGCAAATGCAGTAAAGCAGATCGAGAACAATGGCAACAAATTTTGGAAAACCCATTTTATAACCACGGTTTTGCGTCCAATTGTAAATGTAAGAATAATTTCTTTTTTTCTTCTTTCCAGTTTAGATTTAATGGTCCATATTGCAAAACACCGATTATTTGAATTGGCTTCACGATATTACATTTTATTGATTATGAGACACCAATTGTAACATTAGTGTGGAGCAATGTTTATAAACTTATATTGCTGTTAATGAAGCATGTTTGGTTTGTATAAATTTATGCGGTAGGCTGCAGGAGTTGCATTAATTCAAAACAAAATTAAGCATGTTCTAACCATCATGTCTGCTCATCAACCAAACAAATATATTCAAAAGTTGTAATTTGTTGATCTACCGATCAGTCTGAGTTACAGTTTTAACAAACATACATGATGGTATGACAATATGTGGCTATTGGGCACAGGGGTCATGTGCCCAATAGCCACATATTATGCTCTAAATCCATTTCTCACCTGAGCTATTGTTCTTGTAATCTTCACAGGAATCTAAGAAAATGTTAAAAACCATAGCTTTGTAATCATCTAAGTCTTTTCATTGCCCTCATCTTTTCTTTTACATCTGTCGTTCTTTTCTTCTGGAGAAAATTTTTTTTTTTTGGAAACCGATTTTTGCCGCTGCATGACGCATTTTTGTCTCTAATTTCTGGTTTTCACGCACGAGAGCATTTTTCACTAGTTTATGGTAAAAATTGAGGTTTACGTCTGTTTTTCTACCTTGCCTTCACTTTTTTTTGAGGGTGCTTTTGGAATTAGCCAATTGCGCTCCAGAGAAAATGGTAGTGTGAGTAAAACGTTTCCAACTGTTCTCAAATGATTTGCATTAGATTTGGATGGAGCTTCTGCGCTAATTTTACTGTATCTTAAATATCTTTGTGTTGGACATACAGACAATTTGTTGTGGACTGTGATGCACTTGTCTAACTCTAAAGTTCGGTGCAAAATTTTACTCATATAGCAGTGATCCCCTAAACATGAATATAAAACGCAAATTAGTCATGTTAAATATGCACCCTCACTATAGAGAAAAAAAGCACCGGTATTTAGAAAAATACATCGGATACAACCAACAGGATTGGAAGATGATGTCTCTCAGCTTATTGCATTTACTATACAAAAATACCGTACCTTTTCATACTGCATTTAATAATTTAACTTGAACTTGTCTGTGCATGAAACACTAGGGTTGCGTGGGAGATCAAATTTATCGGATTGGATATTCGATAAAACTCAATTGCTAGATATCGGTTATTTAGCATCGGTATAGTGGGCACTACGTATGTTTGTTTGAAAAATTTAAATAAATTACCCACTCTGAACGTGCTTTTATCTTTTAACAAATACCGTAGATACTTCGTTCCTTTTTTGCTTTTTACTATATAAGGCCTGTCAACTGAGACCGAAATTCAAATATACATTTCAAAGGTTGGCAAAGTTTTTAAATGCTGAATAACTATCTTTTTATCGTATTGCGTACTCACCAATAACAGTATCCCCCCGTTAAACGCAAGGGCAACCGGTCTGCAGTTTGTAGTTAAGAGTGGTTTGAAATAGAGCATCCGCTTTCCCCCAGTCTGATCTTAAGATTACGTGAAAGTTTGCGCTGTAGAACGAAATATAACCGCTTTATGTTGCGTTTTCATCCAAAAAAAAGAAGAGGTAAAAGCAACTTCATTTCTTGACAAGGTATCGGGCTAGCATACATCATCCCGTATCGTACAAAGAAAACTTTTCACTTGTACATTGAACAGCTACTGTTTATATCCGCTTCAGTGGTTTCAGCACTGTGGGCACAGTACAATTTTATAACCGCTGTAGGCAACCAACAATCACTACAGTGGTGATAGCCGTGCGCTCTACAAGCTAACAGCCAACCAGATTCAACCATTTTTTAATTGAATACACAGCAAATTCAATTGATTACATTTCTGATATATTGAACACACATGATACTATCAGCTTCACCAATATAGGAATAGCGAATCTGTATATGAATCTCAAAAATAGCTATAGATCAGTGGTTCCCAACCTTTTCAATTCGTCGCCTTCCCCGCCCTATTTGAAGTTATTCTTTGCCTCCTTTACATTCAGAAGAATTGCAGCACAAAGAAAATACTGTACATTAAAAAATAATTGAGTTACGTTATGGGTAATGTCAATAGGAACACTGCTGTTGCAATTTACGTGAAAATACGGAAATTTTTGATATGGTGTTCAACAATGTGAATCACCTATCATAGTGCACAAGAGGCTACAGTTGTTGTTTTAGTTAGTAACAAGCAAAGTAAAATACTGGCTTTGCGTAAGTTTAACCTCTTTTACAAGTATGTGCTCACCTCCCGTAAAAAAGCATCTTCACCTCCTATGGGGAGGACGGACTCCCTAGTTGGGAACCACAGCTATAGACTGTATGATTGCGCTTGAATGCAAAGAACTTTGTGATCGACAACAAAAAACATAACATCTAAATAAGCAGAATAAAATTCTCATTTTTTACAAAAATGGACTATACTAGCTACAATTTAGCATAACCCAAATTCAAACATAAATAACCTTTGGTGCCCAACAAATGTTGCAAAATCTTTTAACCCGATGATATGTTTTGAAAAAATTATAACTTTCCTCGCTCTACTTTGGGAAAGAAACCTCTAATAATCAAATTTAGAAATCTTAAAGGCAAAAACTGATCTTAAAGCTTCATTCAAAACTAGATTAACACCAATTAATTTCAATGAGCAAATCAAAGCACACATTATATAAACATTTTCTAGTTACTTCTACTACAAAAATCTGTTGCTATAAGCCTGATACTGTGCAAAATCAATTTCTTTAGGAAAATTCACAAATGCAAGATTAATATACGCTACAGGTAGTCTACTATACAAAATTAACTAGTATGTTACAACGGCAATAATTGTATAAAGCAACAAGCAAATTGTACACCTATATTACTGAGGTTAGTAGCTGATGCCACACGTATCAAGACATGTGCCCGAACTTAAGACTCGTTTCTACTGGCATATTGTTCGTGCATAATCAGGGGCGCCTTTTATTATGTTATAAGGCTACAAGCGCTCAGCATCCGCATACGAGTGCTCATTTCGACAAAATAAACTGAATGCTTCGGATAACATTCGAGCATCATGCTCATGAAAATGGATATCGAGGCGTTTTCGGTGTGTGCCATAAAGCGTATGAAACTTTCTGACCATTACTCCAACTAATTTCAATAATGTAGCAATCTCGTAGGTATTACACAAAAATAAACAGCACATCGTTTGTGTGCACCTATGTAAGAAGCGAACAATTTAGCGTTTTTCAAAGGTTAGCTATCAATGTTCACAAGTCAGCAATTGATGTGCAAAGTTATGACCTCCTCTAGTCTCATCTTCTCGATGACGATCACTAACCTAAGTTATGATCAGTATTTCTACGTACCCTACCTATAATACTATTGAGATGTCTTTCTTATTCCTATTGCTTGTCTTTATTGCCAACTTGTTTTTACACAGCAACATTTTCTACTGGTGTAATGTGTTACTAGATTGCTTTTAACAATATATGCTTTATTACACTAAAAACTTTTTCATGAATCTGACCTGCTAAAACGAGGGTGCGTCTTGTATGCCAGTGCGGCCTATATGCCCTCCAATACGGCAAGTTTCAAAAACTTCAACAAATTCAAAATTTTGTTGAAATGTAAACCGCCAATTAAGTTTCTGAATCAAATGAATCAACAAATATTGATTGATGAAGAAATAAATTCTCAAATAATTAAACATCTTTTGTAAATTCTACATTTTTTGATATACAAAAAAATGATCACTTTCTTTAAAATGTCAAATCTAGTCACACATCAGCACGTTTCGTCCAAAGGCGTAACAAGCGAATATAAAATCTGTATAACAAAATTGCGCCATATACGGGCTAAGCGAATGCAATTGTAGTAATGGCAGGTAGGGTGCAGGGTGAGGTTTCGGATAATTAGTTATAGGTCAAAGGTAAAGTGAAAAATAAATTACATCAGGAAATGTGATTTGTAGTACATTTTACGTTTCAGATTAATTGTGATGCAATTAAAAAATGTGAAGCTATAATTGTGATTGAACTGAAATTGTATACCGTAAATACCCACGTATAGGATGATACCATGTATAGGACGCAGTGGATATTTGACCCTAAAAACGATGGAAAAAACTTAAAAAAAACTTTAAAAAAGTATCCATGGATAGGACGCACCTGGGTTTTTGGGTCAACTTCTTAAGGAAAAAAAATGCGTCCTATACGCGGGTATTTACGGTAATTGATCCCAACTTTGCTGTACATACGGTAGTTAATAAAATTTGAAGACGCTTACTACATTAGCGGGTGCATAAAGACTAATTATTAACAACACACTACTACCTACAAAGACACTTCTAAACAAAATGTAGTGCAAAATAGTGTAGCTTGATGAAAATTACACTAAGCTTTAAACAATGCGATGTAATATAAAAAATCACACTTTTAACTATTAGGCTTAATGGGTTGTAAGATGAATTGTATTGTGACAAAACAAGGTTTCTCAAACAAATTAAGTTCCCAAAATCAGTAAACACTCTGTTTTTCAGGAATAGCTATTCCAAAGCGTTTGAATGCTTTTTTATATAAATTTCTTCTACCATCTCACACATATACTCCAAAAAAGTATTCCTAAAAACACTCCAAGTCCCAACAATATAAAGTCAACTTTTGATATGTCACGTGTTCGACTTTTTCAAAGCATCAATTTCCAACGGATAAAGTTGAAAAAGCTCTAATACAATACATGAAGGTTAAGCGTTATATGCGTAGATGACAAGCTGTTGAAAACTACAAAAGCAATAACCGGAAAAAATTATTTACCTGGTCAATAGAAGAAACCAAGCTGTCAATAGCGCGGTTATCGAGTAGAATTAATGAATAACTCCTTTGTTACGATGCGCAAAAAAGTTAACAGGTTTCTGTTTCTACCGTGACTAGCTTGTTTGAAACTGGTTTTAGTCATGCAGCATTGCATAACAGCTTTGTTTTTAACGGTAAGTTGGCCACGATTTTGGATGTCGTTATACTTACGGTGCGTTGATGAACAAAGCGTGACTAAGCAGTTTGTGGTGTTTTTAAAAAGCGCATCAAATAGCCAGATCTTAATGTTATCTCTCACAACAATATATTACGTACAATAAATGTAAAATATATGCAACCATGTTAGTTGAAGAAAGGCTGTATCACTTGGTTGAGATTTCAATCAGTAAGAAATCGGCCGGATTATGAAGCATTTCTTTGCGCCTTGGCAGCATTTGCCCACCACTCAAGTTGAGAGAGCAGTTTGCCGCAGGCACTTTCCATATGAGATCCCTGTAAAGAAGAATTTCCACTTGAAATTCGGAACATCAAGTAGCGTTATATCTTTCTATCCACCAGTTACAGTAAAGCTTTTTGGCGGTAACGCTTTTCCACGACAAGCAGAAAAAATTTTCCTCAAGTACTTTTTTCCAAGGACCCAAGACAACCATCGTGAAGTTTGAACGCACCACCATTGATGCCGAAAACAACACTCCAACCTACTCAGCCACTTTTTAGTAAATTCAACTTCGCCTCTGGTACAAAACACGTCTACCGTTACCGCTATACACAAAATATCTTGTCTTCAGCTTAGCTACAAAAAGTCGGTAATGTTGGCATAGTTCATTTCTACTGCTAGCACTGCAATTGAGCAGGTAATTAACAATTACACAAAAAACACATTGGTTATGCAAAAGAATCGGTCACCATGATAATGCAAGCTTATGAGCAACCGAGCATGGTAAATAGTTCTTAAGATAAGTACTTGAATGACGAAGCAAAAGCCTACAAAGTGACGATGTACATTTCGAATCAATACAATGACTACGGGGTTTTGAGTTGTTAAAAACGAACAAGTAAAACCGCAACAATGCCGACGCGGTGACGCCAGATAATCACCGTATCCATAGCGATTCGGGTATTAAATTACTTGATTTTCAAACTGTATGCAAATTGCTACTTGTTTGACCTTGGGAAGAAAACATATTGGTTGCTATCCATTACAATAGAATATTTCACGATCAACTTTCGACGTATGGCCAATCCCACTTCTAAATCGGCCCTGACAAATCTTAAAATGATCACTGCAACCTCAAGATGACATCATTACCAAACAACTATTCTAGTTTCCACACCAGTTGTTAACTTCACCAGACATGCAACCAAAGTATTTTTCATTTTAATATGATGAAAAAAAACATGAAAATCTATCGTGCACACTGCCAGCAGTTGAGAACACAAAGTACGGTAAAATCCAAAAGAAATATCACACAAAAAAATTCTTACTTCCTCAGTCTTTTGTGGGACTCCGTTTTCATCAAAAGCCAAATGAGCTTTTGGCACAGCGAACATATTTGACACACTGATACAGCCAAGCTCGCCCAAAAATGAACGCAACTGAATTGCTGCTCTTGCTCCGCCAATATTGCCTGACAAAAAATAAATTTAATTAAAGTATTAAATATCTTGTTGGTGGTTGTAGAGCTTTGGACAAAGCTGTTTTGCCAGCAGCTTACGGCACGCTGCTACCAGCGGCGGTACTGCATCAAAAGGAAAAAGTTTGGCTCGTTTGATTTTCCTGCCGTCTGAATACGGAAACATAACAACTCGTTCGCTCTAGCTCTTCCGTTTGGACGCAAATGAGAGCATCACAAAAAGAATTACCGGCACAAAGGTGCATTAAAGGAACAACCACAGTTTTCAAAACCCTAACTTCATGAAAAAACACAAGCATGGTACATCACACTTTACACCCACGACAATAGTTGCAATAGAAAGAAAGTTGAGTTTAAACTTTAATACAGCTGTTGAGTTTCATCTTTTGAAGAAGACACTTTAGAGCAATTTTTCTCACACTGCTTGCAGTGGATGGTCTGTGCCACTAGTGCCAACAATTACCAATACTACTGGCACAAGCAAGGAAGTAAAGAAAACTGACATAAAGTACTTTTTCCCTCTAAGGACACATCAACGTAGTCAGCACGAAGATTAAACGTGCGATTAATACTATCATAAAAGTTAACATTTTCAAGTATTCACTCACAGTTGCATCCCCGCTGGATTGCTGTACAATATTTGGCAAAAATTGTAGTGAAAAATTATATTTCAAAAAGCAAATAATTTTACTAAAAAAACCTTGCAAACACCTCAAAACACACTAATATATAAGTTTCTATTAGGAATTAGTCCGAAGCCGCAACAAACAGTTGAAAATAATTTGCATAGTAATCATGCTTTTTCCGTAACTGACAAAGCTTAAAAAATTACACACTAGGTGAATAAGTCACTATAGCTGATGGTTTGTAGGAGAAAGCTTGTGGAGAAAAGTAATCCATGGTGTTGGATAAACCTGGAGGAATCGAATGATTGTATTCGGCGGAGACTACAACGATAGCATCCGATTCCTTAATCTGTAAATAAATAAATTTACTTGATTACAAAAACATGAAAAATAAAGGCTCTATTGTAAGTCACTGAAAATTATCCAAAACATTGCATTGTTATCCAACAAAAGTGTCAGTACTTAATCAGCTAATTATGTCTCTTAAGTCAACATGAAACATGAAAGCACCATTTGAACTAAATTACCAAAATTCTCTAAATCAACTAATTCTTATTGCAATACGAGTATGGATTGATAGTTCCAGTGGGCTGCCGAGGCTGATCAGGAAACGCTTACCAAATAGCTACAAGCTGAGGTGCGTGTTTCCTGTAAATTTTGACAATTTGGCAAATGAACAAAATTTTTGACGATGTGAGGAAATTAATTACACCTAATTTCAAACTCTAGCTCGATTTCCGTGCAAAACACCATTACTTGTGTGGGCAGGCAAACTTAATTTACAATAAAACAACCAAAGCTTTTTACTTCAATACCTCAATATGACTGTGAATCATGAATACTGAAAAAATATTTCAGGCTTTGAAAATATTTGCGTAAGCAGTTAAACACCCAAAAAGACTATCACAAACACAGAAATAAAAGGACGAGTCACTGAAGCAAAAGGGTCTTATAAAAAACAACCTCAAAAAAAAGAAACTAAAATGGTATGGTCATACTTAGGGCTTTCTATGACAGTAAATAGGGCTAAATAAAGCAAAACTGCAACAAAATCTTCTATGGCACCCTCACAGCCCAGAAGATCACAGAACAAATGAAATAAAAGTAAACTACTGGCATGGTTTAAGCCAATGTCGGCCAAACCACGGCTCTTTTGACTCAAGTTGTTTTTGTGTGCAGTGAAGCAGTGTAGGTTGTGCAGCCTGCTATGTGACATCATAAGGTTTGAGGCCAGTGGAAGGGCACAAATGCATAATTTTAGACTTTGAAAATAATGGTTTCCAAAAAAAAGGTTATCACTCTTTATTCAAATCGAAAATGCATCAACGCAAAGTTAGATTTGTGTAGCAGCTCTTTCAACAATGACTTCTAACATTTTTTGCTCATTAGTACAGCAAGTGCGGCCATCCCCGGTTTAGGCAAACATACTGAAAAAACAAATCTAAAAATCTGCAATGGTAATGCCACAACTTTAGAGCAAATGCCTAACTCAAAAACAAGAGAATAGTGGAAAAAACACATAAAATTGGAATATTTAATCCAGAAAAAAAAAGTGTATACAAAATATAGCCAGCTATGTACTTTCTCATTCATATCGATGAGTTTCTGGGGTGCTTTTTCTGGAGCTCGATAAAAATGAACTGGTTTTGTCAGCAATGGTACAGTGAAGACAAGTGGATCTGAAAATATAGCAAACAAAATCAAAATTAATCCATGGCAATCTGTAATAAGTTTCAGTAACTTGAAGTTAATGCACTTTTATAGCTTGAATATTAATGAAAGTCAGTGGGCTTAAGCGTAAGTGACTCTTAATCCTTGATCTACAGCTGTCACAGTAAATAACTATTGTTTTAGTGATAGAGATATGGTCCAACTTAGCAAACATACAGATGTAACATGACAATCATACATTACAATAACATAACAATAAGAGTTCTAAGTAGTAACAGCAAATATCAGGAAGAATTGAGGTAAGTGCCCATGCTACAGGTTTCTATAAAACCTTGCACCTAATTGGTAACGCAGCATACAAACCAAAAGGGGCATTAACAAATCATTACGCTAAGGCTGAATATACAAGAAAACAATAATGAGTATACCACTCAACCAATTTTAATGAGACCATCCCTCGACGTGTTTCATCCTTTTGCACTCTTATCAGCAGCGCCTGTCCCATCACAAGCAAAAGGAACCACTGTCCTTCAAACAAGCGATGCACACTCAAAAGTACTAAGACTTCAACCAACAACGTCTTGCATTGCTTAACGCAGGGTGGGCTGACAAATTGGTTAGTTTTCGTTTGCACTATGCAATATGTACAGCTTTTAACCTAGTTTCTTCAGATCAGTCGTCTGCTAAGCTGCATAAACTGATCTTCCAGTGGATATGAAGCAAAAACTAACCAATTTGTCAACCTGCCCTGTTAAGCAATGCAAGATGTTGTTGGTTGAAGTCCTAGTACTTTTGCTTGTACATTGCTCAATTAAAGGACAACACTAACACGTGGGTTCCTCTTGCTTGTGACGGTGCAGGCCCTGCTGATGAGTCCAAAAGGATGAAACGCATCCAGGGATGGTCTCGTCAAAATTGGTTGGGTGGTATACTCAATATTGTTTCCTTGAATATTCAGTCTTCATGTAATAATTTGTTAGTGTCTTTTTGGCAGATATACTGCGTTACCAATTAGGTGCAAGGTTTTATAACTTACAATCTTCAATTATGATTTTCAGGTTTCTAACTTTCAATAGATGAATTTTTTGGTAAAGTGGAGATTTATTTGGGCACAGGCCAACTTTGTATCATGGCAAATATTTTTAAACAAAGGCAAGACAACTTTCTAAACAAGATAGCAACGTTTCCATATGCATCTGTTGCAAAAAGTATGAAATTTCACACTATACCAAAAGCAATAATGTTTTTTTTGTAAATTAGCTTGATTTAAAAGTTGGGCATATTGTACATAAATTTGTGCACAAAAAAGTTGTCAAAACATTTAGAACAAACACAGGTGGGTATTAATGTCATGAAACTACTAAGACATCTAAAACTTTATAAAACAGTGATATCTGCACATAAGCAAAATCTTAGCTTACTACACTACCATACACTTTGGGGTAAATGAGAACTTCAGGCAAGGTTTAATGATGCAATACTGTGCAGCATACAATTTCAGAACATTGCATACAATCACAAACAATGTGATGCAATAACTACTAATCAAGACTGAAATACTGAGAAAAATCAAAAGTGCACAATTCCACTAAAAGTATGGGAGAAAAATGGCCAAGTAATTATTGATGTCAATTTCATAATTTTGCAGATTTGTATTTTAGTTGAAATTAGGGATAGCACTAGCATTTGTCTACAAATTCTGCATTTCAGTATTATCCCAAACATTGTGCCAAACAGCTGTTAATAACCTATCCAAAAGTTTATAAATGCCAAAAAACAGATGTTGACACTACCAAGAACAAGATAGCTCATGACTAGCACAATAACTTTTTTAGTAACAACTTACCAACATAAGTAACTTCTAACTTTTTTTCTTTAAGTTTGTTTATAACGAACGTGGCAACACGATCACCCAGACGAGTATCTCTAGTTGATCCAAAGAACACAACAACTTTTTTCCATGTGTTACTAGCCATATTGCAAAGTATCTACTTAGGCTTAGCAGTAATGCCAGCACCTAACACAATAATTAACAAAATTGATTTATTACACAAAATCCAAAAGCTGCTGTTGCTTACATGGGGCAACACTAAAATACATAAAATTGGGAAGGAAATGGAAAAAAACAATTACAGTATATTACTGAACAGTTTTTTTGTAATCATAACAAGCAGCTAATTTATAATCAAAAGAGCAGAACATTAAATGACAAGCCAGACAACAATGTGGTGCAGTACTTAGAATCAATAGATTAATGTTTAGAGCTTATTGCAAGCATTGCACTGTTGTGTCTTTGAAAAGGGCACTTTGCAATGCTTCTTTTTGCATGGTAGATGCTAAGTCAGAGTAATGATGAGTATAATCTAGAAGTAATCTGAGTCTAAAGTTTTTGATGTTGAATTCACTCCAGCTCTGAAAAATTTGACTCCTACTCTTGCTCCCGTTGTAGCATAAACATTAAACTCCGACTCCTGTTTATGATGATTGGCTGGTTATGAACTGCACAAAAAATGGATTTCTTAACTGTTAACTAAAAAGTCAGAGTATACAATAGATACTTTCTGGCTTTGACTATGCACAATATAATTTTCTAATTCATTTTCCAAATTTGAAAAAAATTGCAGAACTAATTTGATCATCTGTAATCAAATTGTTTCACTCCATTAAGCTTGCTTACTTTAACTTAAATGGGCTTGCTTTGCTCACTTCAACTAGATTCAATTTATGGAATTAATTAGGGCTACACAGCTACAGGGGAATGACAATATTGTTGCTTTGACCTAATGTTATTCTTACCTAGTAGCTAACTAATGCAGAAATAGTTTACAATCAAATCTGAAAAGCAACAACATGAATTTCATCTGTTCATGTTTTGGCCAAATCATAATCCATAAGATTATTTCGACAGCATAAAGAAGTGCAAATGAAATTGGCTTAGAGTTAAGTGATACTGGTATTTGGTAACCCCAGATTACTGTTCAATACTTAAACTGAAACCACAAAATTTTCGGCAAAACACATGTCATATTTCACTTAAAATAACCAGCTAAAATAACTTAACTGTTTCATATCAAATCACTGCACAATAAAATATTGAAAGTGCTTTTTGACAGCATATTATTGGGTTTGAAATATTGCGAAGTAGTATTAATTTACTAATTAGATTTTACATGTTTTAGAAACATCATACACTCAATACTGGATTCAACCATTTTTCTGTCATTAAAAATTTCCCTATCTTTGTAAAAATATTGTTGCAAGGACAAGGTGCAGCATTTGTATTTGGTAGTTACCATCAAAGTAATAAAAAAGTAACAATAGACCACAGCTCTGTCAAAAAACTGAAAATCCAAAATGCTCAATCACATGAACCACTGAACCATACAGCACAACTCACAACACTTAAATTAACTAATGAGCCAATACAATAAAATACTGAAGCAGCATAAAAATGATTGGTCACTCCAATGAAACACTAAAGCAGCTTTTTTGAATACATTAGTGGCTTTGAAGAGTTGCTAATCGAATTTACAGCATCCGTAAGTCTTGAATAACATCATTTACTCCCTATCACTGCAGAAATTAGTGTTTCTTCCGAGGTTTAAACATTTGCAAAACTATTCTTGTAAAAAATTCCATGAACTCGAACCGAACCCGAAACGGAGTTTAACAAACCAATTTTATGTCATTTTTGCCGAACCTTAACTGAACCGTATTTTCAAAAATCACAAAGAGAGAACCGGAACTGAACCAAATAATTTGAGTAATCATGAACCTTAACCGAACCCGCACCGGTGGCAAAAAGCGGTTCGCTCCGTGACGTCACTTGTATCACTTGGCAACTGGTGTGAAACCAAAATAGTGTGGGAAATCCATGAGTGGTGAAGAAATCTTATATGATTTAACATTATTTGGAAAAATTGCTTTGTATGAAGTTTGGACTTTCATCGCACAAAACGATTGAGTAGTTACTATGATGTCTGTTACTTGTAGCTTGAAGGCTATGATTTAAAGTAGCTACAGCTGATTGGGCTTTGGGCAAGTCCAGACAGGTCATGCTGTTGAGAACAAAACAGAATTTATTTTGCATGCATTCCAAGAGCAGCGCTTAAAATGCATAATAGGAAGCAGTAAAGAAGCAAATTGCTTTCCGAGTAACTTGGTTAGAGCGGGAAACTAGTACCGGTATCCAGGGATGTGGAAGCGGTTATTTTTCGACCGCTTCCGCTTCCGCGTCCGCTTCCACATTTATCGCTTTCGCTTCCGCTTCCACCAACAAAAAACGAGAAAACGACCGTTGACAATTTTTTAAAACTTTTGTGGGTCTGTAGCCTGCCTTCTTCTGCACTTTATCATTTTGAGGGGACAAAAACCTTCATTTATTGCAATTACTTTACCTACTTCGCTTGAGCTTATTGTTCCGAACTACTCTGTGTTTCTTTTATTTAGATATTAGAACTCGTGTTGAATGTAGAACAGCGCTTTCATTCGATCGGGTCACCTCCTCTGACCTCCTCCCCCTCAATGACTTTGACATACCTACTCTTTTTCATCGCTCCTCTGGCAGTCGTTCCTACCCTGACATCTCCCTTGCTCTTTTCTCTCTCGCTCTATCTTGCTCGTGGGAGGTGCTTCAGAACCTGTGTTCTAAACACCTACCAATTTTACTGACCTTCCCTCTTTCTCCAGTCTTTTGCCCCAACAAACGTCTCCCTTTCTTGAATTTTCGGAAAGCTCGTCAAGATGGCTTTGCTTTTTACTTTGACTTTCACTGTCCTGCAGAGAAATACTCGTCTCCTTTTCTTTCCTTTGCTGGTGTTCTTTTTACTTCTCTGACACTGAATGCCCTCCTTACGATCTGGTGCTCTGGACAGACGGCTCTGTTCCTTTCCCTTTTGGCAAAGACGGCTCTGGCGTACTTGCCAACTGCTCTCTCTGAGGTATCGAGGCCACTCTTTTTTTTCAGCAGGCCCAGTTTGCTCAAGTATTTCCGCTGAAGCCTGCGCCATCCTGCACTCTCTTTGCTGGTCTCGGCAGCACCAACAAGTCTGCCTTTTCTCTTTTCTTCTCAACCTAGCTGACTCTTGTCACCCTGTTCTCTCCTTCATCTCTCCTTTTACCTCAATCTCTGTCAGAAATTGTTTTCTCTCTTCTCCAGTTCCATCAGGCTACAATGGGTCCCCGGACATTCGTTTCTTCCAGACGACGACGCGGCTGATGAGCTGACCAGACGGGGAGCGCTACTTGTTCCCTCAGCAATGCCTTGTAGTCACTCTTCTCTTATCTCTGGTATCCACTCTTTTCTTTTCTCGGACTGGAGGCATAATGTCTCATCTAAATTCTTCGACACACAGGTTCCCTCGATTTCCACCGAGTAACTTGTGCTTCTACGTCATGCTTGCTATGTTTTCTCTCGCCTTCGCTACAACGGACACAGCCATTTTTTTAAGCTCCTATCTCCATAGGATTGGCAGAATCGAGAATCCTTCCTGCAGCGTTTGCGGACACCTTTCATCTCATTCTGCACTGTCCAACTACGGACTCTTTACGTCGCTCGCTCTTTGGCAATTCGCTGTCTCTCTACGACCTCTGTCCCAGGCCCTGTTGAGTTTCCCAACTTCTGGGGCTCCATAGTCTTCCGCCATTAACCCATCCCTCGGAAAGGGTCGAGTAACAACAACAGCAGCAAAACTGAAATCGCAGACGCACTATTACTTTACAAAGGAAGTTAGCAAATTCAGACGTTCCTAAAGTTGTAAACAGAATTACGTCACAATCTGCAACTTTCTATCCTAAGATTTCAATACTATTTATATACACAGAACACCACTACATAAAAGAAATCAATACCGGCATACCGAAAAAGGAAATAAATACTAATAATAAATGAACAACCTTCGTGGTCCCCTCACGGAACCCATAAAACTCACGGAACACAACTGCATGTTTTGCAAAACCCCTGTTGAAGAGCACTAATGTGGAGTGATCAAGTTGTTTCCGTCGTGAAAAATTTCTTTTTCAACGTTTTCAACCCCCCAATCAAGGTTAGTTAAGTTTAAACGAATTATCATTTTATTAGCTACGTTTCATTGTCCAAACTATCTTTTTCTTACCCATAATCGATATAAAATGTGATGCAAGTTATACTTTTTCTTGTTCTCTCGCTCTACTGATATCGCACGGTCGTTCAGACTTATTGTGCAACTTCACCGTTCAATTCACATTGGGAAATGGACAAAACTTTTTCGCCAAGTTATTCTTCAAGTCAAATAACCTATATGGAAGCGGAAGCGGTAGAATTTTCGCGCTTCTGCTTCCGCTTCCGCTTCCACAGAAAAAGGACCGCTTCCGCTTCCAGCTTCCGCTTCTGCTTCCACATCCCTGCCGGTATCGGTATATAACAGGAAGTGAGCTGGTCAGTTAAGATGTAAAAAGCTAGGAAGATGAAGACGTTAGTGATGTCTCATGATAATAACCTAATGATAATGATGAATTACTTTTATTTTACTTGAGTACTTCGTGAATCGAATTTTGTGCTTAGTTGAATAATGCCATTGCTTTTTATATTTTTTAGAACTCTGAAGTTAGTGCGCACTATTATAATCAAATTCAAGTGCTCCTAATGTTATTTTCTATTAAACAAAGCATTTCTTTGCTTTGCTTTGCATTTTTTGCATTGAATGCAAGCTTTGCATTTCCCCAACCTACAAGACGACTTATTTTCATTTTCAAAGTACTTGAAATATTTATTTGTTTGTTTGAAGTTAGTGCGCACTATTACAATCAAATTCAAGTGCTCCTAATGTTATTTTCTATTAAACAAAGCGCAAACAAATAAATAAATATTTCAAGTACTTTGAAAATGAAAATAAGTTGTCTTGTAGGTTGGGGAAATGCAAAGCTGTTATTATATGAAATCATGCATCGAATTTGGAATGAAACGTTAAACGATTTCACGACAAGGAGTATAAGGAGTACGGTGGAGTGAAAAAAAAAATTTTTTTCAAATCAAACAACCAGGTTTATTAAACTAGATGGGTTGGTCTAAAAACACCTTCCAAAGTTGTTTTGGAGTTCTGCCACTTACACCCAGGTGGCTAAACACCCTCGAAAAGTTTGCGCTCTCCCAAATTTATGAAAATCTCATAACTTCAAAACTAATTCAGCTAGAAAGTTGGTTTTGGGCTTAAAATGCTCAGAAAACCCAAGTTTATATCTGCTCCAACAACTTTTTCTTCTAACTACATCACACCAGGAACAAATCGGCAAAAATGATGTTTTTAATGAAAGTCATTGAAAAAATTATTTGTTATTAAGAAATTGTTGTGAAATCCTTGTTCTAACTAAAGTAATTTCTTAGCTACTTAAACAAATGAAGAAATTTTCACTTAGCATTTTATTCTAGCAGTCTTTGAAGCAAGAAAAATTGACAAAAATGCTACCAACACTGTAAACTCAACAACAGTCGCACATTATGTAGAATAACAAAATGTCGCCCAATTTACTAATTTTCAAGTTTTTTATGCATTAATTTGCTTTTTGGTGTTAAAACTTTTCTTTCGTTTTCTTGATCGTATTTTCTGTCTGATAAACCCATCTCTATTTTTAAATTTAGCAACAGCTGCTGAAGCTTCAAAAACCAGTTTTATATGCCTTTCAACAGCTTGGTTGTGGCAAGGATGTTCCAGGTTGAGTTTATGTTGTTGAAACGTCTCAATTTCTTTATTCAATAAGTATTTTAATGCCGTTGGTTCATGCATGTCTTTTAAACTCAAGCTTGAAAAGGAATAATAAGTTTTTGCATTGGTATTGATTTTGGGTATTATGAATTTTCTTACATCTCCTTCTTCATCACGACCAACATTATCCAAATTTTTCTTAGATACTCTGATGCTAAGTATTTTGATGACTGCAAGAAGACGGACATTGTGAACATTATCAGCCAGCATCGCAAGTAATATATTTTCATGGTGAGCAAAATAAGCATTTTATTGCAAAACCGCTTCAGCAATATCCTGAATAATTTTGTTTGAAAATTCCATTACTTGTGTAAGGATATTGAGATAGTCCTTTGGTCCATCAGTAGCCTAATCTTGTTGAATTTGATTTAAAACCAACTAGGAAAGTAAACTTTAATTAAACTTTAATACTACCAAAGTGCTTAAATTAGATGTCGGCTTTTCTTGGGCAACAAAAAATCAAAGAATATGACATCCAAATGTTAACCAGCGTGAATGATTTAACCTCCTACTTCGAGAAACTCAAGATTAGCATCAACTGATCCCAACATAATGGCAGGGTCTGGTCCTTCGTAATAATCAAAAGAGCCTGATCTCTCGTAATAAATGTTACAAGAAGCAGTTCAGCCAATGTTACTTGTATGCGGAGTTGCTGACCAATTTTCTTTCTTATTTCGGGATGTAAAGATGGTAGAAGTATCTTGATCTTCATCAATATATGAGATATCAGAGGAAGACAATTCTTTCACACTTCTATGATCGATTTCTCCGTCGTCATCCAACGACTCGATCTGTTCTTCTACGCTCCATCTTTCATCACCTTCACACTCTTCCAGAAGCTCTAGAATCTCGTCATCTTCTAAGTAGCTAGCCATTCTTTTTAGTGGTTTATTTTTTAATCTGATTGCCATTTGCAATTATAAATAATATTTATCCAAACAAATATTTTTTTATTTGTGGCATCAAACATCAGATTAGTTGTTTCAAAACAAAATGACTGTATTAAAAAAAATTAAGCCAGTTTAAACTAAACAATGTAAGTTACTTATTACCTTGGGGTCCAATGAACCCCATGGTATATGATGCTGTTTTTATTTTTTATTCCATATCGGTTTATCTGAGATTTGTAATACTCTACCTCGTTGAAGATCAACTGAACTTAGGAAAAGTCAGGTAATATGGAAGTCGTGTTTGCTATGTGTTCTTAGTAATTAAAGATCAAATTTTATTTTGGGGTCCATTGGACCCCATGGTAGACAGAGGATTAAGTTCTCGGCCCGATTCGGAGAAAAGGTCAAGTGATATTACCTGTGATAACTTTTCACATAATCAAAAAAATTGGTTTGCGAAACAAAAAAGATTTCCTACACACTATCGACATCACAAAAAATTAATTCCATGGTATGACTTACCTGGTGCTTTATCTATAGCTTGGCAATGACAGTATTATCAATATTATTTAACACTTACAGCTGCAGGTTCAACTTTACAGTAGGAAATTAAAAATTGCGGAAAAAAGCAACTGCACGCCTTTCTCAAAAGCGGAAAAAACAAGTAAAAAGACGTATTTGTCCACAGGAAGGTTTTACTCATGTAATCATCTTCAAAATTCGCTTTTGAAAAAAGTGACTCATCAGTTTTAAGTTGAATAGGAGTGGTATCGTTTTTTTTGTGAATGAAACGGATAAAATAAGTATTTGTTACATAAACGCTGAAATAATTTTGTATTGATGTTATGGAATAAATCTGAAGTCGAAGTAAGGTAAAAGCTGTTACGGTTTACTTGTTATGGTTAATGGTTGGCCTAGTTTTATTGGCTTAATATGTAGGCTTATTTGCTGCCAGTTTCTGGTGGAGTTTCACGTACGAACAATTAGCATATTCGGGAATATTGAGTTTAAGTTTATTGTAATGTGCAACTTAAACAGCATATTAAGTTGTAAAAGTATATTAAAGAGTTGCAAATCTAGATAATACTACAGCCTAGATCAGGCCTACAAGAGATTTCTGTACCATACAGTTTATCAAATGTTGCAATTGATGTTGGTGACTAAAATCAATATTCCTTGGAAATTTTATGTCAAAAATGCTTGCAGGGTAATTATTAGGTTGTCCGGAAAAGAATGTCGTATTTCGCAAATAACCACATATATAATGAACCAGCCAACAAACCCAAGTTGTAGTAACCTACATCATGCTTGTTATAACAGTACATTCGTTAAACATAAAAAAAACCGTGCTGTTTAGATCTCAACTGTTATTATTTTGCAATTGTTGCAACCCTTATAAGTAGCATGATTAACAAGGACCTTCGCTTAATTTATCTTTATGAGTTTAAACGTGGAACGAATGCAACGGAAACTGCAAGAAACATCAACGAAGCATTCGGAGACAAGTCAGCTGAAGTTCGTACAGTACAGCGGTGGTTTGCAAGGTTTCGAAATGGAGATGAAAGTCGTCTCATCCTCCGTATTCTCCAGATCTCGCACCCACAGATTTCTATTTTTTTAAACACTTGGACGCCTTCTTAAAGGACAAGCAATTTGAAACTCAGACAGATGCAGAAACAGCTTTCCAGACCTTTCTTGACTCAAGATCTGACGACTTTTATAAAAAAGGCATCGATGACATTGTCCCACGTTGGCACAAATGTATTCAATCTTATGGAGCTTACTTTGATTAAATATATATTTATTACGTAAATGTTTTTGTATCTTTAACGACCTACGTCCAAAAACGACATTCTTTTCCGGACAACCTAATATATTTATAAACCAGATATAATTTTATGACCTTAACTTTTCTTTGAACAGTTTTGGGCTATTGCCTTGGCTGCAGGACCAAGTAAGAGGTAACTAAAAATTTTACAGTACCGGTAGTACAATTAGATGATGGCCAATTTTGCTTATTTATCTACGGTGATCTAGGCCTAAATAATTTGGAGTTGCTTGTAGAAGAGGAAAAAATTATTTAGAAATTATTTTAAGGCCAATTTTTTTGCAACTTGACACATCTTACCGAACTGGTTTCACCATTTGAAATGCTTCATTTCCACCAAATTACTTGCGATTAAACATATTTGTTTTCGAGAAACAAACTAGCATAAATTTGTTGTATTTTCTTGCGACAAAACAACTAGATAATCACAGATATTAAACTAGCTTAAATTCTCATCACAAGTATATCCTTTTTGTTCACTTCTATTTACAATCTCAATCATTTCCAAAACGTGACTACACAATAGATTATAAATGTAGCTGTTATGTACAAACGATACTACATCATCACAACACCTTCCGTTCTAATTTGAAGATACGGACTCAAAAGATATTACCATTTACACAAAAGTATGCTCTTCGACTTAAAAATTATACATGACATTGCATCAGAGCAGACTTAGCAATCGAAAAGTACTTTACGTCGCCTTTCCTTCTGGGGCCGTCCCAAAATACAAGAAATGCCACCATCATTTTAAAATGTGCTGTTTCTATAATTTCTTTCTCTGCTGGGGCCTTGTTTTCCTGATAATGAACACGAGCTATTTGAAGGGAGGTTTTGATGATTTCCATCTTGCAAAGTGTCTACCTGAGGCTTGTTTGTTCGTTCACATTCAGTCATGCTGGTGTTCGGTTCAGAGACAAAACGTGGTTGTAACTGATCGACATGTCTTCGCCACCTCGCTCCATTTGATAGAACTTGTACTCGTACACTACGAGTGCCATATACTTTTTCAATTTCCGCTGGTACCCATCGAGGATTGTTGCGTGCATGCTGGCCTTCTTCCAGTGCATAACATGGCATGCCAACTTGATAAGGATTTTTATCTTCGTTTCCCCGCAACTTGGATGGGTGAGGTGTTTCCTTCAATTGCCTCCTCTGCGCCGCATGAGCTGATGATGGTAACAATACATCAATCTTGGTTCGAATTTGTCTTCCTGTCTATTAATCTCGAACTCGCGCGGTTTGGTTAGCACGCTCAAACGCTCTTGATTAACGGATGAAAAATTTATTGAATAAGCGTCTCAACTCAGCGTCGAAAACGGTTTTTGCGCAAAATAAAGGCACAAACGTTAATCATGCATCTACAATACACAGAAACCATCACAGCAACGAAAATACACACGAAATACTTTAGGTACTGAATTCGAACCTTGCAAGCTGTTTTTATGCTACCAAAGGATAGAGATTTAACTGTATAAACAAAAATTACCAAAAAATTCTTTAACCAAACCTGGCAGAACACCACTGCCCAGTAATTACTTTTCCTTGGAAACACGATGGGAGCTCAATTGCAACCCAGCACTCCAACACAAGGCTAGGCCTACTGCCGCTCGCCTGCTTAACTTAATCAATTTAACCGATTTGTAATTCCACTAAAACACAGTAATTATTAATACAAAATGCAATAATAATAAACTATGCCTGCAGGCACTTTCCTATCCTAGCCCTAACCTTCCCATTTTGGTTCTAACTCAAATCATAAAACTAAATCCCACCCAGTTACTAGCCTTGACATGCTCGTTATCCATAGCTAGCACGCCAGCCCAACCAACACCAGTTACAGCACCATACGTCACAAACAGGAGACAATCAATAGTAGAACTCAAAAGCACACACGCGCGCGCGCGCACACACACCAATATGTAAAATCAAACGGGGAAATCAACACTGTCAATAGTTCGCTCGGCGAATATCCTCCAGCTAATGGTGTGCGCCGATATTGCATTAAAAATACTTGCAAGGCAGACTTAAATGGAAGATTTGATTTTTTTAATGCTTGTTTAAATGTCTGCACCAATCTTTCGGCTGCTCCATTCGTTGCAGGGTGGTAAGGTGCTCCTGTAAGATGCACAATCCCTCTTTGCTTGCACCACTCCTGAAATTCACCTGATGTGAATGAGGACGCGTTATCCGTAACCAGGCTGTTTGGATACCCAAAATGTGCAAATGTCTCTTCCAACAGTGCCATTGTAGACTTTGACGAGACAGTTGTAGTGGGATAAATGCATGGGTATTTGGAGTAGGCATCAACAATCACTAGCCAATTATTTCCCATAAAATTAACCGCATGGTCCACATGTATTCGGCTCCATGGCTTCTCCGGAAGCGTCCATGGGTGATTTTTCATTTTCGGCGGTTTATTCTGGGGTTCTCCACATGATGTGCAGTTTCGGCATTGCTCTTTAATGTCGAAATCCAGACCTGGCCAGTATACTGCTGTGCGAGCCAAATGTTTCATTTTCTCAATGCCAAAATGACTCGTATGCATAATGTCAATAACTTGCTTTCGTAAACTTTGAGGAATCACAACTCTAGTTCCATATAGCAAACATCCATATTCCACAGATAAAAAATCTGCAACTTTGCGAAATTCCTCAGCTTTTTCTGTAGAAGCTTTCTTTTGAGGCCATCCTTCTTGCGTATACCGAATGACTGTTGAAATTGTAGGGTCCTTTGCTGATTCTTTAAGTAGGACTCCTGGGTCTGTTGGCTTCAGCTGTGAGCTTATGGTCTTGATGGCGTTTATTACATACATATTATCCTCCTCTTCTTCTTCGTGGTCGAAGTGCGCATCAGGACCTGAAGGCAATTGGCTTAGCACATCTGCATTTCCATGAGCAGAAGTATTTCTATATTCGATGGAATAGTTATACTGATTTAGTATCAAAGCCCATCTAGCTAAGCGATTGGCTGCCAAAGCTGGTGTGGCTTTGATAGGACTAAACACTGATAGCAATGGCTTGTGATCAGTCACTAAGATAAATTTTCGTCCATAAAGGTATTGATGGAACTTTCGCAGAGCAAACACGATAGCGAGAGCTTCTTTTTGAATCTGACTGTATTTTCTTTGGCTCTCTGTCAATGTTTTGGATGCGTTGGCAATTGGACGTTCCTGTCCATCTTGAAAACGGTGAAACAACACTGCACCAATTCCTACGTTGGAAGCATCACAAGAGATACCAATTGGCAGTGATGGATCAAAGTGTGCTAGCACCATGTCTGTGCAAAGCATGTCTTTCACAGTTTGACAAGCTTCTTCTTCTTTTTCGTTCCATTTCCATTCCACGCCGTTTCTGGTTAACTTGTGTAAAGGCTCAGTAATTGCGGTAGTTATAAATAGGCATAGTACATGCATAGTAGGCATAGTACAGGCAGAGTAGGCATAATACAAGCATAGTAGGCATAGTACAAGCATAGTAGGCATAGTACAGGCATAGTAGGCATAGTACAGGCATAGTTTGATGTGGCGATGATTTTTAGTTGTTGGAGTTCGCCTACTACTAAACCTAAAGGACAAAATTTGAACTTTACATTACATGCTTAAGTAGTTCACCAAGCAATGAAATGAAAACGGCTGCTTGCGGGACCTAGGAAACAGATGTTTAGGGATCTTTGCAACACTGTGTTGCAAAATAAAATTTAACAATCGCACGTGGACATAGTGTTTTCCAAAAAAAAGGTCATCTCCCTCGCTTCGGGCGGAAAATGCGTCTATGAAGACTGTCGAGCACTCATGTTACATCGCTCTCATCTCCAAACTTCCACATTTGCATTTGAATGAGGTAGTATCAATCCTTGTTTAGGACAATTCATGAGATCTAAAAATGGATTCTCTCCAGAAGCATTTTTGAAATCCTCCACTTCAGCCCAAAATTTCTCTGTTCTGTGTTTTCAGCCCAACATTATGTTTGAAAAATATTAGATAAACTCACTAATACAACATTAGCCTAACAATATTGCATAACCTAGAACAAAAAAGTAAAGAAGAACAAGTTAATCTCCCTCCTTCACTATTCTTTATGACATTACTCGACTTAAAGATTTCCCTCTAGATAATATCTAGTACGTTAAAAAAATATCTAGACTTTCTAGCCATCATCTAGTTTCCCAATTATACCTCTAGGCCTTACAAAAAATATCTAGATCTAGCTATAAAACATCTAGAGTGGCAGCCCTAATCGGATCCCTCTTAATAGGAGATCGGCTTGAAAATGCTAATTAGCAAGTAGCAACTTCTATATTTTATAAAAGTAAAAATTAATTTTTTTTGAAAGGAAAGAAGGCTTTGTCACATTTGTGCGACTGGTTTTCGATCGCACACCTCTCCTACTATGACTGTACTATGCTTGTACTATGCCTGTACTATGCCTATTTATAACTACCCCAGTAATTGTAGACAGGTTAGGCAAAAACTTTCCATAAAACTGTACTGAACCTAAAAATGATTTAAGCGTTGAAAGATTGTGAGGTCGTGGCATTTTACGAACTGCGTTAACTTTCTTTTCCTTGGATATGCCTTGGGATGAAAGAGTATGTCCCAAATACTCCACAGTGGGTTTGGCAAACTCACATTTATCCAAACGACAGCGTAGTCCATGGTCTTGAAGTTTTTGTAAAAGTTAAGGCAAATTTTCTAGATGGTCTTCAGCATTTTTGCCGCTTACAAGTATTTCATCTAAGTAAACAGCAACACCTTTAAGATCTGAAGTCAACTGGGCCATTATCTCCTGAAAGTAACCCGGTGCCGATGTTATCCCAAAAGGCAATCTCATTTGAAGAAGCACACCCTTATGCGTGCTGAGTGCCAGTCTTTTTTGGCTTTCTGGGCTGAGGAGAATTTGATTATAGGCATCTGCTAAGTTAATTTTGGTGAAGCAATACCCCCACCTAGCTTTTGCATTAGTTCTTCGGGAACCGGAATGGGTTGTCTATGTATTTCCAGTTGATGGTTTATTGTGGCTGAGTAGTCCCCACATACTCTAAGTGAGGGTACAGTTTGCCCTGGGCGTAGGGGTTTCTTTATTGGTACTACTGGTGTGCCAAAATCGTTAAATTGTACAGGCTTCCACACCCCTTTGGCAATACCCCGTTCATAAGCTTGTGCCAAGTCATCCTGTATGGCAAAGGGCACAGGTCGTGGTTTGCAAAATACAGGCGTTACATCTGATTTAAACTTTATGTTAGGTTCAAAATTTTTCAGGCAACCTAGTTCATCATTAAAAACATCAGGAAAATCATTACACATTTGTTTACAAGCACTTTGCAAGCTTTCAGCACATTGATACACAGATTTATAAATAGACAAACTGCCTTGCTTTCCATGAATCATATCATCTAATGATATGCTCAGTGTTGAAATCGCATCACTACCCAATAAGTTTAATTGTGAAATGTCTGTGACCACAAAATCAATTTGTTTGCCGTCAAGGCTTGATTCATTATTATGCATAACTGCAACAGATTTTGCTTTATATACACCTAAAACAGGTAGCTTATGACCAGAAGCTGATGTATAAACTTTGTCAGTAGTTTGCAATGCTGGTCGGCCAATTTTAATCCAGCACGATTTTGAAAGAAAGCTATCCCCAGCACCCGTGTCTATTTCAAAAATGGTTTGGTGACCATCAAGGCTAATACTTTGTTGTAACTGGGGAGCAGATCTGACCATTTTGACAGTCTGCAATGTATCAGAGTTGTTGGGTTTCACCGTATGTAGGCCTACTGAAGAGTCTTTTTTCTTTTTATAACAAGCCCTTTCAATATGTCCTAACTTGTTACAATAGTTACACACAGTATTGGCAAGTGGTGCCTGTGTGACCTTTTCTGTCACAACGGCGACAAGGTGGTCCATTTGACCTGTTCACTGAATTTCGAGTATCATTGCACACATCACCTGAAGGTCGTTTTCTCACTTGCCGATATGCTCGTGATGGTGTATGTACTTTAACTGAATACGTCTGTTCATTTGTAGATGGAGTTGAGAAGCTGACAGTCTCTTTTGCAACTTTGTTGGCTTCTTCTATCTCAAGGGCAATATTAATGGCTTTTGCAAAGATCAATTCGTCTCCTCTTTCTTTAAAAATAGCTTTAAGTATTGCCTCATTGTTCACTGAGCAAATGAATCTGGTGCACATAGCATCATCTTGGGAATCCGTAATAGAACCAAAATCACATGTAACAGCGTCTTGTCGGATGCGTGCTGCTAATTCTGTGACAGACTCATTATGTTTACTGCTCAAATCACTCCAAAATTTGTATCTTTCACGAATATTAAATAATTTTGGATTATATTGTTCAGCCATAAACTGTGCAAGTGTTTCCATATCAGACTCATTAATGTTGATAGGAAGCTGTTGCTGAGATGCTAAGCTTTGCAATAACTTGTACACTGAAACAGTCTGATTAGTCAAGAAGGTTTGAGCTATTTTAGTTTCAGGCACAGAGTGAGCTTTTATGAATGTTAAAAAACGAGAGTAATAATCGTCCATAATTCAGCATTAGAGTCAAATGCTGAAAAACTAGGCACAGAATATAGGCTAGGCCTAAGAGCAGAAACTGAGTTTTCAGGAGGAGTACCTGTAGATCCCCCAGCATTACCAGAGTTTGTTTTCATCTGCTTGAGTGTTTCTAGTAGCACTTCCATTTGCTGTTGATTTTGCTGGGACTGCAATTCCATTTGAGCCTGTTGCTGATCCAGCTGCTTTTTCATTAATTCGATAATTTCTTTGTTAGACATGACTAAGTGTAAACTTTGTCGCTAATTTGTTATCCTCGTCGCCAATTTTTTGTGTTTTCTTACAACAAAACAACTAGATAATCACGGATATTAAACTAGCTTAAATTCTCATCACAAGTATATCCTTTTTGTTCACTTCTATTTACAATCTCAATCATTTCCAAAACGTGACTACACAATAGATTATAAATGTAGCTGTTATGTACAAACGATACTACATCATCACAACAAAATTCACTCCAATGTTGAATTAATTTTGCATTAGTTATCAAAATGACGCCTAACGTTGGTGTTCGCTCCATAGCAAGGTTAGATATGACGTCACACATTTGGCACAAAAAAGGGGGCTGACTACAGGCTGTAATTTATGCTGGAAAGGTATAGAGCAAACACCAACTTTTGTGATTATTTTAAAAAATAATGAGAACTTATTCCAATATTGGAATGAATTACCGCTAGTTTGCTACTCGGAAACAAATAAATTCAATCAAAAGTAATTCGGTTGAGATTAGGCCTTTCAGTTGACTAGTCCAAGCTCAGTAGGCCTACTGTGAGCCAATTTGCCAAAAAAATGGCCTTAAGAGGAGCGCCATCTAAATACCATTTGCTCCTTAGTTAAAAGTAACGCTATGCCAATAGGAAGGTTGCATGTGACGTCACGGATTTCGCGCCAAAAAAAGTGGATGACCAAAAGCTCTAATTTATGCTGGAGAGGTATAGGGCGAACACCAACTTTTCGGGTTATTTTGAAAACTAATGAAAAATTAATTCAAATTTGGAATGAATTATTGCTAGTTGGATTCTCGGAAAGAAATAAATTTGACCGAAAGCAATTTGGTTGAGATTTGGTCGTTTTGTTGGCTAGCATAAGCCTAGCACAGTGGGCTAATTTTTAAAAAAATGCCCTTAAGAGAAGTGTCATCTAACTACCATTTGCTCCTCACTTAAAAATAAACAATACCAATTAGATACTAGTCGGTACATTAGCAAAGACAACCATTATTTCATCATTACTACCGGTACGGTAAGCTTGCCGGTTAGCTTACTTGCTGTCTCCCTGAGCAAGGCATTTAACGGTATGCCTCCATCTTTATGGGGCAAACAGGTGGTGGGGCCAAGCAGTCTACCCGTCGCGGTGATCCAGTGTGACAAAAGACATGCAAACAGAGCATGAGCTGTACGCATGAATCAATAAATCGGTACCGTAATTTTTGTATTACCCTTGGTCCAGCAGCCTAGGTAATAGCCCAAACAATTGTTTAAAGAGTGGTTAAGGTCACACAATTACATCTGACATATCAATATGACTGGCCTGCAATTACTATTGACAAAAAATTTCAAAAACTTACTGATTTTATCCAACAATAACTAATCCAGCATATGTCAAACGGTACAGAAGTCTGCCCTGTCATTTAGGCTACAGTATAACTTAAGTTTTCAACTTTTCAGTATGCTTATGCCACTAAATATACTGTATAAGTTACACATTACAATTACCTTAAACTCATCATTCCCAAACACGCTGATTAATCGAATATGAAACCCTCACAGAAGCTGGCTACAAATAAGTCTGCATGTTTAGCCCATAAAATTAGCCCAACTATTAGCAATAACAAGCAAACCTTAGCACCTCTTATTTTACTTTGGCCTTAGATTCGTTCCTTAACATCAATAAAACAACATATTTAACGTGCATTCAACAACTGTCACGTTTCTTCATTTGCTTTGCAAAAAACGATATCACTACTATTCAATTCAATGCAAAAACACTGACTTTGGTCATCCACTTTTTTCGAAAGCGCATTTTGATGACGTTTGATCACGTGCGTGCAACCTTCCTATTAGATACTCGTAGGTACATCAGTAAAAACTACCATTATTAGCTCATTACTACCGTACCGTAAATTTTTAAATTACTCTTGGTCCAGCAGCGTAGGCAATAGCCCCAAAAATTGTTTAAGGAATATTTTTGGTCACAAAATTACATCTGACAGATCAATATAACTGGTCTGCAAGCATTGCTGACAAAAAATTTTAAAGAATTACTGATTTTATTCATCAATATCTAATCCAACATGTAACAAACGGTACAGAAGTCTGCCATTAGTCATTTTGGCTAAAGTATAATTAGGCTACAGCAACTTTTCAGTATGCTTATGCAATTAAATATACTGTATAAGTTACACATTACATTTAACTTAAATTTAGTGTAGCGTGTCGCGCCTCGCACTTCATCGAGCTGCCATGCCAAACATCTTTTTGTCCTTTTTATACTTTTTTATTAGTTTGCTTTCGGCGGCTCAGCACCTTACACCCGCCGTTGTGTGTGATTCTAGTTTTTACTATGTGCATTTGTGTATTATTATTGCATGTGTCTAAAATCAAACACATACATTTTTCTTTTTTTATTAGGGCTAGATAATGTTTATTTTTTCTTCTCATGGAATCTCGTTGACCGGCTTGCCTTTCCCGCCGTCTCTTCTTTGTCCATTGTTATTTTCATGTGACGTGAGCAGTGACCTGGTTTATATAGACGTGTGTAGAATTTGGCTACCGACCATGCGGTCAGAGATTTTTTGCTCTCTTTCATCGCTAGACTTCGTGACGGACGGACGTAATTTTGATTGTTTGCCACAACTGCGTTAATTAGAGTCTGAACTTTAATGCAATAAAAAAATTACTATCGTGCTTCCTCCCTTGTGACTGCCATAGTTCCCATCAATTGGGGTTCAGTCAGCACGCTGTTGCTCAAAGGAACATATTTTCTACATCAGCAGTCCCAAACACACTGATTAATCGAATATCAAACCCTAAGAGAAGCTGGCTACAAATAAGCCTCCATGTTTAGCCCTTAAAATTAGCCTAACTAGTAACACTAAAAAGCAAACCTTAGCACTTTTTCCTTACCTTGACTTCACATTCATTCCATAACATCAGTAAAACAACAAATTTAAAGTTCATTTTAACAGCTGTCACGTTTTTCCATCTCATTTGCAAAAAACGGTATCACTTCTATTCAATTCAACGCAAAAACATTGAAAGTGGTCAGCCACTTTTTTTAAAAGCGCCTTTTGATGACGTTTGATCATTGTGATGAGAAGGAAAGTATTTATCACAAGTTTATTAGTGGCCGACGACTTCGTACAATTGGTCGGTAATGGGTTAACAGTGTTGTACGCGTAAAATAAATTCATGCCGTCAGCGTTTATGCCATCTCTTTAAACAGTTAACGCCGTCATCAGCAGTGGGTCAACAAAAAGATAAAATGATGCTTTTGCGCTAGCGCAAAGCAGCGCAAATTAACTCCTAGGATTAAAAAAGTTTTACGCTTTCTCTTAATTTTACCGTTATAAATTACAATTTATTTCCACGCAAAAAGACAAGCATTTCAGAATGTTTCAGAATGTTCATCTGTGAGCCAGTTTGCTTCTACTTGAAGTGCTGGTAGAAATTGTTACGTAACAGGCAGTTGGTGAAGAGCCTGATAGAAATCGTCAAATCGTGATTATTAATAACAGCAACAACAAAACAAATTTACTGCAAAATGAAAGAAAAAGTCAATAGAATGTTTTCTAAAAAAATTAACACTTCATACTAACGTTTAGAATTTAGCAAAATAAGCTTCGCCCCTAGCATCATAGTTGCCAACTGCAAATGACAATTTTTGAGAATCCAAAAAATCCCAGAAATGGCAATTTTTGAGTAAGAAATCCTAAGTTTCTAAAGAGTTTGGCTCGTTATCGGTTTGTGTTCTATCACACAACCGATTTCTCAACAATTTCAAAAAGATTGGTTTCGGTAGCATCTTTTTCTAAAGCAAAAAAATTCGCTCAAATTTCTTTAAAAGTTCTGAAATCTAGGATTTCTGTACAATATCTCGTCGTTTCACCGAATGTCTAGACCAAAAAAATCTCAGATTCTACCGAAATTCCCAACACAGGTTTCAAAAATCGCAAGATTTTTCCCAATATATTTTGCAAAAAAGAAAATCTCAAGTGGCCGCAAAAATTCCCAAGATTGGCTACTGCGGCAAGTAAACATCCGGAAAAATTGCAATTGTTAGAATGAGAGCAAGGAAGAAATAACCCCGTTAATTCGACCTGGCAAGCACAACATCGTTTATTAATCATATCCAAATGACGTGTTTCTCGCATTAACACAAAGCAAAGCTGTTAGAAACACCATACGTGTCTATTTTTTCTAAACGTTCGTTTTCCATGCAGAGATGAGCTAAAAAGTTCAATCTTTTCTGGCCCACATAAGAATAAAGACTAATTGGTTTTTTGCTATTTTGGTCCCTAAAAAAGCGCTCATCACAACAACTGCAAATCATCAGGCAAAGATATATTTATCTTAGATAAAACCAGAAGCGCAGCCAAAGGTAAAGGCCCTGGTGCCATGGCCCCCTTTCGTCGGTCGCAGAAAAACTGGTACCTCCCAAAAAAGTCTTCACATGTTTGGAGCCAAGAATAGCAAAAATGTCGTACCAAAAATCTTGACCAAAAATGAGAGTCTATACCAAGCAACGCACTGAAACCAAGCGAGATGCATGAATTCAATAAATTGTGGGCGAAGTTTTGCCAGTTGGTTTGTTTTATCAGATTGTATTGTTCAGAAAAATTTTGTTTCCCCACTCTGGAAATTCAGGCTGCCCCACTGGACACAAGAGATACATCAGGAAATGAAGAGATTTATTTTTCATTTTATGAATCTAAAAATTAGATTTTTTATGTCGCTTTTGCTGTCAAATCTATGTTGTTTCCGGAACATAGAAAAAATTAATCATCTTCTCAGGAAGTGACTATTCTACTTGATCATCTGGATAATGAAGAAACAATAAATTAGCACTTTCCTAAATTTAATGATTAGTTATGGTGTTTGATTCCATTATAAAAAAAAATTCTGCAGTGAAAATGATCGTAAACTGCAATTCGACTTTTCCATCGATGAGAAAACTGTCTACCCTAACTGACAAGTCCCATCTACCTTCAAGCATTAGTTTTCAGGTGTCAAGTATCTTCCTCTTATCAGTGGTAGCAATTCCGCTCGGCCTATATCTGAGCCACACGAGCCGGCTAGGGGTTCTTCGTAAACAACGGAAGCTTGTACCCATGGCCATTCCTCGATTACGACCAATTTTGGATCCTATCTTGTAAAATGCCGCTAAGCATAACAAGCGTAAGCATTTTGTAACTAACTTATACGTATTTTCTTAAGTATTAAGCAGTAAATTTTTAAGCCTAACAAATAGGTCACCACCGGTAAGTCTAGAGCGCCAGTCCCATCCGCTCTCGCCATAATCCGGTACTGCCAGCGTGAAGTTCATTCAAGGACGCAATCAAAACATTGTATTGGGATGAAAGAAATCTTTTTATTGTTTTCCAATCATTATTACAAGCGTCAATTTTTTCTTTACATTTATTACAATATATTAAATCATTTAACCCTGAGACATTAGAATTTCGAAAGGAGCTGTCTTTCTTGCCCTCATTTTCTTGCTTACGTCCGTGATTTAAAGCTTCGCTTTGCATTCCTCTTTCAGGTTTATAACCTTGCAAACCATTTGTAGTCGTTGATAAGTGGGGTTCATATTAGTGAATGGCTTTAAATTTGTGACTGGGTCAACATAATCAGGATAGAACAGCTCTCGCAACACAAAATAGCCCATATTGCTCGATCGACTGGTTATTAAGAAATTTGACGAAAGAGACGTTATCATGTACTGGCAACCAGCCTCGTGAGCTAAGATCTCGTTCTTTAGTCGCAGTAATTTCTGCATGCCCAAACGTCTGTAATTTTTATGCACTGTCCCCATTCCATAATAGAATATTTTATCTGCCTTAAGCTCTTCAAAGACACCAGCTTCGAATTTCAACAAGCATCTCTGAATAACTTCAATTTGAGGTGGTAAAACACTTTTTTTTTGCTGCAGAGCATCAGATTTTGTTTCCAGCGAACCAGTTTTAACTACATTGAGTGAAACAGCAACCAACTTCTTTGTAGATCTTTCAAAAACTCCCAGTGACCAGTTATGTTTGAGTTTAAGCTTGGCACGAATTCGACAAATTTCATCAATGTCTTCACCATGCAAGCCATATTTATTTAAATATAAATCCCTGCTGTAGTGATGGACTACTAATTCCAAAACTTCTTTTTCATCTTTACTGGTTAACTTCCTGACCTGAAATCGTCTTTCTGAAGGCAGAGCAGCCATTAACATTCAGTCAAAGTCAGCTTACAACGTACATTACTCAACGGTGTTTGCAACATCGGCTATAAATTACAAGTAGTGTCAACAGTAAATTTCAGAGCGTTCAGTTTGTTCTTAGACATCATTCGCAAGCGTTGCAATCAATACGAATTTGTTTCAACAACAAGAAAAAAAGACAAAACGCTGAAGGTTTTTATGTCTTCACGGGATTTATAATAGGTAGATCACGGTTTCCGTTTTTGGTTTTTGTCCTAGCTTTTTGTTTTGTTAAATAAAATGCTTTTTTGCAATGGTTTGGCTAATTGAGTCTTTCTTTGAAAGCCAATAGCATTCAGATATCCAATAATCAATTCAAAAAAATACCATGATTTAAAATGTGTACAATTTCATATGATCAAAATAATTCAAAATTTCAAAGGTAGTATGATCACTGTGACACATAAAAAATGTATTAGTTCTAGTTGTGACTTGGTCTTCCCATAATAGCAATTTCTATATTGCTTTTTTTCACTACAACCCCCTAAAGTTTACCAAAAACCAGTTTACTCTTTATGTCATTTACGTCGCCAACATAGATTCTATGAGTTGATACTGTTTTCATCACTAAAAATAATACCTACACATACGTAACGTTTAGTTTTGTGGGAAGAACATTGTGCAGCCAAACACCGTTCAACGGACTACGCCACCTGCACCCAAACAATAGTTGTAAGAACGATAACGATAAGTTGCTACAAATTTAGAGTTTTTAGACTTGAATGATATGTTTACTTTGTCATTAAAAAATAGTTTATTAACGGGATGAGGTCAAAGACTTATGGGAGAAAGATGCGAGGGAAACATGTCACTTGTAACCTTCGTGACTATGCCCATGCACCCTGGCCCAAATATCGAAAAGAAAAAAGTTTCTGGTACTTTATTTATATATCGAAAATTTCTATGCTCTACTGCGTTCTGCCTGCAATCGGTGTTCTTTCTTTATTTTGAATAACGAGAGCCTCATGCTGTACACCAAGATGGTGGAGAACGTTCATCTTGGTTGCAGTGAGGCCTTCGATCTTCAGCTGTAAAATGGTGGGCTTTAGAAACGTGTTGACAATTGGGCCTGAAAACGGCAAGTTCAATCCACATGCATCATCTCATCCTGAAAAGGACGTTTTCCGATAAGCGGACCCAAGCTGAACATCGGGATGGGCAGGTACCCATCCATTTTGATAGATTCTGCTTCGGCCTGGCGTGCAGGCTACAACACTACCCTGACTCACGACCTGGGCTGCCGCTCCTAGGGCTAGTACTAGGCCCCTTGGAATGGTCTTTCCCAGAGCAGCTTGGGTTAAGCTCAATCGTTTGCGGACTGGCGTTGGGCGTTTTCATTCGTGCACGCACAAATGGGGTCTCGCTCCCTCGTTGAATTGCGAGTGTGGCGCCACCAAGAAAACCGCAGACCATATTATCCCAATGTGCCCCATACAACGGGCGCATCGAGGGGTGGCTGGTATGACGGTTTTGGATGTCAGTACACGATGTTGGCTTGATACCATCATTGCCAGCATCTGATATAGACAGTAAATGAATGCCCCTCCATACGAAAAAGATTTTGCAGTCTAAGCGCCACAAGTGGTTTATTTTAAACAAACATTTAGCTTACGAAAATAAAGATGCTTTAGCAAAATCGATTTATTTATACCTAGTATACAACTCTTGGCTGACGTTTTGACTCTACATAAAGTATATTGCTTTTCTATTTTTAAGAGAGGATTTTACGTGTCAGTAAAAAAAAGAACTTTGGTAAATCCTTCAGGAAGAGAAGGCAATTTTCTTTTTCGCTCTTATATTTGACTCCACCCTTGAGCAAAGGTGGCACAAAGTGAAACAGTTAAAAATATTGTCTCTTGATTTGTATTAAATACAGGTTTTAGATGCTTCACAAATAGTGGTAATCTCTTTAGTAATCACGGTTTACCTATTGAAATAACTTACATTAATTTTTCGTGATCAATAGATTTTTACGCCATTTTTGAAATTGAAAATTTGTTGCGCTTGGCCCCATTACTAACTTTAAGGATCTTAAGAATAAGCCGTTCTCACTCTTTGTAACTGCCTAATCACGCTATCACTATAACTTGTAGCAGCAGCCACGGCATCAGCAGGTGTCAAAATGACCACTTATAATACACTGTACTCTATGAAAAGCGTATATTATCACATTACAAAACTGATTTTCAATTCTGAAAACCTAATGCAAACCTTTCAAACGGACATTTTTTATCTGTCTTCAAACTAAAAATTTTACCTATTAAATATAATGGCAGCAAAGTTTCAAATTTAATTTTTATCAAATAATTTCGCTTTGCTTCGTGTTTCGTCAACCCCAATTTATTCCTCTATTGGTGTATTAAATAAAAAAGTCTGCATCTCTACCTTTTTTTACTTAGCTATGTGGAGTGATTGCCATACAATGTAAATATATTGGTTTTTGTTGATTTCTATCTTCTTTGGTAATTTTCATTTATTGTTGTTAATGAAAGTATTTGAATTTTTAGAGGATTTGTGTTTTTGAAGTCACGCTTGCGTATAATGACGCTGCTATCAACTAACTTTTCTTGAGATGGGAACCCGTAGCCCCACGGCCAAGATCAGAGATCGTAAAAAAGAAAGAGCTGCCAAAGTAAAGGTGAGCTAAAAATTCGTAGCAGAACTGAAACGAATGAAATAAACGACTTCCTAAAACTGGTTGCCGTAGGCGCTGCACTAACGTTTCTCAACTTGGGCAAGGTAGTCCGTGTTTGTTGCAGCGAAAGCTAAGCACACAAATGTAGCATACATCTGTGGTTTTCTCATGACGTAATTACCATAAAGATATCCAATAGACCGAAACAGGCGGTTGGCATGTGTCATACTTCGGCTAGAGCTCGTTATCTGTCAGACACAAGTCTGGGCAGCTCTGTTAATACCCATCTATGAGCAGAAGGAGACGAACTATCTGGAGCTTTTTCCAGCGCACTTAGCGGCAGGTTTTTGTTGCTATGTGCGGCCAAAGATTTGTCACCGAGTTGCGCTCTTCAATAAAAAAAATGGTGTTACGCAGAAGTTCAAATGCGATAATCTCTTTCCGATTATGTTTCTTTGGACTTGAAAAAAGTTCGAAGCTGGAATTCTGTGTCATGTGAACAAACAAAGTTTATTTTAAGTAAGTGTAGTTAATTTATTGACTTTTTAAGCGATATTACATCAAATATGATGTGGTTATTTAAGCTGGTGAAGATTTGTTAGCAGCTGGACTCGGTAGTGGTCGCGAAAGGCTTCACCAATCAACAGCCGCCTCAACGTGGTGGTGCGGTCCCCGGCCCCGTTCGGATTGGGTCGAAATGGCTGTTGGCCTTCCCGGGGGTCCCAGTTACCCCGGGCACTCCCCTTCATTTTTTCGCTATGCTGCCCCCTGAACGACCGCAGAAGGGCAGCACACAGCTTCTTTAAAATCGGTCGCCTGTTTTCTCTTTTTCTTTTCTCCTGCCCCTCTCTTGCCCTTCTTCGTCTCCTCATTCTTCTTCTTTTCCTGATGAGCGGCAACGTTCATCCCAAACCTGGCCCCATCTTTCCTTGCTCTGTGTGCGCTGGAAATGTGACCTGGCGGGCAAGTCAGTGCAATGCTGCGCTTGCTCCAAATGGGTCCATCTAAGGTGCTCACAACTTTCTTTATCTAATTTCAGAGCTCTTGGCAGCTAACACTCTTGGAGCTGCCCCCTCTGCCGTAACACTGTGAATCCCCTCTTCTCGGACTCCTCCGACACGTATACCTCCACTGTGGAATCTGGCCCCCCCTCTGCAAATGCTACTCTCTTGCCCCACCCTCGTCTCCAAACTTCTTATCCCCCATCTGCCCATCTTATATCTCCTTCCTCTGCCCTCCCACCACCGTCCCTCGTTCCTGGCTATACTTCTGTACCTCTTGCCTCCTCTCCTCCCCCTGACTCTCTCAGGGTTCTTCAATGAAATGCTAGAGGTCTTCGAGCCAGGAGCACTGAACTACTTCACTTTCTTTCGTCCCATTTTGTCGACCTTATCTGCATTCAGGAATCCAATCTTAACTCATCTTCCTCCTTCCGAATTCCTGGATTCTCTGCTCTGCCCTCTGATCGCACCCACTGCCGGTCTGGCATTCTCTCCTCCGATACAACGCACGCTAGCGGCGCGTTGTCATTTTTGTCAGGCAGGGCCTATCCTTTTCTGAACTTTCCACCTCCTCTCTTTCTTCGCTTGATCCTTACTCTGATTATGTAGAGATCAACATCTCTCTTAACAACTCCTCCTCGGTGTCCTTTCTCAATGTGCATGCCCCCCCTATTCGCTCCTCTCCAACGGATGGCAGAACTGATTTCTTCTCTCCCTCCATCCTTCCCTCCTCCAGAAATCTCTTCATTCTTGGGGACTTCAATTGCCATCACCCCCTCTGGGACTCAAGAGGTACTTCCAACCCCCGCGGGGAGGAAGTATTCGACTGAGTCATTTCCTCTGACCTCCTCCCCATCAATAACCCTGACACACCCACCCTTCTCCATCGCTCCTCTGGCAGTCGCTCTTCCCCTGACATCTCGTTTGCTCCCTTCTCTCTTGCCTTTCCTGCTCCTGGGAGGTGCTACAGGACCTTGGTTCTGACCACTTACCTATTCTTCTATCTATCCCTCTCTCTCCGGTCCTTCGCCCCAACGAGCGTCCCCCTTCCTTCAATTTTCAAAAAGCTCGCTGGGATGACTTTGCCTCCTACTTCGACTCTTACTATCTTTCAGCAGAGGAATACTCGTCCCTTTCTCTTTCCTCTGCTGCTGCTCTCTTTACCTCTTTGGCACTGAATGCGGCCAAATCTTCCATTCCTTTCGGCCGCATCAAACGCCCTTTTAAAGCCTGGTGGTCTCCTGAGGTGGAAAGTGCGGTTAGTGAAAGACGCAAGGCTTTCGCTGCCGCTCACAGAAGTGATGTAGATCGCCAGGCTTACATCTCCGCCTCTCGACGCGCCTCGTCAGTCATTGCCAAGGCCAAGGCTGAGGCATGGCAGACGACTTGCTCTTCTCTTTCACCTAAGCCTAACCCTAAATCTGTACACTCTCTTCTTCGCTCTATCGCTGGCTCTCCTTCCTCGTCTTCCTCCGCTCCTAACTTTCCTAACTGTTCTTCTCCCAGGAAATCGGCTTCGGTCTATGCCGCTTACCTGAGATCCCACTTTTCCGTTTCTCAGCCAAAGGTCCTGCGTAGTAGATCCAGAGGCAACCTGTCTGAGCTCCGCCGAGCCACGTGCTCGGAGGAGTCTCACTTGTCCTTTTGCTCTCCTTTCTCACTTGCTGAATTTCTTGCGGCTGCCTCCAACCTCTCCTCGTCCACCGCCACTGGCCCAGACAAAGTTGCCTATCCCATGCTAAAGCACCTTCCTCGCTCTGGCATGGATTTACTTCTTCACATCTTCAATCTTTCCTGGTCTTCGCATTCCTTTCCTTCCATCTGGAAGACATCTTCCATTATTCCCATACACAAGATGGGAAAGCCTTTCTACTCTCCTGCTTCCTTCCGTCCTATCTTTCTCACCTCCTGCGTATCAAAGCTGTTTGAACGCATCATTCTATCCCGTCTACTCTTCTTTCTGGAATCTAATTCCATTCACTTTCCCCGCCAGGCCGGTTTTCACCCTGGACGGTCTACACTAGATCAAATTCTGTACCTTTTTCAGTCCATTTCGGATGGGTTTAACAAACTCAGGCCGGGTTCTCGGACGATCCTGTCTACTATCGATTTCTCCAAAGCTTTTGACTCTGTCTGGCATTCCGCCCTTTTCCACAAACTTATTTCGGCTGGCCTCCCTCCTTGCTTTGCTCGTTGGACTCAATCATTCCTTTCTGATAGGCGTGCTTGTGTGGTCTTTCAAAATCACAAAAGTCGTTCCTTTCGAGTCCGTCGAGGTGTTCCGCAAGGATCCGTTCTTGGCCCTGTACTTTTCTCCTTATTCATTAATGATCTTCCGGCCTCTCTGCCTTCTTCCGTCAGCTGCCTTTTTTTCGCTGACGATCTGGCCATTTGGTCCTCCTCACCCTCGGTCCCCAATGCGGTGGAGGCCACACAAGGAGCTCTGTTTCGATTGGAGCGCTGGTCGGAGTACTGGTGTCTTCCTCTCAATCCGAGCAAATGTGAGGCCTCCTTCTTCTCAGTGGATCTCCACCAAGCTAACCTCCAACCCAACCTCCTCCTATTCGGCTCTTGCCTCCGTTTCAATCCCACTCCAACTTTTCTTGGGGTCCCCTTCGACCGCACTCTTTGTTTTTCTAAACAGGTATCTTCGCTGAAGGCCAAGTTTTTCCCACGTCTCAAGGCCTTACGCTGTATCTCTGCTTCCTCATGGGGCCCCTCTAAGGAGTCCATTTCTGTTCTGTATAAATCTTTTCTTCGGCCCGTTCTCACTTATGTTTCACCCGGATGGTTTCCTTTCCTAAGCGCAACCAATTTCCACCAAATTGGAACGTCTTCACCGAGCGGCCAGTCGCGCCATCACCGGCTGCCTCTCGTCCTGCCCTATCCCAATTCTTTTCTCCGAGGCTTGTTTACCTCCCCTACGAGTCATCCTGACTCATTTCACTCTTTCATCTTATGAGCGGGCTCTTCGTCTCCCAACCTCCTTTCCCATCTCAGGTTTGGCCAGACTAGGAGTGAAACCAAGATTCTGCAGATCGTCCTGGAGAGCTTTTGCGTCCACTCACCCGCTCATGCTTCCTTCTACTTGCTCTAGGGAGGCTCTTCTTGCTTGCCCTTGCTGTCCTCCCTGGAATCTGCCTTCTTTCACGGTGGAGTCCACCCTTTCCACTCCATGCTCTCGCTTTGATCCCCCTCTTTCTCGCCAAGGTGCGGCTCTCGCCCACCTTGACTCTCTCCCCCTCATGATCTGGTACTCTGGACAGACGGCTTTGTTCCTTTTCCTTTTGACAAGGGCGGCTCCGGCGTACTTGCCAACTGCTTTCTCTGTGGCACTGAGGCCACTCTTTCCCATTCGGCAGGCCCAGTTTGTTCCAGTTTTTCCGCTGATGCCTGCGCTATTCTGCACGCTCTTTGCTGGTCTCGGCAGCACCAACAAGTCTGCCATTTTTCTTCCCTTCTCCTATTATCTGACTCTCGTTCTGTCCTCGCCACCCTGTCCTCTCCTCTATCTTTTCTCTTATCTCAAACTCTGTTGGAGATCTGGATGGAACTGTCTTCTCTCTCCTGTTCTATCAGGCTACAATGGGTCCCCGGACACTCATTTCTACCGGGGAACGACGCGGCTGATGAGCTGGCCAGACGGGGAGCGCTACTTGCGCCCTCCGCAATCTCTTGTAGTTTCTCTCGTATCCACTCTTGTCTTTTTTCGGACTGGGGGCGTACTGTCTCCTCTAAATTTTTCGACACACACAAGTTCCCTCGATTTCCACCGAGGAACTTGTGCTCCCTCGTCATGCTCGCTGTGTTCTCTCTCGCCTTCGCTGCAACGGACACAGCCTTCTTTTAGGTTTTTATCTCACTAGAATTGGCAGAATTGAGAATCCTTCCTGCAGCGCCTGTGGACACTCGTCCCAGGACACCTCTCATCTCATTCTGCACTGTCCAGCTACGGACTCTTTGCGCCGCTCACTCTTTGGCGACTCTCTATCTCTTTACGACCTCTGGTCCAGACCCTGGGGAGTTTCCCGGCTTCTGGGGCTCCATGGTCTTCCGCCATGCCCCCATCCCTCGGAAGGGGCCGGGTAAACAACAAAGGCTTCACAGGCACTTGTACTGTACAATGTATTGTTAATAAAGTTTAGCGTCATTGCAGCTGCGTCGCAGCTACTGGTTCCTTAGATTAAGCAGCTATTGGTAAAGTAACCTTTACTAATAAAGGTAAATTAACACTGAATCACTATCAGCAGCTGCTGGTTCTGAAAATCTCATTGACCTAAATGCTTGTACAAATTAAGATCTTTACTATAATGGGTTATATCTGTAACTGCATTAACTGAACAGCAAATCACGTTTTGGTAAAGACCTAACCAATCTGACAATGATTGTTTCAGTATTCAAAAGATAGTTTAGCAGATATAGGCTTCTAAATTTAAAGATTGCACACATTATATATTCTGCATAGATGTCAATTTTGCGTTTGGACTTCAAGTTTACAAGATTAGAATTTTTCTGGTTCACAAAAATACTTGGGTTTATTACAATATTCTTCCAATTCTCAAAATAGCTGCCTAGGCGATATTTAATTCAGCAAACCATAAATAAGCAGCTTGAAAATAGAATTAAAATCTCCATGAGTTTGGCCTCTAAAATTTCAAGAATAATGGAATGGCCTAACGGTAATGCATAAAAAAGACGCGTTAATACGACAAACATTACTAGAACTTGGTGTGTTATTTACAAACTCAAAAACAAGAACTAATTGAACCTACTAAACACAAGATAAACAAAAACCAGGGTGACCGTTGAAACTGCAAATTCTGGCCTAGGCTTTATCACGTTCATGATCGGTAGGTGTTTTTAAAAATTTAAGAATGTTTAGCCGGGAAAAGCACAAAACAGATTTCTTTTCATTGGAATTGAGCAACAGCAAGAGCAATAGGTATTGACCGATAGTATTATTTAACGTCCAAGAGAAGACATGACAAATAAACCATGTTATTTCCAATATCTACTTTAAGAGTTGGCTTTATAGGTCATTCCAGTATTTCAGAGGATTAACTCATGGAGATTTTAATTCTATTTTCAAGCTGCTTATTTATGGTTTGCTGAATTAAATATCGCCTAGGCAGCTATTTTGAGAATTGGAAGAATATTGTAATAAACCCAAGTATTTTTGTGAACCAGAAAAATTCTAATCTTGTAAACTTGAAGTCCAAACGCAAAATTGACATCTATGCAGACTATTTAATGTGTGCAATCTTTAAATTTAGAAGCCTATATCTGCTAAACTATCTTTCGAATACTGAAACAATCATTGTCAGATTGGTTAGGTCTTTACCAAAACGTGATTTGCTGTTCAGTTAATGCAGTTACAGATATAACCCATTATAGTAAAGATCTTAATTTGTACAAGCATTTAGGTCAATGAGATTTTCAGAACCAGCAGCTGCTAATAGTAATTAACACCGGTTACTTTACCAATAGCTGCTTAATGTAAACAGCCAGTAGCTGTGACGCAGCTGTAATGACGCTAAACTTTATTAGCAATATACTGTACACACTAGCGTACCAAGGGGGAAGGTCACTGTGCCATGGCCCCCCTCAGATCCTAAAAATGAAAAAAATGTAAAGCAAAACCAAGCAGTTTTAGCAAAAGCAAAGCTGGCTTTTTGCGGGTATTTGGGGTTTGCCCTGGATTTCGATTTTCCGTGCCTTCGGCACTCCTCACAAAGTTGATTTTTGACGTCTCACGACTGTGACGAAACTTTGGCTCCCACCTCGGAAACTTTCTGCGTACGCCACTGACCGTACAGTGCAAGTACTTGTAAGGCTTTTCGGGACCACTACCGACTCCAGCTGCTAACAAATCTTCACCAGCTTAAATAACCACATCGTATATGAAGTAATATTGCTTAATAAAGTCTATAAATTAACTACACTTACTTAAAATAAACTTTATTTGTTCATATGACACAGAATTCCAGCTCGACCTTTTTTCAAGTCCAAAAAAACGTAATTGAAAAGCGATTTATCGCATTTAAACTTCTGCGTAGCACTGTTTTTTTTTTTATTGAAGAGCGAAACCTTCCTTTTACCTCTAGTCCACTGGGAACAACAAGTTATATTTACTGCATATAACTGCCTTACTGGACATCGAGCGGTATACTATGTGCTCTCGTGCTCGCAGCGAGGAATACTTTTGCTGCGCTACATGTATCGAAACAGTAATCGCAACTTTGAACCACCGGATTGCTTCACTCTATTTTGTGGAAACGAAAACTGCTGTTTGTATTGTATATTGTTTCTATTTCCGTAACTTTTTTTTTCTTTCCTTTTGTTTAATGTTTGTTTATATCAGCGCGTAATAAACAAAACAAAGCATTGATTGAAACAGGCTTGTGGGCATTTATCACAAGTTTTTCGGTGGACAATATTAGGACTTAGGGGAGGATAAGTTGAGGAAAAATAAATATGCACTCGGTCCGAGAGCAAAGAAGAATGAACAAGTAAGGTGAGCGGAGAAAGACTGTGAGGCAGTGGTTCCCAAACTTTTTTGTCCGCCGGCGCAGGAAATTGGTTGAACAAATTTCGCGGCACACCGGCGACAGCGAGAATGGTGGTGATGACCTTTTTTCTTTTTTTTGTTGTCTGGGCAAAAATTTTAGGAAATCGCTTGATGCAGCCCCAAATGATGCTGATCACCAAAAAGAAGTCATTATCTCTCTGGCTGTAATATGCAATGCCACCCGCGACTTACAGCAGTTGTTGACCATTACTTCATGGCAGCATTTTCTCGATTTTGGCAGAAAATTTGTATCAACATAAAGCATTTTAAAAAAGACTCGCGGCACACCTGCAAATCGTCCACGGTGTACCAGTGTGTCGCGGCACACCGTTTGGGAAACGCTGCTGTAAGGACTTGTTAACTACTCAGGCAGAGCACGTCTTTCGGCTGGTTCATCTGCAGCTATGTTGCCTTGGACAACTAATTAAACGGTAACCTATGGCAACATGAGAAGAGATAGAATGTTGAAGAGACCCTGACAAATATTTAAGATAAAGACCATGAGAAAATAGAAGTAAAAGCGAAAAGGAAAAAGAAGTACAGAAAAGACAAAGGGAAAAACTGAGAGAAAAAGGTAAAAAATTACGAATCTGTTGGTGCTGTCGTAGAAAAAACTTTAAGAATGGCACAGGCTTTATCTGAAAAACTAGATCTGCTGAAAAAGAAACAGTTACATGAGGGCTACAATATCTTTTTTGCAGGCATCGACATATTCATTGTTGCAAAAAATTATGATAGCGTTTTAAATCTTTAAAAATGACAGATATTCTTACATTCTTCTGTTTTCTATTTCTGTGGTTCGCTTTTTGACAGTCATTTAAATTTAAGTATGGAATGCCATGGCAATTTTCTCCTGTTTTGAAAAATTGTAGCATTTTTTCAATTTTTTTCTTTTATTGGTCACTATAGAAATCAAGAAGTTCTGTTCTTTTTCCAGTATCATTTCCCAATCTTGTGCCAATTCTCCCCCTTTATTTTAAAACTTAAAGTCAAAAATAGCCTTACCAACAGCATGCTTTGTTGCTTCCCAAAAACAGCCTGCAGCTCTCATTTAACAAAATTTATTTATTTTTTCTCGTAAGTGCCTGATAACTGATTAGCCGTTAAAATGTGGGACAGATTCAACAATTTTGTGGTTGACACCCCAAAAATAAGGTCTTCGTTTCCAACTTCGCCCAATTTTCCCAGCTGCTGCGGCTGAATCTCTAAAAAAAGTTCCTCACAGTGAAAATTTCAAAAAACTGCTACCGTAATAACAAATCTACAAGTGGGTCACTGAGATACCAATGACGGGTCACATTGTGACATTCGCGATCCCAGTATTATAATCATTCACCTGTAGATCCCAGTATCCCGGTTTGTCCATTTTTCCTCGTGGTTAAGTACAGTTGGGAATGAGCGCCTGACTTTACCTCCATATTAAATACATCTGCACCCTAAAATTAATAGTAGCTTTACTAATATTTTTAAAAAAAGATATTTTAGCTTTTGAAAGATCATAAACATCAATTACACAAAATCATTTGACAAACGGCTTTTTGACGTAACCACTTAAATGTTGTTCTCAGGCTAAGAAAAAAAGGCAGGAAATACGCTCTTAAAAAACGTGCGCTTGCAATGAAATCGCAAATCAGTTGAAGCTAACTTTTTATCAAGATAAAATTTTTTGGAAGACGTTAAGTCGGGGCCTGGCTTTCGTTAGAGCGAAAAACGGTTTTCCTCAGTCAAGAAATGCAAATTAATCCTTTAAGGATCATAAGATTTTAATTCAAGAAATTTGAGACAATTCCTTAATTGTTTGGTAACAACAAAATTACAATGAATTTCAGAAAAATCGCTATTACGTCATAATGATATAACAATTAAAAATCATGTAACATATGTGTTACATTATCCCTCAAAGGGTTTAGAAAAAAAAATTTAATTATGACGTCATCATGACGTCACAACCCCTCTTGTGGTATTCATCGCGAAGTGATGATCAATCGTGCCAAGTTTTTTTTTTTGTACATCCGGATCATTTTTTTTTGTACATGTACATTAGTTTCGCAGTAGTTAAAGCGTTCTTACATACGCACTACAGACAGAATTGTACTTTATATGTTAGATTTCAAACAGCTTTTCGCGTTTAAGTAAATTTCAAGCAATTGGTGATGTGTTTTATACTTTTGTTTCTTCATCGCTAGACCTGACATTTCCTGATGCTTGAATCAAAATACACGTCTGATGTTACCACATCTGGCTAATTGCATAATACTGAATAAAAGTGATCTTTTTGTCTACCGGGCATACAGAAATTTACCAAGGCTTGCCTGGGCTAATTGTGCTTCCGATAGAGGAGGGAAAACAAACAATTATAGCTAAAAGCTGCATATATTTATCATTTCGTCGGTCGAGCATCTTCAGAAAAGAGTTTGGAAATGTGAATAAATTGCTCCACCATCAATTAGAACAACGACACTCGAAAAATCAAACTACCAGTACTTTTTTGAACTAAAATGAGTTATTTAAAATTCAATAGGCGATCAACGAAGCACGATTATTTAAGTCATATCATTATGTTAAATATCAAATGTCGCATTGTCTCATAAGAATTAGCATTAAAATTATTCAAACAAGCTGTTATTTTTCACCGGCTTAGTTTTGCTTTTGAAGAGGAAAAAGAATTTTAGACCAGGGCTAGGCAAACTCTTTACCCGGAAGACTACGAACTATTCAAGATTTGGCCGAGGGCCAGTGCTCAAAATCTCGCACTAGCTGTATCGTACGCCGGTGGAAGGGTGCAAATGCCAAATTTCGGGCTTTGACATCACCCTCTACTTGAACGAGAAAGCCGCAATTCAAACTAAAAAATGCTTAGCGGTTTTTTCAATGATGGCTTCTATTGTTTTGGGGATCTTTTGTAGAAAGCCCCCGCCACTAATGTAAAAATGGGAGATTTGAGAAAAACAGCCCCACCACGTTTTAAGTACTGTATTGCAGATTTTAGGGCTAGGGTTAGGACAAAATATCGGCTGACATCGTTGAATTCAGTGCTGAATTCCATCAATGAATAAAAATTCTAACTGGATAAGAGCGGTGGCGGGGGCTTTCTACAAAAGATCCCGTTTTTGGCTCTTTGGTACGGCAAATGTGGCTACCCCTGTCATCATAAAATAAATTAATGGAAGTTTCTGCAAGTGTTGGAGGGCCTTAATTTGCCCGTCTTTGTATTTGACTATTCGACATTTGATAACTAATATACTGCTATGACTGAATAATCGTTCTTTGGTGTTCGCCAACAAGTTTAAATTTTGAATGCTTCACTTCGTTTTAGTACAATAGGCCTACTGGCAGAAGCCCAGATACTCACTGAATATTGCGTATATATCTAAGACCGGCAAGATATAGCCTATTAAGTCAGCAGGTTTTGTAGAATGCTACTTACTCTGTGACGTCATACGTAGAATGTCGACAAACCTAAGATTATGGCCAATTGCGGTGAACAGTGAACAAGATTTACGCTAAAACAAGTCAGTAATTTCACGTTTGTTTTATGTAGCTGGTGGAGATTTATTTAGCCTAATTTTTTACTATAACTGAAGCTTTTTAAACCCACCAATGAAGAGAGTAAAAAAAGTGAAACTTTTTTAGAAGAGAAAAGAAAGTTAGGGTAAAGGAAATGAAAAAGAATGAAGGAGCTATCTTGAAGTTTGTCGGCATTTCTTCACAAACTTCTACAGCCAACGAAAAGCAAGAGGTTAGCAGTGGCGGTAACTCAATATCACAAATGAAGGCGAAAGAGACAGTCGACCTCGTGAAAAGCAATAAAGAAGCTTTTGTTGATAAAAGTAGGTCTATGGATGAAGCATCTCCAGGCTTAGCTAAGACTGAGTTTGATGATGTCACCATTTCTCATAATGATGTGGTAACTTGGCCAAAAGTAATAACTTACAACATGAGATTTGAAATGGTCAAAGCTGTACCAGAAAGCTATGAGAATAAAGAAAGACTTTTCCAGCCAGGGCTTAAAGTAATGCAGGAAGGAAATAAGGAGACAGGGTCATTGAGCTTTCTTGAGTAAGAGGTGGTTTTACCAAACTAAGAAACGGTGGTGAAGGGTCTCAGATCATCGTTGCGTTATTCCAAAACGAAGGCAGGATTATATTGTTTGTGTGGCAAGTTCTTTTGATTGGAAAATGATCGTTTCCAAACCTTCGTTGATTTCTGGCATCTGAGTCCTTGCATTTTTTATCACAAAAATTCAAAATTTCACAGAGTGGTTTGAAAAATAGTATGAGCTCGCACTGCGACTTCAAGTTTGTCATACAGTTGAAAAAGAGATGAGGAATCTCATGGATAACGAAAACAAGAAATGAAGAGAAATTCTTCAGAGTGTGATTAATAGGGTTACCATACGTCCTCTTTTAAGAGGATTTGTCCTCTTTTTTTAAAAAAAAATGAATGGTCCTCCGAGGACACTAAAAAGTAGCCTAATGTCCTCTTTTTTACCATTTAGATTAATATAATTATTATAAAGTAAAATTTGGAAAGCTAAATAAAGCTAAACAATGATGCCAAAGAGAAAAAGTGTTTTCTGATGAACTACGGCAGAAGCATCCTTGTTTCAAAAAAGGACGTAGCGATTTTCAATTTTATAATCACGTTAAAGCTGATCCTTCCTTATAGAAAAAAGTTGGGGCAACCGCAAAATATTCATGGGCTGAATCTGACAAATAAATTTGTCTTGTTTTATTGTCTATTTTTTTGCCGTAACGTTTGCTGAATGTAGCCTAGGGCAGGGGTCGGCAACCTACGGCACGCGTGCCACACTTGGCACGCCAAGCAATTTCCAATGGCACGCAGAGCCTCCCAAGTTGCACAAAATGTTTTTATTATTCACACGGAAGTTGCACCAATCGGAGCTACTCGGTCTATAAAAAATAGCCCAGTAGTTGTGATTGAATTCGTACACAATATTAGATACTGATGCCACCTATGGATAGGGTTACCATACGTCCCGCTTTTTCAGGGCTTGTCCCGACTTTTTGATCGAAAATCCTGCAAACCCAAAGGGGTGGTCTCCAAAAAAAAAAAAAAAGGTCAGCACCTGTGTGATTGCAGAAATCTTTGCACTGTTGGGCCTATGAATGGCACCAAACCCGCTGCGAATCAAGATAAGACCTTTTTTTTGTTTTGGAGACCACCCCTTTGGGCGTGCCGATTTTGTATTGACAATAGATGAAAAGCCCATAAATTTGGCCTGGTGCAAGGTTGCCATCCATTGTCCGGCATTTTGCTTTTCTAAATATGGTAACCCTATATATGGACTATGTCTGGTTTATTGTATATTAATGTATTAAAATGTATGAGGTTGGCACACTGAACGATTTCAAAACTTTAGTCGGCACACAGTTAGCAAAAGCTTGCCGACCCCTAGCCTAGGGGATGGTCTTATCCTACTTGTATTTTACTTGCTGACGAAACTTGTCTTCTTTTTGGACAACGAAAATATGGTAGGCCTAGTGATTAATGTCATTATGTTTCTAAGCAAACAAAATCTTTCTTTTCGATGCCGGGTCTGGATTTTAATTCAAGAAACCAGAAAAGTTTTCTTGAAACTCATTGCTCAATATAATCCTGTGATTACAGAACATCTCTCTGGTACCCAACTTCCTAAAAAGCGCATGACAATGTTTCTTTCTCCGACTATCTGTTACACTTCTCAAAGCAAGTTACTTGAAGAAAGTTTATTTACAGCAATATTTACAGATTAACGCTAACACTTTACTCGCGTTCAATGTATGCACGCATCTACTACTGTTGTCTCGCAAGAACGTTCAATAACTGCCATTAAAGCACTAGAACGACATGCCGCTTTATGACGTCATAATGAACACTATGGAAACTCAATTGCTAATACACTATCTGTAATGATAATACGCATTATAGGAGCTGTTAGGTTATGATAAATGATAATACGCATTATATTTATTCCATTCATTAATCGTAATATCTTAAACAGGCTAACACCAGCTCCTATAATGCGTATTATCACGTAATAAAGGCACTGGCTTGGCTGGAAATTAAAAGCATATATCGCATCAAGCTCATTGTAGTGAGCGTGCACCTTATATAGCTTAAAATTAACAGCATCAGTTGAAAAGGCCGATGGCGGAATGGCATAAACCGCATGAAGCAATTCATGTAACCGTCGGTTCAATACCTGAGTCCACCTGACGAGTTCTAATAGGAACGAAACCGGTCGTGGAAGTGGTATTTTATTCAACTGATTGCAGTTAGCCTATATGCCTTAACATCCATTAATTAATCGTAATATCTGTAATGAGTTAATTGAGCTTCCTGAAAAACGGTAAATTATCTCATTCTAGAAGAGGTAAAGGACGCAAAGTATTTTTATATTTTACTCGAAAGTACTCCAGAAGTGTCTCATATTGATCAAATGGCTTTTGTAGTTAGATAGGTAAGTTGACCGCCGTGAGGCCCGAATAAAGAAGTCCTTTTTTAAATTTCTTTCCACTGCATGAAAAAAATGTCAAAGAAATTACTGACTCTGTTCTCAATGAGCTTCAAAAAAATAACTTGGATGTAATGATGTGCAGAGGTCAAGCGTATGACATTGCTTCTACAACGGCAGAAATCCATTCTGAAGTACAACCAGAATAAAGGAGATAAATTTAAAGGCACCATTATCTCGAGTGGAAATTTCTCACTTAAGTTAGCCTTGCGTATATCAATGGCGGTGACATTCCTTTTTACAAGAGCTCAACGAGATAAAAGGAACCTATAACACTATGTAACACAAAATTTGTTTATTGTATTTTTTTATTGATTTGGATGTGTTTTTTGCAGCTGATTTCGAAAATGCAATTATTTTTTCCCTATCATCAGTACTTTTTTAGTTATTCACAATTTTCGTTTTTCTAGGTGTACTGTAATATCCTACTGCTGGAAAAGTGCTTTGTATCACTAACACATTATTGTTTTTTTATATATTTTACTGTGAATAAGAAATTAGTTATCAAAACAACATTTTCAAAAAAGTATACTCGTAACACACATTTAAAAGTGAATTGCAGAACGGGCTTTTTGTTTGTGTGCTGACGTATCATGTCTCATGAGACACCAAACGTAATCTCCCATCACTGCACTGTCCCACCGACCCTGATACCTTCTTTCCATTGGCTCTATATCCTGGTGAAATCTTTCACCGTGTTCTTCACTGAAATCTCCCAAATTATCTTGAAAAAAATCCAGGTGTGAACAAAGAAAATGCAGCTTCAATGACATTCGACATCCCATGTTTTGAAAACTTCTTATCAATCTTGCAACCAATTCTCGGTAATTAGGATCTTTTCTATTGCCAAGAAATCCTTCCACTACCCCACGGAAAGATTGCCACGCTTCTTTTACTTTAAAACTCATTTTATTTTCCAGTGTCTCAGATTTCAACATTTTAGCAATTTGAGGTCCAACAAATATTCCTCCTTTCACTTTGGCATCAGAGAGCTTTGGAAACATTTGTCGAATTTCTTTAAAAGCTTCACTTTCAACATCAAGGGCTTTAACGAACTCTTTAGCTAAACCCAATTTTATGTGGAGTGTGAGCAGCATGATTTTTTCACGAGCAACAAGAGCATTTCGAATAACATTATGCTTTCCTGGAGTTAAATCTTCTCTGGGAGGCCACTTAACCTTAACATAGCGCTCCGAATCAGCTCTACTGTCCCATAAACACAGGAAACAAGAAAACTTAGTGAATCCATCCTGTAGTCCAAGCAAAAATCCAAGCATTTTTAAGAGTCCACACACATACCAATTAAAGTTATCATACAAGATCTGATTTAAAAGTTGTTGAATATTTTCATAAGTTTCGCTCATTTGTGTGGAGTAAGCAACAGGAATAGATGGGTATTTATTGCCATTATGGAGCAAAACTGCTTTAAGACTTCGAGACGAGCTGTCAATGAAAAGCCGCCACTGCGATGGAACATGCTCTATTTCGATTGCAGCAAAGAGACCATTCACATCTTTGCAGTAGCAAAGATTGCCATCAACAGTAAAATAAACTGAAAATTGTGCGTGCCTTTTTCTATATGCTGTACTCTTGCAATCTTTTCTGAGTAAATTCCATTCTCCTAGTCTAGAAGCCAGAAGCTCAGCACCAGATTTAGTCAAACCTAGGTCACGAATCGAATCATCTAGTTCGGTCTTATTTGGAAAATGAGGTCTTGTGCTTGTTGCAAATGCGTAACTTTCATCAGTGCTTTGGTGGCCTATGTCTGTTGCTGATTCTTCACATGAACTTATTTCATCAAGAATTTCACTCTGAAATAGTAAAAAATTAATAAAGCAGATGGTTAATGATATATTGCATAAACATTTGTTTACTAAAACTAAGTTTTGCATAACTTACGTTCCGTGGTGGACTTGGCACTGACAAAGATTCGTTATGGGAAACAGGGGCTATGGATGATGGTATATTTGGATATGTTAAAGCTTTTCTGCCTTTGACTTTTCGGTATTTCAGAATATTCACCGTACAGAAATAGCAATCGTCAGTATGGTTTTGAGGTTTCCTCCATATTCTCGGAATTGCAAACGGCATGCATTTTCTAGAACCCCTTAGCCATTCTTCTAGACTGGATCGACAGCTGCCACATATGGTATGTGGCGCCCATGGCTTGTCTTGATCACCGATATCCATTCCGAAATATAACTTGTAGGCTGTCGAGTATTTTCCTCCTTTGCCAATTTTATGTGAGGTGTGTTTGTTCCCAACATAGAATCCACATACATAGCAGAAGCAATCAGGTGAGGTTTTGCACTTTCGAGAACTCATTGCAATTCAAGATTTTGAATAATAAACACAATGATGAATTAATACAGTTTCTACGATGTATTAAAATTAGCATTAAAATTGCCAAAATCTGAAAACTCAAATTCGGTTATAACATCCAAACGGACGATGATAGAAAAAAAAATGATTGCATTTTCGAAATCTGCGACCGAAAATTAGCCAGAAACAATAAAAAATCAATTTAAACAAAAAATTTTTTTAATTTTGTTTCGTAGTGTAATTAAAATATGATAGGATCTTTAAAATTCCTAAAAGTATGTTTCTGTGGGTATAGGAAGGTTGCACGCACGTGATCAAACGTCATCAAAATGCGCTTTCGAAAAAAGTGGATGACCAAAGCCAGTGTTTTTGCATTGAATTGAATAGTAGTGATATCGTTTTTTGCAAAGCAAATGAAGAAACGTGACAGTTGTTAAATGCACGATAAATATGTTGTTTTATTGATGTTAAGGAATGAATCTAAGGTCAAAGTTAGATAAGAGGTGCTAAGGTTTGCTTGTTATTGCTAATAGTTGGGCTAATTTTATGGACTAAACATGCAGGCTTATTTGTAGCCAGCTTCTGTGAGGGTTTCATATTCGATTAATCAGCGCGTTTGGGAATGTTGAGTTTAAGTTAATTGTAATGTGTAACTTATACAGTATATTTAGTGGCATAAGCATTCTGAAAAGTTGAAAACTTAAGTTATACTGTAGCCTAAATCACAGGGCAGACTTCTGTACTGTTTGTCATATGCTGGATTAGTTATTGTTGGATAAAATCAGTAAGTTTTTGAAATTTTTTGTCAATAGTAATTGCAGGCCAGTCATATTGATATGTCAGATGTAATTGTGTGACCTTAACCACTCTTTAAACAATTGTTTGGGCTATTACCTAGGCTGCTGGACCAAGGGTAATACAAAAATTACGGTGCCGATTTATTGATTCATGCGTAGAGCTCATGCTCTGTTTGCATGTCTTTTGTCACACTGGATCACCGCGACGGGTAGACTGCTTGGCCCCACCACCTGTTTGCCCCATAAAGATGGAGGCATACCGTTAAATGCCTTGCTCATGGAGACAGCAAGTAAGCTTACCGGCTAGCTTACCGTACCGGTAGTAATGATGAAATAATGGTTGTTTTTGCTAATGTACCGACTGGTATCTAATTGGTATTGTTTATTTTTAAGTGAGGAGCAAATGGTAGTTAGATAGCACTTCTCTTAGGGGGCATTTTTTAAAAATTAGCCCACTATGCTAGGCTTATACTAGCCAACTGAACGACCAAATCTCAACCAAATTGTTTTTGGTCAAATTTATTTCTTTCCGAGAATCCAACTAGCAATAATTCATTCCAAATTTGAATTAATTTTTCATTAGTTTTCAAAATAACCCGAAAAGTTGGTGTTCGCCCTATACCTCTCCAGCATAAATTAGAGCTTTTGGTCATCCACTTTTTTTGGCGCGAAATCCGTGACGTCACATGCAACCTTCCTATTAGTGTTGTATCCGATTTTTAGCCTAGAAGAGTTAATGGTGGAGTCAATGATTGTCGAAACGTATTAGATTAGATGCCGTCCGAGAACTTCGAAGTGCGAGAACTAGCAAGTAAACAGTGAAATATTTTGAGTCTTGATAAAAGAGTTTATACCACTTATTAGCCTATCGTGAAACATAACAGCATTAGCTAAAAAATAAATTGAAGAAATTTTGTCCTAAAGTTTATTTTCAAAAAGATAGTGGCTATTTTATAGTCAATGGCAATTTACCCTTGGAATCTATTTCGCCGTTTAAGGTTTGTCATTGGTCAATTTTCATGATGTATTGAACACGTAACTTTACAAAAATTTAATCCTCAGCATACTCTCTTCCTCCCTTACATTCAGCATTTTGGAAAGGCAGTGGCTATTTTGCCATCGACGGCATTTTACCCTCAGAGACTATTTTGCCATGAGTTATTTGTGATTGGTCAATCTTAATGACATACTAAACATGTCACTTTTGGTCGTTTCTGATTGGTCAATTTTAAAAACCAATTAAAAAAATGTTGCACCCCCAGTGTACACTCCCTTCCAGTGTCCACTGTCCCGTTCATTTACATACCGGGCCTGGCCCTATGGTGTGCACTGCCCTCTCTGTCAATGCTCTGCCAGCTGAGAGTTGAACCCACATCCATGGTATCTTATGACCAGCACACTAACCACTACACCACAGTGTCACTGGCTTCAATGTAGCAAATATGGAAATATAAACACACATGAATGATTACGGCAAAATAGTCTCCAAGGGTATAATACCGTCAACAGCAAGATAGCCACTACCTTTTTGAAATTCAATTGGCTAATTCCTTTTTTGGGATGAATGTTGTATTTTTGTTATTCCATGTTTTAATATGAATTTTTGTGGGACAGTGGTTAGAATGTTGGTATCATTTTTAGCTTTCAACTTTACAGTGCAGGTAAGATTTCTCATTGGTTACATTCAACATGTAATCAATGTGTGGGTGCTGGTTCTCATGTTGCATTTGTGTCACCTGCACATCGCCCTGTGTCCACTCAAATTAAACAGTGAGAAACATCTGATTAGCTATGATCACGTGAGAAGAATGCATGATGTTATGGAGATTTGTTGTTGTTAACTACTGAACTAGGACAGTTTTATTATCTGGTATAGTTGACAGATTGAAGGGAAACAAATTGAATAGAAGATTCAACATTTAAAACTTTGGAGAAATTTCCACACCCACTGCTTTCAGCAAACGTAAAGTGCAAAAAAAGATTGTTATTAATGAAAACACATGTGAACAAAAAAATTGTTAAAACCAGGCAACCTAGCCTATTGAGTACACTTCGTGTGTTTTTAGCAGGCTAACCAGCTTAGTACAGTAGTATCTTTTATGCAAATAAAAGCATTATCAGATTATGAAGTGCTTTTTTCAAACATGTAATAGTGTGATGCTTGGAAGGAGCATTAAATCTGAAACTGAATGATTCCAAGTCTACTGCACCACACTGTTGTCTTGTATGTCATTTGATGTTCTGCCTCTTTGGTTATTGTTATTTTATGAAAATATGCTGCTTGTTAGCATCAGAAGAAACTGATTGAGATTGTCTTTTCTATCAGTTTTGGTGACTTTATGGCATGTATTAGTCAATAAATATAATGTTGATTATAAATTACTGATTAATATATTTTTGTCCACAATAGCAAAACACAAAAATAGCAACAGAGAACAACACAACAATTGTAACTTATGTGGATCAAGAAGCAGTGAAGAACCAAAAGGTTATCTAGTCAAGCTGCTTCCTGAGGCCAGCTTGAGAGTAGTAATGATGAATAGCTAAATATAATAGAAACAGTAAAATTCGACTAGATTATTACAATCCAAACGGTAAATCAAGTAATTAAGTGGAATTTTAGTAATTGATAGACTTCCAAAGACTCTGTTATTTGTTTTTTAAAGCATATCATAATTAAAATGTTATAGATTATCATTGAGTTCAGACTCGAATTTAGTGCTGTAAAATGTCAATTGATTTTGAGCTAAAGCTTTTAAAACAGAAGGCAAAAAGAAAATTGAATTTTTGGTTTGTCTTGTATGATATGAGTGCACATCTTGTAAACAGTAAAATTCTTAACTAAATTCAATGAACGTTCATTGTTAACTACTTTGAACGTGAGCTTTCCAAGTTTAAGTTTGTAGATATCTTGGAGTTTTGATAATTCAAAACTTTTGTAAAGTTCAGTTACATGACAATACTTTTTAGGCAGTGGCTATTTTGCCATCGACGGCAATTTACCCTCAGAGACTATTTTGCCATGAGTTATTTGTGATTGGTCAATCTTAATGACATACTAAACATGTCACTTTTGGTCGTTTCTGATTGGTCAATTTTAAAAACCAATTAAAAAAATGTTGCACCCCCAGGTCTCTATCCCCCATCCTGTACACTCCCTTCCAGTGTACACTGCTCTGTACATCTACATACCAGGCCTGCCCCTTCAGTGTACACTGCCTTTCTTTTAAAGCCCTGCCAGTTGCGATATGAACCCACAACCATGGTATCTCAAGACCAGTGCTCTATCCACTACACCACAGTGTCACTGGTGTAATTATAGCAAATTTGGCTATATAAACACTGTGAATGATTATGGCAAAATAGATTCCAAGGGCAAATTGCTGTCAACAGCAAGATAGCCACTGCCTACTTTTTACTCCAAGAGATTGTTCTTAATATATTATTTTGTCTATTTTCAATCTTATGTAGAAGGGGTTTTGCCACTGTACCCCAAACTGTGATACCCCAAACTGTGATTCCACATTAAATGTAAGAATATCAAGCAGCATTTTGCTATCAACATAATGTATTATTCTGTTGCATTCGGACAATTTTAGAGCAACTTGGTTTATTTGACTCATCCATGAGAAGTTGTCGTAAAAGACACCTAAGTACTTAACAGAGCTGGCTCTTGAGATTAAATTTTATTTTATGTAGACATTAAACTCTAAATTGGAAATTTTGGCCAGCTTATTTTTCTATATTAGCATATAGTTAGTTTTAGAGTGATGAAATAGATAATATGCTAAATAAAAGCACATTTAAGTTTGTATTGATTTAACTTTTCTGTGCAGAAATAGCTTCAAGGATCTTAAACTAAAAGTGTACATAGGTTTCCTAATTGTAAATTATTTGTGGTCCAGAGTAGGTACAACATAGCCCAATTGTTAGCTTATAACGTAAGAAAATGCTCTAACCTCTTTGGATTATTAACTATTTATTTTTTTTATGGTTATTAATACTAATAAAACATTTCTAATAGTTTTGATTGACCAAAAATGCAATGATGCACAGCTGATGCAAACGTAATGTGATGATGTGCAAGGGATGCTTTGATTATGTGTTAGATGTAATTGCTATCAATTTTTGGCTTTAAAATTGAAAGCTAAAAGCCAGCGCCTGCACTGCACTGCTACCTTCTTGTGAACAATTCAGTATTCAGTGCATACTTTTATAAATATTGATTAACATATTTTAATGTTATTTAAAGCATACAACAATTGGTGCAGGTTTTAAACAGCATAACAATGTCTTTAAAAAGCATATATTATCAACAACAAGAAGTTTTCTTGTTTGGCAAAATTATTAGTCATTTTCTTGGATAAATACAAAGATTTTGAACTGGAATGCTTAATCTTGGGTCCTTTGTAATTATATATTTCAGCAATATCCATCAAGTAGACCTGTGCTCTTCAACCTTTTTGGCATCATGGAATAGTTGCTGTATTTTTCATATGTCATGGAACTTTCATCACTTAAAATTGATTAAAACTGCATTGGCTCTGGTTTTTTGCTTAAAAACGTAATTAAAAATTTCTCTTACTGTAATACATCAGAGAAATTTTTGTGGTACTCAAGCGAGTTTCTCATGCAAGCACAAAAGATTTTTGTAAAAGCTTATAGTTATTTGTTGGTTCTGCCTATTCTCTTTTTGAATACTTTTTTGTTTTTATTTTGTTCATCAACATTGTAAAAGTGATTATTTTCTTTGCTTTTGTCATGAAAAAGAATTATTTTTTGATGTTTTGTTGCTGATGCTCTTTTTCAACTGAAGACCTTTTATTACTATCAAATCTATGACATCAAATTTCGCCTATGTCATATTTCTTTTTGCTGGTGTCCTTACATTTTGGCTCAGCTAACAAGTATGTGGCTATCAAAATTTTGAGAGCTCTTGTCTTTGTTTCATGCCGATTTTAAGTTGGAATAGGTGTGTACAACTTGTCAAAGAGAACAGCTAGCCGTATTGTCAGGGCTTCCACGCTATTTATATTTTTACTGACAATGTGTTAATAATGTTGCTCTTCCAAAAAGTGACAATGTATTTTTAAATTTTGTTTTACTTTCAGCTTTATGGAATCATTTGGGTCTATTTTAATGTGCACTTTTTTCATCCTCATTCTAAATTAAGACTTACTATTAGAATTTATTCAAGCGGTTTAACTGGCTGCCCAGAGATTTTAGGCAAACTAATGCAAAACCCCTAAGAAACGTATTCAACCCAAATTGCATACATAAATGCTCAGATTTGACAAAAAAAATTCTGATTAATCTTAAAAAAGCAGTAAGAAAAATATTTGTTTTCAGTTTTCCTTAATTTTGGTTCCATGTTAATGGAAGCCCTTTGTATCATAGTATGCCTTCATTTGGTAAAATCCATCCACTGCTTTCTAAACTTTGAGAAAATTAATTTTTCCCTTTGCCGTATATTTGTGATGCAACAGCACTTGAAATCAGAGAAAATACCCTTTCATGGTTATTATTACATTGTAGGTTTACACTAAAGTTGTTAAGATTTGCTAATTTATTCTTGAAAAATGTAAAAAAACGTTATGCTTTGCTATATGAAAACAAGTGTGGAAGAATCCTTGTGGACCTCCATGTTCATGGAACCCCTTTAACTGTTCTGCAGAACCCTGTTTGAAGAGTACTGATGTCGATTAACCCTACATCATGCACATCACCTACATTTAATTAAAAGTCCATATGCAGTGGTTTGAGAATTGGAGCAGCCACTTTGCAGTTAGTAAATTTGAGTTTCATTTTGTTGTTTAGTCATACCAGCAGTGTTTCCTTTAGTTGCAAAAAAAGTGTGAATGTGCGAATCTATGTCTGGCAGATTCACAGTTTAAATTCAACAGTGCATAAAAAAGTCTGGCGGTTTTTGGTAACTTTTTCTGTTTGTTAAAATTTTTGCAATTTTCCACCAACTGTTTAATGCATGGGAGACAGTGAATAGGAGTCAAAGGTTGGACAACCGCTATTTTAGGGCAGTGCTACGTCTTGCATAATCATCGCGCGGCTGTGATGCAACAGTGAGTGACAGCAAGATCGCGCATGCCTTTTCATGTCAATAACCTGCAATCGGTTTTAACCTAATTGGGTTTCATCAGGCGGGTGCAAAAAACATTCAACAATAAACATGCCGAAAAAGAACAAATCTGCCATAGGAGGTTAAAAAAAGGCACAATACAAATCCATATGACACAGCAACACTAAAATCATGGGGGTCTCATCTAAGGACACACACACACACATGACGTGGACAACAAGCCACATCGGTAAGCCTAATAAGGGTGCAGGATCATTGATATACAGACCAAGACTTTATCATTCTACAAAATGTAGAAGTTGCTAGTTGCCAATTAGCAGTTTTCAGGGCTATCTCCTATTAAGAGGGATCTGCCTCCAGCCTTACACTATGGTAAAATAGAAAATTTTGCTCGAAAAAGATCACCAACATCATACGGTACCATACACCACTCTATTACATCATATAAATAACCTGCAACCAGTTTCAATCTCATTAGGTTTCATCAGGCGGGTGTAAAAAACACTCAACAATAAATATGCAGAAGAAGGACAAATTTGCCATTGGGTGCCAAAAAAAGATGTAATACAAAACAATATGGTACAGCAATACCAATATCATAGGGGTCTAATCTATTTTACCTTAGTGTGATGCTGGAGCAGATCCCTGTTAATAGGAGATCGCCTTGAAAAGTGCTAATTAGCTACTAGCAACGTATATATTTTGTAATTAGTTTTAATCACTATTTTTTCTAACTACAAAAGTAATTTATCTTTTTTAGTTGAAAAAGTCAAATTTTTTTAAGGGTTAGGTAAAAATATTTGTTTTAAGGCCAAAATCCAATTTTCCTCGTAACATTACAAAGTTAACTTTAAAAACTTAGAAATATATCGTGTAATATGTTTGTATATATGTTTTTTGGGTCGTAGATTACGAAAATGACACTTTCGTGATGCTCACATACACTATTGACGATGTTTATGAAAATTTTCTCTAAAATATCTACTAAATTTATCAATATCTTACACATAGGATATTTATATATCGTTAAAGCACTGAGATTATAATGACTAAGCCAAAAAATACCAATATAATAACCAATGTTCAAGTGAAAATTTTCTAGAGCAGTCCGTCAACATTTTTATCAACCTCATCTTCTGGTTTTATTGCGTTTCTGATGCTTGTACAAAGTTCTTCAGCAGTAAATTTTTCGACACGAAATTTTCCAGTATTAGAATCCTTGACACATCTCTGTTGACGAATATTTGGCACTACGGTGAGCCGCAGGAACACAATTTCAGAGATGAGTTGTTTTTCAGACAACGATTCAACCAACTCCAAGTTATTGTCAGTCAAAGGTCCTCCATGTTGTTTACAAATGTCTATAGTTTGCAATAACCTTAGATTTTTCTTTCTTTTTAGTTCTTCTTTCTTAGCGAAAACAAGTTTTTTTGACATCTTTACAGTGGCCGAGCAATCTCTCTCTAGCTTCCTTACTTCTGAGCTTTCTTTGGAGGTTCTCGCCCACTTCCAACTATCTAATCTGTCTTTATCACTTAAGTTGTCGAATGATGAATCTACAAGGAGTGCATTGGTACAGATCACCCTTTTCCTGGATATTGATTGGACCGATTCTGTCCCACCGCTAATTTTTACGCGATTATCAAATCAAGCAAACTCGCTCTTGCAGCCTAGATTAGTTAATGGAGCATAAGTCAGTTTATTCGGATCTGGTAGTTCGTGCTTCATCATGTTCCAGAATGTCATAGAAAAATGGCAGGGCTGACAGCTAGCGCCTTAAAGTTTCTGACCTTTCTTTAAGCATGGCAGAGTACAGACGATCTTTACCGTTACCAGATTTTAGTTGTTCACATAGGTCATCAATTTCGGGTAGTTTCAGCTTAAAGAAATCTCGCACACCATACCAGTCTCTGACATTCTTGAGATTTTTCCCTCTCTCATCAATTCCTAGCAGGTCCATTAGGGGAAAATTACTAGATCAGCGATTTTCCTATAAAGTTTGCAGCACAAACTGAACCAGTCACTTTGAATATAAATGGACACAGCCAGGACCAATTTATTCGAGTTAATGTCTACCACAGAGTCAAAGAATTTTAAGACCTGATCTTTCATTTTTAGGAATTGATTTGCTATCTGAGCTATACGACCGAACCTGTTCGCTGTAAAGCCCTTGAAACCTTGTCTCTCAATATCTTCTTGCTCCATCCATTGAACAAATTCAGAGTACAACGAAACACTGTGGGCTGCATGAATTGGACTCAACAACTTGGATATAGCTATCTCACCTAGGGTGTGGATAGAAGAACCGGATGAAGTGAAAGCTTTTTCTCCGACTTTCACACTTATCAGATTATGAACGCCTATTCTCTGTTCGGCCTCCCTGAACACTTTATCACACGCGTTATCAACACCAAGTGTTATATGAGCACAGTATTCAAGAATTTTAGATTCTGGATTAGCCACACTTTCTCTAAACGTTTCGTTATTTCCCGCTCTGTCACTCATCCAAAAATCAACTTCGTTTTTTTATTTCATCAAGTGTAGAGTCACCCAAAATTGCCAAGATTTTAGTTTTTCTTTATATGTTGCAGCGCTATCTTCTCCAGAATGCGATATGTTTTCCATAAAACCAGTAGTGAGAGATTTTTTACCTTCTGGTCCATGAACTGTTATATGATCAGCTTTTATGTCGTACATTTTATGGCCGGCGGCTTTTGTCGTATCGTCCAACCCAACTGTTATGACATTGTCGCCTTTATTTGTCAAGTAGGACGCAACATGTTTCATATTGAGAAGGTAAGCATCTTGCAGATACATTGAGATGCATCGTTTACTGGGGAAGATGTATGTTAAATCAACAACGCTTTTTCGCTTTCGTATCAGGGTAGTACTACCAGTAGCTGTGTATTCATCTTCAGAATCATCATCACTTTGATTAGCCTCATCGTCCTCATCAACGTTTTTATCAGATGATATCTGCCAGTTCTGACCAAATATCATATTTGCTGAGCAAACTATAATGCCAGAAATATCTGCGTGACTAACTTTAAATTCTGACACACATTGCACTATACACCTAACCAAAGCTTCGTTCAGAATCCTTCTTCCTTTTTTGATTTTAACGTCAGGAAAGTATTTGAGTTCAGCTTTATCATCCTGAGAGGCTGAAGACGGAGTCACTGGATTGCTTCTTGTGTGTCTAGAACTAGTTGGTGTGGTCGGTATTACCTTGGTGGGTATAAAAGGTTCATCATGGTTGTCTTGGTCATGATCAATAGTATCTTCAACATCAGGCTCATATGAAAGACTTTCAGCATCCCTCAGCTCATCTATCTTCATTCTCTTTCTTTCAGCTGACAGATTCCTAGTTTCTTCTCTTTTATTTTTTCTAGTCCAGGCTTTCGGGACAGTAGGTGTACATATTGCTACGTAATCACCATAGCTGTTGTCAAGATAAACATTCTCATCTTCATCTGTCATTTTCACTCCAGTCTCAGCTTCCAGGCTCCTCTGAAAATCTATATTCTTAGTCCTAATATCATACGCATGAGCACACATAGCATCATTGAAGTTTTTAGCCTTCTCAGTCCACTTATCATCTTTTTTGTGACTTGTGCGCTTGTATCTTACTAGCGCGATTAACGTTTCATAATCGTCCCTAATCTTTTTCGCCACCGCACGCTCAGTCAATGGGTAGACGTTCTTTGGTATCCAATCATTTTGTATTTCAAATGCGACAGTCTTACTAGCATCATTCTTACTGATTTGTTTTTCTCCTGTAGAAACAGGTTGGCATAAATGTATCATACGTCCAAGTAAGTACTGTCCAGATGGTAGTTTAGATTTAGTTTCGTAAGTGTCTATCACTTTGTATTCTTTCAGTTGTAATTTTACAGTAGTGATGCTGCTTCGAGTATCTTTTTTGGATTCAGCCATATATAAATTTATCTATCTAAAAGCACACAAATCATTACAAAGCACACAAATACCTAACACAACACCGAATTTTCAGCTCTAATCCTGTAAAACAAATAGGTCTAAAAGCAAGTTAGCCCACTTTACGTGCCTAGTAGTAATGTATCTGAAATAAGTAGGATCAGAGTAAGGCAATATAAGCATCAAATATCACAAATATTGCTACATAACAGGCAAAAATCAGTAAGAATACGATATAGAAAGCCACACGTGCACGGGAGCCCCACGAAAGTGTCATTTTTGTAACCTACGACCCAAAAACATATATATATATATACATATTACACGATATATTTCTAAGTTATGCTGAAAAAACTCCAAAAATCTCGATTTTGACCGCCATTTTGAATAAATTAGCATTTTAAGGGGTCAGATGAGGTCATAGGTCAAAAATTTCAACGGATTTGAACTCAGCATCCAAAATGGCCATAGAAAACACAGGGCTCTAAAAAATGATCTCATTTACCCCACCCTATCTATATTTCTTCTCATTGTTTTTTGTCGCCCCTTGTCTTCTTACCGCCCCCCTAAATCTTGCCAAAGCCCACTTGGGGGAGGTAGTGCCCACTTTGGGAACCACTGGTTTATGGCATTAAAAAAAATTGCTGTTTACTATGCACCATTTCAAAATTGTCTTTTGATTCCATATTGAGGTGTATTACCTAATCTGGTTTACCAGTGTCAAGAAAAATAATTAAATTGCAGAAACTAACAGAAGGTTGTGCATTGCATAAAATAACTTTTTGTGAAGAGTAATTGTGTGCGCGTGGCTATAGGAGTCTTTTACCTGTATACAAGCCCCCATTGTGTAATGGTATTGTTGTAGGCTTCAGAACAAAAGGTCTGGAGTTCAAAACTGTATAGAAACACTGCTGTTAAGCGTCAGGAAGGGCATCTGGAATTTAAAGTGCTATGTTGATCCAGTAAAAGGTCAGGTTTGAAAGCGAGGGTGTAGTAGTAGACATACATTGAATCAGCACGTCTGAGCCAGCGAAACGCGGGAAAAATGATGTAAAACCGACAGTGGTGCTTGGTAAAGTAGGGCGTCACCAGAAATTTTTTCCTAGGGAGAGAAGCCCTCTTGAAAACGCAGTAAAACTATGGGGTTATATATGAAGAATGTATCTTAATATTTTTTTGCAGTCAGCACCTGTCAGAAAAACCCTGTGGTTTTAATGTGAAGTTACAAATGTTAGCGTTTCAATTTTTCTACTAGACTTAGAAGCTGCGTTTACCAAACTCGCAGATATTTTCGTCCATCAATTTTTTTGTTTGAGTTTCGAATGCTCTTTACAAAGATAAAATTTCACTTATCAAATATTTGCGACCTTTTTCCTCTTTTCGGTAAACGGTGAATGAAAACCTAATACGAGAAAAAAAATAGCTAGCTATGTTATTGCAACTATCATCGAGGATTCCGTAAACATGCTTCAGAAGTGTGTCACACCTACTATTACTTTCGTCACAATACCTGGTCAGATAATAGCGTTGTGCTGTTTTTTGCATCTGAGACAAAACTTCATAAAAATAAACTCATTTGTTTTCCTGCGTAGTTTGTGTAATTAGTTGACAAGTCTCAGGTAAAAGTTGTTATCAATCACATTTCTTTCTGAGATGCGTTTTGTAAAGCAAGACGCACATACAATGACTACTGCATCGTACTAAAAGATCTTAATTTTTTTCTTTCAAGTTGTGTAGCCACTTTTCAAATATTCAAATATTTTCTAATTATAGATCAAAAATTTACTTGCAAATGCAAAACCCAGTTGTTTAATTGATTTCGATTGAGAAATGTAACTAGTTAAATTATTCACCATAATGAAGCAGCAATTGAAGTTCGCAAGTAATTTTTGTTCTTGCATCATAGTCGTGGTAACCTGCCTAACTTCTCATTATTTGATAAAAAATAATATTTCTCATGCTTATGTCGGGCTTTGGCAAAGGATTAATTTTATCTACACGCGCTGTTAACCAGACATTTTGAAATGCTTACAAATTACTCTTGCGAGGGTCACAGAGTTTGAGTGACCAACTTTAACTTAAATTAACTTATTAAACAGAAATTGCTAGGTGTTTCACCACGGCCTTTTTGGTAACCGATAAGCTACTTGTTTTTGCACTTTTTAGAGCTCACATAATCACCCTGATTATTACTTTACCGAAGCGCATCGTCATGGCTTCGCTTTTTTTCCTGGCAAATTTTGAAAACTCTGTGCGTACGCCCATAAAATTGCTGTTCAGACTTATTTGTTGGTCATCTTCAAAGATCTTTGATACTCTGTTTACTCGGGTTCCTGCTGCAAAAGATGTAGCATAGTAAGCAAAATACAGCTCGCAGGCTGGCGTCTTGATCGAAATGAAGAATATAGATCGTTCGGGACAAAGATGATACTGTGATTTTCAATCTGTGGACAATGGTATTCACTGGGCCAGTACTTTATTTTGCCTACACATCGAGTAAAATCGGAAAACTCTTTCTTGACTTGTTTTATATTTTAGTTGGACAACACTTCTGAAATTAACTTTGATAATTTTTTTGAGGTTGCTGATGAAAACGAGAAAAATATGTAACTGGGTCACATGCCTCTGCATTTCGAAAATGAACAAAACGCCAAAAACTGTTGAAAAGCACTGAACTAGATAAAGAGTCATAATCGAAGTACGTCTGAGGAAAAAATAAAGGATGCCGTTATACGCCAGCCAACGTTATCGGCAAACTGTAAACTTAGTGTATACACTGACTAAATAGCAGTAGGCTACTGCAAGTATCTTTTTTACACCATCAAAATATATTACTAAGGCTGGTGTAACCGTTTGTTCAGCAACGTCCGCCAAAGCTTGTCCAGCGGTTTTCCTACATTTGCTAACAATTTTGCACTTGCGCCGGCAGTTACGCACTTACTAAAATCTTGGAGGAAACACTGCATACCAAAGAATTAAAAAGTGGTATTCACAGATCTCCTGCAGGGTGCTTAGCAATAGGAATAATATGAAAAGATAAAACATTGAACTAAGTTTGCTCAGTTTAACTCTTTCGCTCCCGCGATCATCGATTGATGATCTCGTGTTTTCAGTGTTTACCTCAAATGTTTTTAAATTGAATTACAAAATTAGTTTACTAAAAAATCGATTTGTGACTTTATTTTTCATCCGATTTTCATAAAATTTTCACAAGATCATGCTTATTTCCTCACGCATCGGAAGATGTATAATTTGTGCCCTAATTTTTGGATTTTTATACCCAAAATGGGTTAAAATGACCAAAAACCCAGTTGCAGACGACAAAATCGGCCAAATTCTCAGCACGTGCCAACTACACTAAAATCAAATTGAGATTACATCTTTACCACAAAACCAAATCCTTTATCATTAACACAGTCTGAAAACTTCTCTTTTGGGGCATCATTTGACAAAATTTCAAGCGACAATAACAAATTTTACTTTTTTGAATTTTCAAATTTTTTAGGGGTCTCAAAACCCCCCAAAAAATTTAAATGGTAAGTAGATAAAACTAAATTTAGTGCGTAAAAAATATGATATGTTGCTAAATACCGGTTACATTTGAAAGCTTAGGAAATTTGCTTTCCAGCAATATATAACTTTAAATAGTCTAGACTAAGTGGTATATGATATTTACTGATCAAACATGAGTACTGTACATCATGTCAGTTCAAAACCCCCCAAAATTGTTTGACTTACCTTCACTAAACTATAACTTTTAGAAAAACTACACCCCATAAAAAGATAAAATAAATTGCAAATATTTCACTACTAAAGTTTTCATTTTGTATCAAATTTCCAAGGAGACAAGAAGCGAAATACAAGTTTAAAAGCTAACAGAAGTTTGCTGTATCTCCCTTGTTTCTCAAGAAATGGGAAGGGTGTAAACAAGCTGCTGTTTCATTGTCAGTGACAGCATATTCTATTTAAACTTGATATTTTCTGAATCTTGAAGAAATTTCCTGTTCAAAAATACATAATGTTACATGGTTTAGGCTAACCTGTAGCAGATAATGACTGATCATATTTTAGGTACTAAATTTAACTACCAAAATTTGGTACCGGTCAAAAAAAAGGTCATGTGCCTCAGAAAATTGCAAATTGTAGAAAACCTAGGCTTTTAGGTAAGTTTTGAGTGATGTACCTTGAAAGCTTTGTTCCTTAGCATCATCTTGCGACCATTTCTAAAAAAACTGGTAGAAAATAAAATCTGTAGTGATCTTTGAGGTGAGGGTACCTCTTTGATTTTGAAGACAACTACCCCCCAGTTGGGGGGTTAGTTTGCATAAAATTTGCATATTCAAAAAAAAATGTTTTTATTATATTTGAAATCGTCAAGAAATGTAGATTTCAACGATATATCACACTTAATGTAGAAGTTAACAGCTGAGTAATGATTTACAAACAAACTTGAGGTACATAATTATGATTGATTATGACAGTTTTTCCCACTGGCACCTTACGGTTTTTTCGCTATTTTCGCGGGAGCGAAAGAGTTAATGGGTCTCTGATTAAAAAGTGTGCAGTGGACCTGTGCGATTTGAGTGCATAACTGATGTCAAACTGCTGGTGCCAAAAAAAACGCTGATTAGAAGTACCGCTTAATATTAAGCTCATAGCCAAACGTTTCTGATACTTGCCGTGTTGTCAAACATTTAGAAAGAAACATGGCTGGAAATATCTTCCAAAATGTATTTTACCCAAAGCATTACAAGCTAACTTGTTTGCTTTTCTTCTCACTTTACTTTTCACGCCAAACGCAATGATAGAGGCTATAAATCTGTTTTTGAAGTTTTTGTTTCAACTCTACATGGGATTTGAACCCAGGTCTACTGACTGTAAAGTGGATGCTCCGATTGCTATACCATCACCCTAATATTTGTTAAAAAAAGTATAGAAAATTGACCAGGAGCGTCCGAAATCCTGGTTTTTAGGTGCTGAGTATTTAAAAAGTTCAATGTTAGACCTGGCTTTTTGCATAAACAGCAAGGTCTTTTAAGAATTGACTGCACTGCTCGATACAAAGTAATCATGTGACTAACACCAGCAATGAGAGCATTAGGTTAGGGATAAAATTGATTCACTAAAGACGATTAAATAGACAAGAAACATAGTTGTGAAAATTATATATTTTGAAATCAGAAGAGTCCATCTCCGTACTGCATATTTCAACATCAATCAGTCTGCTTTAAATCAGCCTTTTAAGTTTTTAAGTGATTACTCTGAAGAACACCATACAGTTTTCGAGAGTATTCATTCAAGTTTTGTTCGAGAGTTGATCAAACTTTATCAGTTAAATTTCTGTTTCAGCTCTAACCTAATAGTAATGTCTAGCCAAAATCGCTACAAATGTGCTTTGAGTGAAGAAGACTTAAGAAAGGCTGTGACAGAACTAAATGAGCCTGAAAACAATGAAGAAAGATTGAAAAGAATCGACGAACTTCGAGTTGCATTTTGTAGTGAAGATCATGGTTTAAAATTGATTCGAGATGATGATAGTTTTCTTTTACGATTTCTTCGAGCAAGAAAATTTGATCATAACAGAGCTTTGAAAATGTTAATAAACTATCATACCCAGCGTCAAGATTGGCCTGATGTATTTGAAAAGGTTAAAAATCCGTCAACAATAAAACATGTTTTTGAGGAAGGATGCTTTGTATCAATTGGCAAAGCAAAAGATGGATCTTCTGTTTGCATTGGAAGACCTGGAAAAGTGGATGATGCTCTTTTTACTGAGTTTATTGCTACTTTAACCTTGTCGATAGAGCATTTGTTGGAGGATGAGAAAACTCAGATCTATGGAGTAACAGTAATTGAAGATTTTTCCTTCATGGGTATGCAAATGATGCAACAAATGGGTCCATCGATTGCCAGGCGCTTTGTGGGCTGGTTACAAGATGCTATGCCCATGAGGGTAAAGTCTGTGAATTTTGTAAATGAGCCAAAATTATTTGACATGCTATTTGCAATTATTCGGCCATTTATGAAAGAAAAGCTCAAAAAGCGTCTTAAAGCTCATGGCAGCTCATTCAACTTGCTTCATGAAGTTATTGATCCTGCTATCCTTCCACCTTCTTATGGAGGAACAGGCTCGACATTAGATGGAGAAATTTCGGAATCTTGGAAAAATGCCATTTTAGGAGAAGATACCTATCTTTAGTTTTTGACTAAATTGTATTATGAACATTTGAGGATAAGTTGGTATGTCTTACAACAGTAATTACCGTAAGGTAGCATCAAAGTTTGTGATGTAATGCTCTCACTTTCTGTAAGTAGAATTTTTGATAATTTGGTTTAGTATATTTTTTTATAATAGCTGCTTTGGAAATTGGTTATTGAAAAGCATGCATTGAAAAAAAAACTGTTTGAAGGAAGTGATAATTTATTTAAAATTTATTCAAGCGATATTCTTGTTAAGCTGCAGAAAACTTTATGTTTTCTGTGTTGAGGAAGGAATAAAAAATGCCATTTTATAATTACCACTATGTAGTATGGTTATTTTTTTATATTGCTGTGCACTCAAAATTTTTCATTTGGTATGCATTAATAAAAATAGTGAAGTTTGCATTCTCACTTTGCCAAAGAAATTTATTTCACATTGTTATTTTAAGTCGGTTCTCTAACGAAATTAAATATGTTTTATTTGCACTTTGCGTGAAATATTTGTATATGTAAATGGTGTATTCTGTTTTTATTATTATCGGCTCAGTTCAGATGACGTAAAACCAACTTTCCTTTTCTTTCTTGCAGGGTTCGTGGTAGAAAATGCATGATACAACGGTACTGGCTATTGTGTGGCAGGTTTAATGTTTCACCCTGAGGCTTTTTCTCTGTGATTGCAGAGTCAAAATCGTTATGCAACAAAATTGTCGTACTTTTCTGTTTTTTTCTTGTTCTAGTTTATTCTAGAGAATGTGAGGAGCGAAACTCTTCAATCAGATCATTCACTGCATCACAAGCGCAATCCAACATGCATATATTTTGTAAGGTTTGATGGTGCTTTTGTGGTGTAAAATACATGTAAGGCAAGCAATACGAAAAGCTCTTTTATTGTTGAAGATGCTGATACTGACGTTGTTTTTGTCCTCTTTCATCTGCAGGCATTACAGTCCCTAATTTTTCAGTTAGTACTTATGTGGTATTAATCGCTGTGAAATGGTAATTTTCAACCTTTGATTTTACCAGTGATTTGAAAAATTTAGTTTAGTATACTTGCTTGATTTTCACTGCTGGCACTCAAGGTTCGACTACAACCCTGTGCAGAGCATCGCATTTCTATCAAGCAAAACAATAGCAGTAAGAAACCTTTTGTGCTGCTCGGCCTTCATATACAGGGTGTTTCAAAAAATTTGACATCATTTGACATGTAAATATTACAGAAACTTAATAGTCGAATCAAATGAAATTCAACAGGTTTTAATGTTGACCAAAGCAAGATTTATTCCTGTAAATTAGTATAAGAAATTTAAAGGCACATGAATTCCATAAAGATTTCACAAATGTTCAATGTGCGCACCGCCTGTTACCCGGCACATGTCAAGTCGGTAGTCTAGCTCCTCCCAAACACAATACAGCATGTCTTGGGTAACTGTCTCCAGTGCGTCAGTGATTCTTTGTTTGAGCTCGTTTACATTTGCAGGAAAAGGGCACATATACCAAGGTCTTCACATATCTCTAGAGAAAAAAATCGCAGGAGTCAGGTCAGGTGAACGTGGAGGCCATTTCAACATCACATTGTCATCGCCACTAGCACGCCTAATCCATCTCCTTGGCAGATTGTCATTGAGATAAGCCCGCACAGTGAGGTGGAGCACCGTCCTGTTGATAAATAAAATCTTCACGTTCATTTGCGATAAGCTCATCCATTAGCCAGTTTTGAAGCATCTGCAGATAAACATCGCCACTCACATTTCCCTCAAAGAAAAATGGGCCGTGAACATGGTTTTTCAAGATGGCACAAAACACATTCACTTTTGGTGAGTCCCTCATGCTCAATAGTGGCATAGAGATTTTCTTCGCCCCAAATGCGAACATTATGCCTATTGACTTTGCCATTCGCATGAAATGTGGCCTCATCACTGAACACAAGACGTTCATTGAACTCGACTTCTTTAAGTTTCTCTTGCACATCAACACAGAATTGTTTGCGCTTTCGCTTGTCAGCTGCAGTTATGGCTTGAACGACCTGCAGTTATGGCTTGAACGACCTGCAGTTTGTAGGGTTTCATTACCAAACGTTTCCTTACTACCCGCCAAACTGTCGTTGGAGGTATCAGGGTCTCCCTACTTGTTCTTCTTATAGACTTTTTGGGGCTTTGCAAGAGTGTTTGGCAAATCCGCTCGACCTTCACTTCTGCTGTTGCTGGTCGTCCAGATCCTTTTGCTCTGCACGGCATCCTTCGTCTTCGAATTTCTTTTTCCAGCTCCAAATCTGCTTTGCTGTTCTTAATTCTTAGAAAACTTTCTCACAAACGCACGCTGCACAGTCTTGTTTGAGTTTGTTCGAGCATACTCCGACACACAAAACGCCTTTTCTCTGCTAGTGAATACCATTTAAACACACAGGTTTGAACGCAGTACGAATAATTTATCAATTAAAAATTTCTACACCTGAAAAGATAAACATATCAAATATTAAACACAAAATTTTGGCCTGTTTTTAAACATGCTGTGTAAATTCAAAGTCATTCAAACAGGAACTGCCAAAGTTATTAGATTGCAAAATGATGTCAAATTTTTTGAAACACCCTGTATTTTACACGAAAAAATACTTTCATACCATACAATTTAGCGTACCCTACAAAATCTGGTGTACAAGTTATACGATGTTTCTTGTGTTACTGAAATGATTGTATTCTGCTACAACAATGCAACTACCTTAGTAACACGATTGCAAACTGCAATGTCATGGTTAGTCGACTTTTAGAGTTTTAAATCTAATTTGTCGTCATGTGCTTAACAGTTGTTATTTTTAAAGTGATTTTATTTTACACTTGTAAACGTACTTTACCTTCTCCCATCTCTTATTTTTAGTACAATATTTCATATGTTAGAACTTTAATGGTGACAAACGCTCAATTTCACGCACACCTGTTACTGACTAAGTGTTTCTCAAACATAGAATCTGTGTCTGCATTTTTTTTATCGTGGTATCTTATTTTGCACATTACCATATCGTTTGCATTGCAGTGATTGCACATTGTATTGCTTAATACGTCTGTTATTGTTTGCTATGACTGCATTCACAGTTATTCCATCCATCAATTTATTTTCTCATAAAAAATGCATTTCCAGAGAAATGAATTTTGAAAGTAAGTGAGTGATGGTATATTGTGAACGCCATGCTTCTAAAATTTAAACGTTTAATGCGTAAATAATAAACTTTGTGTAAAAAGTTGATTCGTTGGAGATCTTGCTTTTAGCATAGTCCTGTTACTACCAATTGTAAGACTGGTTTAAATACTTACGGCAGGACAAATTAACCATTATAGTTAATATATATTAGTAGTTATTTTTGGTGACACTTCTCTTTTGTTTTAGATTGCAAGTTCTTTATGTTTGTACATTAAATTGCTAGACTACCAATGTTAAATAATCATCGTTACTTCTGCAAACTGACTAACGAAGATTTATCAAAAGCAGTTGAAGAATTGAATGAACCTGAAAACAACCACGATCGGTTGGAAAGAATTGAAGAGTTACGATCTGCATTTTATCAAGAATGCAAGGATTCGCAGCTGATTAGAGATGACGACTATTTTCTTTTGAGATTTTTAAGAGCAAAAAAGTTTGATAAAGCTAAGGCATTGAAGCTACTGATCAACTACCATAAGGTAAGAAGAGGTTCGCCTGACACGTTAGAGACAATAAAAAATCCTATGTTAATAAAGCATGTATTAGATGAAGGATGTTTTTTCCCAATTAATGGCAAAGCAAAAGATGGTTCAACAGTATGCATAGCAAGACCTGGAAAAGTAAAAAACGCTGATATACACGAGTTTTTTGCTGCTGCAATTGCATCAGTTGAAATTTTATTAGAGAATGAACAGGTTCAAATATATGGTATAACATTAATTGAAGATTTTTCATATTTTGGCCTAAATATGGCACAGCAAATGGGCCCTCTAGTTGCTAAACGATACCTTGGTTGGCTTCAGAATGCAATGCCCATGAGGGTAAAGTCTATTAATATTGTAAATGAACCAAAATTGTTTGACGTGGTATTTGCTATAATGCGTCCGTTTTTGAAGGAAAAAATGAAAAACCGGTTGCAAATCCATGGCAATTCATTTGATTTGCTTCATCAAATCGTGGATCCTGCAGTTTTACCACCATTATTTAAGGGAACGGGGTCGAATTTAGATGGAGAAATAATAGAATCATGGAAAAAGATTGTTTTAGGTGAAGAAACCTGTATTTAATTCGAAAATACGTTACTTGGGATGTTTTTGTTCAACATGAATCGAATTGTAGAAAGTTTTATGTCAATGTTGGTGATTTGGTTTAATCTGTGGGATAATTAGTAGAAGACGATTGTGGAAGATAATTTATCTTTTTAGTAAAAAGAGTAAAGCCAAAATGCTAGTAAACGTATTACTAAAACACTTAGCTTTTACACTAAAAGTATCATCAACTAAATAAATGATCACCTAAGGCTAGGCTAAACAGATACTAAACAGAAACAGATACTATTTTAGATATAAACAGTATCTGTTTAGCCTAGCCTTAGGTGACCATTTATTTAACTGATAATGCTTTTTGTGTAAAAGCGAAGTGTTTCAATAAAATGTTTACCAGCATTTTGGCTTTATTCTTTTTACTAAGAATTGCGAATAAATCCGATTTTTATGCTTATTATTTATTTTACTTTTTTACATTTGTACTGTACTTTTGTACATGTAAAACCTAATCAAAATGATATTCAAAATATATATTGAGAAGAGTGCAAAGGTCGGAATGCATGAAAGAAGTTTTGCCTAGACAAAACGAAACTGGCCGAAATGAATATGATCATAAATTAATATGAGTTCAAGCCTTCTTGAAGGTGCTTTTTTTCTGAAGAATATTATATTATTTAGATGTTATTAGAAGAGTCAATTGCACCCTTTTCTTCGAAATCCTTTACTGTATTTTTTGTTTATTAAACAGATCGCAGCTCCATACTGTTTATCTTGCATGATATATTGGCAATTTATATTAGGGTATATGTGAACCATTTTGTTGCATAGCTGTGTTTTGCTTAAAATTATTGAGAACCATTTGGAAAATCTTTTTCTTACTATCATTTTGCAACACACAATGAGATCTCGGTTTTGAGTTGCTCAAAGCTGCCATCGGCTCTGTGACACAGCTACTTGAACAAAGTATAGAATGTTTTTTTTTGATAATGCTGGTATAGTTCATTTTAGTTAACGATTGCTTTACTGAGACCCAGTGAACTAGCAGTTATCTGCTGTATTTTCGCAAAGCTTCATTTCTTGTTTGATTATTGACTAATCTGTCTTTGTATGACAATATAACAGGTAGCATACTTTTCATTAGATACATTTGCAACTGCGTGGTAAATTTCTTCTGCGTGGTTTGGATGTATTATCTGAAGAGCATCTTTGGCAGAATATTTGTGGAGTTTACAGTCTGACAATTTTTTCGGACAAATGGTCTAAACGGGAGCAAAACAGCGACAAATTTGGAAATGCGCAATTGATGTGCTTTTTAACAAATCATCGTTGCTGTAAACATGCATAGCATTTTGTATTAAGACGAATTGGAATAATCAGCCGATAGATTATTTAAGCGGGTTTTATCGCATTCTTTTTGCTAATTATTAATTTTGGGAGTAAACCTAATGGATAAACTTGATGGAAGCCATGCCAAATTGGGTTTTTCATCTTATCTGTAGGTGACTTCTTGGGAGACCATTGCAAAGTGTTACAATTTGAAAATAATATTATTTTTACTTGTACTTACAATGTAATGGTAACTGCTGTAACTTAATTTTTTGCAGAACATAGTTCAGGTTTAGCTCTTGTTAAATAGCATGTTCGTTTTCAGTGACAAGTAGAAAAACTTTATGTTTGTTTCCTGAGTTCTGACGATTTAGAAAAAGCATGAACCTTAAAATAACAATACTAGGTTACGAAAAATGGACTAGCTACGATCTCAATTTTTTCAAAAGTGCAAGGAGTGTAAATTAATTATATAGGCTAACGGTTTTTTTCTACAGTTTCTACAAGCTGGTCAATTTGACAATGCTAATGTAATAAAGAGGCTGATTAACTATCATAAGCATAGGCACAGTGTGGCTGAGATATCTAGTAAAGTAAATCATCCAGGTCTAACTGAGCATGTTTTTGAGAAGGGATGCCTTGCATCGATCAGAGGTCGAGCAAGAGATGGATTTGCTCTACGTATCGGTAGATGGAAAAAAATTCCCTCGTAAAGGATTATTGTTCAGCAGCGATGGTGACATTAGGTCGGTTAGTTAAAATAAACCCAATATGTGGTGTGGCCTTGGTGATTGATTGTTCGTATTCGTCGATTTTCGAAAAGGATATGGGTCCTAGAGTTGCCAGACATTTTTTTAGTGTTTGCAAGATGCATTGCCTGTGAACTTGAAACATATATTTTTATGAAACAAATAAACTTTTCCCTTTTTCTTCACTGACTTCATTTATTTTTTTTATTTGTTTATGAAAAAATAAAACTTTGAGAATTACTGTATATTGTGCTGCCAGCTGCATTGCTCATTCGACGAGATGCATTGTACTATTGTGGTATCCATTGTTCTAGCAATTCACGACTATATTTGCCGTGGGCCAGATTTAGATTCAGAGTTGACGGTAACATGGAAAACTACTATTTTAGGGAAAAATGCTTATGAGTTTACCTCTGATAAATAGGCATCTAGTCTTTATTGGAATATTTACCACGGCCTATATATTCCTGGCAGTTGCAAAAATTTTTGGTGAAAATCTTTGTTGCCATTACTAAAAATCGTAATAATTGTTTTTGTTCTGTATTTCAAGGTTCTATTATTGTTTATTTTACAATATGTTTGATGCTAATGTGCAATAGCACTAAGGTAGTGCAATAATTACCAGTTACAGTTACACCTGTAGTCGTCTCGTAGCTAATGTTTAATGGGTGTTGGTATTAAAGCAGTTATTGCATGTTGCATGCCACAAACATAAGATTTTTTGCCTTTTCTTGATGTGAGAACCAGCTTTATAAGGGTAGTAGTATTTCTTCCTAAGTTCGCCCTATGTAATCTTGTATTTTTTGTATTTAGTTATTTTCGAGATTGGGCAATCATGTTTAATTTTTGTTTATTTTTTGTATTCCTGTTGAGCTTGAGTGCTGCAAACGCAGATACACCGGCCAATTGCACTTTGGATGATTTATTGGGAACTTGGCATGTCTACGTGTATTCCGGTGGACATGATAAAACGCTTCAGTGTGACGATCCAGGTACATAACTAACTCTGCTTACATTTTGATTTGTAACAATGCTAGTGCTTCCTCTTCTTTGAAACCACATCATCTGTTGTTGCTTAGGGATCTTAGGTTACACAGTTCATGATCAAAATGTTCAGTCCGATTTGATCTGGTATAAATTCGTTTAGGGACCTCAGCGTTGTTACAATTTGAAAATTTGTTACAATTTCAGCTTGAGTCTTAATTTCCAGGTCAAGCCCAGCTCATGATCCCAATGACGTTCTCTGGAGTAAATACTGTTGTTATGGACAGCAATGGAGCAAAAGGACATTTCAATCTCATCTATAATCAAGTTAGTAAACCATTAACCAAAGTTGGGCTGTCAGTCCTTTTTAAGCGCCGTGGTACGGATAGTAGTAAGCGGCTTAGATATCACCGTAGCTATATGGATAAAATATTTGTGCGGATGCAAGTTTGTCAAACATCATATGAGGTTATTCTTAAGCGTTTGAATGCCATATATTGTCTAGAAAAAGATTTGGGTTTCAATGAAGCAACACGGATGTGCTCAAAATACAATGTAATTAATGAGCATGGAAGCTTCAACGAATCTACCCATCAATTTTGTCACATGACCACATATTTCTTTGTGTTATATTTAAGTTATGCAGTTACAGTAGAAAAATGGTTCGCTCCAAGTTAGAATGGTGAAGCTGCTTACCTAGCCCGTAGCAGGCGACTTTTTGGTAACCCTCAGTGGTACTCGTCGTTGGTGGTGCGGTTACCGGTCTGGATTTTGCATAAATAACTGGTTCGAAATGCATTCCTCCTCTCCTTTGGCCTGATCGTGACAGGATGTGCGGTGGGAGTCTGAATTACCGCTTCATTGCTTGCTCGCAAAGAGGAGGGTTAAACGCAATAGAAAGCGTGATACGGTAGGGTGAGGATTTGCCTAGCGCCACACAAGAAAAGGGGTTGGGATTTCCCCACAAATAGACAATTGAACCTTTCAAAGATCACGTTGCTTAATATAAAGTTAAAGAAAATATTTAAAATTGTCTCACATTTTGTTACCCGCGCCGCTTTTCACATGAAATCGATTGAATCTTTCTGTCATGATTGACTGGTGGACTTCCCTGGAGCCGACCACAAAATCCGTCCCTTTTAAGACTAATTTAACTGCAATAGAATGATGCAGCATTTTGTTATTCAGGGCTTTGAAGCAATTGTAAATTTTCGCAAGTTTTTTACTTTTTTTGCTTGGGAGAAAGTCGATGCTAACACGACAAAGTATTGGTGCGACCAAACGATGTATGGATGGTCTCATGACGTGCTTGGCAACGATTGGGCTTGCTTCAATGCAATAAAACAGAAATCCTACGCCAGCAATTCATTTTCATCCTTATTCAATCAAGAAATAATTGCACACAAGCCTTCACTGAAGTGAGTTAAATCAAAAACGAATTTAATCAATATTTGTCCCACGTTATGAGTTAACGTACTTTCTGTGCAGTTTTGCATTGAACGAGTTCTGTTCAGGCCTGTTGCAAATCACTAACCATCTCAGTGCACTTTTACAAGCTTCGTAATCAAAGGTCGAACTTCAGCATCGTTGCCTTGCGAGCTTTTAGCTGACAACATCCCCATTATTAGCAAGCACCTTAATAAAGCAAATATTTCCAGTACCCATTCAAATACAGTTATCCCCGCAGATTAGGCCCACGGTTCATAGCTCAAAATCGTCCGGCCCGAAATTGCTCCATTTATTCCTACAGTAAAAAAAAACCTTTATAAACCCAAGACCCTTCTTAATAGACCCAATTTTGAAACACGTTTGCTTGAAATCGGGTAAAAAAGCGTGACTAACCACCCTTCTTAGTCTTCCTTTTGACGGTTTCACGATTCGTTACGCTACTGACCTCTGGAGTTATTAATTCAACTGTTTCGTCACAAAATGTTTATTTCTGCCATTATCGATTGGTAGCACAACTGGTGCTCTGTAGATGTTACTGTATTTTTCCTAAGGGCGAAGTGACGATAAGATGTAGGGCGAAGTGACGTTAAGATGTAGCCTTGTCTAAGAAACTTGAGATTTTGAATTTGATCGATCGTTATTGAATTGATTGTCATCTGTAAATGTCGTGTGCAGTGTTAATACATTAGATTTAACAACTTTTAGCTATAGTACAGTTGGCTGTGCTCATTTATGCGCACGAAACATGCCAAAACATTAAGTAGCATGTTTAGCAAGTTTGCTAAGGGCTTGCGGAATGTTAATTGTCATTGCAAGTGCAATTCAATGACATCCGAGCCGCTGTTTACAATTGGAATTGGTCCATATGCAAATGAACTATAGCACTCGCCCCTGCCACCAGTATGGCTGTACATACTTACCATTCGACTTTTGTCTTAAAAAATTGATAATAACAGCGCTAGAAATGGGAAAACTGTAGAAGAGCATGGGGGTATTGCGAAATTCGGTGACCTGTGCCGATCAGATGCGGTAAAATATCATGCGTGCCTGAGCCTGATATTGACCATGTTGGCTCTCGTTGCTGCTTATACACCTGCTCCATGACAAAACATCATTCTCTTTGAGCAAACGTTTTGGCGTACAGTGGTTTCGAATTTTTGTGTGGGGTTAGGATAGGAGAAAGGGAATAAGGAAATAAATCTTTTGCAGATGAGTTATCATGCATATCAGCACGGTGCGTGTGCAGCCAATCGATTCAAAGCAAAAACGTGAAGTGACAACGTCGGTTTTCTTTAATAGATGTGAGAACTCAAATGGTTGGCAATACCTGTTGCTGCTGGCAGTTATTGTGTTCTTCAGAATATTCAAAACGAAAAAATACTATAACAAGTTTCAGTTTGATTTTTAAAAATGCCACTGGTTGTATAGTGTTAAGGACTATTTTTGTATTTTCCATTTTTATTTTAACGTCGATTGCTTGTGAGCGCAGCCACGAGTTTAGGCTAGTAGCAACGCTTTCCATATGAAGTAGACTCTCCGAGGCATCATCGAAATACGACGACAGATGAACTTGGACTTCTACATCCAGGAAAATTGTGCATTGAGAGAGAGATCTTGTGTTTTCAATTCGATTTTGTCCTTGTGGCCGGGTTCATCTCATGTTCTTTGCAATTTCGTAAATATCATTGCGCCTATTTCTTCCCCTTTGTTGTTGGAGGACTTCCTTTTCCAATCCAATTAAAAGGCTATGTAAATTAGTATAATTAATGTAAACAGATGTAAATTAATATTCGCCTTCTTATTTCTCACAGGAATGAAGACGTTTTTAACCAACCATTTAGCGTTGACAAATCGTTTATTAATAAAATCAACAGCAGGCAGAAATCGTGGGTGGCTGGTTATTATCCAGAATTGGCTAAGATGACTTGGAAACAGGTTTTAAGGAGGTCTGGTTACGAAAATGGACCAATTGTGAAGTAAGGCGCTGCTAATATTTTGGGCGTAGATTAAATAGCAATGCATTGCCTGGTGTTTAGATAAGATAAGATCACAAATGATGGCGTCTTTTTGAGGCAAAGCTGCTTTTGTAAATGCCGTGTGTAGTTGATTTTAATTGTAGTCCACTGATTTTGCTAGCCTTTCTGGTCGTAGCAAGCCCATTCAGTATTGGTTAAATTCTCTAATCAACACCCTGACATTGTGATCTCATGGCTTGGCTTCGCGGACGAAGACATACTGTAAAGCTACGACTGATCTTCTTCATGTGGGCAAGGTCTTTCATTTTTCGAGAAGGTCTAAGATTTTGAGCTTCTCATTAGCCTTTTTTGCTAGTCTCCTATTAGACTGGGCCATCACTGCGGGTAGACTGCTTGGCCCCGCCACCTGTCCGCTGCATAAAAATGGGAGCATCCCATTAACTGTCTTGCCCAAGGGCACAACAAGCGAGCTTGCCAGCTTGTTCTCCACACTATCTCTTATGTGCTGAGCGCCGAGCAGGGAAGCCGTGAATGCCATTTTTAAAGTCCTTTGGTATGACTCGACTTGGGAAATAAACTCCAGGTCCCTAAATCACCCGATCTTGCGCCCATGGATTTTTTCTTGTGGAATGCTATGAAGGACCCAATTTGCAACAATAAGCCCCGTAGTTTGGATGATCTTAAAATGGCTATCACGGTGCAATTTAGTGTTATGAACTCAAACAAGGAGTTATGCGTCAGAGTCTGTGAATCCATTATTTCCCGTATGACCAAATGCATCGAACTGAATGGTTGGCAGTTTGAACATTTATTACAATCATTTATTCTAATTGTGCTTTCAATAAATTTGTAGAATGATTAAAATGTTAATGCTTTAGAATTAGATGAATAAATTTGTGGAATGATTAAATTGAGTACATTTAATGCTATTTTCATGTGTGATTATCGATTTGATTTTTGCTCTTTTAAATGTCGGGCTACTTATTGGCCGATGGCCACCCTGAATATCGCACAAAATCCACCTTAATTACGACAAAAAAACAGCAGCAAAATATAGCGCAAAATTTCGATATACAGAGCTATAACGGGATCTAGAAGCAAATTTTATTTGATTTCGTGATCTTAGTGCAACAGGAAAAGAACGGGAAAATATTTGAAAATTCGTGCTACCCAGACACTAATTTTGATAAATGAGGCGCAACGTGACATCACCATGCAAAACTGATATACATGGAGTTGTGGTCGATCAAAATAAGCGATTACACTACGAACAAATGACACAACTGCCTAACCACAGTAGGCTTTTGCGGAAACACCACAAATTGAACCCACAAAAAAGCTCACAAAAATCTCACTTTCAATTTAAAGCAGGCAGAAACAACTTCAACGAAATGCAAATTCAATCTAATGACGTAGCACATCGGTTCTTAAACTGTGAGTTGAGGCGTCCTTGTGCGTCGTTTAAAGGCTGGTTTCCATTAGACGTAGATCTATTAAATAGAGGAACAAAGAATTTTTCGCGCTATGCCTGCAATCTACGTCTAATGGAAACAGCCTTTATTTTTCCAAGGACATCGCGCGATTATTTGTCGTTGTACTAATAGCTCTTGCTTTGATTCCGTCAAAAGAGTTCTGAACGTAGATTTGGTATTTATTTTCTGCTGACATTCATAATCAATGTTTATTTTGACAAAAATGTCGTTAGTATACTGTTGTAATTATAATTAGACTTGTTACTCAAGCATCAAGTTGCATAGTTCCTAACTTAATTGGCGCAAAGTATTTAAAGATTTAGGCAGTCAGTTGTAAATTGGACGAAAACCGGAAAGATGAGTTACAATCTCAGAAGAACGTAATTTTATGATTGAAGATGACAGATGAAAAACAAAATCTCGGGAGCAAAAGGACAGTTATTTAGATTTAGGGTCTTATCTCGCAGTACGGCGAATTAAAACCTTATGATGCTGTTTGGTGCGTCTCAAAGTTTTGCAATTTTTTTTAATGAGTCGCATCGAAAAGAGTTCGAGAACCACTGATGTAGCACATAACAATTTCTGTCGGCGGCGAGTATCAAACTTCAAACGCAATAGTCTAGAGCTTACGCAAGTGATTTTTAGCAGTTGTCGGCTTGTGTTTATAATGCTACCCACAATGCCTTCCGCATCAAGATGATGTCATAATTGCGGGTGATTTTTAGCGGTTGTCGGCTTGTATTTGTAATGCAACCCACAATGCCTTCTGCATTAAAATGATGTCATTATTGGATCAAGGTCACGAAATTAAGTGAAATTACTTAAAGATTTCGGATATAGCTCTTCATGTATTTCAGAAATTTCCGATGTATGTTGCTGCTGATTTTATCGACTATTTTACGATGAATGCGCAAAAAAGACACTTGCACAGAATAAGTAGTGTTTCCAAAATGATGCCCCATAAATTATGCTCTAAAACAGACTGCTGGTCTATGCATAGATTTCCGTCCTACAATGTTTTGATAACACAACCTACCGGAACAGCAGTTCCGTGGGTGGTCGACTTATTTAGGTTTTATATTTACCGTAGAAACCCCTGTTGGCGACCAATTTAATAAGATCACTTCCCTGCACACACCCACTTGAACGCAGTCTTGGCATTTTTATCTTGATATTTCGTTTTTGCAACTCAATCACATGACTGCCTGTAGGTGACTGACCGGAATTCTTGGTTTTTCTATTTAGATCCCATGTTTCTCGCAAGTTGAAGTTTATGAGTGATTATAAGAAAGCTTCTCTTCCGCAATCCTTTGATTGGAGAAATGTTAATGGGAAGAACTTCGTTTCACCTATCAGAAATCAGGTTTGCAGTGTTCCTGTTGTTGTTGTTGTTGTTGGTTTACCCCTCCTCTTCCTTGGGATGGAGGTATGGCGGGAACAGCAATCTAGGTTCACACCATCAACCTAATTGAATTAGGCCAGGGGAAAAGTGGCAGCCCATTTCGAACCAGTCGTGGATGCAAACTGCCGACTGGTAGCCCCACCACCAACAAGGTGGACTGCCATTGGTGGGTACCCAAAAGTCGCCTCTTACGACATGCTGGGTGAGCAGCTTCACTATTCTAACCCGGTGAAGCACGGGGAAGTGTTCCTGTTCGGTTCGAATGATCACATTCACAGCGTCGAGTAGATAAGTTGCCCTTGCTTTACCGATTGCCGGGCTAGATTAGTGAAGGTGCTTATTTAGCATGTCACGAGAGACCACCGTCGGGACCTGCTGGTAGGTTTTCAGTTTCCCACTTGTATTTATGAATAGCATGTAGTGAATTACCACTTTCCTATAGCTTGATCTTGCTTTGATTTGGAAAGTGATTCCGGAACTTTGGTTTCATATCGTACCTCTATTTGAAATGGACGAATAAGCGTCATAGTAACAGCAGTAGATGACATCACTTCATCTGTAAATGTAATAAATGCCGAGTGTGTTTTACTTGAGCCGATAAGGAAAAAGATACGGCAAAGCATAAATTTCGTGTAGTGGATTTCCAATCTTTCACGTTGCTTCAAAGTCGAAAAATAGAAATTGATTCAACCCATGCGAACACGAGAACGAAGAGTTGGCGAGACTAGCGACTGATCTTGTGATCTCCAGACAACAAACAACCATACATGTCATTGTGGTCGATGCAAGCCACGGTTTGAATTCAAAGCGTTTACTTGAAAACCACCGACGATTCTGCTCAGTGTAACGCGTAAGCGGCTTGTTTACAATTGATTTGATCATCAGTCTTGTTGTTGTTTCTTGTTTTACGTGATACGCAGGCACGATATGATTTCGATAACCAAGTTCACAATACAAACCCAATCGGGTTCAAAGAAAGGCGGCAGTATATTTTGAAATGGTCATGAACACGACTTTCAGACTAAAAGGGGTTTATCCATTTTTTTAATAACTGGGGGCCCACCACCAACTTGACTGGCATTGTTGCGTACTACCAATGCACTCAATGTCGACTCTTACGACTTGCTAGGTGTGTTTTGCATCTTCACAAATTTAATCAGGTGTAGCCCTAACCTAATCTATCTTACAACGTTACCGACGAAGGAACGAACCGTTTTACTATAAGGGATCTTTCTGTTGGCAAACTAACATCATACAAGCTTCTGCTAAGCAAGTGTAATCAAGAGACGAAGCTCAGCTCGTCTCACATTTAAAGAATCTTGAACTCTAATCTGAAATACTCTGTCCTAGTTGAAGAGACCACTGCCAAATCATCCCCTTGCTTGATTGCAATGTTTGTGTTAGAAATACGCAATGCATGCAGTATTAGCTACTTCAAAGCGTATTTGAGCACTTGGAATATCCATGAAGGCTGGCAGGCTTGTGGTAAGAAAACGACATCATACAGTCTTTGGCGCTGTTTTGTTGGGTCGTTTTTCAGCGCCATCACCTTTTAATCTTTGACGCAATACATATAGATTCGGCCGCGCAAATCTTTGACGCAATACATATAGATTCGGCCGCACAGCTCGATGCGACAAAGCGGTGGCTAGTAATCGTAAGATTGGGAGTTCTATGACCGCATGGGCTATGCGTTGTTGCGTTCTTGGGAAAGCGCTTTAGGGCAGTTATCCCTGCTTGCTTGCAGGCGTGCAGTAGTAATGTACTGTGCAAGCAGCGCCTGTAACTTTGCAGCGGCATACGAGATGCTCCACTCATAACTGCAGAGGTTTTTCCCGCGACCAGACGATAAAAATGCAGTGTCGATGACAATAACAACCTGTTGAATAACAAACAGTTTTACTTTTTGTTCTTCATCCTGCTGCGATGGCTGAAAATTGAGGAAAAGATGTGTGAATACCATTTTAGAATCTATACACGACTCGACATTTTGACTGAAATAGAACAGCTTGCCACGGTGAGAACCTCGTCCGGGCACCGACCGACAGTGGTTTCACAGACGATGGGGTGAATATGACTGTGATCGATTATTCTGCTTAGGGCGACTGCGGCAGCTGCTATGCTTTTGCCTCCATGGCCATGCTTGAGACTCGCATCCGTGTTATGACCAACGACACTCAGAAGCCTGTCTTTTCCCCACAGGATGTGGTATCGTGCAGCGAGTATGCTCAAGGTATGTGATCATATGGTTCTCAGTTCAAAACCTAGTTGCTGCATCGTGTTGTTGACTTGAATCAGTCTGTACTGATTTTTATTTTTACAAGAAGATGAATTCAACTGTGTTGGCATTGTTATAGCTTTTCCGGGTTATATACGTGATTATGTTTTACCTATTTTATTTCTAAGCTGTTTGTGAGAACATCGTAATCAATGAAATTATATTTTTTTGTTTGACGAATAACCAACTGCTAATCAAAATTACTGGAGCTTAAATTTATTTCAACGGTGTTAACATTTGTAAAAAAGTCGGCTTTTGTTTGTATCCTTTTGATTTTTAGTGTTGTGGTTTCAATGTTTATTCAGGTTGTGATGGTGGTTTCCCGTACCTCATTGCCGGAAAATACGCACAGGATTTCGGTGTTGTTGACGAGACCTGCTATCCTTATCAAGGAAAAGATACCCAAACATGCAGCCCTGCTAAGAATTGCAAGAGAACTTATGTTGCCAAGTATGAATACATTGGGGGTTATTATGGAGCTTGCACCGAAGCTGACATGATGGAGGCGTTAGTTGCCAATGGACCAATCGCAGTTGGGCTGGAAGTGAGTGTTTTGTGATTTGAAATAAGATAATAGATTAGAAATAGATTCGCCTCTCAATGAAGGACACAAAAATAGGCTGTCTGTAAGTAGCCCACTACCATTTCGCTGATTTTGCCGAGTCAGTAAATGTAAACTCGGTTTTTCAAGGAGTTAGTCCGCATCCTAGCTTTTTGCAAGTGACGGGAGTCGAGCAAGAAGCTAAATTTTTTTCTTATTTTGCAATTTTCATGTCGTTATTTGCAAGGTGAACGACATTTGTCGAATGGAGGGCTTATAGGTGAGAAAACACTGTGGTTCGTTTTCAACTAACCATAAATTAGAGGAGTTTTTGTTCAGTGCTGTGCTGTGGATTGTACCTTTTGTTTAATGGCCTTACGTTGTTTGTTGTCTCTATTGTAGTGCATTGTTGTGGCAAGTCGCTGCACTCACAATCTCTCGTTTAAAATTTCTACTCTATTTACTTGACGCTGCATTTTTAATGACAAAGCAAACAATTAGTTGAATGATTTTAAATCTAGTGATAGATGCAAAGATGACAAAAGTATTTTGAATAGCAGTAAAGAAATTGCGATTTGTTTATGGCTTTTGCGCTGTCGCCGCCGAGCAAAACCCGTGACTCTCGTGACTGTTTAGTCACGAGATTAAACGAAGGTGCCAGTTTTTGTCACGTGGCGCTTACGTCATTTTGAACACGTTGAAGAAAACCACTTGTAACAACAAATTGAAAACTTCCATTCTTTATGTTTTCGAGATGATATGACAAGTTCAAAAAAAGTTAACGAGTAGCAACATCCTTTTGCACGCTAGTGCAAAAGACGTAGACAAAGTTAAATTTGCAAAATTTGCTTTGCGTTGCTTTGCGTGTTAGAGAGCCATGTACATAACACATTTTATTAAATGTACAACTTAAGCTTGCAGGACAAATACAAACGACCCATTAGTTCTCTTAAACCTAATTTTTTGGCAAATCGGCTATTTAAGCTTAAGCAAAGCGCCAACTTGATTTGAACGCATATGTTGCAAACAGCTTGCCTTTTGTCAAAGGTTACCATCGTAGGGGTATCTATTTGTTTTGTATGGGGGTAAAGGTTAAAGGAAGCAGGATTTTTTTGGGACAATTTTTTACAGTGACGATTTTCCCATTTTGTCTCAACACAAACTTAAAGATCTTTTTTTTTGCTGATGTAATTTTTGAAGATGATGACTTTCTGAATTTTCTCAAAATCAATTTTTTTGATTAATTACACGTGATTTATCGAAGGGCCTGTCAACAATATGGGGGCTTCATCACCCCTACTTTTACATCTATAGTTATGACCATCTGTGGGAAAAAATTAGCTACATTTTGATTTGTGGCACATTAAAATTTTCTGGTCATAGCCAACATTTTTGGGCACATGCAAGGTAGTCAAAAACTTGAGGAAGTGAACGAGGAAAACAACGTTATTTTGACATGCATTTTCAACCTTTTAGGCCTCATCTTAATTACCATTAAAGCTTTGATTCGACTTGTGCATGTGCAGAAAGATACTATGCAGATGTGAAATGTCTATTAAAGATACAAATATCTGAACTAAGCTTGATGAGCATTTTCTCACTTGATTGGGTTTGTTATAAAGATCACTGGCTCACAACCACCAGATCGCTCTGATATTCGTGCCCGTCCAGAAAAAGTTATTTCCATTTAAACCACTCGATAGTAAGCCTAAGCCTCAACTTTATAGCATAACTTTTGCTTAATATAATTGTAACGTCATTCACATGGATATTGTTTTCAAAATGTGATCTGGATGGCATCAAAATTGTGTTTGACAAAAGTTAAGCCGTAAAATTGATAGAAAATGCAGTAAAAGTATTACTTGATAATGAGTTTAATTCTGGTTTGTGATTGCAGGTTTATCCTGACCTCCAGCTGTACAAAGGGGGCATCTATCATCATGTGACCAGCGTTGAATCTCCTATTGGATCTCTTTCACTTGGTTACGATCCGTTTCAGTTGACCAATCACGCTGTGTTGGTAGTAGGTTATGGTGCAGACGAAAAAACCGGTGAAAAATTCTGGATCGTAAAGAACAGCTGGGGAGAGGAATGGGGCGAAAAGGGCTACTTCCGCATCCGCCGTGGGACTGACGAGGTCGCGATAGAGAGCTTGGGTATGCAGAGCTGGCCAATTCCCCAGCTCCAACAAGCCTAATGCAACTATTGATTCAATTATTCATCTTTCATTCGATTATTCGATTATTTACTTTACGTGATTATGCGTTTACTTGCTTGAGGCCATTTGTTGGGGTATGATGGAGGAAGAGGTGTAAGTCTCTAAAATGTCCTTTTTTCATCTGTAATTATGTATGGAGCAAGAATGTAACATTTATTGTTAGGTTTTTATTCACAATTATTGTAATTTCTATTGATTTGCTATGTTGAGGTTAATACGATAGCTGTTTAGGTTGCAACAAAACGAAGAAAGCTTATTTCATAGCGCTCTTGCTCACATAGCGTGCTTTATGTACAGCAACCACAAGTGTCTTCATTTCTAAACTTCGCTTATGGCTTAAAAGTTTTTTGGCGGTTTATCATGCAAACTGTTGCGTTTTATATGCGTTCGAATTTGTGACGTCGCAAACGAGTTATGGCTGCTGTTGAGCAGTTCTCAGATTGCTGTGTGTTTGCTTTTACGTGGTTTTAGCCGTTGTTACACTTTACGTTATTGCTGTATGAGGGATTGTGCGTCATCGTTTCCTAAATTAGCTAAACCTAATACTTTAGGGAAAAATAATTGCTTTTTGGCTTATTGATTGCTTAAGTCGTAAAGCACAGCTTTGATACGTCATTATTGTTTGTAGTAAACGATGATAGTCGTCTTTGCTACAAAGCTGCTACTAAGTTACTGATTATGGGATATTGTTTTTTGTCATAATTACGTTACCAGTATCTTTTGCCTCAAAAGCTGTATTTAGTTAGCAATTACAAGGATCGGAAAGGGAGAGATAAGGAATCGTATAGGAACGTGTAGAAAAGGTTATAAATAGGTTTCGATATTACGGAAGGAACCCTCCATCTTTAAAATAGGTTTTATATTTGCTGTATGAAATGGTTTGACGTGCGTCCTGCCTCAAGTGTTATCCGAATACCCGAGAATGTGTCTTTTAATGGATTAAAAGACGCATTTGAATCTAGATATGTAATGTTATCTGCATCCTTTACACTTTCTTATTATCAATAAATTTTTCGTTTTACACAATGTGTTATTGCTTCAGAATAACTTTATTTAGCTGTACCGTTAAGATGTTGGGGGTTGCTGTGAGACGAGTTCTTCAAACGTTTTAGTCTTTGTTATTTCAAAGCAACAGTGGAACAATTTTTTAGCTGCTAGGATATTTACCCAACAAAGTAATCAATATGCAGTGTAGCTTAGCGAAGTGGTGTGGCAACGGAGTTCTTTCATATAAGAACGGCGTTTCTACACTGTTTCGCATTAACCAGATTTCGATATGCACATTTCTGCTCTGAATTCCTGCACAAATGAATAAATTGCTAGTCATCTCTTGCGTAACAACCTAACAACATGGTTGCATAATTAGCTTACTTTTGTGTGGTCATAATCTGAAGTTCTGTTGAAAATATGTATTTTTAAGGGGCTCCCACATTTGAATATCATTAAAAAAATTGAGCGATCACATTTTTTATGTCTGCACCCCTAGCTTAGTGCTTGTCAAACTTTTTGGTTGCGGTACATCTTTGTGCTCTCTCCAAACAGTCTGTTAGCCTCCAGTCTATTTAATTCAATAAAGAAAATTAAGTTTAAATTTAATTTGACGCGATGGCTGCTAAAAAAGAAGTCCTTACTCTTGAGAATCGGATTCCTGTTTCGCCTTTTTTGAAGCAGGTCTTCAGTTTAAAAATTGATGTTTGCTTTCAAAATTCTAGTAGGTGCAGTTGACAAACAGTGGTGTAATTTGCACTGGTTCAGGAGTTCTTGAACTTCTTTTTAACACGGACCACTAAAACAATTTTGTTGGTTTGGACTTCTTTGCAGGGGTAATGAACCACTGACCTAACTGTGGCGTTTTAATGACCCACTTGTTTTCAAATCTTAATGTTACTCTGGGGAGCTATTTGTGAGAAAATAGGTAAAAATTAGCGTCGAAAAGGAACTGATCTTTAAAAAAATCACTCTAGGTATCTTTTGAACCTCAGTTTAAGAACCCATGCACTAGATCAGGGGTGCACAACCTGCGGCCGTAAAAGGATTTTTTTACGGCCGTAGAATTGTAAAAATATATTTAAGCACATATTTGCTGATTTGTTTAAATTGTAAAAATATATTTATGCTAAAATATACATTTAGCAGTTTTTTTAGCATATTTTTTTCGAAATTAAAATCAAGCATTTTTCTTTTGGATCTAGCATATTTTTTCAAAATTAAGTTTTAACCCTTAAAGGGACGATTGACTACATTTTGTAGTCATGGGGTATTTAAAACCCCGCCACACCCATACTTCTCTAGATATCCAGGCATTCTCCAACTATGATGAAAGGTTTTATGAGATGTTTGCTGTGTGCAAAAATTTTTGTTCACGCTTCATTGTTTTTGAAGTAATCAAGAAAAGTTACGTTGAAGGACGATAGACTACAAAATGTAGTCATTCATATTTACCATTACAATCAATGCATAACGCTATTTTAGAAGTGTAATTTCACTCTCCAAACATACTTAGGTAAAACTAGACACTGTTTATTCAGTTGCTGTTCATGCAGTTGAGTTAGTAAGCTTAGTTGTCAACATCGGTGTGTTTATTTTGGCTAAAAGCTAAGACCATGGTTGTTTTACGAAAACAACTATAATTAAATTGTGTTTCTCAGAATTTTAGCAGCAAATATTGCTATAATCAATTTGCGTCTTGCAGCATTTTAGCAGTATATGTGACGTGTTTTTTTAACTGAAGGTCAGTGAATTCATCTCTAAACAATTCTATAAAAAGGAAGGTCAAAATCATACCTTGTAGAATAGCAGGAACGTACACTATGAGTGCTATGAGGCTAAGTAATGAAACCTTCTCCTAGCAGCGATAGTGACGTCACAAAGTGGAAGGAAAAGTTCTTCAGCCCCGTTCTCACTGAAGCCGCAAAGTACTGTTGGCGTATAGTTACATAAAGTTATGTATTCGATATGCAAGTACAGGTAGCTTCGGTGTGAAAGGGGCTGCACACAAATTTGGGGTCTAATTTAGAATAGTCTAGGCTCCATCAGTTTTTGTCCCTGTGACTGAGGTGGGTCGATGGTTATTAACTTTTTTACTCGAACAATTGTTATTTCCTTACTCAAACACATACTGTAGATTAAACCTCGCCAGTTTTGGTGCCTTACCCACGATATTTCTTTTATTAGTGATCGTCTGAGAATCTAAATTAGTGCATCATTATTATTTTTACAGTGTAATTGTTCTTAGTAATAGGCCTGTGAACGCTGTATGGTACAGTATGGATAAACCAGTAATGTTTGTGAACTTTGTGCTAATTTGGGCATCACAGAAGATGATTTATATAATGATGGTGATGAGGATGAAGACGATTTGATCGAAACTGCCGACAGTCTACGGGATCCGTCAGATAACGAGGAAGAAGTTGGTGTAATTGCTGATGATGAAGGTGATGTTGAAGTGTTCGTTGAAAGAGGAAGTGATAGTTCAGATGATGATGAAGAATCAGTAAACAGTGAAGAAGAAAACGATCAAGATGATAATAATCAATTTCTAAGTCCAAGTGGTATTTCGTACACATCTCGTCCGATTCCATCAAGAAGACGACGAAGAAATGTGCTAACGGAGACTCCAAGAGCAATTCTTAACCCTCGAAGTGAGGTGGAAAGTTTTGAAGCTTTGATCAGTGAAGAAATATTGCGTACAATTCTCATGCATACGAACAGGAAACTGCGAGAAATACGAAGGAGCCTTCACGTACGTTATCCAACAATAAATTTTTTGATGGAGGAGTTAAAAGCAGGACTGGCTCTGATTTTGAGAGCTGGACGTGACAGAGACAATTTTTCAGATCTGCAAGGTTTATGGCAACCAAGTGATAGCAGACCCTTTTATCGTACTGTGATGTCCTTGAATCGTTTTAAGCTTTTATTGCGGTGTCTTCGTTTTGATAACTGGCACACACGTGATGAACGAAAGCGGATAGATAAGTTTGCAGCTGTATCCGAAATATGGAATATTTTTCTGGGAAATGCAAGGCGTGTTTATATTCCAGGAGAATGTATTACTGTCGATGAACAGCTGGTTGGCTATCGAGGAAAAATTCCTGGACGCACATACATGCCTTCTAAGCCACGGAAGTATGGTATAAAGATTTTTTGGGCTTGTGAATCTAACACTGGCTATGGATTGAATGCAATTGCATACGGTGGTAAGGAGGGTAATCGCGTTCATCATAATTTGGCTCAAGATGTTGTGATGAAACTTTTGGAACCTTGGTACGGGACTGGAAGGGATGTTTGCACTGACAACTATTTCACGAGTTACAGTCTTACACAACAATTGCTTCAAGAAAATTTAACGATTTTGGGTACCGTACGGAGACATCGTCGGGAAATTCCACTAACATTGAGACAAAAGACCGAATTATATAGCAGCCAATTTGTGTTCAATCACTCTGATGGAATATGCTTGGTTGCTTACCAAGCCAAGCGAAACAAACAACCAGTAATGCTACTTAGCTCCACCCACACCGAACCATCAGTGGCCAGTGATGAAAGTAAAAAACCCCACTTGATCTTGGATTATAATGAAAGAAAAGGTGGTGTGGATAGGTTTGACCAAAGCATAGAAGCATTCTCTTGTCGACGAAAAACTGTGCGCTGGCCCCTTTGTTTTTTTACGACATTTTGGATGCAGCTGCACTCAATGCCTACGTTATCCTGAAAAAATGTGGGTACCAAAGCGATCGGAAAGAATTTCTTACCAACCTAACATTGCAACTAGCTACACCTGCCATACAAGCGAGGCTTACCAAGAGGAGAACACGACGATCAGTTCACGAGGCAGCAGCTGCAATGGGAATTTTGTCACCAGCTGCAAGAGGAAACAACTCGCAAGTTTTTACAGCACCGAATCTGCCAAAGAAATGTACAGTGTGCAAAAGGAACTCTAGAAGGCAATGCAGTTTGTGCAAAAAGTCGGTTTGCCCACAACATTCCGTAGTTTTGAAAATTTGTAAACGTCATCATTGTGCAGATGATTGAAGAAAGACATCTTTCTTCTTCTAAACGAAAGGAACTTTTGTGGCCTGTGTATTAAAATTACTGTACTTTGTTTTGTGTTTTCTGATGAGTTATGCGCAAGACTGTATAGTTTTGTATGTTTCAATATTCAACAATGCGTTTTATCATGCAGATGCAACGTTGTGCTTCGTTAATTTCTTTTTGCTGCTAAATTGACGTTAAAAATGATCAAGTTGTATTCTTTAGCCTACATTCGTTTGTGGCTTCTGATTATTATTTTTAGTGAATGAGTACAAAGAACAAGTTACCCATCCTCTATTATAGGGCTGCACCAGCTAGACGCAGGCAGCAAGCCTGCATTTTCACTTTTTAGCTGTATCTGCAAAATAAGTTTATCTTTTAGAGACATTGTTAGTAACCACATATTTCTTGAACAAAATGCCGTTTTTCATTCATTTCTATTGAGGAATTAAGTACCAATCAGCAATGAAGCATAAACTATCATCGCGAAAATAAATTTACATCTTAAAGCCACATGTTAGGCCATGACTACAAAATGTAGTCTATCGTCCTTCTACGTATGCGATTATTAGCGTCCTGATAGGGGTTAAAATTTGCAAGTATTTCAATGCTATTAAAACGGAAAACAACACTAAAGGAAGAAAAACGAGTATTTTTTCGAAATGGGAGCAGGATTACTTTATGATTGAGACCGCAACACATTCTATGATGTATCTAATATGCAACCAAGTTGTGAAGGCTGTGAAAGGGGATAACGCAAAGCAGCACTTTCGTCGTCACGAATCGCACTCTTACGCGAAACTGAAAGGGGATTCGAGAAAGATTTGCATTGAAAATTTGAAAAAGAGTGCGCGAAAGCAGACAGCTTGCATAACAACTGTCGCTAAGTCCACTAATAGCCGCTGTGAAGCATCATGCAGAGTGACGTATCGTCTTGGCGTTGCTGGAAAACCTTATTCTGATGGCGAGCTTGTAAAGCGATGCTTAATAGACGTTGTTAATCGCATTCACCCTGGGAAGGAAACTGATTATTCTTCAATTGCTCTCTAGTGTGTTACAATGCAACGCAAGCAAGATGATATCGCTCAGCAGTTAAAACTCTCTACAAGCAAAGATAAACCAAAAAAAAAGTTTATTTTTACTTGCTGTTGTGCCTGTTGATGAATCAACAGATATCAACAGCTACGCGCAATCGTTAATCTTCGTTCATTGTCTTTCTTCAAGCTTTGAATTGTGTGAGGATTCCCTTTCCATGAAAACACTGGCTACACGCACCCGTGGAGAAGACACATTTATTGCAGTTAAGAATGCCTGCATTCGCTCTGGATTAGATCTGAAATATCTTCGGGGCATTTGCACGGACGGTGCGCCTGCCATGACAAGTACCCAACAGGAATTTGTTACAAGATTTTTGGATTACGTGTCCAACTAATATGGCAATAAAGAACTCGTCAACCTTTACTGCATTATCCACCAGGAAGCACTATGTGCCAAATCCGTTGCTTTAAATACCATTCTGAAGGATGTACAGGGTGGGCCAATAAAATGTTACCACTTTTTGAATCCTTGCTATTTCCAAAATAGATTTTTTTTATTCTCAAAAATACTAACAACAAAACATTGAATTCTCACACCAATGGATCGAAAACAATATACTGTGAAGGAGAGAGTAAAGATCGTGGAAGCATATTTTGAATTAAAATTGATAACCCAGACTCAGTGACAATTCGTCATTGACGTTCCGGAAAGAAATCCTCCATGTATACTCACAATCAGACATCTTCTTCGAAAATTCAGGAAAACAGGATATGCGATCAAAGCGAATAAAGGACATAGTGGCTGGCCAAGGTCTGCGAGAACAGCCATTAACACAGAGATCGTGAGACAGCATCTGGAGGAATCACCAAGAAAATCGACCAGATGTTTGTCAGAGGGAGACTGCCCTCTCAAGGACCACTCTCACACGCATACTGAACACAGATCTTTATTTCTTTCCCTACAGAGTTCAGATTTTACAAATTCATTGATATTAAATGTTGGTTTAATGTTTCTTATCACAAACCTTTGAATAAAAATTTTGAATAAATTCACATTTGAAAACTTGGGTATGATTGAAAAGTGGTAACATTTTATTGGCCCACCCTGTAAATTGCATTATCTTGTTTATTCGCGCAAATGCTTTGCATCATCGAGAATTTCGAGAAATTTTATGCTCAAGTGAAACATCTGCTGAGGAAATACTTTATCATTCCGCAGTTCGTTGGTTGTCTATAGGAGAAACTTCCCGCCGCGTACTGCAATTGCGAATGGAAACAGGAGAATGCTATTCAACCAAAAACAAGAAATGTCCCTTGCTTGACAAAGAATTTCTCAAGTCGCTTGGTTTTCTGGTGAATTTTCTCACCCAGGTTAACTTCCCGAATCAAAGTCTGCAGGAAAAGGCAACAACAGTTTCTCTCGTGTACAAAAAAGTACAAGATTTCCGTGACAAATGTCATCTTCTCAAAAGTCATCTGCATGAGCGTAACTGTTTCCACTTTTCGTTGATGAAGACTCTGATTGACAGCAAAGAAATTCAAGTGGATGATATTCCCATCATTCTTTTCTCAAGCGTTTTTGATGGGGTTTTGCAGAAATTTTCTAATCGTTTTCAAGACTTTGAGAGGATTCCCGATACAACAAGGCTAGTTGCTTATCCACATCTGGTCGAAACCGAAACTACACCATTGAATCTTCAAATGGAACTCGTCGAGTTGAAGAACGACAAACAGTTCGTTAAAAAATTTAAAGACGAAGAAGATCTGCTAGATACGTGGAGAGGAGCTGTTAAATATCCGAATCTAGAAGAATTGGCCAGAAAAACTCTCGTTCTTTTAGGAAGCACTTACGTGTGCGAAGCAGGATTTTCAAGAATGAAATATTTAAAGAGCAAGTACCGAACCCGATTTTCCGACAGCAATCTGGAATGTGGACTAAGACTCATGACATCGAGCGAGCCACCTAACTTCGCAAGTTTATCTGAGGAGGTGCAAGATTAAGGAAGTCATTAAGTGCAATTTTGTGATTTATGATTGAATAAATTCTCCAAACTTGAAAATTTGACTTTTTCAAATGTGTTAGCATGAGTAGTAAAGACAGCATTTACGGCAGTTAAACTGTAAGGCTTAAATCGTAAATTCGCAAAAAATGACTTTAACTAGTGGCGGCCGTTAGTGCATTTATAGGATGTTTTTCGGCGGGCAGTAGTGAAAAGGTTGTGCACCCCTGCACTATTTGGATTCTTAAGTCTCGTTTGTGCAAAGAAATATTGCCGCATGAGGTCGCTCTTGACTCGTCTGCAAAGTGAATAAACAAGATAGTTTTCACCAACAAGAGCGGCGGGGGAAAATGTATCAGTACATCCTCTACCAAAAGCCAACAAATTCAATTCAAATGCAAGTAACTCATTGTTGTAGTTCTTGAGCGGTCAGCTGTTATTGTAAGTTTATCAATATTTAGCACGCAAAACTTTATGAGCTGGGTCAAGTTTTCAAGCGCTAATTTTTAACCAATTTCAAAATATTAAGATATCAAGCATAAAGATTTAGGGGAAAAAGACCCATTTCTTTATGCTGCGGTTTTAGATTCAACAAATTCTACTTTCCTGATTTTAGAAATTTTATCAATGGCTTTTGCTAACTTTAAGATTGAATCAGAGTAGAAATTATCAATCTAGGTGCGGTTTGAAATGGAATCCGAAATTTTGCGTTTTCAACTACTTGGCTACGCTGAACCAAACTGAGAATGTAAGGCTTAGTGACTTTGTAGCGGCCTGGGAAGGAGGAAGGTGGCGGTTAGCCACTGATGTCACTTTCTTGAAAACGTCATTGTTCAAGTTGTAGAGAGCGTTCTCGACAAAATTAAGGTATTTTGTGCTAAGAAGCAGTTTTTTAGAAAACGTTCTAGAATTTAGGAAAAAAATTTGTTAGATAACATCTAAGAGGGTCAGTCACATTTCTGATTATGAAGACACTTGTAGAAACAGTACCCCACCGTGTGTCTTGAATTTTAGTGACGTCATTTTTTTATATTCACAAAAATAAAAATTACTCGGATGGCATGTTTGAAGGGCTGTAAATTTTGACTCTTAATTTTTACCTCACTTTTATTTCACATCGATGTTTTTAACCCTAACAATTAGAAACACCATTCATTTCCAGATCAAATTCTGTTACATAAACCCGCTAAATATGACGTAGTTAAGTGCTTTAAGAGCACAAGCAATAGAATTGGTTTACAGACATTGATTTGCAATCTAATTAAAAAAAAATGTTATTATTTTCTTTGAGGGCGTTGTAATAAGCCAAAAACGTTTAGAATTTTCAAAAAAAATATTTAATTTATTGAAAGTGCTATGCATTCTAGCAAAACGAAAGAGAAAAAGCACCTCTTTATTGAAAGTGTATCATTTTTGATGATCTATTTTCAGAACCCTTTATAAAATTTCATTGAGAATCCGAGATATTGACCGATTTTTTTGAAATGTTAATGTTAATCATTTAAATATTTTGCATTGGTTATTGCAATAACAGCAAAGTGAGGCTCTTGACTAAATCCAGATCTGCGTTATATTATGCAATCAGTGAGTTACCTCACAGCCACTGCACAGAAACAAAATAAAGTGGGACAAGCTGAAGATAGAAATGATAGCTTTCGTACCATTTTGAAAACTATTTATAATCATTCAAATACCCATTGCAAAAAATTCAACCTTTTTCGGTTATTTGAATGATTAACAGAGCATTTCAATTTCGTTCCAAAAAATGTTTCTGTAAATCTTTCGGAGGCAATGGTTTCATTTAACATCTTTTCCTTGCTACGCTCTTATTTAAAGTTGGGGGTACATCACGTGGTATTCTTACCGAGAGACAACGCAAATGATTTTTGATTCAATTTATTTTACGAAAAATTTGCTCAACATCGGGAAACCAGCAACCGACAGAAAGAAAACAAACAGAAAAAAACTGCAATAAAATCGTTCTCAGTACAATACTGCTGAATGGAACGCTTAGAGAAGTTTGGCAAAGATTTGATCTCTTTGTTTTCATTGTATGACGTAATTGAAGAAATTAGTTAAGCTACGCTACAAAAAACCAAGAAATCAGATATTGAGCACGTCGAGGTATTTTCAAAACGTATTTCAACAAAGACTTTTTGATTGTCCTTTTTCTGGACATTGTAATGGTAGTTGTAGGTCTGTAACGTCTCAAAAGAGATTTGTATGTTCATAACTTCTCTTGGTGTTGGGCGTGCTGAGGTAGACTTGTTGACAAATACTGAACCTGAAAAAAAACAAAAGATTATAATCGCTGGTCTAAAAAGAGTTGAATGAAGAGTTCTATAAGGAAACAGCAAAATGTCTTTAAGCACTTAAGTCAGCAACAATCCATACATGTGGTTGCGTTAGGCACAAACCATCGCTTGAATTCAAAGCGTGAGCTGGAAAACAAACACCAGTTCCGCTTAGCCATGCAGGCCTAATCTACATTTGAAAAAGTTTTTGAAAAAAAGAAAAAAGAGTTTTTGAAAGTTTGTTCGCAAAATATGTAAAAAGCTGGCGCCTTCATCAGGGTAGAAGTATCGGTCACTGTAATTTTTGACTAAATCTGATCAAACCACTATTATTTTCGGGGTCTTTCAAATTGCAGTAGTTTTTAGGATGCTACCACGCTTTCGATCATAATTGAGTAAACATTGCTCAGTTTTATTCTGAATTCTCTCTTTACTTCTCTCCACATCACTTCTATTGTTTAGCGTCAAGCAGGAAATCTGTGAATACCATTTCTAAAGTCTTTAACATGACTCATCAAGGGAAATGAGCCCAGTTCTATCGACGGTGGTTCTTTAATCATTTCTCTTCAAACCATCGCGCCAGTGATCCTAATTAAAAACAGCATTGCTACCGTGGTAATAAATTGAATTTCATGGTAGAAATATATGTCTGCCCAACATTTTTGTCGATTGTATTGTATGCTTGACCCGCAAAAATGTACAAGTGTGTTGTTTTCAAAAAATGTCAAAAATATTCACAGTAATTACTCATGCATAACCAAAAAGCGCTAAATCTAGCATAAATTTTGATCAGCCAGTTTTGTGTAATGAATTCTCAAAAGAAAAAATGCCTTAAAAAGGTCAAAACAACAATATCTTGATAAGTATAACTAAACAAGCGTGTAGCTGATGCTATGCATAGACATCGAAACCATATTAGGTAATTACTGCAGGTGAAATTTTAAACCACCGATCCGTAAATTTGAAAAAGCAAAAGCTTTTCAGTCTAAAAAGACCAACAAATGTACCGATAACATCTGCTACATTAAAAGTCAGTTATTTTCAAAATATTTTCTGAACAAAAGTTGATTATTATGATAAGACAAAGCTTTTTTCAACTTAACAATGATTTTTCTGACGCAAGTAAGACGTGTCAGCGGTTTTGTTTTCATTGTATTTTTGTAAAAATAAGGATGTCTTTTTGATTAAAGTGAAGAATTGGCACTCGATTAACTATTTTGTTTTTATCAAAAAATTTGAGATGCAGAGTGAAATCGGGGCAGGAACTAAAGCACTACCGCAATTATAAGGCAAATTAACACTAGCATATTGTGTTGGGGCATTGTGCAATGCCTTTAAGACAGTATTTCTCAATCTTTTAAGGCATGTGGCCCATTTTCAAACAAAACAGCGGTCTATGGCCCAGACATACTATTTTTTTCCTATTAGTTGAAAGTGATAACAAGCCCTGACATACCACACATGCGATCTACTAATGGATCATTGCCACCGGTTGAGAATCAGTGCTCCGAGAAAACTAAAATTCAATCAGAAACAGCAAGTTTGCATTACACTATACTTGTTTTTCAATGAGTTTAAACGAGTCGCTCCCGACCTAAGGTCCGCGGATTCCATGAGAATCCGTGGGAAGGCTTTATGGGTCCGTGATAGCCTTGATGGATTTCGGAAAAAAATTGGTTTGCTTTCATTTCTTGCTCTTATGCAACGATTTCCAACTCGCGTTTATCCCAAGCATGAAATCAGACGAAGCGCTGATTACATAATTCTAAAAAGCAATCTTGCCCGTCCTAACACATATGAATTTCATACAAAAAGTTGCAGCTGTCTAACTGCTAAAATCAATTTTGTTATCATCAGGTCACTGCACATAACGCATTCAATCTCCGACAAATTGATTTAAATGTATGTCGATAATATTTGAGCAGAATTTTCTGAAACGGTTAGATCTTGTCGGTAAATATGAGGATGTAACTTTGCGACCATTTTCATGAAAGAGAGGCCCTCTTTTAAATGTTTGAGGCCAAAAGTTTGGTTATATTAACGCTGCTAATCGTGACATTCAAGGACCACGTGGACAGTAACTGATACAACTGAAAAACTGTTGATGGTTTTGAAGTGCAGATAGGGAGTAATTACGCTAACTTTCCAAGGCTGGAAGATGTTAACTTGATAGACGAAAGTCAGAGAAAATATGATTTTTAAATTTCTAGAAGATAAAAATTTTGCTCACACTTGAATAGGCTACCCGGACTGCAAATGTCTCTTTGACATTATTTTAATTTAGAGCACTTGCTGAACCAAGTTCAAACATGGATTACAAGTTCTTTTACCTTTGATTTTATCAACAGAGCGATGACAATCTTTGTAAAGACGACTTATTAATTGATTTTAGATCAAAAAATTTGCTTTGCATTGAATTTCATTCAAAAATAGTGAAAGAAGGTTGGCACTTCAAACAAAGCCTACTTATATTTGGCAAAGTAATCAATTATGCTTTTGACAACATTCGCAATCACTTGTCTTTGCCAAGTAGCATTCTTAGCTCCTGTGACAATAAAAACTAAACATTAAAATCGTCTTTACGTTGAATTGTCAAAAACTCGGCCACAGTTAAGTCTTCTGGTTCAGAAATAGTAACAGCGGTCCTCTGATCAAATTTGCGTAGGCCTGCGTTCGAGTCATTTTAGTGCTGTCTTATATTTATGTTTAAATGCTGCTGACATTTCTTGCATGATCAAGTCTTCCACTTTTTGCTTCAGTAACTGTTTAACTTAATTGATATTTGCTGCGGCAGCCACGACCACAATGAAAAATAACCAAAGTAGTTGAGCAGAATAATTAAAAGTAGTTGATTGAATTTCAGGAGAAACTCCGGAGGAGGTCCACCTACCCAATAATTTTTTAAAAGGGGTTCGTGGCTGCAAAAAGTTTGGGAGCCGCTGGTTAAACCGAAAGATACATATTTCATGGAAAAGCATTCAAAGTTTAAAAAGCTCTACAAAGGAAAATTTTATAAAATTATGCGTGAGTTGATTATTCATCGCATTTCATATCAGTCAACATGATTTTAGTTGAATAGATACATTGATGAAAGTTTAATCAATCAGAAATTATTCAAAAAGGTGGCTACGAAGTATTCCGCCATCCCCTCTTCAAACTTCGAAGTCAACAAGATCATTTTCTCAAACATCATTTTTGAAATATCAACTCGGCTTACCTTTTGTGGTCACACATTTGACTCCTTGGGAATGACTGTAGCCAGGGGCTGATACGACCTTGGGGGTACCGGCGGCACGTAATTGTAAGAGTTATGACTGGCGGAAAGATTATTGGAATGAGTTCGAGGGGGTACGAGAGGCGACTGGGGTGTTTGCCGAGCAACGTGAGGAATCGGGTCCGGTTTCTTGCAAGACATAATCCATCTCATTACTCTTGCGTTTTTTTCGATTACGCTGACTGGAGGGGCGTTGGTAAGGCCACCGGCAATAGGGCCCACCTCCATTGATTCGTCAGGTCCGTCCCTGACATATGCAGACGCCCCTAAAAATAACAGTATAAAAAGCTTGAACAAAATAAAAGAAATAGGTAATACACTGTATAGATAAAAGAAATAGCTAGGAGCTAAAAGTAAAAATATCTATAGGATAAAAACTGAACAATATTTAGTCCAAGAATCACTTTTTGTTTAAAAACACACATTTTCAAGGTTGCTTTTTGACAAAAATTTTTTTTTTAGTTCTTCAACTTCTAAAGCTATTTATTGTACTTGTAGGTCCAGCAGTGCACACGAAAAACTAAGCCGCAAGTCTTATTTCCCCCCCCCCCCCCCCCCAGATAACTGCTAAAGATCTGCAAAAATTGAAAAATAGAACTGATTTTTGAACTTTTTAAAAATGCTTCCTCAAAATTAATACAACAATCATAACCTCTGCAAGCATATTGACATCAGTCAGACATAAAATGCCATGTACGTCAGTTCAAACGATTTATCAATTTGGGTTGCTTACCGGCGAATGAGAAATCCGACTCGCTACTACCATGCACTGCAGTGAAATCATGATGAGCTAGAGCTGGTATGACACCTTCTTCCATTCCCATTGTAGAAAAGAAGCGGTCGAGCTCGCTTTGAAAGACCCCAAGATCCGATTTTGATCTAAATCAAAGGGATTGAAACGCATACGTTTTTAAATCTGATTTTCCTTGTTAAGCAATTGTGGCAAAGAGAGACCGTAGGCGAGCTGAACGTCAAACTTAAAATTTTGCCTATAACCTTGCATGCGGAACGGACGTAATCGTCGTTTACGTTCGAGGTCTTTCTTCGAGTAAAAACTACGACTTGCGTCTACCGCAACGACATGCATGGAGACTACAAGGTCCGACTTAGTCTCCCAAACTCTCCGTTCATTTTCTATTTGACGAGTTGAACAAGTCGTCATAATACAGGGACCGCTTCATCAGCAGCTTCGATGCGAATTCAGTACATCGTACGCTGCAGTATTTTGACGTGAATCAATATTTTCAACTTGCTGCAGTCAAACTAAGATTTATCCCAGCAATGACGTCACAGTACATACCTATGTCGATTTCTCTTCAGTGATGAGCACTTGGCAGTGGAAGAGCGCTTTAAAGACGAATAGGGAGTAGAGGAAGTAGACCTAGCACTAATAGGAGCACTTGTGCGTAGAGCCTGAAAAAAGCGTCGATAAAGCATCGAAAGAATTGGCAAGTAGATTAATGCAAAGAGTTTTTTCAACAAGGCATTACCAATATGGGATATGGACATATGAACGATTGAGTAGTTAGGCTGTTTGCAGATGTTTGCAGCCGTAGAAAAGTGAAATGATGAGCCAAATAGAAGATTAGAACTTCTGCAGCAAGTCGGACGTGCAGTTCATAACTAACTTGCCTGTCTGTCTGTCTGTCCCAAGCAAACACAGCTGCCGCAGACTACTTGCGACAGAGTGCAAAACAGACATAACCAAGCGTGCAATCAGTAGAGGGTACAAAGGCTGTAACATTTCCTCTTAAAAGACATTGCTAAAAAGATTCTTAATTCAACTTCAAGTTTGACATCTCTATCTTTACCTCATAACAAAATTGACATCACGTGTTGGCAAAGCGAAAACAATACCTGCTTGTTAGACGATGGGGAAGGGGATAATGAGGTGCTGTTGAGGCGTTTGGGACTCGCTACGTTGTTTGAGGGAAAGGGACATGTGGACTTCAGTGGGGTGGATTGGGGCAGGGAGGCTCTTTTTGCTCGTCGAGGTTTCAAATCGGAGGCAGTGAGAGCTGAAAACAAAACATCGGATCAGATATCGATCAATGAAAACTCGCATTCGAGAATATGGGTCCAGTTTTTGTACGGGTCGAGTTTTATATTTTTATCCTCTTGTCACGGGAAAATCTTTCGTCACTTACCGTATATTGAAACAATTTGCGTTCAAACTCGCTTCGCAGTTACTAGTATTGCGAGCACAAGATGTTCTATTTTCTACCACAATCAGTGCAATCAATGAAAGGAAAACTGTGGTAAGACATCGACCCAGCTAGAAACCAACGTAGCCATTGTGAGCTTTGCACGCACGACCGATGTCGCCGGTTTAACTCATTGGGCATGGCTTCTACTCATGATATAGTTTTAGTGGACCATTAATTACACCAATAACTCTGCAAGGCTTAAAAAGAGTTTTACAAAACAAGCTGCTTTGCTAAACGCTTTTGAGCCAAATAAAACAATTCAAGTTAAATAAGCGTTCACTACGCTAAAAACAAACGGGCATTACAAAGTGAGAGTTGCGATTTCGAATCCCATTGACGGCAGTGTGAGCAGTAAAGTGTGCGTCAGACTTGTAACCAAAAGGTGGCGAGTTCAGCGCTCAGAGCCCAACGTTGCAAGCGGAACAGCCCAGCAGAACCGGAATTTGAATTAATATTCACGTTTCAGGGTTAAATTATGACTCGCACCGAACGCAACGATAAATATGGTGTGCGATAACTCGAAGACCGTAAGGTCACTTCGTAGTCTCCCAAACTCCCCATTTATTTATGTCCGAAAACATATTAATTAGTACAAGACTGGACCGCTCGATTTTCGTGCAGCGAACAAAGTAGACTACTTATTTCATAAAGTACCCTTACCGATTAACGGTTTGTTATTCTCGACCGACATCGCACTGCTTGTCGTTTGTGACCTCATAGTGCTCGTGTAAGCGTCCCTGTTCGCAACCGCGCGACCAAGTGAAGCAGTGTTGCCACTAGAAGAAAAAGAAAAAGTTAAAAAGGGAAACACTAAAATGAAATTCGTCACACTTACGTCATGGTGTAGTCCGGGGCGACCTCTTTTCGTGCCTTTGGGGCAAGCATGGGAGATCCAGAGGTCATATTTGGAAAAAAATTCGGGGCCAAGTCGATTCGGTTTAGAGGCTGAGACGAGGGGTTTGGAGAAGAGTCGTTGACCCATTTTCGATCGCAAGTAAGAGTTGTATGGTGAATATCTTCTAAGTGAGGCAGATTGCTATTGGAAGGCTGTGGCGCAAATTTTGATATTCTTTCCTCAGCAGAAGACCAGGACTTGATGGATTGATGGCTGTCGGTAGGCAAATGGTTCAAAGAATGCTCGCAAGATGCAGTCTCTTGTTTTCCAGGAGACACAATAGTCCCAGCTCCTAGAGCAAGATTAATGCTCGCTGCTATTGAGTCTTTTCTTTTCTCCGGATGTTCTTGATTAGATATTTTTTCATCAGTACTTGCATCTGGAGACATGTTATGGTAAGCGGTATCCTTACCCTCTTCATGATTAGTACTAAGAGCCTTTTCTAAAGCCTCCGAGGCGTTCGGACCGGAGTCTGATCGTTGAGGAAAAGAGTCTAAAAAAATACCACATAAATAAAAAAGTTAGCACTACAACCTTGGACAAGAAAACAAGACACTTTAAATTAAGAGCTTAATCTGTGGAAGAATGTTGTTGTGCTTTTGGAAAAGACGATATGATGACGTCGTCAGGCCTGCAATCAATGGGAAATATCCTAGCCTGCCTCCCTTTTGGAAAAATCGCTTTTTTTGAGACAACTCTATGAAATTTCGCCTAAATCTACAATAGGTTTAAACAAATTTATGTTTATGCTTGTATCTTTGTGAAATTTATTGCTTCCCTCAGAATGTTAAAAACACCCACCTTTTTACTGACATAACGGCATGGATAAAGGCTCGGACCTTACCCATGTTTGATAGTAATTAAAAGACAGTCCCATATATTGAAATAATGTTTAACCTTTAGGAAGGTTAATCGTTATGAGCTCTTGTTACAAACTGGAAAAGTGGAATAAAGTGCAAAGGCATTGAGCTATTTTAAACCAACAGAAAACTGTAGAATTAACTAAAAACTTCAACCGTGCAGCACAAGGGACCTGGCGTGTTCCAGGCTTGGTGTTGAACATGTAAAGTCAGTATTTATAGCTAAAGATCTTCAAGTTTAGTAGAAATTCTCGGGGATGCTGCACCCACAACCTTCTCGAAAGGAAAATGAATCAAAAATTTTTTGCATTTCAAATCATACCAACCTTCGCGGAAAGACGTGCGTTCACTTTTACGCGATTCGGAGAAGATTTGAGCACTTGATGCTTGAAAAGATTCTCTAGCTGTGTTGTCCTTTTGGGGTTTTTGTGACAGATCCATCGCAGTAGAGGGATTCTGCAAGATGATATATAGGTGTGCAAAGACATGCACGGTACTTCGCTAAGTTACAGTAGGGAAACTTTTCAAAAAGCCCAGCATGTTGCAATAAAAAATTATTTGCTATCCATAAATGCCAGCCTGTCGTGTTAGTGGGAGGTCTACTAGTATGCAAGTGCGACGATTAGAAAGGACTCCATGCTCCACCTAGATTTCTAGTGCTTTATGTCAGCGACATCATTAAGGGAGACTGCCACAGGACTTTGGGAGAGGGGGCATTTCTAAAGAAAAAGTTATGAAATTATAAAAAATGGCTTCAGACTTGTTTTGAGTGAATATTGGGGTGACATATTTTAGGCCGCTTCTCTTTCTGCGACCTCTAGTGACAGGGTTAGGGTCATAAGCCTGTACCTTTCAATCCGTAATATGTTTGACGCTATCTCTAGCAAAATAGTGCCCACTAATTTAAGTTCTACAATTTGGCTGGTTTCTCTCGGCGTAAAAAGAATCGTACTGCGCGGAATAAAAAGTGACAGATCGGTGCTAGCTCAGATTCACTCACCATAGGTAGTTGTAGTGTAGTGTCGATAGTTTGGGAAAGGTCCCATGAGCGTCTTTTAAAATTCTGAGCCGACATTCTGCGAGGCATTGTTGCGTCATTGACCGAATTATCACCTAAAAAAGAGTTGACCAAGTGTTTCAGTTTCAGCAAGCTTCATTCACAACGGATCAAAAAGAAAACAAATGTAACAACAAACAGACGGCTATCACACTTACATAATCGAGCTCATGAGTAAAAACACATGTCAATTTAAGGATTGAATCACTGTTTAATTCTAGCATTTTTTGGAGAAAAATGGCGATTTAAAACCATTGAAGAATTCAGCCTTCCCTCTTTTGTTACGTAAATAATGGAAACAACAGCTACACATTAACAAACAAAGCTTTTTAGTTTTTACATAAGCCTCAACCAATGATAATAACTCGAGTTGAACTACTAATACAGTTACTAACCCGCAGTTACTTCTTTCTTTGCGTTGTTTTCATCGCAATTAGGTCTCCTTCCACTTTCCGTGTTGTTTGTTTCTTTCTTTTCCGCGCACATGCTCGCCACTAATTCGAACCGATTAATGTTCTCGATTACTGAGAATGGGCGTATACGCTGATGCGCACGACGGCTCTCTCGGCTATGTCGCAACGTAACAGTTTCTGCAACAGAGCCAGCATTATCGCGGCTGATAACGGCGGTGTTCTGCGGAACAGCGGTAATGCTTTTCCCACGAGAACGCTGCGGGGAAAAAGTCCAGTTTTTGTCCGCCTTTACTTTCTTTAAATTTTGCCGCGCATTCCGCAGCTGCGTGCGAGGGCTGAGAACGGCGCTGTGATTGGCTGGAACTTGGACGAAGTCTGGATTGCAGAAATCTCTGTTTCGCGGAGTGATTGATCCCACGCTCGAAGATCGCGTATAGCTTGGTTTCGAACGCTGTTGTCGCGATTTTCGATTCGAATCGCTTTCTTCCGCATTTATGACGTCATTCTTCCCATTGACATTTCTCTGGGGGGAGAAGTTTTGGCCTTGGTAATAATTGGGACTCATTCTTCTGCATTGGTCTGTCTGAGGAAGCGCGGTGTACATGACGCCCTCAAGAGTGGAGGACTTCGGTCTCGGCGATCTGTTAGGCAGTTTCCTCAATCGATTCGTCCGGTCCATTTCATTCAAAGACTGGTCATAGGTCGGCTCTAAACAGGCGTTATGCTTCACTTGGTTCCCATAAGTAATGACGTGGGCCATGACGTAATCGCTCGCGTCATAATCGACGTCATCAACCGGCGACGTGGTCGAAGAGCTTCCAGCTGAGTGACTTCCGGTGCTGTCGTTGTTATGGGAACAATGGAGCTCTGCAACAAAACTGTCACTTACAACATGTGCTTTCACGAAAGTCACAGCAATAATATACCTTAGATCTGGACACAAATTGTTTTAAGCATAATTCCAAAGGTCTGTAGGTTACCAAAGGATTGCCTACAAAGCCTATCAATACGAAGCAACGTTTATTTGTGCATCTGCTTTTGATTTTCTTGTTGACAGGCTCAAATCAACAACAGAATAAAAGTGAAGCACTTCAAAGACCTAGTCACAGTTGCAGCTGCCTCATTGAGGCATTTTGTTGCGGAGATTGACCTAAAATTGTAAACTGTTTAATCACCGTATGCCGGCCGTCTTTGCCGCACTTGAGCGCTCTTCACATACTTCAGTTTATCCGCTTCAAGTCTTTCCGTTGCTGTTAAGCGCCGGTTTTCAGAGCCTAAGTAAAAGAAGTCTTGTTATATTCTCTTGCATCATTTAGCAATTTTGATTCAAACCACAAAAAAATTATATTAAATGCCTTGCAATTAAAAAATGGTATTCACAGCATCTTGGCGGTCAGCACAAAAGGGATGGTGTAAAGAAGAATCAGCGAGTTAGCTTGTTGCACCCTTAGAAAAAAAGGCGTAGAAAGTCATTACAAATTTGAGTACTGACAGACCTTCCACCAAGTGGATCTAGTATAGATTCCGCAAGTGTGGCGGTCTAAGCTATGCTTTATTAAAAGCCTCTAGCTTCTTGTCCGTCACCAACTGCACTGAAAAGACCTGATAGGTCGAAACAGTGTCACTGTCTGCAGTTTTGCTAAGTGCATCATTACAAATCCTTTAGCACATATTCTGCTGCCTCATTTTACCTTGGGAACCAAGACTCGTCGAACGAAAATAATCTGGTCCTTTATTCAAATAACGTAATGGTACGTTGCCTAGCGACGTAGGTGCGGCCATGACGTCACACAGATTATTACGTCAACTACTAAAGCTCAACAACTTTAAACACTTTGTCACAATCTAAAAGGAAAATAACTTAGTTATTTGTAGAGTAGAATAATGCAACCAGAAATAAATCAGAAAAGGGGCATTTTCATTCAGGAGTCTGTGAGATGTTTCCTCTCTCATGTTTATCATAAGTGTATGTGGTTCTACGTATAGCTAGGCTGCTGGGTATTTTAAAAAGCTAAACTAAGCGCATTCAAGTAGGCGATTTTTCTTGCTGTCAGTTTACGGACAAATAAAACAGCAAAATATCTATCTACAAAGGGGATTATTACAGCATAACTTTCTACGTGTCAGCAAATTTTTTTCATCTTAGTCAGTAAAAGTCTTGGCTGCAACAAGTCATTTTCTTGATGGCTGGCTATCTAGGAGACCGAATTCCAATAAACTATTACCTATATATCAACAAAAGAATGTCTTTTGTCCTAAACCAAGCAATCAGTTCAATAACAATAGAATGAGACCCAGCAATACCAACTAATGCAGTTATTGTATCTCCAATCGACGCTTTACTGACAAAATCCATCAACCAAGCTAATTCTTTTCTAGTTTAGAATATCAACAAGGCACTTACCAAAGCATAACTTGCACGCACGAGTAGCTTAGACGTCACAGAATTTACGATCTATTCATGCGCAGCAAACGATACGACAACCGCATGTTGATAGATGAGATTATATTGCTTCCTATGGACATGGGGTGCCCAAAGTTTTTGCGGTCGGGCCACATTTCGCTAATGTGAAGTCTTGACAGGCCGAAAAAAAACTATTGTTTTGGATTCAACTAATCTAAGTTAGTGTTACCATATATGAAAAGGCAACATCAACGTTCCGAACTCGAATTTTGTTGCATACAATTGTCAAGAAACTAGCTACGGGCCACACTTTGTGCATCCTTGCTATAGGCAATTAAAGAAAAACTATAATGGCTTTAATTGGCCCAACAGCTTGCAGCTACGCACTCCAAAGTGACAACTAAAATTGTCTGAGATGGGGAAGATAGAATGATGATAACACCAGCTTGAAAAAGGGCACAATCCCTTACGGCTCAAAATCCAATTTTTGTAGGTTTTGTTCAAATTTTCATCGTTCAGGAAAGGAGGTCACTTCTTGCTCTCATGAGCGTCTCGCACCCTCAGCGCGCGCACCCTCTCAAGAATCAAAATTTAGTTCCTTGTAGGTGATCCAACACGCTCTATTTTTAATCATTGCACCTGCTCGGTATTACTTTGCCATGGAGATCGGATAACTTTTATTCCAATTATCTTACTTACCGGTATTTAGAAGTATGAGAGCTTGTCGTCGTTGCTACGACAACACGGTATCATTAAAAACTCAACTACCACTAGTAGATATAACGCTCTGAGAGATGAGACTCAATATTTGCTGAAATGTTCAAAACTAACAATAAAGAGTCATTTAATTTACTTTAAACAAATAAACGGGATTGTCAAATGGTATAATAGAACATTAAACAGCATTCCCAAACCGAGACAAAGACAGGTTTGCGGTTTTAAAATACAGCAGCAACCTGCCCCATACGACTGATAAAATGTAATAGCGCTTTTTTCAATAGACTAATGATGAGGTCAAATTTAAAAAAATATCTAAACATAACATAACACTCCCACGTAGCAGGCAGATTTCATAAATTTCAACCACTAAATTAACTTGCAATACCGTACAATAACAGAGTAGCTAGAAAAAAATTGGGAAACGGGATTCAACTGTTTTCATGTCATGATAAATCAATCACTATTTAGAACTGAAACATGTCCAGAATTGGGGGTCTCTCACTAACTCCTCTCGTTGCAATATACCCAAGCTTTTTTATTTAACCAGCAAACCGAACCGTTTTTTTACCATTTTGAATATCTATCCAATGCAATGGCAAAACAACCTTTGATTTAACGTGGTGCCCACCTGTGCAAGAAGACAGTACCGTTAGATATATAAGTTCTGGTATTTACTATACTAAAGGTTCGTTTCGATTAGAATGAGGTCCGAGCACAATCAAAAGAAACCTTTTTTGTTTCAACTGGTTGAACGCCAAGACATGACTATAGTTACTTCATATTTTGACAATTGCTACGTCACAGCTTGAATACCTAGTCGTGGTGCTTTCAACTACACTGTAACCTAGAATTTATACACATTACCTAATTCAATGGCATACTATGTAGCCTTGCATTGATGGTGCTACACACAACTGCCATGGAGAAGCAATTACAAACTAAACCTGCAAAAGCTTGCAATCTACTTTTATTGAAATCTGACTTGCAGCTAAGTCTTCTTCTAGTCTTCCACAGCGGAATGGTAAACTCGCAACCAAAGTAGCGCAGCCTACAAGTAAGCGTACGCTCGCCCGGTCTAGTAGTTAACGCTGGAGCAGTTTTTGCCGAAGCCTGAGCGGAGTTGTACATACAAACCCCACCTCGTGGAGGTGTTATATTATCGACCACACCATAGGAGCTTGTCGGGTATATCATAGAAAACAAATTTCAGCTAAACTCATATCAACTTTCTCGTGTCTCACTTTTTACAACTGTTATTGAAAGCTTCCTGATGATACTACGTTTTGAAAACCAAACGCTATTCTCCCAACGTCTGTTTAATCAACTGACTAATAAAAAAACCAAAATTTAATTAAGTATTATAACCACAATAACTTCATCTTCGATTATGTTACAATTATTCTGCTGTGCAACTTGACTGCAAAAACTGACCAATCATATTGAACAGCTAAAGCAGGTGATATTGAAAGTAAAAACATGCACAATAATATTTGTCAAGAAACTATTACGTCACAAGTTAATAAAACTTATAGTTTTCTTCCAACGTAATAACACGCTTTGCTAAACATAAATTGCTCTATAAACTTCAAAACGCTACGGTGCGCGCTCAGGCTTGGCATACACCTGGTACATCTCATTTCCTTAAAAAGTTTTTTGAGTACTTGTAAATGCACAAAAATTGTTTGTTTTTCGACTTTTGATTTTATAAAATTCCCCCTACAAAAATTATAGATACTTCACAGAAAGCAAGTTTGAATGTTTTTGAATGATATGGCAAGGGGATCAAACCAGAATCTTCTAACTGCAAGCCTAAACCAGACAAGTACTCTGAAAATAATTCGAAGGGGGGAGATTTGGAATCTCAACTTGTCATAATGACGTCATGATTATTAGATTTATGGCGCAGTAAACTTAGAACTTTTTTTCCTAGGAAGGCGGCGACAATTCTTTTGGCTACGTCTCTAAACCTGATCTTTTGCCCCAACTGGCTTTAAAGAAAATAAGGCAAAAACTTGTCGATGTAACTTGTATTAACTGCTGCAGCTAAACACTTGTTTGAGGTGTTGAATCAAAAAATAACTAGCAGTTAGCTCAAGAGTAAACTGAATTTAAACTGTATTATCGCCTGCGGCTATTCTAAATAACCACTTACTTCAGATGGACCACGGTGAAATTGGATTGATGCGTAGCCGCATTTTTGGACTCTGTGACGTCACAAAAGTCCTCAAAACCAACTCGGCTGATCGGAAATAGTTCAGGTAACGAGGACTTAATTTCGATTAGTTGGTATTGTTAACAAGAGTGCGACAGGCGAAGAAACGTCCTAACAAAAGAAAGTCGAAGGCGTCCCACGGAACCCATGATTACAAACGAACAAAAGAGAGAAAATTGAAACCACTGGAGTCGCGCAGTTTACAAGCGAATCATTGAATAATGAATACAGTAACTGATCAAAACAAGATACTATCGATTCAAAAAATGACATGGCACAAGTGGCAAAACCACTTTTGATATTACTCATAATCTTCAAAAAAGTAAACTTGATACTTTTTCATGCATTTTAACATTTTTTGACCATTACTAACACCCCAGCTTACACACAATTGAATTACTAAATACAAAAACTCGTTAAACACAAAATTGACTAATCTTTTGAAAATAACCATCTACGGTCAAAATATGTACAAAGTTACGCCACAGTTGATTTCTTATGACCTCACAGGTAGAGATAATAATCACTACTAATATTTAGAATATAAACTTTGACAGTTAGGCGGCCTTTTGAAGCATAAACAGTATTTCAATCTGATATTACCAACAACTAATCAACAATAAAAACAAGGCTTGATACCAGAATATGAAAACAAATTTTCAGAATAATTTTCTTGATGCCTTTTAATTTACAACCTACTGTTATCTTTGGTTTGCGAGAAAATTTTAATCCCAAGTCACGTAATCTAAATTGTGTTAATATCTGCTTTAGTGTTGCCGGTGCTGCTGGTACACTTTATTTTACCACAAACATGCAACCAAGCAGAAAAACAACGTTGTAGTGTGCCTTTCCCACAGGCACAGCTACTCAACATTGTAGAATGTAGAAACAACGCGGGCATTGTAGTTAGAGCTTTGAAGGCGCGAACTCCCTCCCCACGAGTGTCTTGCGTTTTCAGCGTTTTTATCGTTGAAAAACGAAGTTTGCAGCCGTTTTTTTTGAAAGAGCTTTTTTCCCGATTATTTTCTCTTCTACTCTTAGTTCAAGCTGTCTGTTTAGTGACCACAGCCTGATGGGATCTATCGACGACCGGTTGTACTACTTCTTTATATATCAAACAGATCGCTGAGTAACTCATACACAACTTTTTCTAGACTAAGCACCTTTTTATTTTTTTGAGCTTTATATCTACCTGTTCTGGAATGGTTTGCACACAATCGGTTCACTAATTATGACGTTGCAATAGGGCTGTCACATAAACCGTTATTTTCCAACCAAATAGTCGAAGCCGTTTACAGAGTGTTGCCTACTGTTATTGTACATGTATTTAAGTCTGTTTATAGTATAGTCTATCAGCTTGTCTGTTTATAAATAACAATAGCACCGCCGCTTGCAAGATTATCACGAAAAATAAACAAGTCCGTAATCGTCAACAGGAATACGACGTGCGAAACAAGTAAGAAAGAAACTAATATTCGCCGCAAGTCTATGTGCTGTTTCAGTTAAAATTACTCACCATATTCGTAAGTCTATTGAATATACATAAAAGTAATTTCCTTCAACACACAAATTTAGATTTCTGCCCTCTCCTCTTGTCGCCCTTCATAAAAAGCACTACGTTTCCTGGCACTTAGATTTTAGACAGCATGTTAAAGATCTTAATCCAATTGATTTGTAAACACCGTTACATAGAGTTTGAAATTGTTCACGTACCGCGCAATTACAGAATCGCTCTCAAAGATTTCTCAAGAACCACCAATGCCTCTTAACTGTATACAATCCATTGTATGGCTTGACTGCAACAAGTACTAAAAAACCAAAGCGCCTCTCTTAAAGTCAGCACTCAATGGCGTCAAAATCAATGAAGACAAGCAATTAGCAAACAAGTGCAAGTTGAGTCCCAGAGGAATTGTTTCGTAGAAGTTATGACGTCAAAATCGCTATAATGCTTTTATTTGCGGTAGGAAGTGCAACATTATGACAAAAAAATTTATCAAATCGCTGTTCTATTAATAACAATGATGGCACGAAGTCCCCTTTCAAAGTACGAGTTTCTCAATCACGTGTCTGGTGAGGTAATCATAAACTGACTTTAAAAATTACTGGCTGCTTTTAAATAGCTTTTAGGGCAAAGTATATTTTCCGAGGACAATACAATGCTAATTCCACTTCATCTTTGGTTGCCATTCCTTGATTGTGTAACTGACATTTTAGGCGCGAAGAGCTACGCACGATATTTCTTCGACATTTCAGGATCAGTCACTTCCAGGTAAGAAAAAGCCACCATATTCTATCAATCTGTCACTGTTTGGTTAAGCACAGTTGACTGGCAAGAATGCAAGGCTTGTTATCATCGGGTTAGTGTTAAAATACCGTGCTCTTCATGCATGCCAGCGTGTGATACACCTGCTTGCCGTATAAGGAATTGCTTGTCACGGGGTAAAAAGTTGAGTTAATTATGATTGACGCTTTGGACATAATCGCAGTGGTAAGAGGATTTAGCTGCCAGCGTAGCAAAGCACGATTAGCCTCTTGCTCGCAATCGTGACGTTGTGAGTTCAATTCTTTCGTGTTTACAAAATCAGGTTAGGGCAGAGATGTCCTTCTTTACATTTCAGAAAACGATAATTACTGACTTCTTCAATATTCAACAGGCCCATAAAAATTGTGTTCATTCAAAGTGGTGGTGAAGATCTTTTTGGGAAGGGATCAACACTTTCAAAGCTATACAACAATACTTTCAACTCGATCACGGCATCATAATTGGTCGACACACGTCAAATAAGAAAAATTTTGTGCAAATGTTGCTTTGAAAGTATTGACCTACAAAAAAAGGTTTTTACCACTATATTTGCAATCCTTTTCGCCGGCCACAAAATTTCACGTCGCGGGTCGCAAGTTTCATGTGCTTGCGTCAGGGCGTTTTTTCCATCCCGATAGCTGTGTTTGCGGAAGAAATGTGCTCTGTCGACAGTGCTGGCAATCTGGGAACTTCTGAAATCAAATTCTTTGCATAGCCGAAAAGCTGTACCGTGAGTTTGACCGAAGAAAAATGCAAAAGATTAAATTCCTGGTTTTACATATTTTGTTGAAAGAAATTTATATGCTTGGCGGCTGACTTTCTCAAGATAGGGTAATAAAATATTTACATCTTCTGAGCCCGCTCTAAAAAAAAGTTGCACCCTTAGAAGTGCTACACACACATCTTTTACGCTCACCAGCTTAATCTACTGACTCATCAGCATGAGAAATTATTCAACTCATTGTAAATGTGTAATTAAGGAGACTTTAAAATGACTTACTATCTTCAACTTAACAATCACCCACGCATGTACTGCCGTCCCAAAAAACCGCAGCTCACATCGGCAGCGTCAGCTTGCAAGCAAACAAAGTTTCTGCTCGATCATATAACGCTCTGGAGGTCTTTCCACTGCAGTTTGACGCACAGATTATTCGAGTTGAATACAAATCGTAATCAATTCAAAGACGCAGAAAGAAGCTAAACATCTATTACTTCAAACAATAACACAACTGTATACTGAGTTGGCGCTGGAAGAAAATTAATGTAGATTGCCTGAATAATCAAGCACATTAAACGTGACGGGATTACGTCTATTCAAGACTAAATCATCAGTTACGAGCTTGTTTGATGACCTCAAGCAAACGTCAAATGAATGTTACCTCATATTTCATTAAGGTAATTGCCCTTGCTATCTGCAGTGGGCGCCCACAGCTTCTTGATGTGGCGTCCGACAGACACCACATCAAAGCAAAAACGTTCAACTCTGTCCTCGTCACATCAAAAAAAATAATTAATTCAAAACAATGCAATAAATATTTCACTAATTAACATGAATATTGGCGGACCTATCCAATATGAGTTAATGTAGCGATATTTACATTTCTTCGAGGGAAAGAAAGTATAAGCAAAGCAGAAAGAATTCTGGTTTTAATTTCGAATGGGGAACGGTGAAACAAAACTTACCAATTCTAAAGTAGTCGTTTTTTCACATTTTTATTATTTTTGGTCTCAGTTGTTTTCTGTTACATATTTTTAATAGTTTACCATTTAAAAAGTCAGTTTTGACGGGAGTTGGGAGAGTTGGGGAACTTATCTTAACTCCATAAATATGCCACAGCGCAAATTTGTTTCATTTGATTTTGTACAGCAGTTTGAAGTCGCGCGTGTTATCAGCTGTTTTAATTAATTATTTATCAACAACGCTTCGCCAAATCTTCACCACGATAAGTAAACATCTGTCTCTGTAAATTATCGCTTGAATTAGGGCTCCCAAATGGGTTAAATCCTTACTCTTAATGGGATTTGATGACAATAAAAACAATGAATGTAAAGATGGGAAATCAATAAGCAGTCCCACGTGATTTGCTTAGTTCATCAAGGGTAGAAAACAAAATCGTAATAAGCTTTGATGAATTGTTTAGGAAAAACAGTTACTAAAAATGAGTGGAGTAAATTATTTCAAGGCATTCCGGTTTACGCGCCGTACAAATAGCACTGTTTGCACGTTAACTATTCTTAGAAATACTGCCTCGCTTTATGTCAAAAGAAATTGCACGTTATAATTTTCCTGGGTCAGACAAAATTTATGCTTTGGTAATTGGTAAAGTTTGGTAATTTATGTTGGTTATATTTTTTCGGGAATTTCACCAAACTTTTCAACCAAAGAAAGATGTTGCACGGTGCACATCTGAGAGGATGCATATCAGTGTAGCAAGTTTAGTTTTATTTCATCCTCTGGTTACAGGAAAGCCTTAAAACATTCTGTGTTTAGACCCGCTTTGAAGTTACCAGCACTGCAAGCACAATGCATTTCTATCAAAAAAACTGCAATCCAACAGAGAAAATGCAGTAAAAAGTCTGATTTTTCAAGAACAAAAAACAGAGTTTTTGTGAGGTGTAAAAGAAGTTAAGAACTGCCACGAGATCGATTCCGTCTAGAAGCATCACTCTGATCCACTCGTTCGTGTGGCTTAAGCAGCAAAGCTTAATCACTTCACTTACTCCGCTGCGGGATCAATTAATTTACTCCTAGTTGCCGTAACAGCTTCGACTGCGTCTGCGATTCAAGCAAGGCTTACCTTGCCGGCAAAAACAGGTCAAGCAGCCGGTGATGAGGCTCGTTCCCATTAGTGCTATGTACAAGCGTAACCCGAAGCATGCTTTATTACGTGGCAACATGCGCTCGCACGCAATATCACTGAGCAATCGTTTTGTCATAACATAAAACAAACATGGCATTAAAGCGTGCTTTTGATTAGGCTACAGAAGTGAATCTAAGGGGAGAAAGCTGACTCCACGCTTAGAATAGCATATCCCTCAAAAAATGGTAGAAACCCCAGAGACAACCACAAAAAATGCCACCAGTTGTCGTTCTCCTCTCCCTGCGTAAAATACTAGCTGTATGCTAGCCACGTTCAGACAAATGATGAACACATTTTTGTAGGACAAAAAAGTTGAGTCGAAACTCTGAAGGAGCTTAAAATGAGAATATTCTAACAAAGTCTCACGCTAATTTAACAGCAACCTGATACAACCAATAACAGGTAAATGCGCACAAATATGCGCAACGGATATCTGTACAAGTGCAAGTCAATCGATTGTCATATTGCAGCCTTCATCTGACTTCATTGCAATTATCTAAGGTAGAGAAGAAATGCGAAAGCTGTGATGCTAAATTCAGAAGAGAAAAATATTTGTCTGGTGAGCACGGATACATTAAAAAATCACACGATATTTCAAACCTGAGTTCAAATCTAAGCTGGATTGGAAGGAAAACTGAATGAATTTGTCATTCACAACTTACTTTCCTGCCCCAAACATCAAAAAAAATGTGAAAGGTTTTGTGTTGCTTGTCTTTGCTACTTCTTCACAGTGATAATTCTGATTGCTGCGATGTTCCTCATCTACGCAATGCAACACAACTTCATGCTCTTGACGCTTCTTCTTCATCGTAGCTCCACACAATGTAAACCTGACTTGCAGTGGAGAGGTCTTGAGTCACTTGGCACGTGATTTATGCGCCGTTTTGCACTTGGAAAAGAACTTTTACAACCATATTCTATGGCTTTGAGAGGGGTCCTGGATGTATCTTCGAAAACGGCCAAGAAGTCTCAGGAAACCCGGCGGGTTTCTTTTTGTGCCTCTATGCAAAAACGGTACGAAATTCACTTTCAAAAAGTTGAGCTGCAAAGGTTTCCACGTCGAATGAGTGATCAACAAGTCCGCCAGAATAATTCATCTTTTGGCATCACTGTTTGTGACCGTTAAATAAAAACCTACAATACCTAGCTTGGGCCAATCTCTCAACGCCTCTGGCCATGTTCCCATCTTTCCAGCTCTGCTGATACGAGAAATTCACTGCTCTTAACAATAAAAAGAGTCTTGAGATGGTTTGTTCTGAAGAAGTTATTCTGAGACAATGCATATAATTCAACTCAATTTCTAAAACTGGTACTTAAGTTGCATTTGCTTGGAGTCTTGAGGACAACACCGAATCGGCAAGTTAAAAATGAAAATGGTCGGTAGCTACGCTTTACCACTCAGCAATAGTATTTGGTTTTCGGTAAGGCTATTTCAACGTAGTGTGGAGAGCGCTACAACAACATTTCGACAGCTTGAGAAAACGAGCAATCGGCTTTTCACTGAGCCCAGTATTTGTCGCGTAAGCATGGTTTAATACTTTCAGATCAAATCAAACAGAATCAAAATTGGACTTCAAATTTTAGAGCCAAGCTGAAAGCCTACAGTAAATCATATGCTCATTCCTTCATTTAACAAATCAATTTCGCTGTAAAATAGCGTTTAAAAACGCTGATTATGCTATTTATCAAGGTAGCTTAAAGCAGCATATTCCTAACATATTATTCATTTATTAGGGAATGAGCTACTTCCAGCAACATATAAATTTGATGTCTCTTGCCATGCTATAGTTAGCCTGTAGCGAAATCCATTTGTCAAAGAAGTGTAAGCATGTGACAGACTAATTCTAACTATAGCTTTTCTCCAAGTTTTAAGTTTATAAATAAATTTGGCCGAATCGACATCCGCTACCATTTGTATTGAGTTTTTCGGAAAGCATTACGATCAACTTGGTAAATCAACATCGCTTCTAAGTAAACTTGCTTTTTATGACGATACATTTTCTACTTGATTTCAAAGAAAACTGATAAGGCAATTTGCCTAATCTATAAACATGACACTTGCGCTCACTTCGTAATAGCCGTTGATAGACGAGCGCTTTTACGAAATCTCCGCCAAACTCCTCTGAGAATTACGTCACTGACTTGACTAAAACACCAATTCACAGAATTGAACGGAAAATTATTTGCAATTTGGTTACCAGTAACTTTATGCGCAGCCTTAAAACAGGAATATTTTCAAATCATTTGTTTTTGGTTGGGGAGGGAATATAGGGTTGAGGAAAAGTGATTTGGTCTGATTAGTCTTTTGGGAGAATATATATATATGTTAGCAATCTAAAGCACAACGAGCAACTGTGAGCGGGAAATAAATCCTTCCCAATCCTTCTATATTTGCTTTATTTTTTACTCCAATTTACTGTAATAAATATCTTTGCCTTTGTGAGATTAATTGCCGTATACTCCCTTCCATGACTATTCTTGTGTACTTACAAATATGCATCATCTAGTGCACAAATGATGCAACCTTTATGAAAAGGTTAAATAGGAATCACGCCATCTTCAATCTAAATAGCCTGCTTTATCCTTAGCTGCTGGTAGACTATGAAAAACATTTTTTGTCTCAAACTACCGGAAGCTATAGCAAACAATATAAATGCTGGTTTTCATGCCAACTTCAATGTAACAATCTTGTTCTTAAAATTAAAGACTTTGTCAATCTCTTCTGCCGAAACAATGGCAATTTGTTTGCAGGTATTGGTTTGTTTAACCACATTTGACCATTATTTCAAGCCTAAGGTGCTTTTCCCACGCAGCGTGACCGCAATAGCGAACCAATTATGATTCATCACTTACAAATTTACAGCTATCGTCGCGCGAAGAAAACAGCTAATAAGTTGCTCTAATAATATCTACTCAACAGTCAGTAGTTGATTAAATGGTGGCCAACTAATAAAACCAGAGGCGGTTTGATTAAAAGCTGCTTTCTTAGAAATATCGTAGGCAAGGAGGCTAAGTCAAGGGCGTAGCCAGCTAAAATATTCGGCGGTGGGGAGAAATTTTGGTAGGGGCGTAATTTTAAAGATGTCCTCCGGACATAAAAGAAAGTGATGATCTTTGCTCCCTAGCTGAACTCGGGCTTAAGTTTTGTGCTGTGCAAAACGGCTTTGAAAAATTGTTGGAGTAAATCAGCTTCTTTTTCAAGAGTGACTTTTAAATACGGCCTTAGGTAGGAATGAATGAGTGAAGTAAAGAGATTTGGGATGAGTCCATAGTTTCTGTGTAGGTAAACTCGGGGGACCTTACCCTCTTTATCGATTTAATTTGCGATAGGTTTTTGATAGCAGTAAAAAACTTTGCGCAAAAAATCAGCTGTGTAATCTGCTACGGTACCTCATTAAAACTTGGACAGAAAATTTGTTGATTCAACCGTATTCATTGTTGAGTCATAAAGCAAAACTAAAGAAATTCGAGTATATTCGAAAGATTGTGATCAAATCCAGCTGATTTAATATTCGACACTAACGTTAACAGCAAAGAGAAAAACCCTTTCAATGTAAAATGATATATGACTAATCAACATCAAGAAATTTTTATTTGAGGCTAATATTTACCACCAGCAAATCGAGAAGCTCTTGGTAAATATCACAGCGATTTCACAGATAAGTTGTACAACTATTTTAAGCTATAACCTATGGCAAGCAGCTATACTAATCAGATATTAAAATATAGATAAATAAAACCAATACAAATACAAAAAGAAACACTCAAGTAGGGGCTTGCGTAATAAAAAACTTCAAACTAAATGGCGAAAGAGAAGCGATTCCGCATTAGCGGATTTAAATGTTATTGTTGCAGTTGGCTCTAAGTTTATTTAATCTACTTTCGACTCAGCAAGCCTTTGCTTCAAATACATCGAAGAATGCTCCACGCAGTATTTTTTATCCCAAGGCGCCTCATGAAACTGAGTTGAACGGATTTCGCGTTAACTTTTTTTAATTTATGACTTTTACTATAGAGGCACATGCCACTTTTGCACCGGCTTGTGTCACTTTTTTACTGACATGTGTCACTTTTGTACTGACGGCTGTAACGCTTGCGTTGACACCTGATGACTTCTATTTCTTGCAATTTGTCACCTATAGAATAACCGTTTCAAAGTTTTTTTCTCGTGACGAAAGGTTTCGTTTAAACAACTCGCATACCTACCAAAGAGAGAAAGAGTCAACCCCCCCAGGCGCATAAAAAGTTTCAAAATAGCTTACAGCAAATCAAATGGCAACATATTCTCGGCAAATTTGTTTACATTTCTCTCCGAATTACAACCAAGGCTGGGGGGTATAGAGCTTAAAGAATGAAGCGTCAGGTGGCTAGAAGAAAAGAAACGTAAAGAGTAATCAGAAATTTATCGAAAGAACAATTTAACTGGCAGACAGGACCATTACCGAAAAAATGAAAAATATTTGTTTTATTAAAATGACCAACTGTATGCCAAAAAATATTTTGGATCAAAAATGCCACAAACGAAGACTACGGTACTCGACAAGAATTTATTGCCATATTTGGCATTTTTCTAAAACTTCTTCATTATTTCCAACTGGATTCTTTATTCCCTCGCCACGTTTTCTTATCAATCAAAACCACGCGGCAAAAGAAGGGCGGAAAAATGGAAATAATAAACTATCAAATATTTTGTATTGTTAATCTCTGGGGGGAAGTTATGAAATGTGTGGGCTCTCTGCTGCGATAAACGTTCAAAGGCGGTAGCTTATTAAAAATTGCCTCCTGAGAATCAGTCTTAATATTACCGACTTTCCAAAAAAAATTCGAGGTTATAGCAAACAATGAGAACTAGGTGGCATGCTGTTTCTCAGTGTACTCAGAAAATTTCTGTTGTTTTTTCATAAGGGGGAGGGGGGGGAGAGGGGGCATTGAAACCTAATTACTCAAAAAAAGCCAAAAACCATGTTGTTTATAAAATTCTTAAAATACTACACTATGACTACTTAAGGAAAGTGTGAGGAGTACATGGCCGTATAAGTAAGTTCCTTACAACAATGAAGCACCACTCTTCCTAAAATAGTAAATTCTGAAATTATGAAACATATTTGTCGTTTTGAACTGGTGAGCAAAATTGTAGTGTTTATTTTGCAATCTCATTTTTTCATTGTAATCCGCCTTTTGAGGAATATAAGTAACAACCGAGGCCGTGATTGGGAGAATTTGTTTCCCCACGCCTGAAATGTGTAAATAGTTTTCATGCAGTTCTATTTTTTTGAAGTAAAACAATTGTACTTAAGTTCCTGGAAAGTGAGGGGCACTAACTTTAAAATGAGGAGCTTAAATCTTTGTGGCTCCTACGCAGCAATGGCGCTAGGCCTGGCACTGTTCCTGAATACGCTTTAAGGCTACAACTCCTGAATACCCTCAACCGATTCAATGCGGGCATCTCCGAATAACAAGGTAGTGTCTGTGCGCTGCAAAACTTTGTTATTGGCCAATGCCTGTTGGCCAGACATTACTTCCATCTTCTTTTCTATATTTAATTGTACAAATGCTAGAAAACTTCTCTTTTACTGCTCTTAATTCCACTTATCCATAGGTCAGCGATTTATATAATAATGATTTATTACTACTTTTGGCTTTGACTGTTACAAGTACCCTTAATTCTTCTAAATTCGGTCGTTTTAAAGCTCTTAAAAAGCAGTTATGTTTGTCATATCGCTCTTATAATTGAGATAAAAAAACGGTTACAAAAATAAACTAGCAATTTTATTGATTAGTCAATCAATTTTCTTGATCGTTGAAAAGCTGCCGATCAATTACTACATTCTGCAGAAAACGAATAGATTTATTCTTTGATTTCACAAGTCTTTTTATTGCGTGTCTGTGCATGCAGCGACTGGCAGTAAATGAAGCTGGCGATTTTTTTCTAAAAGTGTCACGCTGTAAATGGTGTTCTTCTCCACAAATTTGATGTGTACCCTTTCGATGACAGCTAGCTCCGCCCCCACCCCCTCCTAGGTGTTGCAGCCATTACCGAGTGTGCGTTTGAGAGAGCAGATAACTCTAAAATCGGTAGAATTTTTAATTTTTGGACAATTACCAATAATCCTATCTTGTTGGTGGTACAGAATTTTAATACAACTTTGACAAAAGCTGTTTGATCCATAAGCTTTTCGTGACGCTCTCATCAGTGGCGGTATCCAAAAGCGATTTTTGAATGTCTGCGCTTTCTTTAGCATTTCGCAATTGTAAAATCTTTCTTTGGCGCGCTTTGCAATACTAGCGCTATCATTGGCTTGTCTTGATTGCGTAACGTCCAAATTATTCACATATAACACACTTATTCACTCTAGATCTTCCCTTTTGACGCGATACCGCCACTGATGAGAGCGTCACAAAAAGCTTATGGCTCAAACAGCTTTTTTCAAAGTTGTATTAAAATTACCAATTACATCTTCGAGGTGTCATAAAAATAACTTTTTTAAAATTTATCTTACTTCACTCACCACTTCACCCCAAACAAATTCTGGATCATCTCCACTCCAACAATCAAAAACTTTAATTTTGCGACAAATTTGATTTTTATTTCTTAATAAACAACGAATTGAAAATAAACCATTAACTTACAAACCAACAAAACAAGCGAATTATTTTCCTGAATAATTAAAAAAAAACAAACAAACAAATGCGACAACAAAAGTAATTTGTAATAAACGTAGCACTAAGCTATGTCTCCTTTAACAATTTTTCTATAAATTTTTTGTCTTGTAGATGTTTCTTGATAAATTAAAACAGCTATCTCAGTTGTGCCCAGTATTACTCGCTATTTTGATGCTTTTTTTCTTTGCACTTCTTAAAGTCTTTTAATTTCCTGCGTTTTCTTTTTTGAGTAATAATTATTGCTTCTGGAAAAACTTTCCTAAAACCAGGAGAGTTATGATATCTTTCGACTTGGCTTGTCCAAAACTTAAATTTGAACCGGTTGATATAGAAAAAATAGCTAAAATCGTTAATTTTATAAGGAACCTCGAAGGTTGCTGCCCCCAAGATCCTTTTGAAAGGAAAACCGAGTTTAGAAGTTGCATGTAATCACACTTTTTTGACTTTGATTTGGTGATGCGGATAAAGGAAAAGAACGGGGGAAAAAAGCGGGTGCGTCAAAACAAAGGATAATTGCTTCTAAAAGATACTTTATGGATTTTCTTTGAGCGTTTGCCCTTTTGATAACCACGTTTAAAAGCATTTCAATAACTTACTATTAAGTTCAGTTTGGGTGCTGATTTTCTGAAATCTTATTTATAAACAAAATCACCACAGGCTTTATCACGAAATAAAATATCAGAAATGGAATTTTATTTTCCCATTCGCTCTTGTGATAAGTACAAAATTAGCATTTGCTTTCGTGTTCAGAATCGATGAATTGCTGATGCAATAATACCACTAGCAAAGCTAAATAATAAGCAATTGTTACTTCATAATATGCAGCACGAACAGCAACAACCATCACAACAATGTGTCTTTTTTTTGGATTTTAATGGAGTCCTTTCCTTAAGTTGAGAAGATTTTTGGGTTTCTTCAACTGGAAAACACAATTTTTTTACTTACAGTCTTAAACTCATTAAAACCGTCGTGGCCAACTAAGACTGTGTGCACAATCAAAAGGTTCGACCCCCTCACCAAGTCGATTTGTTAAACGCAAACAGTAGGTGGGTTTCCAGCGCAAGTCATATGATTTCTTATCTTTGTTGCCACCACACGACAATAAGTTTGCAAACACCTTTTCGTGCATCCCAGTTTCTTGTATTAGAGAACATATCGATCATAAAAAAATTGCGCTTTGTTGGACGCCCTCATCCTTGCCGCCCCTGTACCATGAAGGTGCAATCGAGTCGGCTTGATCCGGCCCTGATCTGTGCCTAGTGTTCATCACTGGCTAGAGAAGTCAGAGCAGTGTAACGTTGGGTTGAAATGGAAAGTCAATGCCCGTAAGATTTTTGTGTTTTTGTGCCCTTCAATCAGGCACTCCAAACTATTTCCATCATTTGGTTGCACTGTTTGTGGTAGAAATACTCTGTACCGGCAGTTAGAGCAACAGGAAACTTGCAGGTCTAAACACAAGTTTTTTCATCTGTAACCATGAAACTATTTCTACAACTAGAGAAAAAACATCAAACTCTCGCGCCTACCATTGTAATGACGGTCCAACAAATCTTTCATTGCTTTTTTTACATCTTCCCTTTTTCTTGGTTCATTTCTCGCTACAACTATTTTTCGAGGTTGGGCGGATGTTTTCCGTTTAACGTTCGAATAAGAATGTGCTCTTTTCTTCCTGCTTGTTTTGTTGAGTTTTGACAAATCAATATTTGCGGAGCCTCCAGACCTGCTTCGAATCTTTCTTTGCGGTGGAACGCTTAATCGATTGGCCCTATCAACATCACTGTAAGATTCTCCTAAAAATATTATTTTCATTTACTCAAATGTTTTTGCCCTTTATTTTTTGGGTAGAGTAAAGCTGGGAGAAGCAATGACAATAGAACCAGCGGCTGATCAATAAATTTTGTTCGAGTAGGGTTGTGGGAAGACGGCCCGGATGTCCTCCCCTTGCCCCAAATACTAAGTTTCTCAATGAAATTCGGTGGGAGTGCAATAGGTAATCACATTCGTTTTTGCAAGTGAGTTTTTCACTTCTTGACAAGTCTTCGGCTATTCTGTGTCGCGGCGATGAATCGGCTGCAAAACCCGCCACTTGTTTGCCATGTTAAAAGTTGAAATTATGGTGTCTTTTCCAAGGACGAAACAAGAAAACTTGCTCGCTTTTTATTTACTCTACTTTTTTAGTTCTAAGTGTCAAGCAGTGATGCTGTAAACATTATTATTTGAGAAGTTATGTCACATCGCCGTCGCGGTTTGAAAGAAACACTTGCCTCGTCATAGTTACCGTTTTCAGCGCAATAGTCTCAATTTTAGGCAAATCTCTGGTCGCTTTGTAAAGATGTTTCCTCAATTATTATTCGAGACATCTCGAAGTGGATTGAAAACTTTTTTTATTTTTTTACACTTTCGTCGTCTAGTCGAAAACAGTCTTCACTACGATTTAGCGATGAATTTTTGTCGTTTTTCTTAGATTTGAAAAAGAAATCCGAAGATTTTGTTGTGTTTCTGTTAAATGCTACAATAACGTGAAAAATCTAATTTTATGGCCACTGCCTGTCAGCGAAACTGCAGAGAAGTGCTATGCTAGCTCTATCCTAAAGCAATAGCAAAACTATCAATGAGTTGGCTAAACAAAGCCACGCTTGACTTCAGTGTAGACCAGGTTTCAGGGATAGCCTAATCCGCTTATTCTACTCTTAACTTTTTCCAGGGCCAATTGTCCAACGTAGGCGATGGTCCAACCCTCTTGAACTCGCGGCCTAAGACTAGCGGGTTAACAACAACTTACCATAAGTAAATGATTGCGATTTCTTTGATCCCTTTGGCATGTTTTTTCAAAATTATGAAAAATTTTACAAAACTTGATATCTGAAAATGGCAAAAAAATCAACTCCTATGTTTCAAGTAGTGGCAATTCTGCTTTAAATGAAGGTGAGGGGTGGGACAAAGGGCCCATGTAACGCAGTGCCTGTGGAAACCTACGTGTCTTTAACATCTGGCTGGAACTCTGTTTTAAAAAACTACTAAGGAATTGAGAAAAACTTGTAAGTTTTATTGAAAAATAGGACTCTTTTTATTGCAGGAGCACCATGGTCTAACTGGACTTAATCTTTTGTATAGAAGTTCACACCAAAAACACAACCTGAATTTTTTCTAGCGGAAGTAGAAGAGGGTTGTGCCAAAAGTTTAATTGACAATAACCAAATATGCTATTAAAGTTTAGGAATTTTTTTTTGAAATTAGGCTGAATGTGTAATGGGCACAGCAGTATGACGTATTTCGATCATTGGTCGTAATTACAGATCATGTAACTTATTACTTAACCCAATATTTTAATCCACTCTTTCGGTGTTTTTGGAAACTTCCGCATTCTAAGTTGCATGAAATGGCTTTGACCACAACTTTAAATGATGTTATAAGAATAAATAAAGGCAAAGCCATTAAAACTGAAAGCTTGAGGGAGTGTAGTAAGTAAACAATAGCCATGCCTTCTATTGCACCGACTCCCCACAAAGTTTTTGTCTGAAATATAATTCAAAATGCGGAATGCATCCAAAAAACACGCTTAACTACAGCTAAATTTATTATTTCAGTAAGGTGCAAGTTTTCTTTAAATGTCATTCTGCATAAAAAGTGGACGGAAAACTAAAAGCCTAGAAGTCCCCCAAAATATTATGATCCTTGCAAAAAATATTAGATTTATGCAAAATCATTTAAAGTAAAATTTACGTATGCACTACACTCGGGAAAGCGAGGAGGTTTCAGCACCCATACTGACCCAATACAATTTCTTTGTGCACTTACGGTTGCTTAGTCTTACCCTTGGATTGCTGTATCATATTGTTTTGCATTGCATTTTTTTTGCACCCAATGGCAAATTTGTTTTTCAGCATGGTTATTATTGAGTGTATTTTTTACACCCGCCTGATGAGACCCAATAAGGTCGAAACCGGTCGCGGGTTATTTACATGATGTAATAGATTGCTGTATGGTACCGTATGATGCTGGTGATCATTTTTGAGCAAACTTTTCTATTTTACCATATCAACTTATAACTGATTGTAAGTCGTTTATAGCTTTCGAAGTAGTATGGCCAAGGAAGATGAACTTAAGCTCCCCATGATTGGAACACGAGCTCGCATGGTAAAGTTAGACATGTTTCAACATAATAAAATACATAATTAAACAAAAAACATGCCATTACATTTTTTTGTGTTGTCTTTCCTAGCGTGCACAGGCTGTAAGAGCATAAAGACCTTTTGTTACCACTATTTATCCTTACTACCACATAAAACTGGTGGTGGGGAACCACTGTTATAATATTGCATCGATTAAAGCATTCAGCTCCAACACGAATACTTTCAAATTGCTTGCGCTAAAAGATTTTTGCTTTTTTGCGCCTTGTTGTGACGTCATTGTTTAATTTGTCACCATAAAATAACATATTCCAACAATAGTTTGGCAAAATCATATCAAAAATAAATGCTATAAGAACTAGGCTTTAGTGAAATGAGATGATCTCATCTTATTCTGCACTGTCCAGCTACGGACTCTTTGCGCTGCTCACTCTTTGGCGACTCTTTGTCTCTCTGCGACCTCTGGTCCAAGCCCTGGGGAGTTGCCCGGCTTCTGGGGCTCTATGGTTTTTCGCCACGCCCCCATTTCTCGAAAGGGGTAGGGTAACAACAACAACAACAGGCTATAGTGAGTTGCAACAATGACGCAAGAGTATGATTCAGTGAACTTCTTCTCGTAGAAATAAATCTCATTTCCGCAATTGGAATCTGTCTTCGTGCTATCTGTCTGTCTTCGCATCTATTTTATAAGACCGGACGCCACGTTGCTACTTCGTGACGTCAAAGCGACTTTTCACTTTATTGTTTATTAAAAAAAAAATAGGCGACTTGATACTGTGCACTAAAACAACGTCATTTTTTATTGTTTATTGCATTTCAGCGGGTTTGCACAAGTCAACGTGGAACAAGTAAATTCAGTTTGTTTGTTTGTTGTAATACACAAAGCGATGCAGGTACTTTCTCAGCACAATAATCCCAGTTGCTAGTAAAAGGATCAAAAAATATCATCTCAAAATTTTATAAATGTTGGCTTTCAACATCAGTTAGACTGGACTTATTTTTAAAGGCAAGGTTGTTTGAATGTCACCGCCTAAAAAAGTTATATTCGTGGTGGACCTCTTTTCCATTCCCAACGTCACTTAATGTCACTATTTTACATATATCTTGTAAACCTTCTTCTCTACTTAGGATGGTTGCGGGGGTAGCAGTTCTAGGAATTCCTTATATATCTTGTGATATCCAGCTTCATCCGCTAACTCATCGGGTCTTATTCCTAGCCTTGGGCGAGTAAAGTCGCTTACATTTCTCATCCTCTTTGTTGTTGGGCGACCTTGCAGACTAAATAAAAAGACAAAAGGAAGTTCAATCTCTGCTACTCTAAGCTAATTATCAATCTCAATTAGAGCGTAAACAAATAGTGATCTTTCAATAAAAAGTTGAAAGTACTTTAAGAAGCGTCTAAGGGCAAGAAACGTGTTGTTAGTAATCTATCCTGTTTCGAATATTGCAGCGCAAACTTTTTGCTATTTCTTCTTAATCAATGACAAGCAATTGTTGACTCAAACTGTCACATAATCTCTGAATTACTGCTAAAACGTTTTTCATGGCCTCTTACGTCGAGGGGTTATCACTTATTTTTTTAATCCCATTATCAATAAGGTCACCTAGAAGATGAAAAGCTGTTACTGAGTTTGCGATATCTTGGTCACGACGAGGTTAGTACTGGCTAGGCCTCGAGCGCTCCTAAGGCATCTGTCTGTTTCTCTGCGTAAAAAAAGGGCGCTTGCTATGGCGAGAAGTCACTTCTGTTGTAGCATGATTGCTAAGCTACATCATGGTAGTTTTATTGGCAGTTACAAAACTACCAATAGTAGTGTGGGTTTCTTATCAAAGTGGATGTATACAGTATTCATTTTTGCGCGGTTTTGTCCGGTTTTTGCACGTTTTTTTCTCAAGTAGTTTATCCGTGAAAAGTACAAAACGCTTTTGGTGCGTACTATGCAGACAAAGTCCGCTGTTTGGACAAAAACGAATACTGTGCGACACCGTATAAATATCGAAGTTTGCGTACAAGAATGTATGAAAGAAAAAATCGTAAAAAACCGGACAAAACCAAAAAAACCAAACGTATACTGAGTACAACCACCTTAAGGCAGCAGGTTGATGCTATGAACTGAGCGTCAGACATCTAAAGATGGCGGACTGATTATTATTCAAACCGTTTCTTTGCAATGTCTAGTGGTGCGGGCGTTTACACAAAAGCTCACGTTTCGAATTGAAATTATGGCTTGCGCTGAATAAAACGATTTCTGCAGGTGCATGATAACCCAAGACGGTGTAGCCATTTTGCAGTCTTCCAAACTATCTGTTCCTCTTGTATTTTTATGTGTTGGATAAGTTCTCATCTTTCACGAATTTCAGGTGTGGTTGATATTATTGTATTAACGGCTTGTTGTACATGTTTCGCGTTCATACGTCACTCAAAGCTAGATTGTGTCCCTAAGATAGCCGCGCGTGGTAGCATCAAAGGTACTGCACTTAAAGCAGGCCCTTACTAAAAATTTTTTTTTAAAATAGCTTAAATCATTCTTATTTATTGCATTGAAAAGCTTTTCTGACGTCACTATACATAAAACAAAGTTTCACAGCGTATTTTACACACTAAGCAATTGTACATTGACACGGGTAAAGCTAGACTCAGCGAAACGCATACGGTTTGTTTGTAATCTGTTAAGAGACTGGATTAAGAAAACAAAGTAAAATTAACAACTCAGCTATGCAGGAGAGGAACTGGAGGATAAACAGCAATTCCGGGAATTAAAAATATTTTTCAAAGTTTGCAGGATAAGTTTAGAAAGAAGGTCGCCAAGCTGGTTGATAAGACAAAACAAAAGCGAAAACACAGGGTTGTCAATACAGTTTGATGATGCTCGTATGAAAGTACTTTTGCATTGAAAACTGTTAAGAATCATTATTAAACTGGTTAATTTAAAGATTCGTTCAGGCAACACTGGTTAGGCTTAACTGAGATCAGTTCACTCTGTTTTTTTTGTATGACGTGCTTCAGCTTATCAGAAATGACGTCATAATCAACAAACAAATCGCAATCTTTGTTTCGCCTAACAAAAAGCGTACACTGAACTATTGTTTGTTTTGTTGAAATTATGCTCGCCATGACCAAGCGCTGTTGGCAAAACAAAAAATACTTCAGCCTACGCTGGGAGAGCCTGATTGTAGAAGTTGTTATTTTACGTGACTAATATGAAGAGGGCTAATATCAACAACAACAAAATAAAGATTTGAACTCTTTCTTTATTCCGCTTAAAAGAGGAGTATTTGCTTGCGCCTCGGAGTCTTGATCTTCTTTTGCTCCGGAAGCATCGGCACTGGGAGATTCTAGAGGTGAAACAGCACAATCAAAATCAAGTTTATGTTTAATCATTGATTTGACCATTGTTACATCAGCGGGGGTATAGCTCAGTGGTAGAGCATTCGACTGCAGATCGAGAGGTCCCCGGTTCAAATCCGGGTGCCCCCTCATATTTTTTAGTTTTTATTTCTACTTGTTGTATAGCATACTTGCATACAAGGTTTGCATAATCATTTTGTACTAGGGTCACCTCGATCTGCAGTCGCATGCTTTTGCAAAGCTACAGTGCAACTACGCATTTGCCAAATCAAACACAATTAAAAGTAGAAAACAATAATTAAATCCAAGTGAGATGGCCTATTCAAACGACTTTACTCCATATCAGTAAGTGTCGAAAAGAGTGTGCTATCAATAAACAGTAATAAAGCCAGCCTAAACATTTATTTGTTAAAAGAAAAATTGATTTCGATAAAGCATTCTCAGTTTCTGTAAAAATAAAAACCGTACAAAATGCCCAACAACGTAGCTTTTGAATTCAGCATGTTACATATGTTTAACACTTCGTGAGAGGACTGTACGTGTTTTTGTTTCAAAACGAAAATAAAGACTTTTTTTTAGATCATCTTTTCGAAAGCGGGTATTTTGATCATTTTTCCAATTTTTGCGGGCAGGTCGGTTGAAAACTGTCTGCTTCAGCTCCCCTTACTCCAGGTTCATGGCAGGTAACAAAATTGCAGTAAACGAACCATGTTTATGCAGCAGGCATTTGACTTTCTGATGAGACAATATGAGGCAAATCAGTGCTGTCCGCATTAGATTTACTGAATAATAATGCACTATTTTAGGCCCTCATTCAATTTTTTGGATCAGCTTCGGTCAAATTGTTGCGTCTCTCTCCGATTCGATCAGGAACATTGCCAAAGTTACTCTTGGAGGTATCAATAGTTTAACCGAGAGTACACTTTGGTCGCCCCGCATGACAGCGTGATGTTTAGTACAAACACAGGAAGAGAACGAGAAAAAGCTCGGTGGCTTTGTCTTCTTTCTCTCCCCCCCCCCACCCCAGTCTGGTCACAAGCAGCACCAAATAATCAGTACTAAAGATTTAACAAGGGGCAAGCTGATATCAGTTTTGAAATACTCTACCCGAAAACACTTTCAGCTTAAATTTTGGGTCCCCTTCCGTATGAAGTTTTTTAATCTGCGCCTTGGCACCAAATTTCCTAACATTCTGCCACCTCTGTACTAAAATTGAGTAAACGAAAGGTAGAAATAAAGACTGCGTGGCCGTGAGTTGAAATCTCACCACAGCTGCATAGTAGATGCTTTTACGAAAAGCATATTGGGGAAAATTTCTGTGCTAGCGTGGTTGCATTTCTTGTCGTAGAAAAAGCATTGTGCGAGAATGAAGCCCACAAGCAATCCGAAAAATAGCTGAGCACAAAAGCTAGCTTACTTTTAACCGACTTAAGATGTAACCGTAATCAGAGGATAAAAAAATGTAGCTTCGCCATCTCTATGGGAAGAACTATTACCTAGTCCTCGAAAAGACTTCTGAAAAAAGCTATTCCATGTCTCATCTTAGCAGTTACCAACAAAACTAAAGTTCCATGCATTTTGGGAATAGAGTTCCCAGTTTCCATAAATATTCTCGTATAATAAAGCTCACCGTCAATGGTCGAAGTGCTTCCATGTTGCTTGTGGTATTCTGGTTCAAAAACTTGAATTTTATCCTCAATTGTCTTTTCGGGTTCTGGCAACAAAGCAGTCGTAATGTAATAATGGTTTTTGTTATTTAATCGAAGACTTTTCCCACTGAAGAAAAGGTTGGTGACAGGAAGGGCATCCGACCGTAAAAACAAATGCCGTGCTATAAAAATGCAGATATCTGCTGTGGCGACCCCTAATCGGGAATAAGCCGAAAAAAAAAGAACAAGTTATTTAATCGAAGACCATGAGCAACTGGCTCAAAAAGTAGCATCTAACGTTAGGAATGTTTTTAATTCAATTTGAATAAAGAGCAGATAACCAAGAGAGGTATATTTTAAGTACGGTTTAGAGAATAAGACTGAATGGATGAGAGAGACGGAACGCTTCAAGGAAAGGAAGGAATTGAGGATGACTGCTTCCTCGGTCTAATAAACTGCAACTGTTTTTCTTTATTATTAACTTGGTTCATTGGTCATCCATGCAGATGAGTTCCTTCTTTGCTAGTCTTTAGCCAAACTCGGCCACCGGGACGGATTGGCAACTTTGTCACATATATGTAAAGTGGAGAATTCCTCTTAAGTGCCTTTCCCAAAGAGTGCCACTCTGCGTCTTTCGTGTTGAGCGCCAAGCTAAGCTGTAGATACCATTTTTGAAATAACCGTCCCACCAAAAATAGCAGCCTTCTGGATTTGAGGGGAACACTTTACCCTCCGCCATGGGAATGCCACTACAAGTTGTTAGATTTTGATTGAAGTGCCTGCGCACAAAAATTGATACATTTGATATTTTTGATGCGCAAGGTGAAATTTGATGATTGATTCCGTGTGCACTTGGGAATCCGGAAAACTCCGGACTGAAAATTACATAATAAGTGACGTAGGCTACACTTTGTATGCCAAATACTAAATGGCATGAAATACGAGCCTGTGTAAGTTGCAAAAGGAATGACATAGGAAATCTGATTACACACACACGGGACTATCTCCCTATATGGTGGAAACAGAACAAAAATTCGTGTTCAACGAAAAATACTTGGGAGGGTACACCCGCTCCTTCCCGTAAAACTAAAGGCAGCCCCCCCCCCCCAACACAATTTGGTAATTTTATCTATCAATTATATTGGTTTTAAAGCAGAAAAGAACGAAAATCGATATTCACATAAATTTAAACAATTTTGTGGTAAAAGTTATTGGTATATTGGTTTTGTTTTCCAGTTCTGGCTCATTTCGTGCTATTATTTATCACCCTAACTGTGAGTGACACAGTTAGGGTGATAAATTAAGTTAACGTGATATAGTGATGGCTATGAGCTCAATACGCGCATGGTTTCTGCTTTTTGTGTCCGTGAAAACTCTACAGCGTTTCCTTTCCTGGTTGCGGTGCATGCTGTAGAAATGTATTGTGCAAGCAACACCACCAACTCCGATGATGATTTGATTGCAAGTTGTTCTATGATTGATAGCAAACGTGTTCCTGTGATTGGATGATAACCAAAGACGCATCCGACTTTTGTTTAATCTAAGCACCAATTTAATTGCTTAAACTTTAGACAGGATTTTTCCCCGCTCAACCCACGTTGTGCGGCTTGTCGCAAACTTTTGAGGCCATTTCGCTCTAATATAACGTGATGATTCAGTTGCACATACGTGATTCGTTTCAAAATCGCTCTATCGTTTGCCACGTTTATCTAGACAACGTGCACCGCAAGAATCGACGGCTATCACATCGTGAATGCATTTCATGTAGACTAGTCCGCAGCACAAATCAAGACAATTTGCTGAATGCTTCATGTTAAGAAAGCTATTGTTGCGTTTTGTTTTAACGAGTAAATAAATGCCAGTAACATCACGCACAAAAATTTGTAGAATTGCCGTAAAGTTCTTAACAACACAGCAATCGTTCTGTTTAAATTAAAGATCTTTTTGTGATGTAAGAACATGTACAGTTGTGGATTACCGCATGCAAGGTTTCGTGCATGCTGTGATGTGCAAATATTCATGTTCTTTTAGTCGTGCACAACTATTTATGCAAAGTCTCTTTCGGAAAGGCGTTTTAATGCAATTCTCTCTGCTTGTTTGTTTGCCCCGCTTGTTGTAAAAATACGCTGCGCCAATGAAAACTCGGAAGCAGATCTAATTGCCAGATTTTCCGTTTAGTACTAAAAAGTATTTTTAGCGCGTGGATGAAGCGAAATCTTACTACTCGTAGAAGCTTCAATGTCAGTGCCGTGAGAGATTTGTAGCCTTTTTCCGCAATCCTTAAACCAAAGCTGCAAAATTGCCTAAGTAAGGTGTTGGCTACCTTTTCTTTCAAGCACTTTGAAAGTTCTGTTCTACTCTTATTTACGGTAGCAGGCTAATCTGGAGTGCACAACTGTGCAAAATTTGCAAATGGCTTGTGGTAGCATATTTCTGAGACTTTTGTCCGATTATTCTTTAGGGAAATTATCAGAAAAGATAAACGAAAAAAGTTTCCCTCGTTCCCATTGAAGAGTGGTGAGAAAAAAGGCTTCAAAAGTATGTTACTTCAAACTATTTGTACCGCCAAGTATCTTTTTATCCACAAAGTTTATTCAAATCTCATTTAGTTAAATCTTGGCAAACCAAAAACTCTTCACTTAAAAGTAGGGTGTCGAACTGAACCCAAACCGAAAACCAGTATTACCCGCTTGCTTTTTCTTTACCTGAACCGAACTCGAATCTCTAAGATTTAACGCTAGTGAACCCGAACCGAACCTGAACCACAGTTTTATGACGTACTGAACCTGAACCTGAACTGAACCGGTAAAAAGAAATTTTGGTGAACCGCAACCTAAACCAGAAAATTATAATTTAGACGGTTCCACTAGTTCAGCAGATCTAATTTGAAAACTTGCAACCATAGGTTCATGCGTAATTGTTCAGATTTTGGTTAAGACTTCGCTTAATATTCAGAAGTACAATTTCGAAAATAAGATAAGTTACCAAATTTTATTTTGGGTGAATGCGAGAAAGCAAATTAAAATTAAAATTTTACTGTTGAGATTTTCTTTGCTGTTTACCTTTAATTGTTTCTTTAAAATTTTATAACTTACTACAGAAGCCGGAGCTGGTGCATCTTTATTAACCGATTTACCCCTGATTATTCTCGAATTTTGATGTATGACATAAGTTATAAAAGCTTTGTTAAAATATAGGGTTCTATACAAGTCAATATAAAAAATTTCTCTTTTGCAGGTTTGGTCAATTTCATGTTTACACATTTTCTGTTTTTTGAATGAGACAATTAAAAAGTATTGCCATATTGTTGAAACTGTAAGGTAACAGGTTATTATCCTACTTTTGACGATCATCAACCCACTCAAACTTCAGTTGAGTTCGGTTGCTTTTCATTTTTACGGGCAGGGGTGGATATTGGATGAGGCAAGTGAGGCAGCTGCCTCAGGTCCTCCCTTTGCAGGCGTCAAAAAAATTTCGGCGCGAAATAGTTTTGTGTAAAAAAAATCTGGTCGCTGTTAAGGTGATCTCCAAAGAAAAAAAAGCAAAAAGGTCTTCACCTATGTTTTTACTGGAAAAAAAGCTTTCGGGCCTCTTTGACCAAGATTTCTTCGGGAAACCTTTATTCGGAACTTGAGAAACTGGAGTTCCTCACGAATTCTTGCCTCAGGATCCTAAAACCTTCAATTCCCCACTGTCTATGGCCAACTATACTCAAAGCAAAAATTTGTTTTTAAGTACAAGACACGCAAATAATAAAATGCAACAAAAATCGTTGGAACATGACTTAAAAACAGGCAAAAAAATCAACCCAAAACTCAGTTTGCACTTATTTTAATTCTTCAACGCAGACCTAACCCGAGCAGAATCCGAACCTCCAAAATTTGACTCTGGTAAATTCGAACCGAACCTGATCCACAATTCGCATGAAGATTATTAACTCTGAACCCAAACCGGATAACAAATCATTGAACCAACTCCGCAATGCTTATAATCATCAAGGCCAAAACCGGAGTTGAACAGATTAAAATAAATTTTGATGAACCGAAAGGAACCAAAGGGATGTTTTAAACACAAAGCGATGTTTAGAACAGCTTGATGCCTTGTAAAAAGTTCCAAACACTACACACAATTTGATTGGCATCACCTTAATATCAATTTCACAGTCATTTGGAAAACCTACGACGTTTGTACGCAAGTCATGATAAAATTTCGCATTAAAGCTAAAGCTCCACCAGTTGTAGTTGCCACCTAAAATTCAGCGATAATTTTAAAATTCGCTGTGGTGGAGCTGTCGGTGACAATTTTTTCTGAAAACAATATCAAAATTGCCACCATAAGTGCTAAAATCTTCATTGAAAGCTGCCACCAAGTGAACATTGTTTCTGAGTAATCATTTCAAATTGTCACTGATGGAGCAGTCAGTAATAATTTGTTATAGCCGATTTGCGCGATAATAGTGGTGATAATTTCAGTTACAATTTTTCAAAAAGTTTTGATGAATTACTACTGACATTATCTCTGAGATTGCCCCCCGAGAGCAACCTGCGAAAAATGTTAAATTTTCTTTGTGACGTGCAAAGACAGAAACAGTAAAGCACCACTGCTGACATCTTTATCCAGTTTGATGTACCAGTTGACCTCGTTGCGAAAGATCAGCAAATTGTTATTTTTCCAATGTTTAGTCATGGGCAAAACAAATCAGAGTGTTCTGGAGCAAGACAAAAAATTGGCGGAGGAATACAGAAAATATACCTGCTTTAAAAGATAAAAGCGATGCATCTTACAAAGACAAAATACGCTAGGTAGATGCTCGGAAAAAACAGATAAAAAATCCGGAAAGGCAACTACGGATTATCACTCCTGACTTGAAAGTATTGAAAAACAGATGCAAAAGATAAAGGATGAAATTAAGGAAAACTAGTGCGTCTCAGACAAGTTTACACCAAGTTTCAAAGGCAAAAAACGTCTAAAGCAATACAAATTTTTGCAATGGTGTGATGCTTATATTCGCTTAAAATTTTCTAAATCAAATGAGCTGCCAATTAAAAACACCCCAAATTAAAATCATCAATTTTCTCTATGTGTTAAAAACCCAGCTACACTAGTGGTAATATTTGCAAAAACAAAATCTCATTGAGGAAATTACCAATGTCAGATAGTATTTGAAATTACCATTGGTGGGGCCTTAGCTTGTAAACGCTAACACGTAATTGCTTGACAAGATTTTCTTAACAGCATCTTGCACTGGCAAAACTTCAAACAACACAAAAAGTCTGTATTCACGTTTTCAGTTTTTAACAAAAACTTCTTTTTTACACCAATTGCTCTTTGTTTTAGATGAGATGCTACATAACCTACCTGGGTTAGTTGGCGCTTCTGTTGTTTGTTCCATGATCTACTGAATTCCTTCTTCTTAGCAGACACAATACAAAATGTCCGAAATGCTTAAAAGAAGCCTTTCTGCCTATCAGTCTATCAGTGCTATTCAAATATATAAACGTTTGATTAAAATACGACTCTCTTTTTCTTGTTATAAGATCTTAGGGCAGTACCCATATTGAAGTTTCCAATAAAGAGGTGAAAATGATAAAAATTTCTTTTAACAAACTTCTGTTAACATACCTCTATTTAAAAAGAAAAAGCCTGTTGGGTAAAGAGGAAGTTTGATTTCATGAATCATATAGCAATTAAAAGTCAGCTTTAATCTTCAAGTATTCGGCAGAGAAATTGTTTAAGCAGTTATGAAACAGTCCGGTGAGGCTGATGGGACCCCCTCCAAAAAGCTGCTTTTCTAGGAACTGAATTGAGCTGCTTTTTGGTTTCAAGATTTTTGAACTCAACTTTGCTGCAACCTTCTTCTCTGCTTTTCTAGTCTAATTTTATACTAAACAGCACATCCGTTCAATCCGGCTTTGTGCTGGTGCAGAATGTTAGGCAGCTTTATAAATCACATCAATAGAGTGCCTGTCATTGCGGTAGCGAAACAAATGGCGTCAAAAAACGCAGTTTCCGGTGCTGGGCGTGGCAAAGGTAAAGCGTGCGCTACAGATGACCAATAAAATATTCATTGCATTTTGCTTGTATATCGAGGTGGTCAGTTACGAAGTAGTTCTACTGAAGCACGTTTTTCAGTAACGAGCCACGTACTTGAGTAGGCTAATTACATTTTTTACAACTTTTAGTTTTTCTCGAGTAGATGAAGCAGAAAGCAACACTACTTGAGTAGTTATAACTTTTACTTAAGTAGATAATAAAAATTTGATGTCAGTTGAACTGGAACGCGGTGTGCTAGCGTAAAAAAGAGTTTGTTTTCAAGAAATCCTCTATTTAGGATATTTTTGGTTGCAATCTAGGTCTACTACTGTTTAATGCTAACTAGGTAAGGTGCAGAGAGATATCACTGGATCTTGTTGTTATACCTTTTGACTTTGAAAAATGTTTGGCGCCAAAAGGGAAATTCAAATATTCTCTTGTGTTCAGTTTTATGCAGTCTGTTTTATCTTTTCAAGCATACATCACTTCGTTCACAAATCAGCTACAGTTCTTGCTAAGAAAGTAGCCAGGAGAGCAAAGGAGACAACTGCTCTCCCAAAGATTTATAAAGTTTTGATTTTGGTGAATTCTTTAGGGTCCTTAAAAGATTATCATATATGCTTAACCTCAGCAAATGTCTTTAAAATTTGTATAAAACACCGATTCGTATCAAAAATAGCAAAAAAAGGTCATCATCAAAAGTGTAATCCAAGATGTAGAAAAATTTCCTCTCTTTTCTCAAAAATTTTTAGCTGACAACACCATTTGGCTCAACGTTTTGTAGGCTAAATTTTAAATATAAAGCAGATCTAAGTTTTATATTTGAAGTTGAAGAATGATGGTCTTATGGAGGCGCTCCACGTTTCAACGACTATTCAGTATTCGCAAAGTTTCTATCATAATGCACGAGACAACAATTAAATAGACCTACAAGAAGTAGTAATAATTGTTAAAGTAATTTGGCCAACGTGTCTGTACTGTTTTGAACCACTAAGATCCGTATCAGTGGACCTCCATGTATTTGGCATCTTCCACTCCTTGAAATAAAAAATCAATTTTTTCTCTCCTTTCTGTTATGCTTTGTGTCACCCGGGACGAAGCCCAATCGTGCCCCCCCTCTAAATAATAAAAAGTTTTTTCAGCAAAAGGTCTTCAACCTAAATTTACAAAGTGCTTTTCAAAAGAAACTCATCAACTTAAATTAAGATAACCTATTCTAGAGTCTTCTGTCAACAGTGTCACCCCTTACATATCGTCTCCCACGTATACCCTATTTTATAGCAACGCTATTACCCGCCCAATACACGTAAGCCTTTACTTGGTCAATATTATAAATTGAGCTACAAGTTGGCAGAGAGGTTTGCATCTTTAGAAACTCCCTCTTGCACCCTGTGTGGTGCGAGCACCCCCTAATGAAGAACCACTGGTCAAGAGAAAAACGAGACAAAACTACTGAAAAAATGTAACTACTTTCTATTTTTACTACTTAAGTAATTTAATTCCCGACTACTTTTTTACTTTTATTGAAGTAAAAATACCTATGAATACATGTAGGTTGGATTCTACTTTCACTTGAGTGTTTTTTGAGTAGGTAACAGCAATTTTACTCATGAAACTTTTTAAGCTGCTTTGACGAACTCTAATCGTATACAACGAAAGATCACCAAACGTAATGTTGTTATTGAAAAAACTACTCGTTTCATTGATTCAAGAACTTTTGAATGGGAGGCGAGAATTTGCTCTGAACAAGGTATCAGTTCTTTTAAAAGCTATTATGAACAAAAGTCTTCATTCCATTTTCAGGATATTTCTAAATGAAAGAAAATAAATCTTAATCCATTTCGAGAGGATCCTACTCCAATATTTAGGAATATGTGCAAAAGTGTTTGTCAAAATTTATGACGGGTAACTTTATTTTGTTGAAATGAAACCGAACAAAAGAAGACTATTATTTGAAATTGTTTTCAACGTTGGGGTAAAATTCAAGTTGTTTTTAATCTCACGATTTGTAGGCAACGCGGCGCAAGACAGACCGACAGACAGGACAAAGGATAAAATGAAATGGAAGACGTTTTTCCATCTTCCATCCTGGCATTTTCTTCAATTCTATTTTCATACCAGAGCAGAAATCTTTCCTTCTATCCCAAAATTCATTGCATCTTCCATCTATACATTTCTGATATATATCCCCGAAGTGCTAGTCATACTAGCTTCAAATGTAATCCAATTTTCTTGGATTGCTAACTACCAGTTTGTATGGGCTGTCCATGTTATCAAGCGCTGCTTGCCATTTAACTCACACTTAAGAGAAAGGTGGCTTGATGAGACAAATCTAACAACAGTTTTTGTTTAAGTAATAAAAGACGTTCACAAATATGCAACTTATTATGGTAAGTAGCAGAGATGCAATGGACTCAAATTTAAAATTTCCAGTTGCCAAGCTAATTTGTCTACTAGAGACACTTTACACTCCTTTGCTTCCAAAGACAAAGCACAAAGTCCAAAAGTTTCTGTTTTTATGGAAGACATAATTCTGGTGTTTGTCGGACTCTTCGGTGTCTTCACACTGGCCGAAACTGCGCAGCCATGCAGCGCAGTTTAAAATGACTGAATCGCAGTGAAATTTCTGAAAACCGAAAACAATACAAGCTGCTATTAACAACGGGCAACAATTGGCATCGCTGTTGTTAAAAACATAAGTAATTGTATTGTTGCGGTTCAAGCAACAAAATTATATAAAGACTTTCACGCAATTTTATTTCACAAGGTTTGTATGCAAAGGTAAAAAGTTGTGTGATGGAATTGGAAGGGAATGATCAAAGAACGTTTTCCATTCCAATATTCAAATCTTCCATTCATTTCCATCATTGGCATCTTCCATACCAAAATCTGCTTTCCATTCCTTTCGATCCCTTCCCATGCTCCGACGACAGATTTGTAAAGTCATAACTCAGTGTATTCAGCATCCAGGGTAGGGCTACCAATTTGTGCTTGTTTCTAAGATTTGTATTTATTTTTAAGAACACTATTTTGGAACAGGAAATCGTGTTTACTTTTGAGTCGTGCGTTTACTTCGTCTTGAAAATTGTTTTCGTCTTAAAACGTTATTGCTCAACATGTGGACCCCCAAAAAAGTATTTCTTTTAAAAATGGAATTAAATTTGTCGATTTAAACTGTCAAATATTTGACCTTCGAAAAAAGGAAACACTAAGTCTTCTTCACCTTAACTTTACAGCGGAATCATGTTTTTTCACCACGTGTTTGGTTTTAGGTCTAGACAAATGGTAACCCTGACCTAGGACTACTAATAAACCGTTGCGTGCGACCCAGCATAGCGGAATCGTTGTTTGCTTTCAACACTTGCAGTATAAGCAATGATTTGCGTTTCGAATGACATCGATCCACGTTTGGCCGCTGAGGCATTAAAGGTGACTGCTGATTCGAAGACTGTACGTTCACCTTGCAGCTTCCCGAATCGTTCATTTTTGTGTTTAATTATTAGAATATGTTGTCAATAATTCATGTGTTGCTTCTCTTCAGGTCCCAACAACTCACTTGTTTTATCGCTCTTTTGAGAATTAACTTTTGAAGTGGTGACTGACTGTTCAGAGGATCAAATCCCTCGCTCACAAAAACTATAATTAGCACCTTTTAAATTTTTACAAATCTATTCAAAAGTACAAAAGTAAAATAATTTACAGCAAGTAAACAAAATAAAAATTAAAAACTGGAAGTGCATAAAAAGGGAAACAACAGAAATAAGTAAAAAATAAACAGCAATAAACAACAAACAGCACAAAACGAAAGTTTTTTAATAAAGTTAAATACTGTACTAAAAAACGTGATCAAAAATGTCGTAATAACTAAACAGGCAGCGACTGATAAAGGCTATTGTCACTACAGTATAGCACGTAGTTGGCAGAATTTAGTTTTTCAGGCCCTAGACATGACCTTCCATCCTATAAGCCTGGACGTGAAGCCAATGAAAACAAAGGATATTGGCAGCCTCGTATAAGCCAACAACATTACAGAAGAAAACGACAATTCCACTTTTGACAATAGTATAGCAATATATTTCTTTTTATAATCGTAAAACCATACTGATCTTGTACAGTTACAAGCCGTGTCATAGCAATCGAGCTTACGGATAAAACAAAATTGTATTGCCCAAGAAAGTCTATTAAAAATTAATCAAAAGAGAATTTACTCCCTCCTTTCTATTACACTCTTCCGCAATAAACATGGACGTAGTCAGAACAAATATTTTTTGAGGTGGGATGCAGAGCTAGCACTTTGCATTTTATTATCAACTTTTGGCAGTCCTTTTTTGAAAAATTTTTAGGTAATTATCAAAAGAAAAAGGATCACTTTTAATTTTATTGTACTAACATTTAAAAATTTAAAGCAACACTTTCTTTGCTACCACTTCCTTGTAACGTCTATCGTCAATAGCATAGCTTAATTTAGTTACATCGAAAAGAAAGCAAAAGATGGAGCTGCAGAGTTAGCTCACAGAAAAATTAATCATGAAGAATATAAGCTAGGTCCGTTATGGTTGAGTGATTGCGTCGCAACAGGAGGAAGAGCGAGACGACGCTCTAATATGATTGGCTGAACAGGAGATGACACTAGAAGAAAATAAAGGCGATTGACTAATAGCAATAAAAATATCTAGACGAGCACTTCCCTCCTACTCTAGTGAGGCCTATTGTGCTTCGATATACATAAACTAAAGTTAGGTTTTAAGACAGCTCAAATCAAGTCCTGTTTTACAGCTATCCTAACCTGCATTACAAAACATTTTGTTCTCCACACTGCCGACTAGTATATTCCAATAGGCAGTAGCTCAATACCTTGAAGTGATTTTCTTCCGAGACTCGGATAACTCTTTGAGAGCCACTTGTGTTGAGGTAAACTTCTTTTCGACTTTCTAAAATCGGTCTTACCAAAGGTCTCTAACGACCACGCCACTTGAGGCTGGAAAATATATGAAAGTCAGTTGTGTAACAAAAAGCAATCTTCTATGAGGGCAAACCTGCAAATACGGGAAGGCCTTTTAAAAAAAGCCCTCTTACCATAATATATTTGCTCGTTTTCTCGCACGAAAGCCCATCATTTGCTTATAGCCTCAATCACACAAACTTGGATTATTTATTCCTACCACGAAACAATGCAAAAGAATTCGAGCGTTTGCATTGTTTACCAAAAATGTTCTAACTGTTCCCACCACTCGATGGTAAATATCATTGATCTCAATGTCCATGAAATTTGATTTGTTCAACTTTATTTGTCAAATACAAAAAATTCTTAGCAATTATAGACAGGAAAACTTGTACTCGAACCTGCTTCGAGATTACCGGTGCTGCTGCCTTAGCTCTGTTCTATGACAAGCACTGCAGTCGAGCAGGCTAACTACAGGCTCACATCCCACGTGGGCTACTCGCGGAAGCGGCAGAAGTGGAAATTTTAATGTTAAATCAACAAATTTTTTCCGGACCTGCCATTTCCACGTCTAGTATAAATCAGATTTACTAAAGCCTGGGTTACAAGATGTACTTCACGCGACCAATAAAGGCCCCAGGATTGAAAAGCTGATTAATCTGAGCAGCTGTAGCTGATTTTGTAATACAGCCCATGCATCAAGAAGCATGGCCTATATTTGCTAATATATACTACTTTTGGGTAACGATTATAGTCAACACGCCACCGCTGCAAGGCAATGGTCCTAATCGACGCTACTACCTCTGTTCAGTGAAAATATCGGTTTTACGTGCCCTCATACCCACTTCTGTCGTATATGATGAAAGATCGGAGATCCCTTTCTACTGCTTGGTGCTTTTTCTGACAGATCAAGCAAATATCCAATTTATTTTTTCAAAGATTTTGTTTAAATAAAGGAGACCTGATGACCCAAAAGGTGAAACAGGAAATATGGTTCATAAAAAAGATGCAATTTATTTATTAAAGTTTATAAGCTTCGCGTTAGCTACCTTTGCTAGTCTTCAGTTAGATTGGCCTACCAGGACGAGTAGGCTGCATTGCCCCGCCACCAGTCTGCCACATAAAGATGGAGGCACTCCGTCCAGGTTCTTCCTCAAGAACAAAGAAAGCGAGCTTGCTGGCTTGTTCTCCACTCTATCACATTTGTGCGGAGCGCCAAGCAGGAAAGCTGTGAATACCATTATTTTCGTATGATTTGACGAGGAAAATAAACCCAAAATCTACCGACTTCAAAGCGGACGCTCTGACCACTACGCCATCGCGCCAGTGATATACAGCAATTTATCGTGATACCAATAATTATGACAATAATTCTTTACCGTAAAAAGTAATAAATATTAAAACAAATGTTAATCAAAACTTTGAGATTTCAAATTGCAGTTTACGGCACATTTATGAATTTGCTTTTACTTCATCTCCCAAGAAAATATTTTTTCATCTGTGGTCTCTAAAAGTTTGATGTTTACTAAGTTCTCAATTCCAAATTCATAACTTAGTTTTTGCTTAAAACAGTTGTAACGTTATCTTTAGCATCTGTGTTTTAAAAATATGACGTGTGTGATGACATAACAAAATTTTAGCTACGGAATGATAGTAAAGGTGTTTTACTTATGAAAAATGCCATGTTGCCAAAAAAAAATGCCAAATATCAAGGTTTGTAGACATCTCTAGGGCTCTGTCATACTTTAGACTAGAGCTGATTGAAGCCAGTTGTCTTTTAAAACACGATTTTAAGCCGCTTGGTTGATAACGGTTCACGCTACCTATGAAACAAGGAGGTAGATAGACTGTTATTCCTAGTCGGCTAGGAAAGGCAAGTACTATTCACTACTTGTGTTTTACTTTTTGCTGCTCAGCCATCTTTTTTCGAACGATTCCTCGAGCAAGCTGTGCTTCCATCTTAAGCTTTTTGCTGATTTCCCGAATTAGGTCTCGAGCGTGCTTTAACTTATAGGCTGAAAAAATAATTCAGTCATTTCATTGATATCTACAGAATATTGCCTACTCCTCGATAGTCTCATCAACGTTGTTTTTAGCAACTACACTTAGAATAAAAGATTTCTCAATTGCCAAAATATTTACACTTTTTGCTTTATTTTGTTGAAGATACCAAAATAAAAATATTTTTTGAGGGGAAGCAAACGGCAAATTACTCTTTTGCTAAACACCGTTAGAAGGAATTAGAATTTTTCGCATCATCGCAAAACGTATTTAATAATTTCACACTTTGTAGAAACCAAAAGGACTCTTAACCTACGAGATATCATCAAAGCAAGGTTGAACATTTTATCTATTGGTGAGGGAAGCTCGCAGGAATTTCAGGAAAAGTCGTAAGGAATAGGCTATAACTGTGGTTGAGGACAAAAGTTGAACCATAGCCTTCACCTTTGTTGCTATGATATCAGATTCTGGGTTGATCCCCAACCTGTTTGCTATAAACATAGAATGTAAATTATTTCCAGTGAGTAGCCGGCGAGAAAGTGGATGCTATATTTGTTCTGT